>JASJET010000028.1:15490000-16100000 GCA_034092305.1 Diaprepes abbreviatus
TCTGCAAG
This sequence comes from Diaprepes abbreviatus, assembly GCA_034092305.1. NCBI lineage: Eukaryota > Metazoa > Arthropoda > Insecta > Coleoptera > Curculionidae > Diaprepes > Diaprepes abbreviatus. The sequence continues at coordinate 15,490,009 of JASJET010000028.1, forward strand.
AAGAACCGTGATCTTTCGTATTAAAACTAGCTTTTGTATACGATAATAAGTAAAGATTCATTAGAAGAATCAAAATCAAATAAAGTGAAATGCATCCTTATAAAAAAACGCTGCATCAGGAACTATGAGAAGACTATCCTGATAGAATGGAATTTTATCAATCTATTCTTAATGGCTTCGTGAATAGGCACAACTGTCGGTATTGGTCTCAACATAGTCCCCATTGGATGATGGAATAACATAAGCAACATGCACAAAAATTTAATATTTGGGCAGGCATCTATGAATAGCTTTATAACTTAGTACTTGGATGAAATAATAAACCCCATTATAAAACCTCTTTTCCTTCATGAAAATTTGACGACTAATTCTTACTAAAATTTGCAACAAAATAAAATTATATTAATTTATTCATGATCAACACAATGACCTGATCAAGAAACAACGTTTGGTTTCAACAAGATGCAATCCCAAAGCACTTTTCCTGGAAGATGGAAAGGTAGAAAAGGGCCAACTGAATGGCCTCCTAGGTCACCCGATCTAATTCCTTTAGATTTCCATCTTTGGGGACATTTAAAGACTAGACTTCTATTTAGAGGACTTTCAAAACAGAATTTCAAATTTGCGGCATGTGCTTTCCCAGTTTTCAGAAAGGTTTGGACACACACACATATATATATATATATATATATATATATATATATATATATATATATATATATATATATATATATATATATATATATATATATATATATATATATATATATACAGGGTGATTCAAAAATCGATCACGAAACTTAAGGGGGTGATTCTACTTGACAAAATAAGGGTAGAGCTTCATATAATTTTTTTTCAAAATGTCATTCGTTTTCGAGTTACAAGCCGTCCAAGTTCAAGTTTTTATTTTTTGTTTTTTGAATTACTCGCTTACAGGAAAACCGATTTGACTAATATTTGAAAGATAGGCTAAGTCTTCTGCGCTTCATCATTTTAGTAACAATTCACATTGATTGTTTGCCGCTAGAGGGCACTTTACCTACATTGAAAATTGTTTTTTTGTCATATTTTTTTAGTGTTGACAGCTACAGTAGTTTTTGGCATAATTTCTGAAAGACTGATGCCAGGCCTTTAAAAAAGGTGCTCTTTATTTACATCGCTAAACCCAACGGTTTAGACGTAAATCACCCTTAAAAATTAAGTGGTAAATTTACTTTTCTCATTTCATTACCACCAGCTACCAGGTAAATAGCTATCAAAGTATACTAGAGCTGTCAGTTTAACATCAAATAAATTCGCTTTTTAAACTATTTAATTTATAATCTTAAAATAACTAATAATGGCTAATCAGTAAATATTCATATTATGGATTATTGCGATATACATTTAATTGATAAAAATTAATGAAACAGTACTAAACAAACTAAAAAAGATTCTCAAAATGTCCCCCATTTTCTTCCATACATTTCCTAACACTCTTCAAAAAATGTCGCCTAACTCGATGAAAAATTCCTGGTGTTTCTTTAATAATTTGGCACTTTTCGATTATCCTGAAGCGAAGATCCTCGACGTTGATTACTGGAATATCGTACACCAATTGTTTCAAATGACCCCAAAAGAAAAAATCCATAGGATTAAGGTCTGGTGACCTCGCTGCCCATGCCAATGGTCCACTTCGTCCTATCCATCGCTCAGGATACGTTGCATTCAAATACTGTCGGACACGTATACTAAAGTGGGGCGGAGCTTCGTCTTGGAGGATCCACATGTTGGCCCTTACTTCCAATGGCACATCTTCCAGATACAATGGGAGACGATTTTGGATAAAATCTAAGTATACGTCACCAGTTAATGGGCCATCAAAGAAATGAGGACCAATAAGGTAATCTCCTATTATCCCTGCCCACACATTTAGTGAAAATCTACGCTGATGTTTCGTTTCTACCACATTGTTTGGGTTCTCGTAAGCATATGTGTGGATGTTGTGTAGATTTGTTATGCCATCACGAGTGAAACCAGCTTCGTCAGTGAATAATATGACGCCAATTAATCGATTATCGTGTTCATACTTAGCTAGGATCTGATTGCACATTTCCAACCGTCTCGGCCGATCATCGTCATAAAGAGCCTGCACCTTTTTTGAATGAAACGGGTAGAGTTGTTCTTCTCTTAGTATCCTCCATGAACTAGCCTGACAGAGCCGCACTTCATTCCCAATTTTTCTAGTACTAATACCTGGATTATCTTCAATAATTTCAAGCACTCTTTCTTCTTGTTGCACGTTTCTAGCAGTTCTAGGTCTTCCATGCCAATGGTCCACTTCGTCCTATCCATCGCTCAGGATACGTTGCATTCAAATACTGTCGGACACGTATACTAAAGTGGGGCGGAGCTTCGTCTTGGAGGATCCACATGTTGGCCCTTACTTCCAATGGCACATCTTCCAGATACAATGGGAGACGATTTTGGATAAAATCTAAGTATACGTCACCAGTTAATGGGCCATCAAAGAAATGAGGACCAATAAGGTAATCTCCTATTATCCCTGCCCACACATTTAGTGAAAATCTACGCTGATGTTTCGTTTCTACCACATTGTTTGGGTTCTCGTAAGCATATGTGTGGATGTTGTGTAGATTTGTTATGCCATCACGAGTGAAACCAGCTTCGTCAGTGAATAATATGACGCCAATTAATCGATTATCGTGTTCATACTTAGCTAGGATCTGATTGCACATTTCCAACCGTCTCGGCCGATCATCGTCATAAAGAGCCTGCACCTTTTTTGAATGAAACGGGTAGAGTTGTTCTTCTCTTAGTATCCTCCATGAACTAGCCTGACAGAGCCGCACTTCATTCCCAATTTTTCTAGTACTAATACCTGGATTATCTTCAATAATTTCAAGCACTCTTTCTTCTTGTTGCACGTTTCTAGCAGTTCTAGGTCTTCCCCTATTTCCATTATAACTTTTAAAGGAACCACATTCCGCAAGCCTCCTGTGCACACTGGAAAATGTTTGAGCATGAGGGATATTTCTTTCCGGATAACTCTCCATATAATATCTTCTTGCCAACTCTGCATTACCATTTGCTTTTCCATAACAAAAATGGATATCACAATATTCGATATTTGAATATTGGTGATTAGCCATTATTAGTTATTTTAAGATTATAAATTAAATAGTTTAAAAAGCGAATTTATTTGATGTTAAACTGACAGCTCTAGTATACTTTGATAGCTATTTACCTGGTAGCTGGTGGTAATGAAATGAGAAAAGTAAATTTACCACTTAATTTTTAAGGGTGATTTACGTCTAAACCGTTGGGTTTAGCGATGTAAATAAAGAGCACCTTTTTTAAAGGCCTGGCATCAGTCTTTCAGAAATTATGCCAAAAACTACTGTAGCTGTCAACACTAAAAAATTATGACAAAAAAACAATTTTCAATGTAGGTAAAGTGCCCTCTAGCGGCAAACAATCAATGTGAATTGTTACTAAAATGATGAAGCGCAGAAGACTTAGCCTATCTTTCAAATATTAGTCAAATCGGTTTTCCTGTAAGCGAGTAATTCAAAAAACAAAAAATAAAAACTTGAACTTGGACGGCTTGTAACTCGAAAACGAATGACATTTTGAAAAAAAATTATATGAAGCTCTACCCTTTTATTTTGTCAAGTAGAATCACCCCCTTAAGTTTCGTGATCGATTTTTGAATCACCCTGTGTATATATATATATATATATATATATATATATATATATATATATATATATATATATATATATATATATATATATATATATATATATATATATAAACATGTCATGTAATATACGTTGCATAATATTTATATGGTACTACTACTAATGTCTTTGTCTTCTACTCACATACTAAATATTTAGATCAAAACATTCCAGTAATAACAAATTTAGGGATTTTTTTTCTTATCTATGTATCATATTCATAATGGAATGTTATACGGAGTTCAGTTATTTATTTTATTTCTTCAATCTCATTGCTTCTTCCTATATTCATACAACAAAAATAAAATATCTACAGCCGAATTTTTATGGAAACCGAATTTATATCTGCCAAATTCAATGAAACTTTAATTTACTTTTTTTGGATATAAAACAACATAAATTTTATTTCGCATTCTTCCTGTCACCATATTTAATTTATCTCTTGCCTTTTCCGAGGGGTATTTATTTATTTTCTTTATGTATTCAACATGTATAAATTTTCTGGATTCCCTTTGAAAACGTGACTCGATTTGCTAGGAAGTGTTATAATTATTTTATATTTTAATTTGTTTGAATTAATTAGTTTCTAATTAACAGTTACTTTTAATATAATGGTTAAATTAAAGCATACATACATATACTGTATTTTTGTTTTCGTTTTGGTCTTACAAAATTTATTGGTTAATCAAATTTTAATTGTTATTATAAGTTTCCGTTAAATATTTGAAATATATTTAATATAAACAGAGGGCACATAATATAAAATCAGTACCAATTGACCGTTAAACAAAAACTCAAAAATGGAATAGGTGTAGCATCCTATATATGCCAGATTGAATCTGTCAATTAGTGAATTCGATAAAATAATTTTTGAAAACTTTCGAAATTTCATTATTTTAGTGGAATTTGTATCGTTGCAATTGACAATGTGATAAAAGTATGGTTCCTCTTGAATTACAAAGAACAAAAAAAAACACTACATGGTAGGTAGTTTTTTACCCTTCATTATTGTGATATCACTTAATTTTCGGAAAACCAGTGTTTGTTTTTACTGATTGGTTTAGAAATCCTAGTTATAAAATTGCATCATATTAAAAACTTTACGAGCAGAAATTTGTCTCAGTCAATTTTTACTGCTTTCTAAGCAGTAGTCAGCAAATTCATCTAGACATCATTTGCTGAGAGGAAATGTACATGAAGAGTTTGCATTACTGTCGATCCGTTCCCCCATGAACTCAATTTTTTGATGAACGATCAGCAAATTACTTTTTAGCACCTCTTTAATCATTTAATTTTTTTTTTGGAGTATTTGTGGTAGCAAAGTAGTCCACGGGGTCAATTTTACGTTATAAAGTAAGCAGGTTGGCCATAATAATCCATGATATTCCTATGGTAGTAGTCTAGATTGAAGTCTCTAAACTGTAAAAAGTTAAGTCTCATTTCGATTTAAAAGATGATCAGACTCCATGGAGCATTCCATCGACATCAAATATAAACAGGGTATTATATAAAAAAAACCTACTGATGAAAAATTAACTTCATATTTTATAAAAAAACAGAGATACAGTCCTGCTGACGAAAGTTTCTTTATTTTTATTTTATTACAATTACCAACATTGTAATATCTACATTTTCGCCTCCTCCATTGCTGAAACGTCGCGTCATTTATCGTAAACCCTTCTGTCCTCCTCGCCACGAAACCCTAATAAAAATATTTTTCATTGCTTACGTTCTACGAAGAGTTGCTCATATAACAATAACGCCCTTCAGTCAACCGCAAATTATTACTCGGGCATTTATTTTTCTTGCAATTCATGAAACAAGAGCTTGTATATTTAGACATAACAAAAGGAAAAAAGAAGCGGAGACTCATAACAAAACAATAAAAAGTTAACAAGCAATAATTTTGATGTATATAGAGACAAGATAGAGACAATGACCCTAATGTAGTTTAACACATTTGTTAAAAAAGGTTTTCCACAAAAAATATATTTATGAAACACATAAATAATATAATATTTCCAAATTATGTAGAATTATACAGTGAAAATGTCTAAATTTATAACAAAGTATCAAATTTTTAATATTAAAAGGATATTTAGGATGAATCATGAGAAAAACCAAAAATATAGAGCAAAAGAACAACATTATAATATTTATCCAGATGCTGATAGCTTTAGTTGGGTATTTTCAAAAATCCAATTAGTAGGTGGCAACAAAAGGGATATTCATTTGAAAATATTGCCTCTATCACAATAAGTAAAATTTACTGCCTTGGTATTTATGGTTCAAGTTTTTCAAGCGATTAACATCTTATCGTTTATTTACAGAATTGAAAATCAATAGATTTTTTTTACAAAATTTCGATTACTTTAAAAGAAGATAGGTATATATACACCGTTAAAAATAACCTTAAATTTAATGCAAAATTAATTTCTATTCTACATTAAATCTAATTATTTTGTACCTAAAATCGTGAATAATTTACATTTACTTTAAATCTAAAGCAATTCATTCAAATATCAGTTCGTTGTACATTAAATTTGATTAAATGGTATCTTAAATTTCAATAAAGTAAAGGAAGAGATATTTCAAGTTTCTGTACATTAAAATTAATTCACATGCACCTATTAAAGGAATTTACATTAATATTCATTGTACATTGCATGCAATTTCGGGAGATGGCGCAACTTGTATTGAACTTCTTATTTAGTATGATAAGTTGCTTAAAGGACTTCATTTTCATATGATGAGGTGTACATGTCTGCCGGTATTGACGAAAACCAATGAGTTCAAAACTAATCCAGAGGCGACGGTACACTACCCATGGAAAAAACTTCCATCTTTTTATGGTAGCAGAATTTTTAGGTGCGGGCGCTCGCAGACGCGGTAGAATGAGCTTTGAAAATGGTGAATGAGATTTTACTGAAATGTCAGCTGCCTTACAGTCCTAAAAGAGACATATACGGGATACCATATATATATATATATATATATATATATATATATATATATATATATATATAAAACCTAAACAAATTATGTATTTTTATTGGTCAGTAAGGTACAACATTAATAAATTGAAGGGTGTTTAATTCGGTTATATCTGCGTATAAAATATTCTGGTTCTTGCTTGAAGCAATTAAAAATGTTTAGTATTTTTAGCTCCTAAGACTAAAAAAAACTCAAATGTAATATTCTTTCAGTGTCAAGGAATGAAGTAAATAAATTTCTACAAATTAAGTAATTTATACACACAGAGCCCGTTACAAATTAGGTCGGCAGTATTGTTAATAATTTTGAGCCACATCAAATTATCAAACCTGTTTATTTTTTCAACTCGATGCGAATCTGTAATCAGGAAAAAAAATTGACTAGCGGAAGCCCCTGTATATAATTTATGGAAGAAAAATATAAGCGAATTTTAAACAAAAGTTATTATGTATATTGAATTGGAAAAATTTTAAATTAATACTAACTGGATTTGGAAGGTAAGGAAGGTGGGGTAGGCTTCACAGAACTTGAGTCCTATTAGGTCCGTCGTTGCCAATGATTCTGGTTCCAGCCTCAGTGCTTGCATTTTATACAGTTAAAGTGCTCCTACGTCTAGACGAAGTAAAAACATACAGAAATATTAAACCAGTGATCGTAGAATGTTTTGTATATTTATTCTGTAATAAAAAATGGGGTTGTCATTTGAAAAATCAACTCGACCTTAAAACACCCTTGAAGATCGAAATCAAGGTCACTAAAAAAAGCTCAAGGAACAGTCCTACGACTTTTTTGCCCAAAATTTTTCTCCAGAACCATAAATTTTCGAGATTTTCAAAGGCATTCATACTTGTGGTTCACAAAATCCTAGAAGAAAAAGTAACTTCATATATCTCAAAAATTATTGATTTTTGAGCTCTATGCCCATGAAGCTTTAGTTCTACTATTCAATAATTATCTTTTCTCCAAGTTCGAGAAAGTTTGAGAGTGTCTTTCTTTGTCAAAACACTAAGAGAAATAAATAAATTTTGAAAAAAGTAAATATAAAAATGAATTCATGAAGAGCAAAAATAATACTTTTATACTAATACGAACAATTCATGTAGGAATTTATACAACATTTCCTTGTACATATGACCGTTTAAAAAAGTAACCTTAAAAGATTTGCAAGATTCATAGATATATGCTGAAATGATCATTTTTTAGGTAATAACAAACGAAATTTACTTAAAGCATGAGTGTCAATTTCATAGATCCAAATAAAAATATCTTGTTCTTGTTGCATTCTTGCAATCTGAGATAGTAATTTGTCTCTAACTGTGTTAGAACAGAGGACGTTTGTCCTTATAGTATAAGGTTCTTTCAGTTGGTTAAGAGCTAAGTTGCTCTTATATAATTGTATTTTATACATCCAACTGCAAGTATATTATCCACTTTTGGTTTATATATACACATCTGTACAAGATTATATCTTCAAATCGCGTGGAATGCTGGGAGATGGCACTGCTTGTATTAGATTTCATATTTTGTCTAATATAAGTTGCTTAAAGGATTTACTTTTCCGATGCTGAAGTGCGCTGGCCTATTCTGTATTGACGAGAACTAACAAGTTCGAAACCGGTCTACAGATGGCGGTGCACTACCATAGGAAAGGCTTTCACCCTTTCTAGGTATTCTTGCAATCTGAGATAGTGCTTTGTCTCTAACTGTGTTAGAACAGAGTACGTTTGTCCTTATAGTATAAGGTTTTTCAGTTGGTTAAGAGCTAAGTTGCTCTTATATAATTGTATTTTATACATCCAACTGCAAGTATATTATCCACTTTTGGTTTATATATACAGATCTCTACGAGATTATATATTCAGATTGCGTGGAATGCTGGGAGTGGTGTTATGACAAATAATTAAAGAATTCACATTTCTATAAAACTTTTAAAATGCCTAAAAGTATAAGCCATTTTAGAAAGAGTAGTAATTCTAAAACTTATAGCTCGTTTTGTTAAAAGGAGCAGCTTCCTGCTAACGTAAAAACGTCATCGCTTGTGTAAAAAGCGTACTAAATTAGCACATTTTATCGCGAACTGACCCCATTTTTATGTCACATCGCAGTTGACAATATCATACCCACTTTATTATTATTTTTTTCGTTTTAACTTGACAATGAATATGAAGTGTCATTTAGTTAATTAAATTTTATGGTTAACATTTTACCTTTTTGTGTTAGGATATAACGCTACAGTAAAGTTTTTATTTCCTGTTTGAGGGTTTAAAACAACGGAAAAAGGCGAGCTTACCAGGACAGATAATTAAAGCTATATGAGCTGACTCTACAAGAAACTTTACAAAACATGTTAACCTAATTTATTTAAATTTAGAATGGCGATTTGACATTTAACTTCGAAAAATATATTTCTGTCTCTAATAAAAACAGTATTGAGAACAAAATAATATTTTTTTCTGCTCATTCATTATGCAATAGAAGTAAACTAGATATTCTAAAAACTAAAATATATCATGCTCTAGTTAGCTTTTGCCTTATTGGCATGGAATAGTAAATTCGCCCACGAAGAAAGTAGATATAACCTTACATAACAGTATGTGTGTAGGGTGAGTGAGAGCATACTTTAAATTTAATTTTCAATTTTACTCCATTTGTAACATGCCGGCATATTTCGCATATGTGACATTACCTATAGAATATCAAAATGTAAGTTATTTCCTATATATTTCAACTTTTGATGGTCGATATATATGATATTCAATATGCATTGCCCGAATAAATATCATGAATTTGGTTATAAAATATTGCTCTTTTCAGAAAGATGAAAAATATACACTAAGAACAGTTTTTTACGAGACAATCCAACATTGCCAGCTGTAATTTTGTTTATTACGAAATTGCCTACTATATATTCAAAGAACGTTCTAGAAATTAAATAAAATAGGTTTCGTTTTAAAGATTTTACTATATTTTTAGAACTCCAGTTCCTTTGCTACATTTTAACATAGTGTAACAGCTGTTAAAGAAAAATAAATACATTTTAAGAAAACTTTTTAAATAGACGTAAAAATGAAATTTTGCATTGTTTAATCCAGCGATTTGAAACCTATGGGTTTTACCAACCTATGGAGGTGCCGTGTAACAAAAGGGGGGAGTGTAATTTTACTATTTGTTTTAGTGTATATAGACCAAATTAAAAGCAAAAAAAAGGTGGGCGCGAGTAAAACTGGTATGGAAATGCGAACCGCAAATACTAAAAAGTTGGGACACACTGGATCAAATTATTGTTATTATTCGTAATATATTTCATATTTAAAGTGTTTCCTATTTGTACGATCCGAAAAAGAATAAATGTAGACTTTAAATAGTCAAAAAAGTGTTAACATCCTTTCTCGATATCGGGCTGTTGTCGACCATTTATTCATTATGGCATTACCATAACGATTTAGTTCAGATCACTCATTTTAATTAGTTATTTCCTTTAAAGTAAACAAAGTCCTTTTAAGCACGATTACTTTGGAACTACAGGTATCCAACCAATTATCGTTAATAACATATTAATTAATATTGATGAAAATCAAATATATCCGCACACGTAAATTACTAACAAAGACAAATGACATCAATTTACGGAAAAGCTCATTTCGGTGAAAGCAAATCCTGTCAAAAGACGATAAAATAAAACTAAAAATGTTCTTTCGGGCTGGCGTGTGTTTACTGAAATTCATCCGAAAAACACACATGGTTTAATAAAATGGTATTAATACGGCACTTTCATCAACTCAAAACACTCACTATTTACATATTAAATGCGTGGCTTTGTTTAAAAACCACGTAGCGAAAACAATAAAATCTCATAGAGGTTATCTGCTAGTTTAGAAAGTGTTTTTTTTCGTCGAAAAACATGCATGTTTCATAAATGAATATTTGTTGCAACTTCTTTTGTAAATAAAAGAAAAATAGAATTTTGTTCATTATATCAGTAACATGCAGCCAAGGACTGGAATTAAAATGACTTTACAAACAAATATTTTTTATGAAGGGATGCCAAATAAAAAGAACTTCTTCCTTTGTCATAAGATAATTTGAAGACATCAATAATAGTTAATCCGAGACTGAATGACGGTTTTATTGTCGATATGAATAAGAGAGTTCAAGGGTTTAACTTATTAGCCTACTTTTTGATTATATATATATATATATATATATATATATATATATATATATATATATATATATATATATATATAACAAGTTAAACCCTTGAACTCTCTTATTCATATCGACAATAAAACCCTCATTCAGTCTCGGATTTAAAAAAAACAATATAAGTTAGGCTAAGCGTAACTTGCAAATAGTCGCCTTTAGAAAAGGTTTACAAAAGTGCATGCATTCGACGCGCTTTTTTTACGTTACTCTATTGTTAGTTTAAGAAGATTAAATAATTGAAGGTGTTCTAAATACCTCCCTGTTCCTGACCGTCATGATTCGTCCTTATACAAATATTTATTCATCCGATATTTCCCTATCTAGAACAGAGTTGCGGGATACTCTTTTATGACATAGTATAAAGAAGCGATATGTTTAGTGTACCAGCCCTCCTCAAAAAATATAGAATCTTGGAATAGGATACAATATTGTTTCACTCTTCCCAGGTGTAAAATTTTATGTAAGAAAAATCAAGGTAGGCTTTTCTAATCCTAGTAGAATTTTATTTTATATATATATATATATATATATATATATATATATATATATATATATATATATATATATATATATATGAAGTAAAATGCGAACAGTGATTGCAAACTTCGCTCCATCATATCCTTTCAGTGTTAGAGGTTGCACAGTTTGGATGAATTGCTACAAAACACAATTCACCCTATTACACCACCATCGAGATGGTGGCCTACCTGTACCACCACACCGAGAAGAAAGTAAAAACTTACCTCCTCTGTTACAGTGATACGGCAGAGGTACATGTTTCGTCTCTTACTAGACTCATCAGGGTACCGACATGCACCTGTCTGTGCAAAGGACAGATCGGAAGGAAGCATGCAACACTGAACGCGGCTTCGCCGACCTCCCGCCGGATGGCGTATATACGTTTATGCGGCTTTCACGGATTCCTCCGTGTGAGATGCAATAGCAGTGGTCATATCCACATTATGCCGTTGTAGTGCTGAAATCACATTCAGCAAACATACAACTAAATGCATCTCCGCATGTAAATGAAGTAAAATGCGAACAGTGATTGCAAACTTCGCTCCATCATATCCTTTCAGTGTTAGAGGTTGCACAGTTTGGATGAATTGCTACAAAACACAATTCACCCTATTACACCACCATCGAGATGGTGGCCTACCTGTACCACCACACCGAGAAGAAAGTAAAAACTTACCTCCTCTGTTACAGTGATACGGCAGAGGTACATGTTTCGTCTCTTACTAGACTCATCAGGGTACCGACATGCACCTGTCTGTGCAAAGGACAGATCGGAAGGAAGCATGCAACACTGAACGCGGCTTCGCCGACCTCCCGCCGGATGGCGTATATACGTTTATGCGGCTTTCACGGATTCCTCCGTGTGAGATGCAATAGCAGTGGTCATATCCACATTATGCCGTTGTAGTGCTGAAATCACATTCAGCAAACATACAACTAAATGCATACATACAAGCAAACATACAACAAATGCAAGCCGCGTTCAGTGTTGCATGCTTCCTTCCGATCTGTCCTTTGCACAGACAGGTGCATGTCGGTACCCTGATGAGTCTAGTAAGAGACGAAACATGTACCTCTGCCGTATCACTGTAACAGAGGAGGTAAGTTTTTACTTTCTTCTCGGTGTGGTGGTACAGGTAGGCCACCATCTCGATGGTGGTGTAATAGGGTGAATTGTGTTTTGTAGCAATTCATCCAAACTGTGCAACCTCTAACACTGAAAGGATATGATGGAGCGAAGTTTGCAATCACTGTTCGCATTTTACTTCATTTACATGCGGAGATGCATTTAGTTGTATGTTTGCTGAATGTGATTTCAGCACTACAACGGCATAATGTGGATATGACCACTGCTATTGCATCTCACACGGAGGAATCCGTGAAAGCCGCATAAACATATATATATATATATATATATATATATATATATATATATATATATATATATATATATATATATATATATATATATATATATATATATGTATATATAATTCCGGACTGCCGTCTTTAATAACGAATGACCTCTTTTATACAACATAGAGTAAAAGACCTTATACAGGATGACTTATTTAAGAAAACACACAAATATTTCTGAAAATTTATGAGATATCAAAACCAAAGTTGCAGGGTAAGAAAGGGGGGACATCCAATAGTGGCCTTGAGGAATTCCTTTTCTATAGCAGAAATGGAAAGTATGGAAAATTTCATGTTTAATCATATCATTCTCTTCTTGAGTGCGCAGGAAAAATTTTGAAAATATCGGTTTTTCAAATAAAGTTGGACTTATGTCATTTCCTAGTACTCCAACTGACTTCCAGATAACTTTTGAGCCCCTTAATATTTGTAATACTAAACGTGAAATTTTTCGTAGGTTTCATTTCTGCCTTAAACAATGGAGATTCCCATTTAAAAAAAAACTTGATTTTAAATGACATATATATATATATATATATATATATATATATATATATATATATATATATATATATATATATATATATATATATGTGTGTGTGTGTGTATATATACGCAATCCGGTGGGAGATCGGCGAAACCGCATTCAGTGTTGCATGCTTCCTTCCGATCTGTCCTTTGCACAGACAAGTGCATGTCGGTACCCTGATGAGTCTAGCAAGAGACGAAACATGTACCTTTACCGTATCACTGTAGCAGGGAAGGTAAGTTTTTACTTTCTTCTCGGTGTGGTGGTACAGGTGGGCAACTATCTCGATGGTGGAGGAATAGGATGGATTGTGTTTTTTAGCAATTCATCCAAGCTGTGCAATCTCTAACACGGAAAGGATGTGATGGAGCGAAGTTTGCATTCACTGTTTCGCATTTTACTTCATTCAAATACGGAGATGCATCTAGTTGTACGTTTGCTGAATGTGATTTCAGCAGTACAACGGCATAATGTGGATATAACCACTGCTATTGCATCTTACACGGAGGAATCCGTGAAAACCGCACATATATATATATATATATATATATATATATATATATATATATATATATATATATATATATATATATATATATACTCAGATTGCGTAGAAAGCTTAGAGATGGTGCTGCTTGTATTGGACTTCTTATTCGGTTTTATAAAAGTTGTTTAAAGGATTTGCTGTTCATGTGTTTAGGTGCTTATTTACTGATGAGAATCGATGAATTCGAAACCGGTCTACCAGTGGCGATGCACTGCCATGTAAGAGGCTTCTGCCTGCTGGCCTGGTATTTCCTCCATTCTTCTCTATTTTCAAAATTTTGGGAAATATTGTTTTTTTTTTAAATGGCATACATGTTAAGATAACGGTTTTTTAATACGTACTGTGTGAAGGAAATCGTTCGCCACGTATTGGTAAAAAAAATCTTAAATTCCGTCATCTCGGCAAGACGCGCACTGAAGTGGCGTAGTAGTAGTGTGGTAATGGAGTGTTGTATGGCATAAAAATGATAAAAAGGTGGTGCGGCAGTGGAATGGTAGCGAATTGGTATTAAAGGAATTTACATTCTAAAGGTTAGAGGCAGCAGACTGACGCCACTGCACTTCCAAAACATTATCCCACCGCCACCTCACTTTAATAAGTGAGCATTTGATAGCGCATCCTAGATTCTATCTGCCAGTGGCTTACCATGTAGCTATCACGTCACTTGATTACTACTTTAATGTGCACCTGGCTTAATGCTTTATTAGTGTTACCATAGTCCGACTCCGGATTGTCTCCAAAATTACTGAAGTCATATTATCATAAAAATAGTCACTAGTTGGTAAACGTTGCAAACTACCCATTCAATTAAAATATTATTACAAGACCCAATTTTAATTTATTAACATATAAATAATATCAAATTTTCTTTCATTATCTCCTCCGTTGCAATTGTCTTTTCAACCTAATTACTTACGCCGAAAAGTCGTCTTTAGACGATTTGTCACCGTCAAATTTTCCGTATCCCTTGGTACATTATTTATAAAACCCCTACAATGTAAAAACCAATTAAAGCAAACCAACATCAAATTACATTTTAACGCCAAAATGTTCAAAGGTCATTATTTCATTGTTAACAAATCAAAACCTTATTGTATTGTACGGTAAAAATTTCCTGTTGATATTTATTGCGTTTCGGTGATTAATGATGTGTACCGTTATTATAGAAGCGTACATTTAACACGATTCCTGTGTGACTTTTGCTCTTAAAAAGTCAATTATTTCTCGAAGTAGTCATAAATCATAGTTTGTGTTTAGACTTCTTTTATTGGCTTCACATAAAAAATTTCGAAATAATAGTAATAGTAAAAAATATTAAGATGTATTTAGAAAAAAATAACGGCATATGACTAATATATATGAGTATATCAACACCTTGAAAGTACGTATTCTAATCTATAGTTCACAGCCAACTTCTGATTGGTAATTAATGGAAATATATATCGACTTGAAAAGATAAAGATAAAGTTAATATTTTACTAATTTATTATTAGAATGTACATTCAAAGAATCCGGAATATTTCCCATAGATTTTTTTTATCATTTAATAGGGTGACTTAAGAAAAATTTTGAACTGATTAAAAATGAACTAAATTTGGAAAAATTGCATATTTACCCATCTTCCGCTTAAAAGCCGTTGGATTTTTGGAATAGAATATACTAAAAAATAAAAGTTAATGTTTTTTAAAATCATTTTCATATAATGCCTTCAAACCTCATAATAACGTGAAGGTCGCTTTTTAAAAGTATAATGTACAAAATTTTAAATTAAAAAATTTTTAAATTTCATTGCTCAAAAACGAAATCATCTATTTAAGGGATTAGTTTACCCTGAGATTTTCAAAAATCGGTTTTGTGTGGATTTACTATTTATACGTTTAAGACTATTTTAATCATTTTCTCATGTCAAAATGGGAATTATTTTTGGAGATGATTGAAGTAAGTGAGGCAGAGAATAAACTTGCATCTCAGGTATCGACCGGACAGGTGCAAGCGACAACAATCCATTGAATCAGTCTTTTCTAATGAAAATAGCTTCAAGAAACTTTTGGAGTTGAAAATAGTATAAATACTAGATTTTAAGACGCTGATAAGGTACTTTCTTTCTTTTGCGTTTGTCTTGAAACTACTTTTTTCAACTTGATGAAATTTATACCTTGTATTCTTAATAATGTTATCTTCAATGTAGAATAATATTTTTTAGATTGGATGTCGTTTTCGTTTTCTATTAATTTTTTTTTCACCACAAATTTCAATAAAAAAAATACGTGGACTCTTTTCAACAGATGTCATTTAGAGAAAAAAAATCTTTTATTATGTTACATTGAAGTTGTGATCTTTATTTAGCAGAAAAAAAAGTTCTGACCGACAATAAAACTCTACTACTAAAAAACACTTCTATTAAATAGTTACATATCCCCGCCATTATTACATATTTTTTTAATTCATTTTCTTTTATTTAGTAAAAAACTATATTGTATTTGTGAAAAAAAAAATATCCGTGTAATAGTAGCAATAAAAAAATATTTTTTTGAGATCCAGGGTGGCCTGATCCTAGTGGTTCATAATTGTACTCCATCGGCTTCTTTTTTATATATCAACGGTGATTACTTACAATATATTTACATTTGAGTGTATAAATATATTTATATGTTCTCAACCACCTGAAAAAACTATATACTATAAGGGCAATCTGAGATAGTACTTCGTCTCTAACCTTCTAAGAACAGAATATGTCCGCCCATATGTATAAAGGGTTTTTTCAATTGGCTGAGGATAAAAATTGTTTTTCTAATAGAAATGTGCGTTTTTTTCCTTGGTCTAGAAAGCAGGTATAAATTTAACGCAAATTTCCTGCAGATTGTATATTACTATATCTAAAAATGTTATTTAAAACATTTTAGCGTCATCGCATGGTATGCGGGATTTTCTCGAAAGCTCAGCGTCCATACGTAGTAGATCATTCTGTATAATATTTTACTATGTTCGGTTTTAAATCACGCCTTTCACGCTCTTGATATTGATGTGACTTTTTAGTTGAATCCCTAATATACGAGACTTTTGGGACAATTTTTAATCATTATCGGGTGAAGCTACTTCTTGAGAAGATTGGGATATCGTTTGACAATTAAAAAACAACAAAATTAACCCATGACAAACAGAACAATTTTGGAAGAATAAGCTTGAAACCGATGAGCAAATTTTGATTCAGAAGTAAATGAATATTTTAATGACGACGATTGTGATGAAAGCTTATCTAATGTTTGTAATATAAATCGTTATCATTAATATTTTTTGACAAATTGTAAAAATCTAACAGTTAGATGAACTAAGAAGGTTGAAGACTTATACCTGATCTAATTGCCATAAAAGGTATATCTAACTGGCCAGTTGGATTTTGCTTACGATATTGTTATAATTAATATTAAATGTCAATAAATACACGCTTATCTAGAGTTGGTAATTAAGGACAAAAACCAAAAATAAATAAAGCTTTCCATTTTTGAGGGTTTAGAAATAAAAGAAAAGTTTTTTTCTCATCTTTCTATTTTTAAGGCTCAAAACTTGCTTGATTCATTGTTTCACTTGTCAATTTAAACCCTATATTGACAACTTAGTCCGATTTTAAAGTTAGACCATGTAAGTAAATTGGGGGTAAAGGTATTGCTGTATAGTAATAATAATTTAACAACGATTACGTGTCCAAGGTAAAATCTATGGTGCTGCAAAACTCTTGGGCAAAGAGCTTAAAATTGTAAATCTCAAAAACCGAATGCCATTAGATTTAGGTAAAAAAAAATTGATCACAAAAGGCATCGTTTTCTGCATGGTACAAAAAACAGTGAAATTTCTCTAAAAACAACATGGAATATCGGCTGATTCTAAGTTGATTTCCAACGGAGCCAGCGATCCAGATTCCAGCATATTTGTGCAACTTTTTTACTCGCTCCCGAAGCCCAAGGTGCCAATAAGAGGACATTATTTTGAGACATAAAAATAAATTCGGTGTGTGAACTTAAGGACATACTTAAGGACATACGTAAGGGCATTTGTGTTTTTTTTAAGGTTCTCTGTATTATATGTGGGGGATTAAACAGTAGACAAATTTTCTGAAAGAAATTTTGAATGCATTATAACAATAATCTCCATGAGGTTCTGTATACTTGGTCAAGCGGTATTCCAACTTCTTTTTGCCTTCTGAAAAGCACAAAGTATCCAAATCCTCAAAGTAGTCATCTACAGCCCTAAAAAATGCTTCATCTGATAAAAATCTCTGTTCTCCGAGGGACTTTTTTAGGTTAGGAAAGAGGAAAAAGTCATTAGGTGCCAAATCTGATGAGCAAGGTTAATGGGGTACTAATTCAAACCGCAATTAAATGAATTTTGACATTGCAACTGCACAAGTGTGAACTCGAGCATTGTCTTGATGAAAAAAAACTTTTTTGCCTAGTAGTTTTGAACGTTTTATTTTTCAATTCCTCATCCAAACGGCCAAGAAGTGTTGTATAGTAATTCTTTGTGATTCTTTGATCAATACATATTGTGTCTTGAGAATCCCAAAAAACAATGACCTCTTGGCTGATAAAACAACTTCGAACACCCTCCATTGTTTTGACAAATGTTTCGACTCAGGCCTGTAGTGAAGGATCTAGGTCTCGTCCACAGTCACGTATCTACGTGAAAAATCTGCTGAACTACGTTTAATCATCGACAAATACTGCTCAGAATTGATCTTTCGGGTAAGATTGTTTTCGGTTGTCAACAATCGTGGCACCCATCTAACACAAATATTTTTTACAGTACGAATTGAAATGCATACACATTCAGCTATATGACGAACCTTAATTCGTTGATCGTGTTTTATGTAATGACTTTAAATACAACATCCGAAAAATAGATAAGTACGTATATAAGGGTGTCTGGGAAACGCATCGGTAGAACCCATTGACAAGTCCGCCACCGGTGTCAGGATGAACCACGCCTCAAAAATTTTTAGTGGTCGAAAATAAACTTGTACTTATGTCGTAACATTGCCAGCATATTTGCAACGATGGTTTTCAACAATACGGTATATTTTTTCAATCATTTCTGGTGTGGTGACTTCAACTGGGAGTCCCGAGCGTGTTTCATCTTTAATTGATTCACAAATAAATAGTTTTTAAAGTCAGTGCAGAACTTCCATGAACAGCATTCAACTCAGATTAATCTGAATCCACTTTTTTTCATATAGAAATCACTGCTCAAAACTTGTCTTTTTCAATTATTTATAGCAATGCCGTGATAACCTGCTTCAAATAACTACCACATATAAACTAAACATCAGATTATACAAAAACTTTGTAGAGGTTCTTCCGAAACTACATAATCGTATGGATTTAAAAATGATAGTGGCGCCATCTATGAGTAATTTACCTTACTTATTAAACCACCCTCAAAAAATAAAGGATAATCGAAATTTTGTACGCATAGTAATTCTTATAGTATTAAGTCAAATATATTAAACTTTCGCTTATAGGAGACAGACATATGTAAATTTCTTTAACAAATAACAAGGAAATTACGTATCCGTTATTATATTTGTCAAAAGCTGGCACATCACTTCAATAAAAGCAAAAAAAAACTCCCAATTGAATACCGTCTAAGTTGGAGATTTACAACCCGCACTAAGAACGGTGATTTGCTTCGGTTGCTGTGACGTAAAATCATCAATTACTGTTCCGGACTAGGAGTTGTACCGTGTCGATTACAAAATGCAGTTGTTAGTTGGCTCGAGAACCATTTGTCACTCTCTCACTCCTTATACGGGCTTAAAAGCTACAAAAGAGTCGTTAAATTCTAGAGGGATTGTGGTTTATAAAATAACGATGAAAAGGGTTTGGATGATATTAAAAAATGTAATAAACCAATATTGTCGAGTTTATTTATATCTGCTCCTAATGAAAAGTATATGGAGTTTTAATAACTTTAGCACAAGCATTTCCAACAACGTTAGGTTCTACAAATTATTTAGAAAATACATGTTACAATTTGTAACAAAATTGAGACAAGAACGACTTGTAAAATGTTCACTTAACTGGATTTATATTACTATAGATAATGCGAGATTGCTACTTGTTAAATTAGCTTGGTGATCAACCCATATATTCACTTTTCTGAATATATTAACAACTATATTAAAAAACCTCCTGTACTATAACCACAAGTTAATTTACAATCAAAGGAATACTCTTAATAAAAGCCTTTAAAAAATGTTACGAGAAAATTGATATCGTTAGTTTTTCTGTAAAATATATTTATTGCAATATCTATTTGGAAATTAAATGAAAATGTTTTCCAGTTATTAATTATTTCATGTAGTTTTAACACACGAACATTTAAATGCAGAAAATATTGTTAACAATTAAAATTTTAAAATATAAGTCAACTAATAGAAATGTCAAAATATAAACAATGTCAAGTGAAACAATTAGTAGTATGATGAGGACTCTTATACATTAATACAGAAAAATATGAAATACTTAACGTGTCTTTTTCAAATAGTTCCCTCATCACTTCCATTTTCAGTTTCACAGTTGTGTAAAATGTTTAAAGCAGATTGTGTTAATTTTTGAGAAACAAACAATGAAAAATGAAATTTATACAAAAAGTAGTAATCAAAAAATCTTGAAATCAATTTTTTTTTTAATTGAAAAATCAAACAATTCTAATGTGTAGAGAAATGTTTTTTCGTTACTTATTATTATTATTATTATGTATGTATGTATTTAAAATTCATATGTAAAAACTACATAGAATAATTAATAATTTGAAAAACCGACGATATTTTTAAAGATCGGGGATCGAACCCTTAGCTCTCGGAGCATTGGTAAAGCGCTTACCCACTTGCGCCACGGCGGCTGATATGAGAGAGCTTCTAAAAGAGTATCCCACTTGTCAGCGTATAACGCGTTCGACATTAAAAATGTTTTCACAACAATTATATGAGCGATGGCACGAACGCTTTTGGAGATTTCTTTAGATGACCTTACTCGGTATTAATCTCATCAAAATCGGTGATGACAAGGGGGTGACCTTCCCTTGTAAGAAACATTTTTATATCGAGTAACTTGTACTTTGCCGAACGAGCAGGCAAGGTAAAAGGCGAAGTATGCGCAGTATAAAGTCGACCTAAATTTGTTGTAGCCGTAATTTAATTTAGATGTAATTTTAATGGTATAAATATTTCAATATTTGAAATTTTAAAAAGTAGTATTTTATGCTACAATGTATACTATTTATCTATAAATAAAAATCTGAGGTATAAAATTTTTTACATTAGTTTTCTGATATAGGCTTAAACAGCACCTGGTATCACGTAGGATGCTGATAAGGGCGGTTTATTCCTTTTTTATAACTGTATTGTATTTTTTTTTGTAAAGTTTTATGGAATAATAAATGTATTATATATCATCATGGAGCTAGGTAATTATTAAATAAAAACATTATAATCATCGAAAGTTGACGGAAACTATATCTGTACTCGCTTGTCCCGCAACTGCGAAGAGATAGGACTTCAACGTATAGGATTTTTATATATTTATACGTGCTTTTGTCATGCATTGTGATTCTCCATTTTGCTTCAGGCGGTTCAATAAAACTACCGGCTTAAATTAAAATTAGTTTCTGCCAAATGTTCATTTTACTGATGACCATCTAAAAAACTATTTCGTGCAAGCGTCGTTGCAGAAATAGCACTTAAAGCTTTTCTATTGAGCTGGTTTATGTTGTTAAAAGTATGCTTGCAAATAAGGTTTTAGTAAAATCGAATAGGTTTTAGTGCTGGTTCTGTACACCTAAATAAGCAGCAAAAAGTAATTTTGGGAGTTCTTAATATGTAGAGTTACTATTAGATTCTCTTAAGCTTTGAATCACTTTGCACATATTAGAAGTTAGTTGTTTAAAATATTGTCCCAAAATATGTTACGACAAAAAAAATGCCTCATAATTCGTAAAAGACTTGATGTATAACAGTCCCATATTAGTTTTACTGGCATTATTGAAATAAAGCGTTACATAAATATTGAACTTAACAAGTAAAAACTGAAAGCACCTTTTAGTATAGGGACAGGCGTACTATGTTCTCGTTAGGAATACGAAGTCCTACTTTACTATTTTACAAAAAAAATTTTTTTAGTCGGGCGAGTCCTGAAAAAAGGAATAAAAATACATTACTGTTGCATGAAAGAAAATTTTGTTGAAAATGTAAAATTAAGCTGAGATTTTTAAATCTAACCTAGAGCTATTTGGGAAAAACGAGAGTTTCCATAAAATATATGTTTCCCAAAATTGCAAAAACGCTGGTTTTTGTATAGAATGACTGATTATTTAAATTTAAATGCAAATAAATTCTATTTTAAATTAAAATTTAATCGACATTTTTATGAAATGAAGTGTCGCTAACATGGGATTAAATTGTGTAATTATAACTCTATAATTAAATATAATAACAAGTTTATGATCATTTAATTAATTCTAACTTCTCTTTAAAACAATATATAAATGTCAAGGCGCTAACTGCAATTTTTTATTATGCAGAATGGCCAATTTTTGAAATAATAATAGATTGCTTTAGTTTAAGTGTTGTAGTTAAACAAAACAGAAAATATTATTACAAAAGCTGATCGAAAAATAAAAATATATCAAGTCAAATATCGTTAAAATATAGAACACTACGAATTAACAAAAAGTACAATCTAAGATATTTAGACAAGATCTACCTACATTTCAGGTAATCGTAACATATACTACCATTAATGATTTTACACCATACAAAATTGCTATAGGACTAGAAAATTTTGCCTCTTCAATATATCTACGTGAGAACAACTCGCCAAAACTAGGGCTCGTAATTGTAATAAATGATATCAACAAATCTGTACACAAATACTTGAGCAAACATAACAGTGGCATATTTTACGACAATAATTTAACCAACTAGTTGCCAATAATATGTGCGAAGTGATGCAAAACTTAAGCAAATCGAATAGTAACTCTACATATTCGAAGCTATTATTCCCAAAATTACCTTTTACTGCTTGTTTAGGCGTACAGAACCAGCACTAAAAGCTACTCGACTTTGCTAAACCGTATTTGGAAGCATTATATACTTTGAACAGGGTAAACCACCAAAATAGAAAAGATTTAAGTGCTATTTCTGTAACGACGCTTGCACAAAATAGTTTTTAGATAGACATCCGTAAAATCGACATTTGGCAGAAACTGATTTTAATTCAAGCGGGTAGTTTTATTTAGGCGCCTGTAGCCCAATGGAGAATTACGCTGCATGAGAAATCCACTTTTATAGATACGAAAATCCTATACATTGAAATCTTATCTCTTCGTGGCAGTGATGCAGGCGAAAACAGAGATGGTGTCCGTCAAATTTGGATGATTAATAAAATGTTTTTATTTAATAATTACCTAACTCTATGATGACCCATTTTCTTATTCTGTTCTGAATACAATAAAATGCGTATATATATATATATATATATATATATATATATATATATATATATATATATATATATAAATTCTTTTATCATTCCACAAAATTTTACGAAAAAAAAATAATTTGAAAAAAAATATAAACATAGGAAGGCCCGTATCAGTATTATACGTACTCTGATTTTTTTTTAAAAGTTGAATATTTTTTATAATATTGATTTACTAGAGCGCAATTTTGAAAAAAAATGAACGAAGAAGTCGAGCAGAAGGACAAAAAGAGCCACGGACCTAGTACACCCAAAAATGGTAAAAGGAAAAAAAAAAGATTCTTGAATTTATATCATTGTACACGGCTACTGACCATGCATTAATGTAAGATTCAATTTTCTTGTAAGAGATACTTTGCTTAGTGAAAAATTCTTAATTTTATATTTATATAAGAGATTGGTTAGAATATTAGATAAACATTTCCTTATCATGAGACGGTATCGTTAAAAGATATATTCTGCGTATATTTAAGTTTTGGATATCAGATCGAAATTTAAGTGTGTAATAAATTATTTTATAATATAAACACAATGAGTGAAGAAGTCGTCTATTAAATATGTTAAGCCATCCCAATTCGTACAGTTTATATGACAATTTCCTTCCTCGCCCAAAATTTTGGAGTTTTTAAAATCGTCTGGTGTGGACAAAATTCAAAAAGAGACCGTAAAGGTTATAGCCAAATTAAAATACGATAAAACAAATGAATTGCATAATTCTAGTTTTATTTTTTGAGATAGATGTTGCCTGTATTAATAACTCACCTTTAATATGGAAAACCCTCTTTTCAAATGGAAAATTATATGTTCCGCAAATTTTAGTTTTGGATCCATCATTAGACCTAAATTTTTTTAGAGAACTATCGGGACCCATCTTTATATTTAAAATATTTTATAGAATGTTTCTTACGTTATCACTGTAAAACGAGATGCCGAATAATTAGGGTTAATTTAAAGTAAGTGATTATTGCTGACATCTAATAACTGATTTAAATCATGGTTAATTTGAATCGTCGCCATTTCAACACCAGCAAGCTTAACCGACTAGTAAATTTGGGTAATATCCACCTATATTTGGAGTATTTTAAATAATTAACAAAATTCGAGGCACACTTGCCATTACATCAAGTTGTTACGACTGCTGTCGGTTGAAGACAACTCTATAAACGTATTCAATGCCACCGTTTGAATATAAAACCTCTATAAATAATAATTGCCCAACTCTTAAATTGATGATATATATTAAAAGTTCCATTGTTATTTTTTAGGACAGGGAACTGATTTTAAAACGGCAATAAAGAAACCAAACAGTTAGAAGATTAAGGAAAGTTAAGGGCAGTAACTCTTGAATTTACGATCTCTACCAGAGCTGAAAATAAAGGCGAATTTTAACACTATTCTCTAGTTTAAAATATTAAAATTTGGCATCACTTTCACATCTAAAATATTCTTAAATTTTATAATATTTAGAAGGAACTTTCTCAACAATTATATTTTCTTACAGGGATATTTTTTTTCAGAAGAGATATTTATTGAAAAGAAAATAAACGACACTAATAGGAAAAATAGTTATATTTAGCTAATTAATGAACAAAAAGTGGTGATACTTGATCTTTGATGCCGAGGCCATTTAGGGCCCTTTATATACCACCACGTAAGTCATTCGAGGCCGATCGTCATTGCGAATGCAAGCAGCCTTGTCAAGTCAATCAAACTTATCTGACGGCTTCAGGTGTTCATATTGCATTTACGAAATGTATCTTAGTCCGTTGAGTGCTAAGCACTCTCTGAGGATATTGTTAAGAGTTTCTTTCTTATCTAGGCACCATCTGCACATCGATCATCCATGATGCCAATCTTATGAGGATGACCTCGCAGGTGACAATCTTTTGTAAATAATACCACCACAATTCGCAGTTCTTTAATGTCCATAGGGAGAATCTTCCTGGCAAGTGGTGCGTTTTGTACAGATATCTATTCTTTAGGGCACCCCATTTTTGAGCCATACTCCAAGATTCAATAAATTTGCTTTTTTATTTTCCTCTTACCATATATATATTATTTGTATTTAATTTTGTGTTTAATGTACTAAGAATAAAAAGTCCAACGATTATTTCAATAAAAAAAAACTCTGCTTAAAAAAAAAGTTTGAGACTTTTATTGTAAAGAAAAAGTGTACAGAAAAAAATACATATTAATTTCGTCTAATTATCAAAAAATAAATATTTTTCGAAAGAATAATTACCAACATAAAAAACTTCATATTTGGAATCCGGACGTAAATACCATTGACCCATTTTAATGAGGTTTTCCAATATTTTAATAGGAAATAATATTTCAGGTCGTTTCAGGTTGTCAAATAATATTTTAAATTAGTATCACCCTAAAAGAAATATACCAAGAATTCCTATCCTGTGCTATAATTTTGACGCTCCTAAACGGTACCCAAACTGATACGCCGTCTCATTCATAAAAAGCAATTTACAATATTGTCAATGATTAAGTATCAGTATTTTAATGTGATATACATGCTTTTGTCAGAAACAATCATAAAAGATTAAAGTTTTCGGATTTATGTTGAAAACGTGGCAATTCTGCATATCCCTTCCTACAGAGTAAGAGGGGTAAGCTCCACATTTTTATCGATTTATATGTAAGGTTACCACAACCGAGTGAAGTTTTACTGAAAGGCTTGATCTTTACAACGTTCCCTTTGTAAACTTAAACAAATATAATAAACCAAGGGATAAAAAAACTTGTACCCGTAGTTTAGATCAACTATCCAATACGGCAACACTGCATATACATCATTCCTTGCCGTTTTACTATTTATACCTTTTATCAATGACCGTGTTTTTATTATAATTCGTCAACGGTATCACATACGATTTAACAATTAAACAATTCTCAAAAAATTTTCTCACATAATGCAGACTTTTTCTCAGGCACTGTATATATATATATATATATATATATATATATATATATATATATATATATATATATATATATATATATATATATATATATATATATATATAAGATCGCAATAGAATCAGGAGTTTGCTACCGAATACCTTCTAGTGACAGCACTTCTTCAGCAATCAAAAAAAAACTTTTTCTCATTGATACTTATCACGATTCAAAAGTTAGCAATAAAATTAAATAATTTTACAAGTTAAAAATTAAAATTTGTATTATCTGAAGCATCAAAAAGTCTATATTTTTCTGTAACCACCGGTAAAAGAACTTTGAAAACTCGATAGGAAGAACAAACGTACAAACAATGTGGAAGTTTAGCTAAAGTTTATTTTATAATACAGAAACTTAACTTTTCAATTGATTTTTAAACATTCCGAAGAGTAATGGTATTTCAATATTGGAAGCGAGTTGATTAAAGATATTGAAATACGAACAATGAATTTACAGAGATAACACAGTACGATGTGATATTTGTACATTAAATTAGAATAGTAATTTCTTGTAGACTTTGGGTGGCTGAATTCGAATCCGAATCAAAATTGCTCCTTCACATATCCTAAGTAAAATGGGCAAAAACAGCGATTTCGCGACATTTTTTTATCTCAAAAAACTATATATAGTATTTTAAAGTATAAGTCTTACTCTTTCAAATGCCGTTGAGTTTGTACAAATATCTTTCTTTTTCTTTCGAGATATTCAATTTTGAAAATTTCAAATTGCATGAATTTTCAAGTTTTGGCAACTTTCAACTATCATGACCGATAAGGTTTTAAGCAAAAATTGTGATAAACCATGGATGTTTTAAGGCCATCAAAGCAGCGCTCAGTCCAAATTTATAGTTAGTTCTGCACAATTAGAAAGGAAATGCATTAAATGTAATTTATCTGTAGACTCAAACTCATTGGTTATATCATACTAAACAAACAGTTCAATACAAGTTGATCCATCCCCCGGAATCTCAGGCAATGTACCATGAATATTAATGTAAATTCCTTTAATGTTAAGGTACATTTGAATTAATTTTAATGTACAGAAAGACGAAATATCTTTTCAGTTACTTTATTGAAATTTAAGACACTATTTAATCAAATTTAAAGAATAACGAATTCATATTTGAATGCATAGCTTTAGATTTAAAGTAAATGTAAATTATTCAACATTTTAGGTACAAAATCATTAAATTTAATGTAGAGGAGTCATTAAATTTGCAATAAATTTAAGGTGTTTTTTGAACAGTGTAGAACTAATTAAAAATTATAAGAAAAGAAAACATTCAGCCTGGATGAATAATAAACATGAATAATGATGTAAATTTTTAAAACTATTAATGTAACAAATTAAAATTCTGGAACTAACTGCATAGCTGATCAGCCTAATACTAAAAAATATCAATTTCTTTATTATTATTAATAATAAAAGTGAGCATGAAACTTTTAGGCATAAAAAACTAGAATGATTTTTTATATTTGCACGATAACTCACAAAAATTTATAAACTACGTAATAACCAAATTACTTCGGTATCAGCCTAAAAGAGTTACCATCTCGCGTGACAGTCAAGAACAACGCAGCAAAGTAAAACTTTTTTAATTAAAAATTGATGTATAAAACAAGTTGGACGTTAACGAAACGCTAGAAAAATATTTCATCGGGGAAAAATCAAAAGAAAAGAAAATCTGCATTGTGACAACCATTTTAATTTCGTTGTGGCACGAAGGCTCTCTTTATTTTTAAAGTATAATTTGCAAAACTTTTTTGTCTGGAAACTTTCGTATTATAATTTAAATTAGTAGAATTTGCTTGCGGAAATTAGAAGCCGGATATTGCCAACGTTTTATATTACAAATTCGTTGTAATATTGTCCAGGCCGGTATGTTTTAAACAACTAACACTGAAACAAAAGAAGTCTAATTACAAGCCCAATCAAAAGTGCTAAAAAAGTAATTCTGTGGTAGTAGTTTTATCACTTATTTACTGAGAAAACTGGTTTGTAAGTTACATAAAAAGACACAATTTATTTTTCTTAAATATATGACTTGCTCGTAGGCGTATTTTGTGTGTAGTCGAAATAGAATCTTTTTAATCTCGTTCTCTAACTGTTGTAGATTTCTACTTCCGCTTAAATTCAAATTGTTGTGAATTTAGCACCAAAGTTTGCTAACAACGTATCTGACGACTGGCAAAAGCAATGCCCAATATAAAGCTTAAAATGTGTCAGCTGGATTCACTAAGAAGGTTTAGGACTTAAACTCGACCTAATTGGCCAGTTTTGTTTTACTTATGACATTGTTATAATCTGTATCAAATATTTCAAGATGTAAACGCGTAAATAGGAAAAGGATAAAAATTTAGAGACTAAGCTTTAGAATCTGTGAGAGAAATAGTTGTCTCCTGAAAAACAAAAGTTTAAAATTTTTGACGCTTCCGTAAAATATACGAACGTTTTCTTAATTCCTGAATTTTTATGATTCAAAACTTGTCTGATTTATTGTCGTACTTGCCAATTTAAATCCCCTACTGTCAATTTATATCACTTTTAACGTTCTCCATGTTGTTGAATTAGTGGGTGGGATTTTTAGGAATTTTACAACAGCGGCAAACATTCTTCCAAATGTCTTAATTTCAACTAGATGTATACGTCATTTGTTAATTAATGCAAATAATGAAAATTCAAAGTGGTTTATAACTGGAAGGTAGGCTCTTAATTAACACGAACCAGTCAGGAAACTGGTTTGGTCCAAAACTACCAATGGTATAAGGGGTCAAAATACATACCACCAGACTCAATATACATACGGCATTGCAGTAGCATACTAGTGTATTTCAGACAAAAATACACACGATTAATACTTTCCTCCGAGACATTTCGAGGAGAGGTTATAGGGGCGGGACCATCCATCATCTCCGACAATCAGGCAGTACTAAAAGCTCTTTCAGATCATCAGATAAAATCTAGACAGCTTTGGAACTATCATCAAAACATTTTCTTGGCAAAACACAACAAGGTTACCATTGCATGGATACCAGGATACATGGATAGTCTAGGCAATGAAAAAATAGATAAATTTATAAGACAAGGATCTGTTACAACATTTATTGGATCACACCCTGGTGAATTACTGAAATAACATTGCGTGATACATACACATCAAATGGTTGATGAGCAAATCATTTGGCAGAGAAATCCTACGCCTAAGCAGACAACAAATTAGGCTGGTGACAGGAGTGATAACCAGTCTTTGCAGTTTAAGGAAATATTTGCACATAATTAACAATTGCAATGAAGAACCGACATGTACACTATGTAAGAAAAGGATAAAAAAGGCATTATCTTCACATGCTACTGGAGATACCTTTAAGAATCGATCAATCCTGAAAGTCTCTACCCAGAGAACAACTTAGTGAATGGGCTTTTAGGCCTGTTTAAGGCAACTAATCTTATCAGTATATATACATAATAAATCTTCAGGCAAGTATATAAAGTTAGCAAGACAGAATGTTAGAATCAAAAAATTGTACGAAAGATGATTTGCCTCAAAATAGTTGCTAATTAGTTGTGGAAGAAAAAAATGTGTTGCTTCTTATCCTTAAAAATATTGCATGTTTTGCTAGCTCAATATAAGTTTACCTACACACCTAAGGCGATTGTCATTAAAAAAATAATTTTCAGCAACAATAAGAATATGCTGCGACAGAATGACATTGGCCGGAATTCAGTCGAGACTGATATCACCATAAATTTACGAATATCCTAATAAGTCCCTGTATCCGTGCATAATTCCTGAAAAGAGATTATGACAAATTCCCATGAACAGAAACTAATTCCCGGAAATCCTTCGATAGAACCTTGAATTCTTATAGTATATTCGCGGACGAGACATCGAATACATCGTGAGTGTGGCGGAAAATCTCAATAGTTAAATCATCGAGAATGATTAGCTAAATCCAATCATGACATATTCAGACGCGTAGCAATTAATTTGCCTGGACGAACGGCGAATTTCCGATAATGAATACAAAATATCGAATGTCACCCCACGATAGGTGGTGTTTTGCTGGAATGAGGGGAAATGTGATATTCCGTGGATAATTCTCGGTGATTCCTCGAGCCACATGACTAACTCGCTCAGAGCGGACGGCAAATTCCCACGACTAATTCGCGTGTGATAAATGAAGTCTAACCGCTTTTCGGAGGGTGTTTTGCTGCAAATCCCCAAAAACTCAATTTTTTGGAGAATAAATCGGGAAATTTTATAGCGGAAAAGTCCGCAACTAATTTACCCGGATGACCGGCAAAATTTCACAACCAATTCGGGCGCAATAAATGAAGTCTTAGCCATTCCGGGGACCCTTTTCCTACTCACAAACTGAACTTGAATTCTCCGCAAGCATAGGTATATATCATATACCACATGAGTATAAGGACGACGTAACAATGAATTTTAGCAAAGAAAATAAAATTGCAGTGATTTCTTTTAGTTAATCTTTGAGGCATCTAAGATATCACTGGCTACAGGCAAATGATGGTTTCTGAAAGACAAGGTAGCAGTTAGGATTAAAAAGGTATAAAAAGAGGTAAGACTTCACGTATCACACACGAATTAATCGCGGTAATTTGCCGTTAACTCAGGCTAGTTAGTTGTGAGGGTCGAGGAATCACCGGAATATAACATTTTCCTTTATCCCAGCAAAACATTACCACCTTCCAAGGGGTGGCAATTGATATTTTGGACACGAAATAACCATGAAAGTTCGCAGTTCGTCCAAGAAAATTAGTTATTCCGCATCCGAATATGCCGCGATTGATTTTTGCTAATTATTCCCGGCAACCCCCCCCCCCCACAAAAACGGTGGATTCGATGTCTCGCCTGCTAATAAAGTATAAAAATCCTTTGTATTATAGAAGCGTTTCCGGAAATTGTTTTTTTGCCACTGCGTCACAACTTACGCTATGAAACAACGCGCCGCAATCAAATTTTGTTTTTAATTAGAAAAAGTGGTTCGGAATTGAAAACCGAATATGGTGAGGATTGTTTAAGCCCCAGCAATTTCGAGAAGGATGTGCGGTTCAAGAAAGGTCGACAGTCGCTGGAAGATGTTCCACGGGAAGAGCCGCCTTTAACCTCGAACGTGTGCGCTTCGCACTGTTTCGTCTTCATTGGAACTCATCATTTCGTTCTATCCCATACAGTCCATCGTCTAGCAGTCCAAATTTAAAATTATACGGAAGCGTCACGCGATTTCGTTAAATGAGTAGACACGCATGAAATTTTTTTTCAATAAAATTGTAACCAGCAACGAATCATGGTGTTTTTAATACGATCCAGCCAAACTGCTGAATGGTGAGGCAAAGGCAAACGGAGACCTACTAAAGTTCGAACGACAAAGTTGAAAATCATAACCATGATCGTTTCGTTTGTCGATTTTTGCGGAATTCAATTCTACAAAAGCAGATTCATCGCGTGAGACCGGAATTACACCGCATCGGTGACTGGTCTCTGTTACACGACAATGCGACAGCCCATTCCGCAATACTCATCAAACAATTTTTGACCCAATCACTAAAATTACATTTGGAATATGTGACATTGCTTGTGAAATATCAACAGGGAAAAAGTGTTTCACTGCACATTGTGTTAATTAGTTTGTAGCATGTATTATTAAAAGTTTAGTTACAAATTTTTGGTTCACTTGATATAATCTAAAATCTTCGAAGTTCTATACTTGTCGCACCATAAAAAAAGTGTATATTATTATGTCCTTTTTATTATTTTAGCATCAGGTAGTTATTTATTGACTAAGTCATATGATGTCAATCCCTATAAAAGACCTTCTCATAAAATCGTTACTGCTATAATAAAAAATCCATCATCGTCTAAAATAAAAACAGAAATAAACGACCGACAGTTACGAGAAATTAATAATTTGGTCCCTTCATGCCAACAGATATAAAAAGACATTCATGAAAGTTCATAATTAAACGACGCTCATTTATAACCGAACGTTTTTTTTATATAAAAAAACGTTTATTAAAGTTATTAATATATGTAATACAATCATGTTTCTAGCTATTACATATTATTGAATACCTTAATTTATATCGAATTCTATTATTCTGCAGCCTGAAAAATGTGTACAGAGCTCATTTAAAAAGTTCCAGGACTAATTTTTTTAAGAGGGAAAACGAGAGTTTGGAAAAAATTTTTTATTTAGTTTTCAACATATTCCCCTCCTCTTTATACACAAATTTTTCTGCGCTCGTATAGCCGTTGGAACGACCCGGAAAACTCCTCTTCTGGAATAACTTTCAGAGCCCTGGTCACATATCTTTGAATCGCCTTAATATCTTCAAAACGTCCTCCTTTCATCGCCATTTTCAATTTAGAGAATAAAAAAAGTCTGTCGGAGCCAGATCTGGTGAGAACGGCGGATGATGAATGAAGGGAGACCAACTTTTGGACTAAAAATTGTGTGATGAGTATTGAGAAATGGGCCGGCGTATTGTTGTGCAACAGAAACCAGTCACCGGTACAATTCCGGTCTCAAGCGATGAATTCGTTTAAAGAGTCGATCCAGGATACATTTGTAGAATTGTGAGTTCACTGTTTGGCCTGGGGGTACAAATTCGCTATGGATAATTCTGCGAAAATTGAAAAACGGAATGGGCATGTTTTGATGACTTTGTCGCTCGAACTTTAATGGGTCGCCCTTTGCCCTTGCCTTGCCATTCAGAGGTTTGGCGGGCGTTTGATCGATGGATCGTATTGAAAACACCATGCAAAACGATGGACTGTATCGTATATAATGGAATGAAAAGTCCCAATGAGAATGAAACAACGCTTTCATTTTCCGGATCCGGATATATATATATATATATATATATATATATATATATATATATATATATATATATATATTTAGTTGGTTATTTTCTTGGGAATATGGTAGACAACACAGCAAGGATTGTCCATCGAATTATATCGGCCAAACTAGTCAGTATCTGCAAAATCGTCTAAATGGACATAAATATGACAAAAAAAATATTACAGCCCTAAAAAAACACGAAATGAAACACAAGCACACCTTTGATTATGAAAATACAAAAATCTTGAAAACTGAAACTAACAAAGGAAAACGAGAATTTTACGAAATGATTGCAATAAAAAAAAATCCGAACGCCGTAAACGCTAAAACAGACATCAATAATCTAAATCAAATTTATTTCAACATATTAAAATAAACCAATATAAGGGAATTTCTAAAATAAATAAAACAAAAAATAAGAACAGTTCTCCGCCTGCAATTCTCCTAAATTGAATCACGATATTTTTTCAGAAAAATATCACTTCAATTAAAAGACCCAAACTTTTTACGCCACTTAAAGTACCTAAAACATACACCATCTGGGTTCCACATTCAGTCAAGTCAAGGCAGTTGTAGGGTTAAAAATGTAGTGTCCATTCTTCTAACTAGACTGTTAAAAATTTTTTTGAAAAGTGAATACACAAAAGAGTGAGTGATTATAATTGGTTTATGATGTAATTAATTTTTGTTTAACACAAAAATCTCTGTTCTAAATGGTAAGTTTTTAACCTCCTATTCCATATATAACAATATTAAAAATGTACATTTTTGTAGCATTCGCCGAAACCGTCAGTTGAAAAAGATTCGAAAGAATCGAAACGTTCTGAAAAATAAAAATATATATATACAATAAGTATGACTACTTTATATATGTAGTTTCAATATAAAATGAACCATATTCCCAAGAAAATAACCAAGTAAAAATATATTTAATGGTTCAAGAAAAATTAATTCCTATACTATATATATATATATATATATATATATATATATATATATATATATATATATATATATATATATATAACTTTATGGAACTAATTCTAAATACGCCGTTTGTTACTCTGTACAGTTAGCAACATTTTCGGTGAATTCGATCAATAAGTTTTAATTAATCAGTTTCACCGGTAATTTTATATAGTCTCCAAAGGATTATAATTAATTTAATAAATATTTTAAACTAATTAAATTACCTCAATAATACTTATTCAAAATAACCAAAACCTGCTTGTGTGTTGTGCCTTGCATAAAATGAAATATATTACCCATAATTTGAGAGTTTGGTGACATTTTGGATTTGTTTTGGTTTCTTATTAAGTAAAAGACCCATAGTAAAACGAATTTGTTAATAAATATTTAAAATCAATAAAAAAAAATGCCATTTTTCACTTAATCTTTAAATACTTCTCAACTTCGTCATATAAATATTAATTTTTCTATTTGTTGTGGTTAAATACATTTATTTAAAAAAAAAAAAATTTAAAACAAGATGACAAAACAATTTTTTAATATTAAGAATGAATTCAAAATTAATCTGTAACTTGCTAAACCTTTAATTTATTTGTTTAGACATGCTAAAATTGTTATGAAATTTACTACTACAAAACATATCACACTTCTTACAATTGAACTTGTTAGAATTGCACTTTTCCTTGAACGATAATAGCTGATATCCCTGTCCACTGGAAAGAGAAGATTTCCTGACACATTCTTTAAATGATCGAAGATTCTATATAATCACTAGTTTAATAAGTAACGAATCGAACGGTATTTAAAGAATTTTTATTACATTTACCATTAGATTGCCGTAATTATTTATATTTACGGGCAAAGTATATGCAGAAATATTTTTTTTCTCCAGCAAATAATTAACCTACACCATTTAAAGTAAATAAATCTACGTTAAAAAGGGCCTAACATAAATACTAAAAAACTTTAGTATTGAAATAATCACTACGATATTACTTTCAATACACTTTTCAACGAAGAAACACGAGTGAACAAAAAACTCTATTTTTTCATATTCGTATCAAATGATCAATTTTGATAAACTTGATTTTTCCTTTGTCGGTCTTCTATGCCAAACAATAATTCGTCACTTTTATAGCGTACTTCTTTTATATGTTTGTTTGAAAGCCATTCAATATGTCACTTTCAGTTGTGTCCTTTAAAAGTGTTTTTTATCGGGAAACATTTGGTATTTATTCGTTATTACGACAGTATTTGTCGGCTGTCTATTCATATCTTTTTAATATTACTTGGAATTTAAAATAAATACTCATAAGTTTTATAAATAGATGTCACATATTACTCTATATTTTGTTAAAAAATTGTTAGACTTTACATATTGATTATATACGATAAATAAAATAAATATCTACGAAAACCAAGATAAGCTTGCTGAATATCATTGGAACTCTTAAGATTTGTACTCAGTAAATTTTTATTATAAACATTTACATGAATCACTTAGTAATCTAAGCATTAAAATAATTTGTGAGATTACAGATTACTTTATTTTAAATATTTTTATCTTGAGCATAGCACAACTATATATTGGGGTTACGAAGTAGTAAAAGCAAACAGGAGCACGAGATCGCACAAGTACATACATTTATGTATTTATTTTATCTAACATCATATATTTTTTAGGTAAGCTTATCCCTCACAGCTAGTCCATAGTAGTTTAAATTAATTAAATTAATTTAGGCCTACTTTATTCGTCACAATTAGAAATTTTGGAAGTTTATTGAAATATATAAATTCCTATTTATTTGAATTTATAGTAATTCATAGCAAGGTTAACAATAATACCTACTTCGTTTCAATTTGTTGACCGTGCAGTTATTAATTCGATTTTACTTTTTTGGGTTTCGGTCATAATATTACTTTATAAGAAATTAACACCTGTTTTTTTCTGACGTTTTGGTTTATTTTATTGATTAAACCTAATAGGACAATAAAATTGCAGATGGTCCAGAAACTTTCTAACTCTTTAGTAGTATACTGTCACTACCTGTTAACATTAGGTAAGAAATTAAAATTTCAATTTATATGACAACAAACTACATATTCCTTTTCATATTTACAGTAATTCTGTGAAGATGGTTTCATCAATAAAATAAACCGAAAAAAGTAAAATCTAATTAATATCCACCATAATTATTTAATGTATGACTGACCGTTTTATAAAATAAAGTATTCTTTCGAAAGATGTACCAACTCTCTAATATATATAGAAAACATTATATAGTTCAAGTTAAGAAATTGGTACCCTTTGTATCAAAAAATAGGTTTCTTTAAAAAAAATGGTGTGTCATATTCAACAAAGTGATGTAAACTTGATGTAAGTTCTTGTTATTAATTTTATTTAATGTCTCTTTGATGACTTTGAACCATTATTTACAAGAAATAATAACACACTCAGTGATGAGTTTGAGACATGCTTATAAGAGAAAATACATTGGGAAAGTGAGGACTGTTTAGTGTATTAAATGCTCGAGGACTATGACGCACATTTTATCATCTTGCTGATGCGACGGTGCCCTTGAAATTGAAAGGTCCCATTTTAGTGACTCTGCTTACCTCGCGATCAACAACATAGATTATCCATTTGTTAAATTTTGTGATTTTAGACCATCACACCACTTTTTTTGTTCTACATTTGTGACACTATTTAAATGCTTACTTTAACGGATCTTTAAGAAATTTAAAAAGAGTCATATATTCTGTAGTTTTTGATATGCAATCAAGGCAAGCATAGGAAGTTCGTGATACAACTTTTAAGCAAAAATATTTCATATACAATTTCACATACAAAGCATAAAATACTAATAGAAAGCGTCACGACAAAACGAAAACAATAAAGTTAACTTCAATCCAAAAGTCATTCGCATAAAAATTTGGTTTTAGCGGGAACTCATTGTGTTGAATCTGGTTAAGATTAAAAAATCTGTGAAAGTATTGCTTACAATTTTAACACTTTCTCACACTGTAATAGCGAACTGCGAGACAAACAAAATAACGAAATTTAATTGCATCTATAAAATAAAATACTCTTGTGACTAGGATATATAGTAACCAGAATGGAATATTTAAAGGAAACTTACAAATTTCTTATATAGTTTTCTTCAATATATATATATATATATATATATATATATATATATATATATATATATATGTTGTTGCGTGGTGTTTCACGGATGGGAACATCTGATTCAGTATTAATCCGGGAATACCTCCGTTCGTTCGTTTGGTTCCTGTAGAAGTTTGCAGACGCTTCGCTAAAATTGGCATCTTCTGTGCTTGGTGGTTATAGATCAACTGAAAGAAATTCAACATGCTGCGTGCTTTATACGCGGTCGCCGATAGTAACGGTTGATAACGGTTGCCTTGTAGTATTCTATAATAGCGATTTGCTGGTCGGTGTCAAAATCAATTTTGTGTCCTGTCTCGTGCTGGTGTTGAAAAAGCGCTGATGTTGTCTGTTTGTTTCTTATAATGAGTTTGTGTTTTTCTAGTCTAGCTGATATTTTACTGTTGCTCTGGCCTATGTGTGCTTTATTGCAAGTGGCACATGCGATTTTATATACGCTTTGATTTTCCAGATTGATTTTGTCTTTTGGGTTTCTTAAAGAAGAGCCTATTGTTTTATATGGTTTGTAGGCTGTAGATATGTTCTTTTTCCCGAATAATCTGCCGATACTGTCTGTTGTGCCTTTTATGTAAGGAAGTATGGTGATTTGTCTATCCTCGGCAGGTGGCCTTGTTTCTTGCGTTGGTTTTGTTGCAATTTTATTGCTTTATTTATTGTTGGTGTCTTGTAGCTGTTTTGTTGGAGGATCCTTTTACATGTGACAGTTCCTCTTCTTTTCGTTAGTCATCAGTTAGGCGAAGGGATCTTGATATTAGGGTATTGGCTACGCCCTGTATTTGTGAGGAGTGGTGGTGAAAATCAGCAATCAGGTTAGTTCAGCTTGTGCGTGTGTTGGTTTTCGATATAGTGTGTGTCGTAGATCTCCATTCATTGTTTTGGTTATGAGGACGTCTAGAAACGAAAGCTGATTATTTTATTCAAGTTCCAGACTAAACTGTATCTTTATGTGGATAGAATTAAGAAAATCATGGAAGAATTTGAGCTGTTCTTCGCCATGAAGCCATATTTACAAATACATCAATGTAGCGACACCAGAGTTTGGGTTTGAGGTGGAATTTTTCAAGAGCTTTCGTTTTGCAGTTGGTCATGAAAAGATTTACCACGGCTGGAGACAGTGAAGAGCCCGTGGCAGCGCCATCTATCTGCCTGTATATCTGACCATCAAACAGAAAATATGCGTTTTTAAGATAGTGTCTGGTGAGATCCATGATATCAGTTGTGAAATCCTCTCTTTGAGCGATCTGATCCAGTGCTTTATCCATTGGTATGCTTGGATACAGGAATTTTACGTCGAAGCTTGCAAGGATGACATCATTGCAAGCTTCGACGTAATATATATATATATATATATATATATATATATATATATATATATAAGAAAAAAAAAATTCAAATCTTCTAATGAAAGAGATTACTTATTGGCGCAGTCTATGCTGATTTGAGTAATTTAGAAAGTATCTTAGGGAGGGCTAACATTTTATGTGTAGTAAATATGGATGATACTAGAAAAAATGCCAACTATTTACGCTAAAAATTTAAACAGTTATATTGCAAGTATTTATTATAAATAAATAAATATATTTCTTTTTACATGTAATCCAGCATGCATAAAAATACAAAATAATGAAGCTTGATTGTAACAAAAAAAAAATTAAAAAAGATAATGGAAAAATATTATTTAGAACTGCATATCAGTATCTTTGGCTTTCGTATCTAGGCTTCTCATAGGCTGTAAGTATGAAGCATTAAATATACTCTAATTGCACAAATGCTATTGTTCAGCCCTTGTTAAACATCCTAACAAAAGGCAAATCGTTATATCCCTAAATGTTCGCTAAATAATAAAATTCTGTTTTTAAGGGAGCGCTAAATATTTATTTTAACTTGACAACCAGCTTATTAAATCAAAAGAGCTTATGTACAGTTTTATTTTCATTTCATTTACGCCGAATAAATGAAGGATATTGGGCGATTGAAGTGGTCGGTAAAACATTTTTCATCATATATTTTTTAATTAGTAAATTGGTATTTTATATTTAGACACGAAAACATAAGCACCTAAATAAATATTTCTACTTTTAATAGTTTAATTTAAAATTTATGATATCTACATCATCGTTACAATCTTCCTCTTCCCGTTTCTTCGTAAACTCAGTTCCAACTTTTGTGATGATCTTGATTAAAAATAAATTTCCATCTTTAAAACCATTTCCCTTAACGCAGAGAGAAACATTCTCACTGTCGGTAGAATTTCAATACTCATATATTCACAAAATAGGAGCTTCCTATAATATTTAAATGAAATATTATTAGCTTCAAAATCCGATATAACTAAAATACAGACCAGAAAAAGTTCCCTTAAATTAATCGCACATCACTGTCAACATGAGGCTCTCAATAATTACCATTTATTCAACAAAAATTGAACTATTTACAAATAATAACCTCTCGGAGATAAAAGCCATTGATTATAATAAATGGTAATATAAACCTAAATCCTCTCATTAGGCTTACTTACTATATACAAACCATAATTTATGTCTCCAATCAACTACTGTCACCCTCTTACCCCAATGTTCACGTGGTTCTGTCTGACAACAGTCGACTGTTGTCGATCGATACACGCTGCTATGGAAACGACGCCACAGAGCCACGCGGTCACGGTCGGGAAGGTGGCGCCATCCAGGCGCCAAAAAGATTATTGAAAAGGATAGGTATTTGTGAAGGGAGTTATTACATTTAGTGTTTTTCATTTTTCTTCTCAACAGCATGAAATAATATAAATAAATCTTATAGTTAATAAGAAATCATGAACTTCAAAAAACATAAAAATCGGAATCTGAATATGGGATGGTACTTACTATTAACAGCTACACTGCGCGGCATCAACTTACCTAAAAATAAAAGAAGAACATGAGTTACAGAGAAATTATTAAAATAGTTAAAAAACTAGTATAATATTGTTTACTTTTAACAATAATTTCTACTAAAAGTTTCCCCGGGAATAACAGGAAGGGTAAAGAAACATAGAAGAACACATTGACCCATGTTTGGTATGAAATTATTTTGGAAACCAAATATTTATCAAAAATTCTGAAAAATCCAGCATCTGTAAAAAAAATACAATCTGGTGATATAATTTTTATTAGAGGTATCTTTATGCTACTATCCCCCTCACAAAAAATTGTGAAGACAAAAAAAACAAAAATAATTTTGACCTTGTATCATCTCAGTTTATTTATTAGGGTACACAAATTATTTTTGATGCAATATTTTCTTAGGAAAAGCTTTTATTTTAAGAGGTTACACCACTTTGAGATTTTCAAAAAATCGATTTTTTTTGCTAAATAAACTTCTTATAATTTGGGGAATATCTCCGGCATTTCCCCATTTCAAAATTCAAATTATTTCCGAAATTATAGCAATTAGAACTGAACCTGGCAGAGATAGCGAGCGGATCGGTTACAGCCTTGACACAGGATATTATCGAATTTTCTTTTGTATTATACTGAATCAAGCCCTAAAACAAGAATTACTTTGCAGGATTTCCGAGTGCGAAAATAACTGACGTGCATAAAACCAACTAGTTTAATCTCTCTGAATATTCAACGTCATCGAATCAGTTTACTATGTGACGCAGTAGTGTACCGTACAATTGGCCCAAGACGACCGCAATTATCCCAGGTGTTGGACTTTCAGCGAGTATCTACACCCATCACGGTCCAGAAATCTCAGAGTGAACGGCATTTTACAAACTATTTGATTTCGAGACTCTGACGGCACTTTTTTTTTCTGTATTTTTCTCGTAGTTCGTTTTTCAAACTGGTAGACAAAATATCCTAACATCTGCTTAACCGAGTTCGATAAAATTTAAACCACATATTTTTTTGATTATATGCCGCGTTCATTTTTTTTTAATTTTTAAAAATCCAAATTCCGATAAAAACTGTATTTTTTTGTAAATCATTTCTACAAAACAATTTTAAATATTTTTCCCCTGTTACCATTCAATATGTATTTTTTGATTTTTTAGACTGTGTCTTGCAAAGAAAAAAAATTCCACCATCGATAAGGATTTTCAAAAGTGGGTATTACTTTGGCAAGTTTTTTTTACAAATTATTCATTAAAGTACTATATCTATGTGTAAAATAAGCATTTATATATTTAATAGCCGCTTTAAAAAAATTATTATATTTATACTTATTTTTTCCGAGCGCCAATGTGGTATAAATGAGTATACAACGAAAAATTTTAATTAAAAGCCGAGTTACTTACAATTTTGTAGGAGAGCAGCGTATATATGCCATTTGTTATACTAATATTGTAGAATCTCTGCTTCAAGTTACCTCTATTTAATATTGAAAATACTGTCGTATTTGTCATTAAATTTGAAACAAAAAGACATGGGTTTTCGTTTATTTTTAATTATAAATAATTAAATTGTTAACAACAAATTTCTCGACCATGTGATGGCCTATTATGTTGAGAATACGGATTCAGCAATTCCAAATAAAAAACTGTAAAACTATACGGACCATTGGCTACGAAAACCTTGAGCACCTATACTACTAACGAAAGAGCTGCTACATAGTAAACGACACTTCAGAAAATTTAACGTATGAGGGATGTGTGAAAGTTTTCAAAACCGTAGATCCACAGGTTTTTAAGAAGAAAATCGACTGATGGTAGCAAAATATGTTGAAGCAACTGATATACCTTCTGATTAAAAAGTACTCCGAATTCTTCAATAAAACGAAAACAATTCAATTATTCATCGATTTTCATTTCATTTCCTTCAAAGTAATCTTCATTGCAAGGCATACACATATTCTAATGCTTCTTCCAATTTTGAAAACATTTTTCCTAGGTCGATTTTGGAACCGCGTGGAACTCTCTCTGCGAATTTTCTTTTATCGCTTCAATCGTCTCAAAACGCTTTTCCCGAAGTGGTAACTTGAGTCTTGAGAATAGGAAAAAGTCAGAAGGACCCATGTCCGATGAATACGAATCTTGCGGAACTATATGAGCCCTTTTTTTTTGTTAAATAGTCGCGTACAAAATTAGCCCCCTCCCCTCTTACAACGAACATTTTCTACGCTTTAATACGCTCACGTAATATTCACTGGCTGGCCTGGCGGAAGAAATGTGGAGTGAACCACACTCCGGTAATGAAAAAAAAAACGGTCAACAAAGTCTTGATTTTGGATCAACTCTGTCGTGTTTTGGCTCATTTGAGAAGCGCCGTCCGATCACTGTTGGTTAATTTCGATGTCATATTCATAGACCCATGTTTCGTCACCGGTCATGATGCCTTTGATAACATTTTGGCCCAAAGAAAGCATTTCTTTAGCGACATCAATCCGATGCTGTTTCTACAAAAAATTCAGCACTTTCGGAACAAGCCACGCCTCAACTCTCATGTCCAAAATGTTGTGCATAACGCCCTGCACCGATCCGGACGAGACACCAAAATCTCTGATGTTCACACGATGATCTGCAATGGCAATTTTCTTAATTTTTTCGATGTTTTCGTCACCTAACACTGGTAGATGGACTACCGGTACAAGGCAAATCATCTACCTAAGCACGGCCCGCTTTAACCCCTTTGTACCGCTCGTAAGCTTGTGTTTTTGATATTGTCGAGTCACCGTAGACTACCGTTAAAATTTTCAACACCTCCGCACATGACATTTTGTTGGAAACACAATATTTCAGACAAACTCTTTGCTCAACTAAATTTGCACATTAACTTGTTTACAAAGCTATCACGCATAAACTCCCGACAAATGGCGCTCAAATAAATATTTCAGCACCAGATGACAGATGAACCAACTATGAAAAAAAATATTTTGACAATATCTCAAGCGAGGTTAGTTTGAATCGGAAATTCCGGGAACTTTTTATAAGAAGTTAAATCTTTTTCTAATCTCGTATAATT
This sequence comes from Diaprepes abbreviatus, assembly GCA_034092305.1. Classification (NCBI taxonomy): domain Eukaryota; kingdom Metazoa; phylum Arthropoda; class Insecta; order Coleoptera; family Curculionidae; genus Diaprepes; species Diaprepes abbreviatus. The sequence goes on from JASJET010000028.1 coordinate 15,533,436, forward strand.
CATTTATAAAATTTTGGAAGTAAAGGGATGCTCTACAGGTTTTAACGAATTTGTGCACAAGACTGTACGTTTTATGTAAAACAATACCACCATTTTACTTCACCTGTATATAGACACCACTAATATAATAAAAATATGTTTTGTCTGTCACAATCATGGCAAAATAACGTCTATTATTCCCAGCGAAATTACCAGACAGTTTTGATACAAATCTGGCACCATTCAAACAATTTTGTCTATTCTCGGCACAATTTAGAATCTTCTTTGTTCCAAAATCAGCGGCAAACTTGTATTATTGATACGAATCTCATTTCGCCAATGTTATTGTGTCACAGTCGGCGGGTTTATTAGGGCACCGACGAAATTAGCTCGCTCTCAAGGAACAATCCCTTTTGCGTGTTTCGGTTTTAATTTTATTAAGTACGGTTCGGCACGCACATCCTTTATGGCATCGGAATAATGATTATCCGGGTTCTTTATTTAAATTTGGAGATCGTTGTGGTAGGGATACTTATTAGGAGGCAATATAGTCTACAGCTTCAAGGCCAACAAAATTATATATTCAAGAATAATAGAGATTTGCAATTTGAGAATTCCACTACTATTCATTTGTGAGTCATATTTTAATTGCTCCACACTGACATCATTATATGTTGTTTTTTTTGCATAGAAATAAAACTTGCTTTTGGTAGTTGGTGATCATTGAAGTACTAAGACATTTAGCAAGAAAAAGTATGACTAAAATATGGTTGTCAGACTTTCGCTATCTTTATTTTTACGACGTTTCGATTATATTGTATCTCTAATAATTATCAAGTATAAACTGAATGTTTTGTCTTAAGACTACGAGCTTATATAGGGACTGTGTTCATTGAAGTGGTAAGTTTCGCTTCACTGTACACACCTCAAAGATTCGATGTTACAAAGTAGTGGTTGCCAAAGATTAGGTGTCTCAACGCTGGGTTTACTGAAGATTCCTTTATTATTTTTAATGTAAGCTGCTTCAATAAATTTTCTTTTTTTCATGTTGGGTTCCATATATATATATATATATATATATATATATATATATATATATATATATTACTGCAGCTTCAGACCATTTTATATGGTGTTGTTTATCCCAGGAGTGTTCTGCAATACCTGATCTCGACGATTCCCATTTTTGTGTATGAGTTTTATGTTCCTTAATTCTAACTTCTGGTGGTCGTTTGGTTTCTCCAATATACATTTCAGCACACTCACATGGAACTTTGTAAACACATTCTTTCTTATCGGTACTTTTTGGTTTTGTTTTTGTTAAATGAGCTCTATGTGTATTTTCTGATTTAAAGGCTGTTTTTATATATCAACTACTGGCAAGCCGTCTTATTTTCTTCGAAGTTGTACGGAACTGTGAAGAAGGTATGCATTTCTTGCTGTCCAGTCGTCATTCTTCTAAAGTTATTTATAACATTGGCAATTAGTTTTAAAGCATAACCATTCTGTTATAAATCAGATTTATTGTTTATTACCTCTTTTTCCAACGAATCAGCATTGTTGCATATAGATATAGCGCGATTATAGAAGTTGCGTATAATTTCCCATTTTGTTACAACAGACTGATTAGAATTATGATTAAGATATGGTCCAGTATGTGTTGGCTTCCTGTATACCGAAGTTTTAATACTTTCGTTTGAACGGTCCACCATGACATCTAGGAGGGCAACTGATCATTTTACCTCTTTTTCCATGATAGACTTAATTGTAGGTCGAATAGTGTTTAGATGTTTGCCGAAATCATTAAGTTCCTGATCATTGCCCTTTCATAAGATGAAGGTATCATCGACATATCTCAATCAGACTTTCGGTATTACTGTTGCCGTTTCTATGACATGAGTTTCGAATCATTTGATATATTCAAAATATTTAGCCATTTCTTTTCATATCTGTTACGGTCTCTATTTTTAAGCGTTTGAGGCAAAAACCAAGCGATCGTTTTTGATTTTATCTCGATAAATACAATTTAAAGCTTTCTGAAATGAGGTAAAAACTCCTTTATTGTGCCTCGATCAATCATTTTAATTAAATTTAGAAACTCCCACGAAAAATACTTTTCCTATATAAAATGTTTTGACTTTGTCGTTTTTCTCAAGGTTTTCTTTATATATAAAAATCTTTTCCTATAAAGGGAACATTACAAATAACTCGATAAATAAAGTGGAAAATTTTTTGAAGATTCTTTATATAATAAATTTACTTTGTGTTTGTTAATATTAATGTTTGCGTAAAATATCCTTATTATTTTTATTATCAAAATGTTTTATATAGTATAGTTTTAAATATATATGTATATATATATATATATATATATATATATATATATATATATATATATATATATATATATATATATATATATATTGGCGGCGACTGGAGAGAGTGAAGAACCAATCGGAAGTCCGTCATGTTGAGCGTAGAACTTATCCTTTACTTGAAAGTAAGCACTATGCAGGCAACACTCTAAAAGTTCCATCACTCCGTCCAGTGGTAGCGTGGTTCGATCTGATAATATAATATAATTTGAAAGTATTGTTTTGATTATGGCTAATGATTACCCTAATGGCACGCAATAATGCTGATTCATTGCAAAAAGAGGAAGCAAACATTAAATCCGATTTACAATTTATCTTTTAAAATTAACTGATGACCATATAAAATGGTCTGAACCTGCAGCATAATATATGGCAACCAACATGAAAAAAATAAATTTAAGAAGCAGCTTACATTAAAAATAATAATAGAATCTTCAGTAGACCCAGTGTTGAGATACTTAAACTTTGGCAACCACTATTTTGTAACATCAAATCATTGAGGTGTGTACAATGAAGCGAAACTTTGCGCTTCAACGGATACAGTCCCTATATAAGCTCGTAGTCTTAAGACAAAACATTCAGTTTATACTTGATAACGATTAGAGATACAACCTAATCGAAACGTTTCAAAAATAAACAAAAACAAAGATAATGCAAGTCCGAGTTTTTTAGTAAGGAAAAAATTTTGCCGCATAAAAATAAATCAAAAAATAAATATATATATAGTCTTCAGTATCCTCAGAAAGGTTTAAAATCTGAACTTGTAATCCTTAACCAAGTCCCATTAAAAACAGACCTTCGCCCTTACAAATCTTGGTCTTAAAAACAAAGACCGTAAACAGAAACTTCCGAATATGTGACCGGTGGTAAACTAAAGGCCGTACGACACGGGTAATTTAATAGTATGACCTGTCCTCCGCGACCCCATAAAAGCGACATAGCTATAGAATGTCCATTAAAAACCCATAAAGCTGGCGTGCTGGCGACGCCCAGCTGTGTCGCCAAACTCAGTGGCGTGGGCTATATGAAAATTAGCCATAAAGTAGGTGCGGTTCGAATGTCTTGAAAGTCTGGGACGTAATAATAAAAGCTGAAGAATGACATAAAAATGACTGTTAATGCTGTCCATTTAAAATGTATTAAAATGGAAAGTGAATAAATATCTTTTTACTATTAACTAATTGTCAGTTCATACAGAAACATTGTTTTGCTTGTGTGCTTTTTTAAAGACAAATTGACATAAAATTTTGCATTTTACATATGTCTGTCCCTTCCCTTCAACCTTCTCAATACTTCTATGATAAAACTCTTTTAGCGAAATTCACTAAGGAGGTTTAAGACTTAAACCCGATCTAGTTGCTATGAAAAATGGATCTTTTAGTCGACCAGTTTTGTTTTGCTTATGATATTGTCATAATTTATATTACATGTGTCAACAAATAAACGCTTATACCGGGATATTAAGAATAAGAATCTAGCGATAAAGCATTGACATATGTAAAAGAAATAGTTGTATTCCGCAAATAAATAAAATTCCTAATTTTTGGCGGTTCATTAATAAAAGAAAATGACTTATTTATGTTTGTATTTTAAAGGTTTAAGACTTGTTTGACTTGTTGTTGTTCATCTTGTCAGTTTAAATACTCTGCTGTCAATTAGGAATGGTTTTAAGGTTGGTTCATGTTAGTAAACTAGGGGGTTTAAATTTATTTAACTTTTTACAAATATTTGTTAACTATACATATTTTTAGCGACCAAACTACAGCATGCTATTTTGAAGCCTTACAACAATAAATTTAATAACATTGGCAGCCGAGGATAAATGCTATATTTATATATATATATATATATATATATATATATATATATATATATATATATATATATATATATATATATATTTGGTATTTCGTTCTTGATTCAAAAAATGGATTCTTAGTCGTATGGGTTGTGGGATGTGAGGACAATATTGGAACGAAGAGATTTCCACAAACGCAAACCGTGGCGAAAAATTTCGGGTTCTTAATATACAACGTAAGAATGCTTTCTTCCCAGGAAAGGCTTATAGAACTGGCACTGTGAGGTCAGGAAACATGAAGAGAATCTTATCACCTTGAAATCTGGAAATTTGTTATATCGCACAGACTGTGACCCCAAAACATCGGTGATGACATTGAGACGGCATTAAAATTTGGAGCTGATCTACGACCAGTAGGCACAGAAGACGCCAAATGCGATTTTGGCAAAACGTCTGCAAATTTCTAGAAGGAACCAAATGAACAAATCCCATATTAATACTGAACCAAATGTTCCCATCCATGAATATATATATATATATATATATATATATATATATATATATATATATATTTAAAACTATATAAAACATTTTGATAATAAAAATAATAAGGATATTTTACGCAAACATTAATATTAACAAACACAAAGTAAATTTATTATATAAAGAATCTTCAAAAAATTTTCCACTTTATTTATCGAGTTATTTGTAATGTTCCCTTTATAGGAAAAGATTTTTATATATAAAGAAAACCTTGAGAAAAACGACAAAGTCAAAACATTTTATATAGGAAAAGTATTTTTCGTGGGAGTTTCTAAATTTAATTAAAATGATTGATCGAGGCACAATAAAGGAGTTTTTACCTCATTTCAGAAAGCTTTAAATTGTATTTATCGAGATAAAATCAAAAACGATCGCTTGGTTTTTGCCTCAAACGCTTAAAAATAGAGACCGTAACAGATATGAAAAGAAATGGCTAAATATTTTGAATAATTTCATGATTTTTTAAGGAAAAGATTTTCCATGCTATAATGTCCATCTTATCTAGTGTGATGTATTGTATTTTCTCCTACGTTTTCATATACACCTATAATTCAGTCGTATCTTCTTGTGGAGAATAAGTATACGCTATAGTTTTATTATCTGATTTTTGAAATATATGGCTAAATATCCCCAAAATTATCAAAAATGTCTGTTTGTTAAAATAAAGGTAAACGCTTATTTCAAAGTTCGTAAAGTAAGTTAAATAGTGAAGATGCAGGAAAACTTCTCTTGCTGTGGTGCAGTGGTACTTTGTTGATTTCACCTGAAAGCTTAGACAATTGCGTGTGAGAGGATTCAGACGTATATTGGTTATTTCAAAAGAAAAAACACCAATCCTTAAGCACGGCGCAGCGTCAAAAACCGTTGTATGAATTTGGTGTTGTAGCAGCTTTACGAAAATATGTAACTGTTGATTGTTTTAATATATCTCTAAATAAATTTAATTATATCCTGCTTATTTTTACCAATTACACTATGTTTGCATATCTGTACCACTGGTCCACAACGTCCATCATACTTAGAAGAATACAATGGATGATGGATAGCAATGTTGTGTTTCACCTCGAACCCAGTTACACCATATCGTAACACTCAATATTCGCGGCGGAATTACGATGGTGTTCTGTTACATGTGCATACGCACCTTGAAAACCCATTATAAGAATTAAAGCAGTATCAATAGCTATAAACCTATGTGCCACATATTTAAGCATTTATATGCGGATGTCCTTTCGTAAGCATGAATTTGTTAACATAAAGTTAGAAAACAATATTTATTCCAGGAAGTAAAATATAATATCAAAGTTATTGACTTAAAGCAGTAAAATTTATCGTTTAAAACTTAGTTAACGTAGTTAATAATGAACAATGTAACGATTTCAACGTTGTCACGTTTATTCAATAAAACAGTCGAAATTACAGTCTATAGAATTGAAACGAAACATCAAAACGTACAATGGCGATTAATTCGTAGCAAGGAGAGCGCTTTTCGAGTTTTAAAACTGGTTCTAGTTTTAGTTGGGATTTACTCGTTCCTAAAATGGTCTCGTAATCGATTTCAAGTTTATTGTAATAAATGAAGTTTGGATTCTTCCCTGCAGGACAATGTAGTGGCTATAGAATAAAACTAGCAGTGGAAACTATTTTGGAAAAAATGTATTTAATTCTACATTACTATGAAACGAATTATTTTAATTGTCTTTTCATTCTTTACTAAACCTAAGCAACAAAAATATCCATTGATTACATCCTGGGTCACCTGATAGAAGTAATATTTGCAAGTTGTTCAAAGTAAACAGACAATATTCTTTTTGCAATTCTGACCATATGTCTCGGATATGTAACAAAGTTACAGATCCGAGATTGCTATGTCGTCACTGAGGTATCAATTCTATAGATATTGAAATTTCTAATATAGATCCTTTTTAAATTAGTCTCAAAAATGCCTCTTCGAAACATTTTTAAGATTTGCGTAAAGATCTTTCTGTCACTAGTTTTCTAAGCACAATAAATTCCAACTAGTTTCAGTTAAAAGTATAATTCTTGTTATTGTTGCTGATTTAAGTAGTTCAGAATGCTCAGCGCATTGAGTGTTGACCACGTCCACAACCCCAACTCTTGCAGTGATAAATGAAAAAGCAGACTGGCCAATTGTAGCGTTCAACTTCGTCTTAATCTCTCTAGGAGATAAAGGAGATAAACCCCCGATAAAAGGAATATTTTATCACTGTTTACATTTCATCTTTTACAGTACTTGAAAAGCAATAAAACTTGAAAACTCTGTAAAAACGAAGAACGAAAATACCATAAAATAGCTCTCAAAAATTCAGGTAATACTGAAGAAAGATGACGTTTCAAAATTAAATAGTTAAAATGACGTTGCGAGTACCATTTCCATAGACGGCCAGAAACTTTTTAACCCATCTTCGGGTATCCAATATTTTCCATTCTTTTGTACAACACATATATTTTTCTTGATTTAATCAAAATAAAGCAATAATTATTTTGCCGTGTTGAATCTACACTGGGCTCCTTTTTAATTCATATACCAATATATGATCTGGTGATAGTACAAGTATTCTACAAAATGTTTTTTCACTACGAGTATCTACTGAAATGTGTTTATAAAATATATTAAAAATCGGTTGATTTTCCTCTTCTATTCACATATCGACGGTTCTAGGTAGTTTTTCATAATGAAGGATAAGAAAATTCCTCTCTGTCTCAATAGAAAACTCTTTGATGACGGGATACACATGGACTGGAAACTATGGCTTTCCCAAGAAAATCTACAGAAAAACCGGGAAGGCAGAAATGTATGGAAAAACTTGGAAAATTCTTATATCCAGCCTAGAAATACTACGGGTTATAGGAAGATGTTTTTTAAATGCTAATATTTAATAAGATTGATTTGTAAGTTTATTGAACTACGTTTTAAAATTATTTTGAAATATACACAGTGGCTCAAAAACAAATTTCATACCAAAGTTGTCAAAATTTAAATATAATGCACTGTATATTACTGCATATTTTGATACTGATAGAAAATTTGATGCATAGTTCTGAATATCAGGAAGTGTGGCTTATAAAAATACAGTCTGTCGGTAACCAACTACAAAAAATGAAAATCTGCAAAAATGTTGCCGAAAAATGTTTGAAATCACAGGAATAAATTGTCGTAGTATTGAAAGAATAATATAAAACACAAATTTCACCTTTGTGGAAGTAGATTTCTACCAACGAAATTATTTGGTGTTGTCTTTTTTTTGGATAAATCCACTTTTGATAATAACGGAGGTATAATTTCCATTATTACAGTAAAAAAAATCGGAATTTATTAAGAACTGCCAATAGTCACCACAGATGGTCTGTCGATGAGTCGGGTGGAATAATTGGAGCGCGTGTGGTAGATCCATACTTTTTCGATGAACACTTAAACAGCATCATGTGTCACAAATCACCTCAACCTTTGGAGAATAGTCGAGAAAGTATGCGGCTACAACTAGACGGTACTTCTGAGCATTTTCAAGTTACCGTCAAAAATAAGTTAGATACTCAATATTCTAATGAATGGATAGAGCGTGGAACAACACAATGCTGGCCAGCAAGGTCTCTGGATTTAAGAGGCCTGATTTTTTCTTATTAAGGGATATATTAAAAATATCGTTCATAATATATCGTCAAGGATCCCCAAAAATATGAAAGAACGAGCGTTTCGCTCTGTAATTCTATAATATGTTAATTAAAGCTAAACATACATTTCAGAAACAGTCGCATTGAAAGAGACGGACATCAGTTTGGGTATTTGTCAAAACATTAGTTTTTAAAATTTTTTAAATTAAGTTTGTTATCGCTATATTGAAGTACGTATTTGTTATTAACCAAGTTTTGACTATTTTCTTTTATCTGATTAGTGATTAGATATCATCTACGTAAGTAACAAGACCGTCAGCTCCGTCAACGCCTATTTTACAAAAATAAATTGAAAAACAATTATATCTAAAATTGAAAATGCTAAATTACTAAAAAACTATAAAAGATAGGTACACAAAACCTCAATACAATTGTAAAGAAAGTTAAAATTAGAATATAAATTAGACATTAAATACAGGGTGTTCCATTTAAAATAAAAAAGTTATTAGGCTTTAACGATAATAAAAATCAGATGTAAGTTTTCATTAACGCTGTATAATTATTTAAGATCATTTTTATTTTATAATTAATTCTAACAATTTTACGAAAAAGCCAATACAATTTAAAACGTCTAGCTTGAGTGGGCAAGGCAGGAACGACTTTTAAATTTTGGTCTGCAATTTCAAGAATAGTTAAATATCTCAAGAACGGTTTGTTTAAGGCATATGAAACGAAACAGTAACCTACCCTTATTTGGTCTGCGCGATCAAAAAATGCACTAATTTGCACGGCATTCCGATTAAATTTTGACAACTGTGGTGTGAAATTTTTTTTTAAGTCACTCTGTATAATTCACGATAATTCTAAAATGTGATCCCAATATAACTACACATCTCTTATTGAAAATATTTTGTAGTGCTTCTAATTTTATCTTTTCATTATTCACGTACTTATCATAATTTCCATAGAAAACAATTCATCTAGAATAGCGGCCTACGGTAATTGGCTAAACATGTTTGTATTTTTTTGCTCCAAAGAAATAAACATGAGACACAAAAGCCCAAATTAAAATCCTTTGTTTCTCTAAATGAGCCATGAAATGTTAATTACTTTAGAGTAAGCTACGTATACGATAATAGAGATCGTTGAGCATAACAAAATGACTTTACGGAAATACAACCTATACAAGTTTTAATGCTTTAATTTAGATTCCCGAATGATATGATTATCATCCCGGTATTATGTCCCCGAAAATATAATAAAATGACTTTGATTGATGATGACGTTTTAACGTGTTATGTCGGCAAATCCTTTTAGGATTGTTTTTCATCGGAAAATTTTTACATAATGTGTTTATGGTGTCACATATCATATAATTAAATATAATTTGAATTCTGTGTAAACACAGTTTTTTTTAAAGAACAATTATAACCGAACAAGTTATTACCCAACAGAGATTTTTATGTTTTTAACCTTCAACTTTTTACTTGGTTCACCGAATTTAATGATTCTTTTAATTTTGTAAAACCATAAAATTTTAGTGAATCCACTACTCCTCTAGGACTATTGCAAATAATATATGAACAATTAATTTGAAGAAAAAAGCAAATAAAAAAGAAAAGCGTGAACTAATAAGTACAAAAGGAAATTGCAATGCAGCATCTAGGATTGTATTTTGAAAACATCCTTTTATTATTTAAAGAATTACAACAAAAATCTATATAGGACAGGCATAGTGCTTAGATTGTTTGAATAAAATAGAAAAAAAAGTATATGCAAGAAGGCTAAAAACTGAAAAAAAATCGTTTTTGAGCGAACTTATTTGAACGTAACATTTATTAGAAGCGAGATGTTTTGATTTGGTTTTCATCTTATTGTAAGAGTGTGTTGTAAAAGCTTTCCCACGATGGGTTTATTGTCAAGAGATTAAAGCTAAAAAAACTTTGTTGATTAGCAAATCTTATTTCGTTTTAATGTGTCTTTTGAGCCATTACCTTTTTAATTTAATTCAACGTAATCTATTTTCAACTTCTATTCAATGTTTCTTATGCATTCGGAACATTGTTATTACAGTTAACCTATTTTAAAGCTAATTAAAACTAAAAGAAATGACATAGATGGTTAAAAATAAATCGGCTTCAAAAAATTGCACTTAAAACAAAAAAAAAATAAATTAACATCTTGTAATTGTCATTACCTTTTTAATTTAATTCAACGTAATCTATTTTCAGCTTCAATTAAATGTTCTTTATGCATTCGTATCACTGTTATTGTAATTAACCTATTTCAAAGCTAATTAAAACTAAAAGAAATAAAATAAATCATTAAAAATAAATCAGCTTCTAAAAATTGCACTAAAAAAAATAAATTAACATCTTGTCATAACTTTGATAACTGTAGATTTATTTTTTATCTTGCATTTTTTCCAGATCCACGCTCAATTTAAAAATTTATAGAAAAGATCTGCAAATTACACAAAGACGCTTTTAACTAATGTCAAGTACCCATCTATCAGATAAAGACATGGCAAAAGCTTAAAACAAATCTGTTACGTATATAATTCTCCTTTCAGGCAGAGAATATGAAATATATATATATATATATATATATATATATATATATATATATATATATATATATATATATATACGAACAGTTTATTTCCGCATTTTCCAAATATCGCTCTGGTCCTCTCTCCATACGTGTTTCGATCACCTCATAATCTCGCTACTGGAGCTGTATTGGACCGAGAGCAACATTAGAAGGATATAAATATATGAACCATAAATTTCAAGGTATGTCGGTAGGATATTGCACCTGCCATCTACTAACTTCGATATCTATGATAAAGAAATTTATTTCTTATTGAAATTTTGATTTTTTAAAAAAATTCACGTTACTCCGATGTTTCATAGATTTCGTTCGACTGGCAATATTTTTCAGTCTGACATCGAAGTTGGTAGATGGCAGGTGCAATATCCTGCCGACATACCTTGAAATTTATGGTTCATGTATCAGTTATTTCCTGCTAATGTTGCTCTCGGTCCGATACAGCTCCACTGACGAGATCATGAGGTGATCGAAACGCGTATGGAGAGAGGACCAGAGCGATAGTTGCAGGAAATAAACTGTTTGTATATATATTTTTCATATTCTCTGCCTGAAAGGAGAATTTCATATATAACAAACTATTTAAATACGGCAGAAATATTTCTATATTTCTTACTGAAAATTTGATTTTTTAAAACCAATCTGTTTGTTGACTAGCATGCCTTTTAATTTAGGTCGCACAAACTAGTGCAATACGGCACGATCAGACATGTGTATTTCATTTCTCTGACTCGTATTTGTCGTGTCTGTATCTTGCCTTTAGACAGATGGGCCTAAGGTAAAAAGAATTGAAATACAAATCATAAGTACTGTAAACAAAAGAATAATGACATGGAGAAATTCTAATTCACCAGAATGAATTGAAAAATAACCCTTTAAACTATTACAGAATCGAATTCAAAGTGACGAGGATATATACAATTAATAAATTAACTGCAATGTAAAACAGTTATATTTTACTTTTATTATTTATCACGACATCTGAAATTCTAAATATTTTGGTTAAAATTTAAAAAAAAACCCTCTACAATATCGCAAACGTGATAATTCTCTTCAATAATGGCACTGATTTGGCCATCATCAATTTCAGTAGGTCGAGCAGAACAAGTAAAAATTTCCAGAGCGGAATTTTTTAAACCCATGTTGACACGTGCGTTCTGTTATGCAATCAACACCATAAACTTCACATATTTCTGTATAAGCCTCAGCAATTTTCTTTCCTTTTTGCAAAAAAAATATGAAATATGCCGAAAATGCTCGCTTCTGCACACCATGTTACAACTGACCCTAAACTAACAGCTACAAACAAAATTACGCACAGGTTGCTTCTAAAGCAACTTAAATGTGACTGATATCATATGTCCTTCAAAACAATTACAAAGCTCTCTGGGTGACAACCAAAAATACTCTCCTTTTCGACCCAATATAATATCTATTTGAAATGGAAACGACAGAAATATCTCACTATACCATACCTATTAATTTTAATTTTATGACTAAATATTTTTTAAATTGTTCCATTTTTATCTATAAGGAAGTAGAAACCTTGATTTCGTTTCGAAATCGAATACAATAGTTATTTTTTAACTTTTACCCTTCCAAAACGTAGCCTTTAAACATAAAAATATTTATTATCTGTGCATTTTTAAATTTTAATCATCTGATTTAGTAAATCTCATTTTTGTATCAAATAAATGAACGTTATAAGAAAACTTTTCTTTACCCTCAAGTTTAATCAGAGAAGTTTATTTCAACGTGTTCTTTAATATCAAAGTTCTAAAGCAACATGTTCGTGCTTCACGTAAAGCTATAGTATATATGCATAAAATTCGTTATTATGAAAGTTTTCCGCTGTTTCCCGAAAGTGGGTGTTTGAGGAATAAACATGTATTGTTGACGTGGTAAACCTTAATAAAAGAGATTATTTGCGGTAAGTTTTTAATAAAATTCGGTCCGAAAATAAAAACAAATATAGTTATAACATTCTCAGATATTTGGTATAGGTAATTTTGTATTGTTGTAAGTATTCCTTAAAAAATTTGCTCTCAATGGTTATAAATTAAATAAGAAAATTCTCTCATCTTAGTTTTTTACACTTATGTAGTTACACCACGATAACCTAGTTTTCTAACTCAGAGGTTCCGCCTATTGCTACCTCACAGCTCCAGAGGTTAATTCTACCTCGCGACACCTAAGATTAGCAAAAATGACAGCTCTACTGCTGTGAAACATAAACCTGGTCACATAGTTGTGGACATGCGCACTCTAATATGTTTAACTGACAATGGGCAGGATCGAACTTCGAAAATGTATTTAATTATAAAGAGTACATGCAGCAGCAGGTTATTGTAAAACCATTAATAAGAAAATCTTAATTATTTGCTCTTTAGTAAGAAAGAAGAATATTTGATTTACCAAAAAAATATTTAACGGAACATTTAGTGTTCTCTTTTCTCTCTCTTGCATTTTTTTTTTAATTTAAACCTAGAAAGTATTTGATATGAGCAAATAAAGAAATATTGACTAAAAACTGGACTAAAAGTAAATAGCGTTTCATTTGCCACTAAATGGTATAATTAAATATTAAAACATTTCTATCATAAAACACAAACAAATAGTCCATTAAAGCACTATAAGTTCATTTAAATCGCACACAACACCGTAGTCAAAACATAAAAATGACGTCGAAAAGGTGCAGTTCATGTACGAGCGACACTAATGAACATATATATATATATATATATATATATATATATATATATATATATATATATATATATATATATATATATATATATATATTATATGTGGGTTTAAAACGTTCGTCGACGTTGTCCTAACTTGCTACTGCCTATCTTTAAGGTTACGGGCATTTTTAGGTTTCCTTATTCCCTCCGTCCATCTTCTCCTAGGTCTTGATCTTCTTCTATGGTACTCTGGATATCAGATTACTGTTTTCTTTCTATATCTTTCATGATCGTATTTTCTATTCTCATGTGTTGGTCGTAATGACTTCTCGTTTCTTATTCTCTGTCTACGTGATATTCCTGCTGACATCTACAAAGCATCCGTTACTACAGCTTCTAATCATTTTTTATTTCTCTCTCTCAGTCTTCAAATCAAAGCTCCTTAAATTAAATTGCTTCTTATTATAATTTTGAATATGCTTTGTTTTCGTTTTTTGTTATTATTTTTGCTACATAGTATCCCATTTAGGCATCTTATCATTTTTTAGCTTGGATAATTCTTGCACGAATTTATCCGTTCTACCAAAGATGATTCCTAAATATTTATAATCGTCGCATCCTTCTACTACTTTTCATTAATTTGGAAGTTACTCTTACTGGTTTTCTCATTGTTTATTGAGAGGCCCCATTCCTCATAAGTTTCTTATATTTTTTTGCCGAGTATTCTTTGTCGCCTGTTAGTCCTGCTTGATTATAAGAAAATTGGAATGTATATAAAATTGTGTCAGTTAGCTGCATTCCCATTCTATGATATTTCTGCTTCCATTTTGATAAAGCCCTCTTCAAATATATTTTCAATAAAATGGGTGAGATGCAGCATCCCTATCTTAAACCCTTGGCGATTTTAAAGGATTTCGATAGCTCGTTTCCAATTTTCAATTTTAAATAGAATCTGTATATGGCTCTAATAAGTGTATAGCTTATATTTGTGTTCATCATCGTTTCCCATAGTTTAGTTATAGGGATATTATCGTAGGCCTTAGTTAAATCTCTAAATAATATATGAACATCTCGATTTCGGGTCTTTTTTGACTTATTTGTTTCATACAAAAGATGTTATTATTACAGGACCTACCATCACGAAATCTGCCCTGTTCTTTTTCCTCATTATATTCTCAATTCAATGAGGTCCCTGAGTATTTTTCCAGAGTCGACTCATCGTTATCGTTAACCCTCTGTAATTCTGGCAATTTTCCTCGTTTCCTTTTTTGTGGATTGAGATAATGTGGCCCTTTTCCATTGTGTAAGGGGTTCTTGACCATTGAGACATTTATTTGATATCCACTTAAGCATGTTGAAAAACTTAGTTGTTTCACTTTTTAGTAGTTCTCTATAGATGTCTTCAGATCCTCATGACTTTCCATTTTTTCGTTTTTTTTTAAACAGTGTGGGTAACATAAGCCATCAGGACCTCGGTTCCATCTCCGACTTCATTGCTCGAGGATTTTATATTATATTTCAAACCGGATAAAAATTCATTTTGGGATCAACCCAGATATAAGATAGACCCGGCCAGGAATCATTCTTTAATACTTTAGAGTAATTAGAAAATAGTAACATTATATTTGTAAGTCCTTGTTTTACGATTGCAATAATTATAACTTTAGTTAAGTCATTCACTAGCGACAATAAAGAACAACATAACAGCACAACAAACGTTTTACGATCTTTTTCAATTAGGAAAGCAATCTCGTGAAAACGATTTTCAAGTTAAGGAGTAATTACGAAACATAATGTATTTTGAAATTCATAACCTCTTATGATACGAAAGCAGATAGGGAGCTAACAAAGTACAGTGCAACTACAGGCGGTCATTACGGCTACTGTGTATTTTAATAGGTCCATGTTTCTTTTTCTTAATTATAAACTTAAAGTGGTTTATGGTCTTCTTGTTTTAATAAAGTTGTTCTAGTAGACGTTATAATTACATTTTAGTGTTGTAGTAAGTAAAAATGGTTTTATGAAATATTCACATGCATTAAGATCAGGCATGTTAAATACTAAAAGTGAATAAAAAACATATGGGTGTAGTACAGAATTCTGAGTTTATTGTAAAAATTTATGAAGATTACCTATATTTGAATAAAACAATGACGAATATACCACAAAAACATCAATTTAAAAAAAAATTACACACAGTCACTAGAAAATAATTGGAACTAGAGAATGTAAAAATAATAATTACTGTACGATATTATTGTTCACATTGTTATGTGTTTCATAATTATTTCCATTATCATAAAATTAATATAAAATTAACCAGTTGATTAATTGTTACTCTGCAAGAATAAAAGTTAATCTTATAGTAACAGTAAGTAAAAATAAAATTCAATGCTGTAGAATAAATTTTTTAATCCCTGTAATTTTTTTAAATTTTAATTATGACGTAACTTTTACAACAGTAATCATTATATTTAGCTAGCATTTATGGCTATACCAGTTGACGTTTGGAAACATCATAGTTTTACGTATTAAAACACCACAAAAAACATTGTTTCCTTTTGAAAATCCCGATAAAACATGCTTCAAAATAAACTTATATAGATCCTATTTATTTATAAAAATAGTGGTATATTAAGTATATAGGTATAATGGGTCTAATGAAACTGAGACGTAATGAAAAAGGAAATGTTTAAACAATCTTCGGAAAACTACAAGAAAAACTGTGAATTCGGCAAGATAACTGAAGTTAGATAAAATATTCAATAATTTTAGAAATACAAAAGAACATAACCCTTAACGGTTTTTTGGTACATTTTTTAACATGCAATACGGTCTAAGCACATTTTGATACTGTGGTGGTAGTACTCACTTCAACATAAAATAATTAGTCCTCTTTTAAAATAATTCCTAAATCTGGAGTTCGAGTTCATTTTACTCTACATGACAAATACTTAAACCCTGAAACCTGTCCTACTCAACATATAAACTTCAAAAATAACGTCACATTTTCAAATACAGAACAACCTGGCTGCTACTAATCTCCGCCCTAGAAAGAATATTCTAAAATCAACTTTGACATGGTCAAATATGATAAACAGTTCAGTTATCCTAAAATCATCCCAAACCTTTTTATTAACCTACATAACTTTTACTAATCATAAGATAATTTTCACTGATGGATGAAAACCCAACCCCACGCTAGTTCAGTGTCTTACTGCTTTGATTTTAACATTTAAATTAAACTCTCATCACTAGATTACATTCTTAAGCTACTCACAAATAAATGGCTAATTCCCAATGACTCAATGAGCACTTATTACTCCAAAGACAGTCTCAATAATAAAGAGTACACTAAAACACTTATAAAAGATACAATGGGACCTCGTATATGAAATTCTTTCAATCAATTACATGTCATCTTAGGATACGTCACATTTATAATTGTTAAAAAGTGAGGATTCTCCAAATTGTTAAAAGTATAATAGCTCGTTCACCGTAAAACATTTTCTAGTAGAACGAAAAGAACTTTCTGTGACTCCATTAATACGACATTAATTTAGGACGGCTCAACAAATCATTCTTCTTGAATGCAAGAAAGTTTTAAAATCTTTTAAAATATTCTCAAGTAAAACAATTTATATATAACTGTATTAATTATAACGCAGTAATCAAACATCAATACATTCAGGGCGCTAAATGGTTGTAGATACTGACGCGCTAAATAATTTTCAAATTTACACTCTTGCGTTATATTAATAGAAGGTAAACTATATAACAAAGAATAATCTCCAGCATTAATGAATGCAAAAAAAAAACTAAAGGTAGCAATATTCCCTTTACTTTAGTTAAATTAAAGTCCTTTTCTTAATAGGATTTTACTTCCGTGAGACCGTAGGGCCAATTATAGTTAAGCGTCAGGTCTCATTCAATTTCGATCTCTGGAAACACGTTTGGTATTAACGCGTTCGGATCTCCAGGGGATTCAACAAACTGATCTTTCGCAAAGCAGAAATAAAATAAAATGGTCAGCAATTGCGGACAAATGAAAAAATCATTTCATCGCTTAAAAATTTATTAATATGTATTATTATTCATAACTAAAAGTTATCGCGGAAGTTCGATTAACCTTACCGTGTAAATTTTTTGGAATTGAATTTTCGAAAATGTAAAAATGTGTAAACAGTATTATAGAAAATCAAGATTTTAGCACTCTCCTTTAAATTACCCTACTATTTATCGATTAGATGAGGTTAAAAAAAATTAGCTTTTTGAAATATACAAATCTCTTTTTGCGTAATTAAATCCTTACCCTGGGCTTTACTGAGATATCAGTTAGAAAAAATGATATAAAATTTAAGATTAATCTACATTAAAATTGACTTGAAAAGTTTGGCATCGATGCATGAGCGCGCACTTTAGGTCTTTTAATACATTCAATATGAAATTATTGTGATATTATATATATATATATATATATATATATATATATATATATATATATATATATATATATATATATTCAAATTTTGTATATTAAATATAACTTTATAACTACTAGTATAACCTAAATTTATACCACGACATTTTATCGACATGTCATAAAGATTTTCGTAAGTCGAAATTTTAACACATTATCAGTAATACATTTTACTAATATATTTTACGTTTTTTTTTGCATTCACTATATTTTATCGCCAATGTTTACATTTGAGACTTGCAACTTACCAACATTTTTGCCATGAGATATTAGAATATTATGAACACATTTCACTATTTTGTAAACTTATTTATTATGAAAGAGTAAGTTTATACTGTCTCGGATATAAACATGAACAGTAAAAACACGACGTTGCCAAGTCACACACTAGTTACGATCAGCTGATTTAAATGAGTCGAATGAAATTCTGTATTTAATTATTTTTTTATATAATATTTTCTATTTCAACCATAAATGCCTTGCAAGCTATTTATTCTTATATTATATTATTTTTTATTAGTATTTTAATTTAATTTGTAAAATAGTTCATACTAGCAAAGGTATAATGTCAATTAACATAGTAGATCTGATGACTAATTTGACTAAATCCGTTTGCATCTAGATAACATCTAGAAGAACCTAAACTTTAAATGGATTCTGACAATATTGACAAAATTAAAGTTGTTTGAAATTTGAATATAATGTTGAAAATTGACTAAAAGATTGGTTGTCGGTTATGCGTTGTCTTTATTTTTGTTTATTTGTGCGACATTTCGTTTAGATTTAATCGGAATCAAGTACAAACTGAAAATTCTGTCTTAAGAACATAAGTTTAGGATATATTTGATAATGATTAGAGATACAACATAACCGAAACATGACGGAACGTATCAAGGACTAAAAAAAAGCTGTAATCAAAAAAAAATTATATCGCCTTATATTTATACTAGTAATAATCAATATGTTGTTCTCAGTAACGTTTTCAAAAATAGGTAGACTGCTCAATTTTAGTAAATAATTTTTAGTATATAAGTAAAGAACAAAAAAGAAAATATACAAGTTCTTGTATATTATATTTGTATTTTAAAATCTAAGATGACATATTTTGTTAGAGGATAAATTCTTTGGTTACAAAATATCTCTCGAGAAGAATACAGAAAATTACAAAAACACAAACAACAACATAATATCAAGTTGATGTTCAGATGTTCCAACAAGTCCCGTAGTTGTAAGACATGATAAAAGCGACGACAAATAAACCTATATTCTCCGCTTCTTTTTCACTACTCTTACAAAGAAGGTAACAAAGTGGTTTATATACTTCCCTTTTCGTCTTTTCTTTGTGAATAGAAATGTTTGTATAGTGTAGAAAATATTCAGGAATATTTTTTGTCAAATTAGAAAAATATTAAATATATTAAAAAAGGGCCCAAAATTTGCCATTGCTGACAAAATTCAAATAGAGGCAAAAATTTTTGGTACAGGGCATGTAAGAAAATTGTGATTTACCTATTTATATTGAAAAATATTGTATTATTAGAAACAGACGATTTGTTTCCATAAAAGAACAGGGTGGTCCATAAGTCCATAGGTGATTTTAAAACCAATAACGTTTACCATAGTTGATTATTTTTTTTTCAGATTAAGAGACCAGATACTTGAGAGTATAATTCAAGAGAGGCTTACTATTGAGCAGAGCAGGAACTACACTTTAAAAATTAATGGTTAGTTACTGTGACCCACAAAGCATATTAAAGACACTGCAAGAAATATTCCAGCTGATATTTATATGTAACCTTATAAAGGGTTTTCAGCAAAATTCAATAGTTGATTTGCCACGTATGGAGAGACCATGGTTTGCGTTTACAGCACATAATACTTACGCACACAAGCACGCGTGAGGGAAGATACCAGACGTCGTTTTACTGAACTAACAGGGGAAGTTGTGACCTGTCATCACCAATCTCATTTCCACTTTGAAAGGTTTCATAAATAAAACTGTACGAATCAGAGAGTGAATAATACAAGAGTTAAATTTCATAAAATGTATAGTTTGGAGTGAAGGGACAACTCAGGGCATCCACGGACCCTATTTCTTCGAAACCGAAGAAGAAACTCCTTTGACCATAACTAGTGAACGGTATAGGGCGATGCCGCAAAATCTCACTAGTTAAGATTCATAAAATAGACCAGAGATATGGACTAGAACAACAAAGCAGCTTCTACTGGAAATTAAAATGATCCGAAATTCCATATACACCAAGTTAGCCTCACTTGACTCCCACTGACCTTTTTCTATGAGATCATTTAAAGGAGAGAGATACAGAACAATTTTCGAAGAGAAATCAGGCTTACAGCAATATATTTTAATTTCTGTCTGTCTAATGTAAAACAATATCCTTCCATCTTACTAACTTTGTGCGAAGCCCATTCCAAAATACCACTTAGGAACTTTTGAGCCTCCCTGCATCTGTGGAAAAGAGTAAAATTATCATTCATCGACATTTAAAATTTCCAAGATTCTGAATTAATATGAAATTCACCAGCTTCAAATTAATAAATAAAAAGGAATACATATTAATCAATCGATATTCACGAAAAAAAAAAAAGAAGAAACAGTCAGCCCTATTAAATTCCAAGGCAAAAAAAACTATAGTAAGAAAAGGATATTCCGAGTATAATCACAAAAATACCAAACTACTATGTGAAAAGCCATGATATACAGTTTGACACTGACTTTTTAATTAAAAAAAAAACTAGTAGAGCGGAAAGAATTTCTAGTTTCACCAGTCTTTAATACCAAAATATTGCAGTCGACCATACAAAAAAAATTGCTAGAGTAAAACTGAAAGTTAATGTGGCCATGAACATCACAATGCTAAATAACTCTAAATTCCTCAATAACAAACCCAGAATGGGGCCCTGAGATTGCATACTTTACAAAATACTTCAGTATTACTACTAATAAATTAATTCAACTAAAAATTGAAAAAATTGTGATATATCCAAGAAGCAAATACATAACAAAAGATATTAAATTTCACAATAAATAGAAAAGTTACGCTCAAAATTAAGTTTCAGTATTACAAAAATAATAAATAAGGCGGTCACAAGATAACAGCTGTCGAAAGCTAAGAAAATTATAAGAAAAATTTATCAATAATTAAGAACAAAAAGTAATAATCAGCCCCGAAAATCCCAAAATACATCGTAATAATAAGTGGTCAATTTAGGGTCTAATTGAGATTTAGAATACCATAACGGTTTTTTTTTTTAATTAAAAATTTATGCAGGATTGTTAGACTTACTTGACACGTGTAAACTGCCCAAAATCTCTGTCTCCAGGTTTATCCCGGTAAGAAAAACCATAACTGCTAACCAGACAAAAGATATGGTACTACAAAATTCACAAAATTACCAAGATAATTTTCGACTTTCCATCTCAGAATTCCAAAAATTTATCAAATAAAAATTGAGATGGAAGTCTGCAGCTGCTTCGGACTAATCAAACCAGGAAAAAGTGAAAAATCAAGGCAAAATGGCCTCCATTTATAATCATAATCCAGCTTGCGCCCTAATCGACTTCCGTTAGGCGCGTTCAATTGCCACGTGTGAAAGAAATGACAACTCAAAAAGAATGATACTAGGTGACAACAGTCGGTTGAAATACATTTGTTAGTTAAGATAATTCGTTAATCATTAGCATTTTCTACTCAAAATAAATCTAATAAATATCCCAGTAGTTATTTTTAAATTTAAGAAATATACATTAATACACTACGGAGTTTCGCGTAACCCAATATACATACAATTTCGGGAAAAAAAAACAAGATTTATCTGAATAAGAAAAAGGTCGCAGTAAGTTCAACATCGATAAGAAAGTACCTAGGCACAGTGTAGTGAAATACCAAAACAGGACAAAATAATGGTTAACTTGAAAAATAAAATTAACTAAACCTGTAATTAATGAAATGCTTTTCTTATAAGAATTCCTGGGAAATACTTAAGGAAAATGATAGTGCGTTGCACATAATGACAGAATTTGCTAAAAAATAAGGTTAAATTAACTGAATTAGCCATAGTGAACCGTGACAACAAAGTTTCAAATGAGAAAATTATATTGTGAAAGCATGTTAAAAACGACAAAATTGTAAAATGGTTCTTAAGCCTAAAAACAATTTAGCACATACTCTTTCTACAATATATAAACCAATATATAGATCCCATATCTCATTGTTCATTTTCATTTTGGTTACGCTACTGTATCTATTAATTCAAGTTTCATCACTTGGATTTAAAATCTAATCTAGATATATATTGGCATTTTTGCAGCCCATCAATTTTTTCAGGTCTCTAATTCAATTTTCGAATATCGAATTACGATATCAGCCAGACACGACCAGGGTGTGCATTAATCCACCACCACAACTGCAAATTAAGCCGAAAACCGGCGAATTCAGGGCCGTCCATGTTCGACGATCGCCGGCAGCTGTTTAGAAACAAATTAACCTCAACCCGACTGACCGAGGGTCAAACGTGACTGCTAGGGTAACTCTCGAATACCGGTCTACTCAGTTTCGTTGAGTAGAGATGATCTTTCGCATGCTAGACAAATTTTGCACAAATCTGTTTAATTATTTCCGATAGAATGGGATAAGATGTTCTATAACATACTAGAGAAGATATTTTTGAAGATTTTAGTAAATTTAAGTAACAAAATTAGTTTACAAGCAAGAAGTGAATAAACTTTGTAGAGAAGCCTATTTAGTGAAAGACGATAAAATTTAGCAGACAGCAATTAATGGAGAGTGAGTAATTAGACATAATCTACATTTTAACTCAGCTAAAAAATAATTATATAATTTTATTTACGTTAAACCAAAAAGCTTTTATTTATAATTAATTAAATTGCAACTCTCCAATGCTACTGTATCGCATATCACGTCGTGTTTGTGGTAAACAGTAAGGATTTTCCTGACTAAGTTTTGTTTTTGAAAAGCACTGGTGTTCTCTGCAGCTTAATCATTCGATAAACGGCATAGCCCAATCAATAGAGTGAAAAGAAATGAAAATTTTGCAAAAAAAAAATTAACAGCAAACTGCCTGCACCATGACATGAACGGTGATCCATAAATGATTAAAACACAAGAGCCAACTACAACTGAGGATTGGTAATTTTTTAACCAATAAAAACGAAAAAAAAAGGGTGATTTCTTGGTTATATTATGAAAAATATAGATTGAATCGCATTACTTTCAATGGATCATTTATATGCAGGTAATAAAAACATCTGCAAAATGGTTTTTATAGATCCCTACCGAGCAATTTTTCGCCTAGAAAAGTTGAAAAACTTTTAAAAATTACTTCTTTTTTAAATGAATATCCTTGATTGATTGACAATATTAAGCGAATATTTTTCAGGAAACGATAGTTCAGGTTAGTTTGGTGTATTTTAAAGATGCGAGAGATAAAATTTGTTGAATTATAACTTTTTCCCCAAGGGCAATATAAACAATTTCGAGCATTTTTTTGTCAGTACTACCGTATAAACCTGATAAGTCCGATTTGAATTTACCAGATTCTGAAGGTAGATATTATGAGTTAGAATTCATCTTTCTCAGATTTTTGTATAAATTAATTGATTATACCAAAATACGCGTAATCTCGCGTCAGAAGCCGAGCGAAGTAGGGATAGCGGGAGGTTATAAGCAACAAATGAGAATAGAGCCATAAGCTGCATACACCGAACGCTACGACTATATTTCATATATGGACGTTAATTACATAATGAACCCCTAAGTAAATAAATAATAGTATACATTGATTTAATATTATTTCAAATAAATTTTTGTGTGTATTTAATAATATTTTATTTAAACGTGGTTTAAAGTATATATGGAAAAAATATATATGAAACACAAATAATAAATTTTAGTTTTACGATTTTTTCGTGGCATTTTATCTTCAGAACTTACAAGTCATCATTCTCATTTTCAAGAGAGCGGAGGGGGTAGGTATAATAATGAAATGTGTAAAGAAATCAGAAGAATATGATCTCTTCTTTCTTTTTGACGACAGATTTCATATATAACTTGAACCACGTTTAAATAAAAATGTTTTTAAATATACACAAAAATGTATTCGAAATATAAATAAATAAATGTATCCGATTATCCATTATGCGATGAATTTTCACTGGCGTGAGCAGCCTGCCCGCGACTCTTTTCTCCTCCGCTGCTTGCAACCTCCCACTACCACTGCTTCGCTTGGAAGTGTATCACGCTATGTTGGGAAGCATTTTAAACCTATTTGAACAAATTTATACTAAACTCTGAGATAGACGAATTGTATTTCATAATCTCTACTTTCAGAGTCCTTTTGGTAAATTCAAATCAGACCAGGTTAATACGGTGGCATTGACAAAAAATGTTCTAAATTGTTTATATTGCAACTAGGCGATAAATTTCATCTCCCGCTTGCCTAAAATACACATAATAAACCATTATATTCCGAAAAATCTTCGGTTTATATTGTAAATTACCAAAGACACTAACTTAAAAAAAAACATTTTTAAGCGATATTCCGGTTGTTTTCGGTAAAAAATCATCCGATAGGGTCTATAGCAACATTTGCATTTTTTCTATAATATAAGCAAAAACCAAAAAATCGCCTTTTTCCGTTTTTATTGTTTAAAATTATTTTCACTGCTCAGCTGAATTTTGTGCGTTAGTCATGTAGGGACTACACTTCGAGTCATAGTGTAGGTAGTTTGATGTTAAAAATTTTACATGAAAAAATATCTATTAATTGGGCTCATAATGAAAGAAAACAGCCTGTTTAGTGGAAGATGATAAGATTTAGCAAAAAAAAAATAAAGGATAGTGAGTAATTAGATAAAATGTGTATTTAAGCTCAGCTAAAAATAATTCTATAATTTTATTTACGTTAAACCAAAAAAAGGCGACAAACAAAGCTTTCATTTATAATTAAAAAAAAAAAAACTCATTTAAACCAATCTTACTCTTCCTAAACTGCAACCATCCAGTGCTACTGTATCGCATGTCATGTCGTGTTTGTGGTAAAGCAGTGAGGTTTTTCCTGACTCGGTGTTTGTTTTTGCAAGGCATTAGTGATCCCTGCAGCCTAATTGTTCGATAAACGACAAGCAAAGTGTACACGAGGAATTGCAGGAAAGCACTAAATTAGTAGCTGTCTGAGAAGATTACGGCCTTCGTGTAATTTAGTGACAAAACAAGGGTACAATGGAGGAATCTTAACACGTAATGCCGAGTCGTGTTTCGGCGATACGGCTACATAAATTACCAAGATTCGTAAAGGATCTTCGATAAAATCTCGGGAGAAATTTCCGACAATGTTATTGGGGACTGGCATAGCCGCCGCTGGGAGATGTGAAATCAACGGTTTCGAGGTATTTTCAAATTTAATTAAAGAATCGATTACGAGAACTCTCGAATTTCAGTCTTTTTGACTGAGAATATCCTTTATTAGAAGTGACTTTTAGGTATTATTTGTACGCTAAGTGATAAAAAGGGGGACACCTCGTGAAAGTATATGTATTTTGATAATTTTTGGTAAACTTATTTTTACGATCTGGGACATAATAAATAAAATTTCAGCTTCAGCAGAAAATTTTGTTTTTAACTGATTTCCAAAAAGAAGGTTCTCAATTTTACCGCTATATATTTTTGAATAGCGCTACCGATTTAAATTAAATTTTTTGCGTAATGTTCAGAAAATTGCTGCGGTGGTTTCATATTATTTTGGTCAAAATTGATTAGGTAAATTTCAAGATGGGGCCTATAATACGGAGCAAAAAATTTAATATTGTCTGATTTTCTTCAGAATTAATATGGGCGACTTTAGGAGATCGCCGATTACGAATCTATTTATTTTTTTAATTACATACTTTCGTTAAGTTATTTTTCATTTCGACGTTTCTAGTCCAAAATGTTAGGACTTAAAACGTAGGCTTTTTAATTATATATATATATATATATATATATATATATATATATATATATATATATATAGGGTACGCCATCTCTTATGTTGGTATGTAAACATTGGCGCAAACGCCGGCCGAAACAGTCGATGGAAATCGATATCGGTGGATGTTGGCTCATTATGTCTGCCCACAAATGCGTGAAAAATTTATTGATGGTTACTGGTTTCAGCAAGACGGTGCGCCATGCCACACTGCAAATCAAACAATCCAGTTTCTGCAACGTAAATTCCCTGGACGTCTGATGTCATAACGAGGCGACATTCAATGGCACCCAGATCTCCAGATTTGACCGCTCCAGACTTCTTTTTGTGGGGTTATTTAAAGAGCAAAGTATACACCAAGCCTCAGACCATTGAAGAGCTCAAGGCAAACGTTCGTGCCGAAATCACCGCTATACCACCCAAGATACTCGAAAAGATAATGGAAAATGTAGCAAAAAGGTCACATTTTCCTTTGGCCAATAAAGGTGGCCACTTGATCGGTGTAGTATTCAAAAACTAGTTCCAATATATTGTAAAGGACCAAATTTAATAAAAATACCTCATATATAGAAATCAGTTTTTTTTTTCAAAGTTAGTCAATGTTTACATACCGACATAAAAGATGGCGCACCCTGTAGGTATATATATATATATATATATATATATATATATATATATATATATATATATATACAGAATGATCAGTAAAATCCACATCATATGGTATTAGTTGTTAGAAAAAATTTTTTTAAATGCAATTTTTAATCCATATGCAAAATTTCTTCCGTATAAGATAATTTAGATTTTTTGCAACACAACCTACACAAAACATTTTAGTTTTCAAAATACTTCGTTCCAGATATATCTTGTTTAACGTAGCGCCATATTAAATGTGTGTTTTTCTACAAAATCCAAATAGAGCTATTAAAATTTGGTCATATGTGATGCAAAGTTTATTTGTTTTTGACCCTGTATAAGGTAACTTCATAAAATATCTATTTTTGCAAACGTACTTTGTGTCTAAAAGTAATACGCATTAATATTAAGAAAACAGTTTGACTGAAAAAACTTAAATTTTCTAATAAAAAATCATAATATAAAAATTAAACGCATTTTCAGACTTTACTGATGACACTGTGTACTTGTTTGTCTTAATTATAATGTGTATTACTTTTAGACACAAACTACGTTTTCAAAAATAGTTATTTTATGAAGTTATCTTATACGAACATATAAACGCTGTCCAGCAAAAAAAACAATTTCTTCTGCACTAGCCCAACACATGTTAAATACATAACATAAGATGAACTTGTCAGTAACGAAAATGCTATCGAGATGTGAAAACCTGTCCATAAGAATTTTAAGAGAAGCCATCAAAATTGCAAAGAGGCCCAACAACTTAAATAGCAGAGACGATAGCTAGAGATTGCCTAATCCTTGGAAAAACCTGCTTACGATCAATAGTAGTAGGTAGTAAAGGAACGGATCACAACTGGGCAAGACGACCCCAAATACTAGCCACAGGGCCGATGACACGTAGTATGGCTCGCAACCTGACTGGCCAAAACCATCCATCCAACAAATATCAATTCGCCCACAAACACCGTACAGTGAGCTTTAAATATGGCGAATGAGTTTCACCGAAACCTCAGCTGCCTTACAGACCTGAGAAGGCATACGGGATACCCGAAAATCTTCAATTACATATATATATATATATATATATATATATATATATATATATATATATATATATATATATATATATATAATTTTAAGGGATACACTATCTTTTTCAATTTGAAATGCAAAGCGATCCGCAGTATAAAGTTACCAATTTTAAGCAACAATTCTCTGGATATTTCAATTATTAATAAATATATCTGAAATAACTTAAGGTTAATTTAGTAAACAGGAGCCAGAACAAAGAAATAAACTATTATTAACATTTTGAAACAGTCATTTTCCCAACTGCCGGACAGAAACAATTGATTTACGATATAACAGATCCAAACTTTCCGATTGTTCCCGTTATTGCATTTGGACCTTATCTCAAAAAGTTTTCCGAGTAGCGTCATGTGGCGATCTCTGACGGTAATCAAAGGTGCACATCGGCCACTTTCTGCAGACTAGACGCAAGGGACAAATTTTTCAATCATAGCAAATATGAAGCAGCACAAAAGTGAAAATAAGAAAAAAAATCCGGAAAAGTTTTATCCATAGGGCGCACGTGTACATCGACATATGGCGAAACATATTAGATGTACTGGCACGTTTAAAACTTTTTCCAGAAAAGAGGGAGATATTATATTGGCCACGTCAAACTGGCGGATTGAGCTGTATCGGAAAGTTTCACGAAGTGGGCTTTGCTCTTACATTAACGGGAGTTTCGTTAGATTGCCTGGATCAAACTAACGCGTACTTTTCCAGAACTTTTCTGCATCATCTCGATGTCGATAAATATGGTAATAGGGGAGATTTGCGGCTCAATCTGCCTAAGCGAAAACTTCTTGATCGAAGTTGTTTATTTTAATGGGATTTTAGCCGGATGAGACAGGTAAAGTACAATTTAATGATCTAATCGATCCAGAAAACTTTTATAAAACTTTTTATATACATATAAAATTTATTAAATTTATAAATAAAATAATATCGGCAAATGAGGCTCCGTATAAACACTGGAATTTTAACGGGGTAATTATTAAAGAATGTAAATTAAGGGTCTTTTGAGTTACAATTTTTCAAAAATAAATTTTTTTTATTAATGTTTTTTTAATAGAAAGTAAAGAGATATCATTTTATAATTTTGCACATATATTTATTTGTACTTTTAGTATACAAAAAAAAAATTTTTGGATTTTTTTACCCATAACAATTTAAAAAAAAAAACATCAAAAAATGACGGCGGACGTGATTCCAGGTGACTGAATCATCTGAAAAAAAAAGAAAATACCAAATTAATCCTTGTTCAAGTGCTCATGGTCGGTACCGGAATCACTTTGATCGGTAACAAATTTTCCGATTTTTACCCGATTTTTCACCCTCAAAAATGGATTTTTTTTTCAAATGGCTGCCATTTTGTTATTTTTTGATGAAAAAAAAATCATTCTGGTACCGACCATGGGCACTTAAACAAGAATTATTTTGGTATTTTTTTTTGAGACGATTCAGTCACCTGGAATCACGTCCGCCGTCATTTTTTGATTTTTTTTAATTATTATGGGTAAAAAAATTCATAAAAAAATCCAAAAAAAATATTTTTGAATACTTAAAGTATCAATAAATATATGTGCAAAATTATAAAATGATATCTCTTTTCGTTCTATTAAAAAAATTTTTTTTTCTTGAAAAATTATAACCTAAAAGACTCCTTAACCAATTATATAAAACAATCGTAAGGTTTAAATAATTTGGTTATCTCGTCATACGTTTCATATATTTCCTAATATTCTCCAGAATACATACAAATTTTTAATACAAATTTTCAAACATTTCAGTAGTGCAACTTCGGAAAACAAACATTAATCAATTAATCGAATAATTTAAATTATTTGTTAATGACAATTAAAGGAGATTTTGACACAAATAAAATTTCTATCCATCCTGATATTATATTATTTTTCTTATTTCTTTTTCATAAAGATACGTTTCGTCTATTTAGGACTGAAACGAGATCCAGACGGAGAATATGATAATTTTTTTTAAACTGGATTTCAAGCTTTATAATTTGCAATATTCTTATATAATATACATATCCATAGTTTATAAATAAACGTAAATTACCAAATATTTTTAACACAAACCATCGGGATTTGATAAACTTAATATTTGTAGATTTTATTATTTTTGTTTCATAAAAATACGTTGTTTCTATTTATTAGTTACGACACATGATTAACTGGGTAAAATTTTCAACTGAAATGTCTCAATATGTACTTTTAATAAATTTAGATTAAGCTGCTGCTAAAGGTGAGAAATTACGAGAGAAACGGATACAATTTCAGTATATTCTCGTAGATTACTTCAGAAAACTCAAATACGTCATTCATAGTCGACAAAAGCAGCAAATAAGAAAATAATAATCCAGTATTTCAGGATATAAAAATTACTGCTTCATCCTTTGTTATTTCTAAGCCTTTTTAAACCTTAGATATACATATCAATGTCTATAAAGCAATTTCTATAAAAATAATTACGTTACAAAAGTCTGTAATCAAGAAATAAAATATTATCCCATTTTTTTCAATATATATATATATATATATATATATATATATATATATATATATATATATATATATATATATATATATTGTCGCAGTTACAAACCAGGATAGACAATAGAACAGGCGCGGATCCAAGGGGGGAGGGGCGATGGGGGCGATCGCCCCCCCCCCCCCAAGAGCTTTGAGTTGAGGAAAATATACCCGATTTTACCTTTTATACTATAGTTAATTCAAAGACTAGAGAGAGTAATACTACTGTGTTCTTTAGTTCGGCGTCTTTGGCAAAATCTGTTAGATATATATATTTTTCCTATATATAATCAAAAATACCGGTCTATAATAATGGACTATTTGCGTTGGATAACAATAGATATTTGGATGTGTGAAGTGTTAAAAATGATTTTAATCCTTGTCATAGGCGTCGGAAAGAGGTTTATTTTATCACTAAGTATTTATGGCATAGAATATTATTTCGGTAATAAATTTAAAATAAAAAGTTTTTATATTATTATTTTATTTCTTATGATTTCTTAATAATTCACATACAGTACAAAATAGAGATAATTTTGACATATTTAACACAAATCACAACTGTATTTTTATTATTTTTAATTTTGGCATAAAAACCGTTTTAGGCACATTCAGACTAAAACGTAGCCTTATTCTTTCAAAAAATTCGAAGTTACAATTTAAATACTTACAAAATACTCATTGTCAAAAAGTTCAGTTAAATTACTAATTTTGTACAATGTATTATTTCAAGCAACTCTGCCTTTTACTTGAGAGAGATATTTCCTTCTCCAACGGACAGTTTCTAGATGATCTATAAGAACAGATTTCCTATCTGGTTTCAGCTCAGTTTTTTTAATTTCAGGTAAATCCCGATCTTCATTGATTTTAGTAAGAATTTTGTTGACGGATGGGATCTGCTTCTCATAATAAAATGTATGTACAAATCCTTTTATTGCAGTTTTCATCTTTTCTTCCAACGAGGTTTTTCATCTGCCTGTGATCGAATGGGGGAGTACAAAACATTCCAGTCGTTTTTTCTCCTTCAGTATTCGGTACATAATAGATTTTCCTGTCATGTTGGAACACATCTCAACAGAGCTTTTAACATTATTATCTAGATATTGATTTCTTAGGGCATCATAAGCATTCATTGTAATAAGTCTTTCATTGAGGAAAAATGCCTTGGTTTAACGATTTTGGAATAAATATAGAAGTGAAGGCCATATTTTTTCGGTATCTTACTAATCTTAAATCACTACATAGTATAAAACAAAGTCGCTTTCTCTGTCCCTATGTCCCTTTGTATGCTTAAATCTTTAAAACTACGCACCGGATTTTGATGCGGTTTTTTTCAATAGATAGAGTGATTCAAGAGGAAGGTTTATATGTATAATAACATCCATTAAATAGTGGAGAAATACTGTTATTTTTGAGGTTTCTAATGTGATGTCGTTAATTATCATATTTTTTTCCGCTTACATTGCAAACGCAGGCTGAACCCTACGAGATTTATCAAAATAATGTACTAATTATTTGTACACATTGAAAAGGTCTACAGAAAACTCCGCGATGGTATATGTCTATCTCTCATGGATATCTCACAATAACATTTTTTTGTCATTTACTTTTTACGACAAATAATGGCAAATTTTGAAGCGATTTTAACCAATACAGCATTAATCCTTATCCAATTAAATAGCTTAAATACATTGTTGATTTAATATAGATCTATATGGTCCTTTACAGCACAAGATTTAAATGAATATTTTCGAAGATATTACAGATTTAAAATTGCGGGAAGTAGCGCTTGCGGCGGTACTGGCCGACCGGGGCGGCGACAGCGTGCCTATAAATAGCGCGTCGGAGGCCGATGTAATAATTGTTGTAAAAATAAAATAAATAGTCACAGTTTTTCTGTAGTGTATTTAGTATCAGCATTGCACCCGTGCGAAGCCGGGGCGGGTCGCTAGTAATATATAAAAACAAGCACAAACAAGATAAATCACTAAGGACACACTGTAAGGTGTACTTTTCTCACTGAGAAATAAAAATGAACTATCAGAAATTTTATTATTGCAGTAAATTTATAAAAGCTTATAATATTTAAATATAATTAGATTTACGGCAGTCCTCTGTTACCTGCGGTACTGGAGCAAGTACGTTGGGGATTACGGTAATAGGTTTATTATTCTCTCTAGTTCTTGAATAGAGTATAGGAATGTGTATGCTTGCGATCGCCCCCCCCCCTCTCCCAAGAGCTCTGAGTTCAGGAAAATAGAAACGATTCTGCCTTTTATATTAGGAATGTGTATGCTGCTGACACTCCCTCCCCGTTGACAACTTGTTTTTCTCGCGATAGCCGCCTCCCAATAGCTTTGAGTTCAGGAAAATAGACCCGATTCTGCCTCTTATACTAGGAATGTGTATGTTGCTGCCATCCCCTCCTCTCCAAGAGCTTCAAAGTCAGAAAAATAGGCACGACCCAGCCATTTACACTAGAAATGGGAATGTCTCCGGTTTCCCCCCCCCCCTCGTCGACAACTTGCTTTCGCTTGCCATAATGTACTTTTGTGATGTCACCGCCCCCCCCCCCCAAAGAGAGAGGCTGGATCCGCCCCTGCAATAGAGACAATATCGAAACTGCTTATTATGTTCTTAAAACATAAATTTACGTCCCAAAATCAAAGAAAGTTTGACTGAAGGAAATATAGCATAGTGCAATAATGTAATTACCGAAAAGCCCATGCAATTTTGTATTAATTCGACAAGATGCTTTAAATAATAAAAAACAACCCCGTATCTCATATTACTATAATTGCTTTATCTTGTAATATTCGTTAGTCCCTCCTAATCTCCTAACAGGAACAATGTCTGTCAAGTAATTTCAAAAATAATAATTACGTTACAAAAGTCTGTAATCAAAAGACGAAACATTATCCCATCTTGTTAATGTTTATTGTTTCGTTCTGTCGCAGTTACAAATCAGGCCAGATTAAATTTAGAGCATGCAATAGCCACTTTATTATGTTTTCCAGATCTCTTAATTGGCCTGTGCCGCTAACATTGCGCCGTTATGTGAGGGATAAATCTGCCGCTAGCTCGGGAAAACGCGGGTCCCGAACGTTTTCGTCGTCGGGTAATGATTATGATGTTCGCAAAGCGACTGAATAGTGTCATAACTATCCTCTCACAAGTAATGCCTAAACATTATGACAACTGGCACACCTACAATATGATTGTTATTAGAGGGCTCTTAATTTTGATGGTTGATGTAATTTGGACTTTTCTTCCTTTCTATTTAAGAAGAAAATTTTATTTTTTATGAAAATACTGTATCTCTGCTGACGGATGCTACAGATAGGCTATTAAATGTGGCCTTAAAACAGCCGTGAATGTTTTGTTCAGATTATGGATTTTTGAATAGTTCATTAGAATGCTTTAACATGGAATTGATTCTTGATATCACAACAATTTGGTGTGTGGCGTGTTAGTTAAATCCTAATTATTACTACGTTTACAAGTTCAAATGATAATTACAAAAATCTCACTCCCTGGTACTTTTAGGCCTTAAATTTTATTAAAATTCAGAACAATGTCCGAACAAGTTTATGATAATTTCTACATTGCAAAATCAACTACTTCTGCTATTATATTTCAAGACCTGTTTATTGCAGACAAGTACTAAATGTTCGTAAAGCATGTGTGAAAACTCGATTCGATTGACATCAGACGCGTCAGTTTATTAATTCAATAGGTAAAAATCTAATTGAAAGTATCGGACAAAGAATAAAGATAAAATATCTTCAGAAAAGAGATAGGACGCATACTTAAATTCACGCGGACCTGAGGAATACCTCGAGTAACTCTTTCTTATGACTTTGTGAAACGGTGATGTTCAGAATTTAAGAGATATGAGTTCCATGTAAAGATGACAGGCAGGTGGGCCTCCAATAGTTGTTGCGACTTAAATTGCTAGACGTTATCAAATAAAACGCAGAGCAAAGTTAAAATTAAGGTGTCTTCCATCAGAATAACGCAGCAGAGTTTGACTTATTTCTAACCTACCTTATTCACCCGATCTAAATTTCAGTGACTATTGCCTGTTTACAAAACTAAAAGAATATAGCAGCATAAGTTTTTCTACAAAGATGCAATTGCTGATTTTCAAAAAGCCATGGAAAAGACGTGATTAGGGCAAAAAATATACATAATTTTGTCTAGTTTTACGAGTAGGTCAGGGAGGAACATACGGATGTATATTGTCGCATAATCTTGGTCATATTGTCCACAAAGCTTACCATTTTCGGTTGCTGGCTATTGACCTTGGATTTCTCTATGCAGCATGCACCGAATAGATTTAATTAGGTTGATATCTAACGATAGTTTACAATGAATAATGTGTAAAATTATTAACTCTGTTGAGTTTTGAGGCCAAGATGTGGAACATCTATACAACATTCAAAATATAGTTTTTTGCGCAATTTTAAAACGAAGTTGGTATTTACAACTTTTTGTGCACATCATATTTAGATTGTCAAATATTTTTCCTATTTTCCACAAAAACTCGGTTTTTTGCTAAATTATATGGTTACAAATATAACAGATTATAATCTGGAAAAACTAATTTCCATGTATTCACCGAAATAGCTTTTTTCATCGGCATATCCTCATAAAATATGTACGTGTAACTGGTGTCACACGGGAAATGAAGTGTTCATTGTTCGGTACGAAATCGAGATAGCTGGAAAGCAAAAGCAGTATGACATGTGCATAATTTCAAATGCTACGTATTTATTGTTTCTAGATTGGATTATTCACGTGTGTCCAAATAACATATTAAAATCGTACGAATTATTTTAAAAGAATGCGATAAACTTCTTTAAATAATTAGAACTACTATAAACAGAGCAAGAACTACAATTTTTGTAGATAGACATGGGTCAGAATAAAAATTTAAATGTAATATATTATAGAAAATGGCTAACATAACTAAAATATTTTAGAATAAACGAAAAATAGATCAATAAAAACGACACAAAAGCCAAACACATAAAAATAAATAATATTAGTGATAGTGATGTAAATGTACATTACATTTGCATAATAAATCCGATAAATTCTTATAAAGTTTAAATCTAAACACATCTCAACAGCTGTACAACGGAATGGTTTTTCGTATTCAGACATAAAAAAGCCGTAAAAAGATTATCGAAGACCAAAACAAAAATCAAAGATCAAGATCAAATAAGAAACAAAGCTAAAATCTCATACATAAAAGAAATAACGGAAGGAATTGAGAAAAACTTATGAAAACACAACATACAACCCATATTCAAACAACAAATAACAATAGTCTCAACATACTGGGAAATTCCAAATATAAAACTAATCGAGAAAATCATAGTGTTTACAGCATTTTATGTGCAGATTGCCGTCAAACATACATAGGACAAACAAACAGGCGCATATCAGCAAGATTTCAGGAAGATAAAAATAGTCTGAAAAACAGACAACTTCGATTTCGAAAAAGCAAAAGAAATAACATCAGTACAAAACTTCAAAGTACGCGTCATAAGAGAGGTCCTAGAAATCGAAAAAGCGGGACAGCTAAATAGAGATGATGCTTTAAAAATTCCAACTACATGGAAAATAGTAATAAAAAATCAAGAATCAAAACAATAAAAATACCAAATACACAAGAGAACAGCACAAAAGAAACAAATAAATCACTCTGCAGAGGGAACGAGCCTGAGAAACTGCTCGACCAATCAGAAAGCGAGCTAACTTAGCAAAACTCGAAAGATAACAAAGACTACCTTCAGTTCTAAACGAATAATGAGACGAACCATACTTGAAAATGCCAAGTGAGATTTTAACGAAACGTCATCAAAAACCATGTTGTACCTTTCTAAGAATATAATATCTGTAAGAAAAGCCATAAATAACCTTTTCGAAAATCTTAGGAAAATAAATTGATAACATCATCTGGGGTCTTCATTTGTTAAAGTTGGTTCTAAAAAAATAAATAAATTTAAACATATAGGAACATCACACAAAATATATCTAGAATCCAGTAGGTAAATTCATTAACAGGTTTCATATATATATATATATATATATATATATATATATATATATACATATATATATATATATATATATATATATATATATATATATATATATATATATATATATATATATATATATATATATAGGTTTACAATGTTCGGCGTCTTCTGATACCCAATCGCCATCTATCTCGGTCTGTCCAGAGGTTTTCTTCCAGTTCTCTATTTCTCATCTCTCGGCCGATTCCTTCTCTCCAACTAGGACATGGTCTTTCTCGTTGCCGTCTTCTATGGGGTTGGCCACTCTAACATCTGTTTCGGCAGTCTCATCTCTGGCATTCGCAGTACGTGTCTATACCATCTCAACTGCTGGGTTTCAATTTCGTCTACGATTGAATGCTGCAGATTCATAATTTATCTGATTGTGTCGTTGGCAATTCATTCCAAGTAGGATCTTCCTGTTGAGAGCATCCAGAAGTCCATCTTTGTAGCTTCTAGTTTCTTTTTGGTTCACTCTTTCAACGTCCATACTTCGCAGCTAAGTAGACATGCTTTTGACAGTCGTGTTTTATTTGTGTTGGAAATTGTTTGATCCCACAGTACACTATTAAGAAGTGTGATAGCTCTTCTTCCTTGATTATTTCTTTCTTCTATTTCCCTGTCTATCATTCCGTCTTTTGTGGCAGTTACTCCTAAATATTTGGACTTTTCGCATTGTCTAATTACTTGATTATCATCCAGTATCTCTCTTTTCGCCATCAATACACATATATTCTGTTTTTCCTAAAATTATGTTCAATACCCATTTCCTAAAATCTTCAACGAAGTTATGTCCAATACCCATTTCCTGAAATCTTCAATGAAGTTCCTCGTCATATATTTCATATCTTCGTAATCTTGCGCTAAAAGTACTTGATGATCTGCAAAAGGTAGTGTATATATAGTATTGTTGTTAATTGGTATGCCCATATTTTTGCATTTTCTTTTCTAACTCTTTAGCGTCTGTTCGAGATATATCTTAAATAACGTAGAGGATAGACAACATCCCTGTTTGAGACAATTTGTGATGTTAAAAGCTTCTGAGGTACTGTTTCCAATTTTAATCTTAATTTTAGAGTTGTCGTATATGTTTTTCACCGCATTAATTAGGTTGACGTTCAGGTCATATACTTTCTTCAGATCTACGGCCATTTTCTTTTCTATAATTTGTGTGATGCAAAAAAGGTAATCAATCGTTGATCTTCTTGTACTGAATCCTGCCTGCTCTTCAGCTTCCAAGTCGCTAAATTATCTTTATATTCGTTTTTTCAGTAAAGTACCATATATTCTGCTGTATTTGTAATAGCAATGTCTCAGTAATTATTACAATTCTCTTGACTTCCCTTTTTGTTTATGGTCGCTATTAGGGCTTCCTTCCATTCCTCTAGAATATCGTCTCCATTGAAGCAGTTCTGGAAAAGTTTTATCAAATTTTCCCATAGTTTTTCAGAACCGTATTTTATTAGTTCAGCCGGTATATTTCCTGGTCCTGGCGATTTATTTTTTTGTAACTGTTTACCTCTCATGCTGCTATTCGTATGAGAGAAGCTGACGTGCTTATATCTTGATTGGCCTGGTTGCCATTTCTTTAGCGTCATTCTATTTAATTGAAATAAATTGTATCAAGCTCAAACACATTGGAATATCCTTTATATATGTATGTTACATAAAAAGTTACATAAAACCAAAGCTACTATTGGGCTATAATACTTAACCTAGGAATAATTTTAAAAAATAGGGCCATTTAATTGGATGATATATATATCGCTACCATTTTATTCCAAATACTATTTTATTGCCGGTAATCAAAGTTTTTCCATTTTCATTCAATTAATTTATTTAGTCCACAAAAAGAGTTTTTAGTCGAGTAACTAACAAACATAGCAGATTATAATCTGGTACACGCATCCCATATGTCCGACGGAACTGTTTTTTTCATGCAAATCCTCATTAAATATTTACGTGTATCTGGCGTCACATGGGAAATGAAGTGTTCATTGTCCAGTGTAAAATCGAGATCATTAGAGAGCAAAACAATATAGCATAAGCGAAATTTCAAATGAAATGTATTTATCGTTTTCGAATAGGATTATTTGGAATTTTTTTTAACAAGTCATTTTCAATCGCATAATTTTAAATAAAATTTGTAATTTAAAGGATACGGAGTATTGTATTTTCAAGTTACTTTGTAACTATGATTTAATGTTTGGGTTGGTCTATCACTAGTGATATTATAAGGGAAAATTATTATCCGGAGAGCAGTGGCGGCTTTTTCTAAGATTTGAGGGTTTGCGCAACCCTCCGAAAAATTGTGAATTAAAATAAAACATACTAATAAATATATAAGTACAAATATTTTTTTAATTTCTACTGATAATTTAATGATTAAATTTAAATCAATTTTTTACCTAGACAGCAGTCAATTATTGAAATAATGTAACTTACTTCGCTTCAATATCATTAAGAATTTATCTGTATTACACTACTATGCCTGGAAACGTTATCGCATTGCTGGTTTGCAATTTTAATGCAATCTAAGCTAATCCATTGCAGCGTATATGGAGTTGCCTATCTAAGACGCGAAGATTAATTTTGTCTCATAAGTTTCATGTATGTTGCAAATCGACTTGCAAGCCTGTGTTTAGTTTATCCCAAAAAATATCCCTCTACAAGAAAAATTTCTCTTATGCAATTCACTGGACAAGTATTTGAACTCTTGCTTCTAGTCGCGCGTAGCGCTGCCAGTATCAAGTAAAGGATTCTTCTTCAAGCAGCAGTTAAATCATTCCTTTAGTTTATGTTACAGTACAACCGTGGTGTCCACTGTGGCGGTATTTCTATGCGTGATGTATTCTGTACCCGTATTTTAATTTTTGGGAAAACGACTATGTTTTTACTTTGATCAAGATATTTTGTTACATTTTAAAAAGGTTAAAAATGTTTGGCGAGAAAAAAACATCCAAAACTAAGTGCCTTGCCCGAAACTGTGCTGACAAATAAAGTGGTCGATTTCGATTTTTGAATTCAAAGGATCCTGGGTTACGATTATAAAAACTATCGTGTACGTTTTAGCCATTTTTACGAATTTCTTGTAAGATATTCTAGAAAAGCAGTTAAATATAATGCAGCTCCTGCTCTCTATCTTCCCGTATGTGTAAGTAAAATCAAGTGAGCGCTTTTTTATTTTCTAGAAAACATGAGCAGCTCATCGAATGGGGTACAAGCAATTATAAAAAAACCCATTAACATGTTGCTTACATGCATGCACATCAATTAAATTTGGAAATGTTAAATGCGGCATCCGCCAACGAATATGTCCGCGTATTTTTTTCCAATTTACAACGGAGTTGTTCTTTTTTTTTTTGAATAGTCTTCAAAGAACAGCAATACTAGATCAAATTATTAACAAACGCTTACCTGGTTTGGCCCCAACAAGAGTTGTTTGTATCGTATTCGAATATAAAGACAGCATTCTAGAGACAATGGAAAAAATCTTAGATGACAGTAAAAAGGTCAGTACCATGAACGAATTATCAAGGTATGTCAAAATTCTCAAAAACAAGAGTTTCCTTTAACACATTTTAAAAAACAATGCTTCAAGCGAATTTTTTATTTGGTAATTTTCAAACAAGACAGATTGACGCTGATATTGCAAATAAAAATATATTATCATTTAAATCAGAATTAACAGAAATTAGAAATAATGTTAGATCTGTTCAACACAGTATATAAAACGGGGAATATACCCAGAGAATGGTTACTCTCCACCTTTTGCGCTATTCCAAAAACAAAAATGCAAAAGACTGCAGCGAATATAGAACAAGATCTTTGATAAGCCATGTACTCAAGGTGTTTTTAAAAGTAATACACGGACGCATTTATAAAGAACTTGAAAAGGGGATAGATGATAATCAGTTTGGATTCAGAAATGGCATAGGCACCAGAGACGCGTTGTTTGCACCTAATGTGCTTTCACAGAGGTGTATGGATATGAACACCGATATACACATTTGTTATGTTGACTTCGAGAAGGCTTTTGATAAAATTAGACATGAAAAACTAGTCGAGATTCTAAGAAGCAAAAACATAGATAACAAAGATTTAAGAATAATAACTAACCTATATTGGAATCAACGCGCCCAAATTATAGTAGATAACGAAACAAGTCCGGAAATTGAAATAGGAAGAGGAGTGAGACAAGGATGCATTTTGTCACCCCTACTATTGAATATGTACAGTGAATCGATTTTCGAAGAAGTATTGTTAACGAAAAGTAAGGGAATAATAATACACGGAATAGCTGTAAACAACATAAGATTTGCAGACGACCCTCCTATCATAGCTAGCTCCGCTGAAGAACTCCAAGAACTACTGAACGAAACAAATAACGTTTGCGAGCAATACGGATTAAAAATGAACACCAAAAAGATGGTAATAACTAAAAAACAAAACATGCAAACAA
The DNA here is from genome assembly GCA_034092305.1 of Diaprepes abbreviatus. Taxonomy (NCBI): domain Eukaryota; kingdom Metazoa; phylum Arthropoda; class Insecta; order Coleoptera; family Curculionidae; genus Diaprepes; species Diaprepes abbreviatus. The sequence continues at coordinate 15,574,358 of JASJET010000028.1, forward strand.
GCATAAAGTTGCGAGGTGTGAATTTAGAAAAAGTGCAAAAATACAAATACTTGGGCACATGGATAACAACAAATAATGAACAAACAATAGAAATAAGAACAAGTATAGAAATGGCAAGAAGTGCGTTTGTAAAACTGAAAACCATACTGTGCAGCAGAGACATCACTCAAGAACTAAGAATGATAATTTTAAGATGTTATGTATTTTCAGTGCTGCAGTATGGGTTGGAATGCTGGACACTAAAACAAGAACACATAAATAAACTGCAAGCGTTTGAAATGTGGTGTTACAGAAGGATGTTGAGAATATCTTGGACGGAGAGAAAAACAAACGTAGAAGTATTGCCAGCGATGGAAAAAAACTATGAAATAATTAACAACATAAAAATAAAGAAACTGCAATATCTTGGACATATAATGAGAGGCCAGCGATACGACTTGCTTAGATTGATCATGCAGGGTAAAATATAAGGAAGAAGAATTTCATGGTTGAGAAATTTGAGAGAGTGGTTCAATTGTAGCTCAGTAGAACTTTTTCGAGTAGCGGCAAATAGAGTGAGAGTGGCAATGATGATATCCAACCTCCGATAGGAGATGGCACCCGAAGAAGAAGAAGAAATAATATTTCCTCAAACGCCGCCATCTCCATCTACTTCAAAAAGACGTAAGCTCGATGATTCTACGGAGTCTTCTCGGGAAGCAAACGAAGTTTGTGATATAATTATTTGTCAAGCAAAAGAATGATTTAGCTTTACAGGTTGCTTGGGAGCAGCCAGTCTTTTTTTTTCGGAACAGTTTGTCAAATGTAGTACATGTTGTCCCGAACAAGAATTTAAGGATACGATTAAAATTTACCCCTTTCTAAACGAACAAAAACACCGCACAGAACTGACCGTCATATATGAAACTAAAGAATTTAGATCAATTTCTTGTTTTTATGACTATCTTTCGCAAAATATCGAGCTAAGTGAGACATTTAGTTAAGTTCTAAAACTTTTAAAACTTTAATTACTATTCCGATGGCATCGGCTGAAGCAGAACGGTGCCTTTCTACTCTCAAACGGATAAAAACGTTTTTAGAGAATATTATGAGCCTAGAAAGAATTTCTATTTTGCCAATGCTTTCTTAAAAAGGGATTTTCTCGAAAGCATACCTGATTTCAATCAGCGAGTTATTAATAACTTTGCTAAAGCCAAAGACCGGCGTATTGATTTTCTTTATAAATAATTCACAGTAAGTTATACGTGCTATTTGTTATGACTGCTATATTTTCAAAAATTTACTACCTTATTTATGTTTAGTTATTTAAAATACACTGCTTTGTTTCATACTAAATCAATTTTTACTTCAATTTTTTCATCCACCGATGCGCATGATAGGTTTTATACATATCTATGTTTTTAATGTACCATTGGAATTGCAACCCCTACTTTCTTAATACACCAGCAGCCACGGCCGGAGGGTCTAATGCCTCTTTTGTTAAGTTTCACATATTCTTTTTTAAACAAACTTTCAGGTATGTATTGTTTATTCAAAAACTTCAAAGTATTTAAAATAACGTTTATGTTTTAAAATTAGCATATTCCGTAATCTAAACGATCTATTTACGTTTCACATACATTGTATTCAGCAGCTGCCGTTGCCGCATGGAGATTAAAGCACATTATCTCACCGCAAGCCGTTGATGCCGCGCCGCACCAGATTCCTATATTGGTACGTCGCCAGCATCAGAAAGCTGCGATTAAGTGCACAATATCGTACAATGGCATCATCTGTGCTTCCTCGGTTAAAACAATAGATCATGTCTGCTTCGATGGGCTAAGCCCTAATTTATCCCTTTATCCATTTCGCAGGAATTTCAGCAAATTCCATCCCGCCGCGTTTAACTGATGGTCTCTTAAAATAGTGTTTAGTGTTGTATTAGAAGTCAGTAACGGAAAATATTAGATTTTGGAAATAAAGGGATTTCAACTTTAAACTTTAAAGAAAAAATTATAAGTAAATTATTATGTTGCTAAAAATATATTTTATTTTAAATTTCAGAGTATTAAAGGGAGTGAAAAAATTACTTTAATCTCAAAAAACTTCATCTTTCAAAAGGACGGAAGATCTTTGTTAAGGTATTAATTAATTTCATAAATAAAATTTTATTAACATTTGTTGACGCACATTAAGAGAGAAAAATGTATTCCAACATTGACAAGATTTAAATATAGCTTAATGTATTGCAACTGTTTCTTACAAGTTGTAAAAGCAATGTTAGGAAATTTAAATATATTATAGAGATAAGCAGTGTCCACACTGGCAACGGTGGCAATCAAGGACGAGCGGGGAGGCATTCCTGATACTCCTTCCACAGGTTCTAATTAGTCATATGATTAGGATCGTCAATATTGCCATTAATAATTTTAAACAGTGCATAAATGTCATCATTATTTTTACGTATTCATAATGGTTCCAATATTCCTATTTAAAATCTCAGCAAAAGAGTTTCTTCTTATCATATATGAAAGAAATTTCAGTATAAGGTGGGAACCACACATAAAACAGAGATTGGAAAGTAAAACTTGAAATTTTCTTAAAATCTTAAGTATTTCTAGCAGTTTAAGAAACCTATTTATAATATTTTTAAAAACTAGCCGAAAATTAATTTTATGTCTAAAGTTAACACACATTAGGAATTGAATTTACAGTACCAAGAGTAGGGTTATTCATATTATAATTATTTGCTCATACTTAACAATATTAAGCTGTATTTTTTATTAAACTCCACTGATTATACTTAGCAATGTCCTGCTGTAAGGTAAACTGAATAATGTTTTTTAGATCATCAGGAAAACAGAAAATTAGAAATAATTATTGCGAAAACGTGACCACTGATAAAAATATTAAATATAAATGGTACGCTAAAACCAACAAGAATATTGTGAGATCGATCATCTAAACAGGCTTGTCTATTATATGACTATGAAGTAAATCAGTCTAACTTATAATCACAAAGTCTATAGGCCTTTTATTTTCTTCAATAGAAAAAGAGGTTTACCACATCCTTTGAAAAAGTCAGCATAAATAGCATTAACCTGACACTGTTGTTCCAGATACCCAATATAAATTGAGTAGAAAAACATACTTGTGCCTGTAGAATTACCACTGCAACAGCAATCCTATTGCAGGGCTAATACCAAACAGTACACTGTAAAAAAGAAATGCATTCAATTTAATGTAAGTGTGCTGGAAGTAAATTTCACAAACTTTTATTAAATGTATTGAATGTAATGCATTAAATTTAATAATTTACACTAATCTCAATTAATTTATTCAATTAAATACAATGTAATTATACATTAAATTTAAAGTATGATCATTACTTTTTAAGGTGACTATGTACATTAAATATACAGCCAATGTTTATTGAATTTGAGATATGTTATCACATATGTAATGCACCAACATTAATATGAGTCTACAAAATTCTGAAACTACCAGCAAAAAGTGGACATTTTTCCCATAGGTAGTGTCCGCCATCTAAACCGGTTTCGAACTCATTGATTCCCGTCAGTATGGAGCAGACATGTACACCTCACCATAAGAAAATTGAGTCTTTTAGGCAACTTATATCATATTAAACAAAAAGTACAATATAAGCTGCGTCATCTCTCGGAATCTCATGCAATGTATATCGAATAATAATGTAAATTCCTTTAGTATTGGGGTATATGTGAATTAATTTTAATGTGCAGAAGTTGAAATATCTCTTCAGTTACTTTATTGTAATGTAAGATACCATTTAATTAAATTTAATATACAACGAACTGATTTTTGAATGAATTGCTTTAATTTCAAAGTAAACGTAAATTATTCACGATTTTTGGTACAATATCATTACATTTAATGTAGAACGGGCATTAAATTAAATTTACGGCTATTTTTAAAAGTGTAGTTTAAGAAAGCAATCCAAAAACTGATCCATAATTTTATAAATAGGTGCCTCAAAACTTTTTCTTTGTTCTAAAGAAACTCACAATTAAAGCAAGACCTATAAATATATGCAGTTAATTGAAAGGTTAATATGAGTTACCTATTTAAGAAAATTCATTGTAATTTTCTTATCGATTTTTATCGCCAATTGGCTGTTCGCCAATTATTGGAATATTTCTTCAGTTATTACCGAAAAGGCAATTTAAAAATAAGTGGCCAATAATAAAAATAGGCCGCAATATAATAGGAACTTAATGCACTAGCTCGATTTATTGAAAAATCGCGCATTTCGCCAGGTTCGTTAAACATTCTAGACTTGTCCACATTTTCTGCATCGAATCATTGGCCAATTGGAAACGTGGACGAAATTTTTAATCTTCTTCTTGCAGCATCACGAATCGCAGTCCCGCAGGGTATTGCGCTTGTTTTTTTTTTCTTTTTAAAATTAGCCTGGTCTAGGGTATTTTTGAAGAAACATTCCGGTCATGTTTTCTCGTGTTTAGACATTTTCAACTAAATGCTCGAGTAAAGTTAATTGACCTAGGACATGGTTTGGAATAATATATTTTGAGCCATGAGGAGGTGTTTATTTATGCTGCCAACTCACTGACAAACTTAGTTGAATATATAAATAGATCTCTTTACCTTTTAAAGTACATTGAAAAGCATATTTGTGGAGTAAACTTGGCAAGCTAAGTTTTACCTTTCTGTGATATTTGGGTAAAGTGTTGAAAACTTTTGTTGATTTTATTTTAATTACCGTATATTTTGGATTTCGATATATTACATACATACAAATACAAAAATTCGGTTAATTTTAAAGCATGAATGTTTAAAACATATATTATTTGGCAAATAAAGTAAATATCTATTTATAGATGTCATTTATCTTTAATTAAAAACAAATATTTTCCTCCATTTCAGGTATAAAGTTTGTAAATGAAAGACAGAGCAGGGAAATGTAAAATTTTAAGTACATATTCTACAAGCAATAGTAACTGAACAAATATATAATAAAATTAGAGAAAATAACATGTCAAATAAAATCTTCTAGTGTTTTAGTTAAAACTGCAGGTCTTTAAAGAACAAAGTAACAGAATTTTCATTTTCAATTCAGTAAAATTTTTGTCTGTGTACACTTGTTACAATTTAAAATTTTATCGTAATTATCTGCAATTTACTCTCATCTATCATCTTATTAATGGCCTACGAATAAAGACTAAATGTAATATGAATCCGATCAATTTTTAAGCTAATAACTTGTAATTTAAATTACGTGAAAGAGGAATTTCTTTTTTGTAATAAAAAATAATTTTCCTTGAGTGGTTTCGAAAGAACAATTTTTATAGCAGCTAGATATACAATAATATAGTGTAACACCACATAGAGACAGGATTAATCAAATTTATAAATGAATATGTATATTATTTTCTATTTGTCAATGTGTAATTTTCTAAATTTTCATTTGGGAAGCTCCTAAATATATATATTTTTTTAAATAACTAGAAAAGACTTAATTACTCCGACAAATAAAATAATTCTTCCTTATAAAAGATATAGGAATATATACAGGGGCGGATCCAGCCCCTCTTTGGGGGGCGGGGGGGGGCGGTGATATCACAAAAGTATAGTATGTCAAGAAAGGCAAGTTGTCAAGGGGAGGGGGGGGAGTGCAAGCAGCATATTCATTCCTAATATAAAAGGCAGAATGGGTTCTATTTTCCTGAACTCAAAGCTCTTGGGAGGGGGGGGGCGATCGCAAGTACACCCATTCCTATACTCTATTCAAGAACTAGAGAGAGTAATAAAACTGTTACCGAAACCTCCAACGTACCTGCTTCAGTGCCGCTGGTAACTGAGAACTGCCGTAAATCTAATTATATTTCATTATATTACTGCAACATAAAAATTCTGATAGTTTAATTTAATTTCTGTCAGTGAGCAAAGTACACCTTACAGTTTGTTCTTAGTGATTTATCTTGTTTGTTTTTATATATTATATATCTAGATAATAATGTTAAAAGCTCTATTGAGATGTGTTCCAACATGACATGGAATATCTACTATGTACCGAATACTGAAGGAGAAAGAACGATTGGAATTGTTAGTACTCCCAAGCCACAATCGATCACAAGCAGATGAAAAACCTCGTGGGAAGAAGAAATGAAAACTGCAATTAAAAGGATTGTATATACATTTTATTATGAGAAGCAGATCCCAACCGTCTACAAAATTCTAACTAAAATTAATGAAGATCGCGATTTACCTGAAATTAAAAGAACTAATCTCTGTAAATTGCTCAGAGAACTTAATTTTTGCTGGGAAAACCAGATAGAAAATCTGTTCCTATAGATAGTCCGGAAACTCTCCGTTGGAGAAGTAAATATCTCTCTCAATTAAAAGGTAGAGTTGCTAGAAAATATTAACAAAATTAGTAATTTAACTAAACTTTTGAAAGATTTTTTTGAATAAAGTTACTGCGGAAAATTGGAAAAAATCCATATAATAAAAGAATAAAATGAAATGTGAGAACTCGATCTCATGATCGGTGAGATAGAGGAACCAATTATAATTAATTTGAGCGAAGATAGTTTCACTGACTTTGATTAGGAATTATATACGTGATGTTTACCAGTGTTCATAATTTATTATTTAAATCTTTGTTTTTGTTGTATTTTCTGGTTTAATGTTGTTTATATGTTTTTTTATATATTTTTATTTTAGTATGTCCAATTCTTTAATTTTTTTTTATTTAATTCCAATTAGCCATAAGTTATTATTATTTTATTATTATATTTGTGTCTTTTTCTTAAGTGTGTAGAATTAACATGTTTATCTTATTTTTTTGGGGCTATCGTATTTCCATATAATAAAGTAAATTAAATTAAGATATCAGTACAATAGAAATAAAAATAAGTAGGTCTAATTTTAATTACAACATAAAATAGTAATTAGATTTGAATCCCTTTTTAGTGTTTAATTGTAATACTGTAGATGGTTTAAGAAATAAATAAACTGAAACGTCAAATACCCTAAAAATGTTTTTAATTAATAATAAAATGACCGATAGCCCCAAAAATATTTTAATATTATATGGACGAATTTATTTTTTTACATATGTTTACCTTTTTGTTTTTTTGACAATGGATATTTTGTAAGTATTTAAATTATAACTTCGAATTTTTTGAGAGAATAAGGCTACGTTTTATTCCATTATTATAGATCGGTATTTTTGATTATAAAATTTCTAACCCATTCCTATGAAAAATATATGTGTATAACTGATTTTGCTAAAGACACCGAACTAAAGAACACAGGTAGTTTGCGAAGAGAAAAAGGATACAAAATGATTTATTACTCTCTCTAGTTCTTAAATAAACTGTAGTATAAGAGGAAACGTCGGGTCCATTTTCCTAAACTCAAAGCTCTTGGGGGGGTGGGGTGGGGCGATCGTCTCCACCCCCCCCCCTGGATCCGCGTCTGAATATATATGAACCCCAGGGATTATTTCTACTCCTAGTTCATATCAAAACTTTCTGTTTTTCTGACTATTATATTCTGGTAGAGTTACTATTCAAGTATACTCTGTGAATAAGATCTCTCCTTATGATTTGGATGGCCTTCTTTAACCTAACTGTTCTTGGACTCAAATTTCAACATTTATTTGAAGGTTTCAGACAATGTTGACGATTGACTTAAATGTCTTCATTTGTTTGTACGAAGTTTCGATTAAGTAGAATCCATAATCATTATTAATTTAAGGCTCCGAACTTATTTATATAGGGTATTCGGATAATGGATCCGAATACTTCGCGAGTTACAACCTGTCAAAGTAATTTTTTTCTTATTTTAAACATGTTGCGGTTAGTTTTTAACCGAGAAGTTCTGCAATCGACCGCTATTATTTTTATGTATGTACGTCGATTACGATTACTCTGGAACGGCACCACTGATTTATATGAAATTTCTTGCATTATGTTTAGGAAGTTGCTACCATAATATTTTATAAGAAATAGTTCAGTAAAATCTAAAATGGCTCTGATAATATACCGGACAAAAAAATTACTTTGATTTTCTTCAAAATGAGTGTGGGGGAGTTTTGGGGGTCGTACATAACGAATCTAAAATTATTTTTAAAACATTCAATGTGGAGGATCTAATACGGCGGATTAACAAATTTATATCCTTCGATTTTCTTTGAAATTGGTATAGAGGAGGTTTTGAGGATGTAAATTACGAATTTAAAATTATAATAAAAAAATTTAACATAACCGATCCAGTATGTTGAATATCCCTCGATTTTGTTCTAAATTCGTTCTGGGGGTTTTTAAGAGTGTAAGTGATGAATTTAAAATTGTTTTAAAATAAATCAATATGACGCATGCATAATGGCGGTCTATTATGTCTAAAAAAGGTATTGGCGGATGTTCGAGGGTGTAGATTAAGAGAAAGAAATATTCAATATGAAAAATTTATTTTAGTAGTAAAAAAAAATTTACTTAAATGAGTTCGTAGGAAAATAAAAAAATACCAAAAATGAAAGGATCATCGAAATTAGTTAAGCAAACTATTTTTCTTGCAGTTTTAACAAGTTTTCAAATAGTTTTGAAGAATGTACAAGCGCCTCCTAATAAAAGCTCTTTATATAATTTATCTTTGAAGTTTAGTCGCTTATATTTCATTTTCAATACATACAAATCAACATATGAGCACTTACAAAAAAGGAACAAAATATACTATTTCTTTATTTGTATGAAAATGCGTTATATGAATAAAAATCATTAGAGGTGGAATTTTTTCATTCAAATGAATCGAGTTATTACTGCTGGATTGAATTCTATTGATCTTAACTATATTTTCTTAGGCTAGGATATAATTTGACAACAGACATAAAATAAATATAGGGAGGAGGAGGAGAAAGATAATAAATAAGTGACTTGAATAGCGATGCTGGTTTTTGAACTTTCGGCGTCGGTTCTTGATGTCGTGACTGTACAAAATACAAATTAATTGAATGTTATATATTAACATTTTGCATTAAAATAGTATGCTATATTTTTAAATAAAAGCAAATTAAACATTTGAAATAGTTTCAATAATCTGTTGATTTATCAATTTTTATTTATTTAAAGTAATTTGGTCGTGACTAAAGAATGTAGAGCGAACATATACAAAGTATCGAATATACGAAATAAAATAAACAAAACATTACTGTCAATATGCATATGTCAAGCACCACTTCTTATTTTGATACAGACCGGGATTACACATTCAGTGATAATTAGGATAAACAAATGTTTCCTCTGTTTGTTGTTATTACATGTCTGGCCTTGGATACAGCGTTAACATTTATGTAAGTTAGACAATTGCAGGCGTTTGCAGCAACACCGTGCAGACATTAACTGGTCTTACAAAGAGCATAGTAATTAGAGCTCTATTATAATTAGTATTGTTGAAAACTAGTTAAATCGTGATATTTGGATTATTGGAATTTATTTGAATTCAGTGGCGTTAGATTCGTCGTTTTTTAAAAAGAAAGGAAGGTAGTCTTATCATATTGTTTTATTTGCTTGCGTAGTTAATATATATATATATATATATATATATATATATATATATATATATATATATATATATATATATATATCACAAAGAAAGAAATAGACAGTGATGATCATGTAAGTAGCTTGGAATGATTTTTTTAAAAATCTTTTTGTGGGTTTTGGTTTCAATGTTTCAAGACTTTACTTTATGATACGTAGATGCATAAGAGTACCTTCTCCGTAGTAATTTAAGTTTCTTTACAATTTAATCACGCTCTATCACTTTCTATTCTAAAAAACTTGATGATGAAATCTTGCATAATCCGTGGAGGTATATACTCTAGACAGCTGCACCTTATAGGCTGGTAAAATAGCCGATTCAGAAGATTGAAAAAATATTTATATACAGATCAGGATCAGACGGAAAATTTAGTTAAGGTTATAACAAAGAGAGAAAACAAAAATTAAAATATAGATCATGTAAAATGGTGAATTAAGGTACTGTTTTGGGGTTGAAAGTGCTTTTTTGCGATTTTCGACGAAGCGTGACTTTGTAGCAGAAAATTTTTAATACAAAAATTATAGACTATAAAAAATCTAGAACTTTTGTCAACTTTCAACAAAACCTCAAATTTTCCGAGAAAATGCTGAAAAACTGAATTTTGTTTTTTTTTCATCTTACGCAGAAATTACTCAAATGACATGAAATTTTTTTAATGAGAACCTTTTTTTTCACAGAACAAGCTTGATTTTTTGGAATCTGATACGCAAGTAGTTTTTGATATATTAACATTTTTTGAAAAAACCACCCTTTCTTATCTTCCACGGAAAACTTTATACATGTTTTTTTCGATTTCGATATTTTGCATAGGCACATTTCAGCTGTTGAAGCATCTACTTCCAAATAGTATATATATGTTGATAGTTTATTTTACTTTAAACCGTTCAAAATTGCGGAAAAATAAAAAAATACCCTTCGGATCATGAATTTTTCAATATTTTATATTATTTTCGTTATTTATCTAATAAATCTTAAGCAAAAGGATGTTTTTGACAACTTTTTTAAACTAAATTCATTCTACTTTAGTAACATAACATCGAGATAAATTTAATTCATTACTTACATAAATAATAAGAAAAATTGAAAACAACAAAAAATATCGAAAAATTCATAATCGGAAATAATTTTTTTTTTTTTCGTTTTCTCGCAGTTTAAGCGGTTTAAAAAAATACACCATCAACATATGTATACCAATTGAAAGTAGACATTTCGGAGGTTAAAATGCGCCTTTGCGTAAATATCGAAATCGAGAAAAAAAACATCAATAAAGTGTTCCGTGGAAGATAAGGGTATTTTTTTTTTGAAAAATGTGAATATCTCGGAAACTACTTGCTTCTCAGATCCCAGTAAAAGGAGTCTTATTCACTGTCAAATAAAAGTACACTTTCAGAAAAGTTCATGTCAATTCACTAATCGCTACGCGAGAAAAAAAAACAAAAAATTAGTTTTTCGTCATTGGTTCGAAAAATTTGACGATATGTTAAAAAATGACTTATACAAAAGTTTTTTTGAATGTCTACAACATTTTAAGCTCTAACCAACACAACCACCATTTTGTATGATCTGTAGTTTAATTTTTATTTTATCTCTTTGTTATAACCTTAACTAAATTTTCCGTCTGGTTATGAGCCTGTATATAATTTTTTTAAACAGGTAATTCTACCAGCCTATCAAACGTTCAAGTAATTTGGGAGATTGTAATCAGTCACGTATTTTCTGATTTCTAGAACAAGATACCATTTATATTTGATTTAAAATAAAAGTTTATATAAACTAGTAAAAAACTAGCAATTCAATGCAAAAATGGAAGTTCTATAAGGTGGAAAGTCAAATCAGTGGCAAAAAATGATGATCGTTTGCAGCAAATCTTTTTCTGTTCGGTAATTTCACTACTGCGAAACAAAATCTTTAAATTAAGCCAGGTTAATAAAACATAATTTAAGAGACAAACCAGAACTAGACCTAGTCCAAAATATTTATTTTTAGTATTTCTCACTTAGCAAGAGAAATTAGAGTATTTTATAAGAAAAACCAATTATAAATAAACCAAAATTTTGACCAACATGTACTAAATTGGAAAAAGGATGTTTTAATATATTTAATAAATTTTTAACGTTTTCTAGAGCGGGCAAACCCAACTAAAGAAAAGGTAATCTACTCATGACATCTCTTTTTCCAGCGTTGTTCTCAAAATCGTATATTTTCCAAATACATTGGAACTTCTTCACTTTAGTTGAAGCAACTTGTCTTCTATGCCACTTTAAAATAGGAGTTAAGATTTTAATTTAATTTCAAAATAAACGCATTTTTACAAAATAATTAAATAAAAAAATTGAGTCCTATATTATCCCTTCCTGAATGATAATATTCGGTAAATGTAATAAATTACTGAAGACAGAAAAGGATTATATATACGTTGTCAAAGATCAACATATCCTTCAGAAGAAAAACAACCCGAAATAAAGTCTCAATACAATCACAAAACCAATAAAGAACTTTTGTATTTGATAAATCAATCTCGGAATTCACTTAGGGCAGCACAATGGCGACAGTTGTGCCAAGATTTCGTTAACTGGCCTCAGCGACGCGCCGCTTACTCCAGATTCAATTCCATATAAGAATCTATACAATACCGTTTGTTTCCTTCTCGTGGTTTATCTAGCGTATACATTATCCTTTCTGACCGTCCAGATTGATTACGATGAGGTCAGCAGTGTATAATTCTATTACCTTGGTTACACAGAGAACATTCTTTGTTTTATCGTGAAGTTGCTAACCGAGTTACTTCTGGTAACAAAGGTTTTTTCATTTTGACATTTTATCTATTTCTGTAAATAGCAAAATAAATATCATCATGAAACCATGAGTTTGGACGTATATTCTCTTATAGGAGTAACACAGAAAATATTCTTATTATTACGAAAGTAGGTGAAAGTGGGGTAATTAGGAACACCTAACTTACAACACTCTACAATAATAAAAGAAGTTTACAAATATAATCAACTTTTATTGCAACATTAACGTTACTAATCAACCTCCAAAAAAATGACATCAAAATTCTTGGAAATCAAAAAAAATTAAAGAAAATAGAAAACCATGAGATTTTCAGAAAATTGATTTTTTTTCATACTTTCAGCCTTAAACCATTTCAAAGCTCAAAATAACTCGGTCGGCCCGAACCTCAGGTGGCGAGCAGACTGGCCAAAGCCTAGATAAAGGGTAATATTAAATAGCCTTTTATATTAGATATTCTGATTCAGAATTATATTGAAGAAATCCAATATATATGAATATCTATATCTATATCTATATATATATATATATATATATATATATATATATATATATATATATATATATATATATATATATATATATTTAATAGCTGTGTTAACAAAAAATTGTTATTTTCGCGTCAAGATGGCGTAAGCCTGTAAGTATATTACGAAAGAAATGTCACAAATCTGAATGCTTTAATACTTTGAAGATTTTATTTTTCCATTAAGTCCATATTTGAGTAGGTCCTATCGCTTGGCAACGTCGCCGCCTACCTTTTGTAGGGTAGGCGACGGGTAGAGACAGGTAGCTCCTTATAGGAGAAGCACAATGGGTCTAATGAGGCCTAAGTGCTGTGGAGGCTTATTGACTTTCCAGATCCAGGATTTGCAAATTTTAATTTGCAAATTTTAATATTTTAGATATACTAACAAATTAAAACATTCATATACTTTTATTGGTATATAAAGTAACATTTGTAAAACAACGTTAAACTTTTCAATTGTTAACACATTAGTTACTTGAACCGTAAAAAGTATTTTATAGCTAGATTTACAACCCAGCAGGCTATATTCGGGGCACAAAATATGATCGGATTACAGCGGATAGGCAAGCAAATCAAGTAATATCGATCTGGGTTATATACCAACAATATGGCCAAAATCATTTTATTATCTACACCGATACGTTCATTTGGGGCAATGTGATATTTATTTTTAAATTTATAGAACTATATTAATGTGAGAAGTGCTTTTTAAAATTCAAACAATTATTCACATTTATCGCTGCTTTATGTATTTTGATAGTCGCTCTCTTTTTAGACGTAATATACCTTAATCGATTAACAATAGTATAAGAATAGTATTGATTCTAAACATAATTTTTTTAGTAGAAAATAATGCTTATCAAACAGTGTTTTCTTACTGATTATTATTTTTTTAATTTAATTAAGGTTCATTATCAGCATTATAGCACAGTATTATGTTAATAGAAAATGTTGTTAGAATGTTCAATTCCGATTTAAAAATTCAGTTTTCATTTTTTGAGAAAGGCGTGATCACTTCGCTCGGATGTGATTACTTTGAAATGTAGCTATATATATGAGAGAGAATTATTACGAGGTCTATCGAGTCAAGAATTAAAACGTACCAAGTATTAAAAAAAATGTTTTTCTATTTAATTACGTTCTACACTTACACACATTTTTCTAGCAGTCGTATTTCCTACGATTTTTATTTTGCATTATTCGAAGGCAAATTTCTCGTCTAAAGTGTTTTTTTTTTTAATTTTTTGAGCCTTTTTCAAATGTGAAATTATCCTTTCATAAATTCTGACAGGTTAGTTCAGGTTCTTTTTTTCTTCAACACCAATTTCTCGTCCACTTCTGGATATACGTTACCGTTCATATTTTCCATGTATGCCTATCCTAAGCTATTTGGTACTTTTGTTGCGTATCATTTCCTTATTGTCAATTCATTTTTCTTGCGGCGTTTCTCTAGTTTTCTTCTAGTTCTGTTAGACAGATTACATTAACAATCCCCTATGTATTATCTTAATTCTATCTACGAGATCTTTAGAAAGGGTAATTAATATACTCCAATTTTAACTCTAAACATAAGATATTTATGGTCGAAGCTCTATATTATATATATATATATATATATATATATATATATATATATATATATATATATATATATATATATAGTCTCGTGACTGGCCAATTAAGAAAAAGCCAACTAAACCGAGCGGTTTCAAGCACTTTTTGATCAAGTGATGTTAGTGTTAAGTGCTAATGACTGTATCTGTTGAACAAAACCTGTCATTTCATATATACTCACTTTGGGAGGCCTTTTTCCTTATTTATATTTTATAAGAATAGAATTAAAGAAGGTTATTTTCTCTTTTGTAGAAGTCCCGATGAAGGGAATAAAATTTCTCGAAAGCTAGAGCAATAAAAAAGAGTGTTCTTTTCTGGCCAACTATCTTTCTGAGTGCAGCCCCACACAAGTGCCTTAAAACTGTCGGTTTAGTTGGCTTTTTCTTATGTATATATATATATATATATATATATATATATATATATATATATATATATATCATTTTACAATAAAAAAATAAAATATTTATTGATTCCTAATAATATATAAAATTATAATGATATTAAAATTTATTTGTGTTGATGATTAATAGAAAGATATCTTTGTTATAATAAAACAAGCAGAACCAGTATTTGAATATGTAAATAGTTCCCTCAGTTTTTGACAAATACCGATACTAGACGATGAAAAGTGCTCTTTGGGCGGGTCAAAAGTATTTTATAGAGCGTGCTAGTTTTTCTTATTATTTTTATCAATACTGAACATAAATCCAGGTGGAATTACATATTAGTACGAGCAGACTGTGTGGCAGTTTTAAAATGTAGATGTTTTCTGTTTCAGAGTCGTAAGGAATATTAAAGAAAATTCTACTGAAAATCCTTTTCTGTCATCAAGTAACATGAAAGATAAAAATGTGGGAAAAGAATGGAAAAATATGTGTGCTTTAGTGGAAAAATTTAATTTGTTCACACATAATCTATTTACAACCAATACAAGGGCGTGTCTAGACCTCTGTTTTTAACTAAAAATAAAAATGAAACACATAATTTAGACGAGGTTGTGGAAGATACAGCTTAAATGTTAAACACGCGTCTGAGCTAAAATACATTCACCCACGTTTGAAAGCTGACAATCGCTCAGTAATGAAGATGTTTTTCGGAATTTAAAACTGGCCCATTACATGAAATTCATGGCATAATGGAGAGATTTGTTCATAGAGATTTTTTGAAAATTTTGTTACTTCATGCAAAAGACAACATCGATGTTGGTCACATAAGGAAACTGTCAAGAAAAATTTCTTTCACTCGTAAGATCTTCCACGTGCCCATCCATAATAACATTAACGACATTAAATATGTTTAAAAGTTTTTTATTTCCAATGCCACAAAAATTCAGTTCCGATATTAGATATTAGCATTTTGTATCTTAAGTGCTGGTAGGCGAAACTAGTGTGTTCGAATGTTTACATTGTCTTTAAATGACCATGTTAATAAACAATTATCGCTATTAGGCAATTGAAAATCCTCATTGGTTCACAGCAGTTAATAATCAAAATCCTCAAAAAGTGAATGCGTGGTGGGGTATTGTTGATAGAAGTTTCTTAGGTCCTTATTTCTTTGACGATACCCTCACCCGTGCGAGATATTTAAAGTTTCTTTAAGACGACTTCATACCTGCACTAATAACTTTGAATCCAGATCCACCAGGACCAGCTATGTTCCAGCGTGCATATTTTCCAACAAGAAAGAGCGCCGCCCCAGTTCGTGCTTATTTGGATCAGGTTTTCTGAAGAGGAAAAGTTGAGTGGCCAGCTAGCTCACCTAATTTGTCCTCCTTGACTACTTCTTGTGGATATACTTATAAACCAAAGTATATTTGACCCACCCCGACAATTTAGAAGTTTTGAAAGTTCGATTACGCTAGAAGAACGACACATAACAGAGATGTTATCCACAATGTCCAAAAAGAATTTATTCATAGACTTGGCTATTGTCAGATTGTTAACGGAGCACAGTTTTAACATTTAATTTAAATGGTACTAATTTTTTTTATATTTGAAAGTTTTACAGTAATTTTTCTTGCCAATTTCCTTATGTAACCAAACTTCGATATTCTTCTTGTCGTATGTAAAAAAATGTGCCTTTTCCGATTCTGAAATAAAAAATGGGGATCGATGCCATCATAGCTGCTTCTTAAGTTACCCTGTATATTTCGGTATCAAGCAAAACATTTTTATTTTTCCATACTAGTATACTGTAAAAAGGCAATGCATTTAATTTAAGGTAAATGTGCTGGAAGCAAATTTCATAAACCATTTTTTAAATTCAGTTAATATTATGCATTAAATTTAATTAAGCTTAATGTAATCATACATTAAATTTAAAGTTTGATCATTACTTTTTAAGGTGACAATGTACATTAAATATACAGCCAGTGTTCATTGAATTTAAGATATGTTATCACATATTTAATGCACCAACATTAATATTAGGTCAAAAAATTTTGCTACCAGGTGGAAGTTTTTCCCACAGGTAGTGTACCGTCATCTGTACACCGGTTTTGGACTCATTGGTTTTCGTCAGTACCGGCAGACATGTACACCTCATCATAAAAAAATTTTGTCCTTTAAGCAACTTATATCATATTAAATAAAAAGTTCAATACAAGTTGCGCCATCTCCTGGAATCTCATGCAATATATCATGAATATTAATGTAAATTCCTTTAATCTCAAGGTACATGTGAATTAATTTTAATGTACAGAAAGTTGAAATATCTTTTTAGTTACTTTATTGAAATTTAAAATACAATTTAATCAAATTTAATGTACACCGAAAGTAAATGTAAATTATTCACGATTTAAAGTACAAAATCATTAAATTTAATGTGGAATGTACATTAAATTTGCATTAAATTTAAGGTTATTTTTAACAGTGTACCTATTTAGTAACCGCTACTTTACGAAAGCAATGTATATATTTGCAGAATCTCTCTGAGTTCTGGCATTTAGGAGAAGTACAATCAGTATTCACTAACGCGTCAAAATATGAAGAATAACTGGAAAAACAAAATTAATATAAATAAATAAAATGTCGGTAATTATATAGTAAAACGGAAGCCACAATCCGGGTTTAGACGAATAAACGTGATTGAAACAGAAAGGAAATTTGTATTTATTCATGTTGTGTCAATGGCAGCCACGATTGTGCGTTGGGAGTTATTGTTTGAAAATTGTGTTAAATATTTTGTAATATAGTACAATGAATGCTAAATGGAAATTTCTGATTTGTATGACGGGTGAAATATATTTGGACGTTTTACATATTGTGCTTGCAATGGATCTCTAAATTAAATTAGATTGCTTTATTTGGACGTAAACCTATACATTTATAGCATTTTTAAAACGCAATTATATTTTGCAATTGTGGTATTTATTTTTAATAACTAGCTCATATAACCGCTAATAATATTTGGCAGAGTAAAAGTTAGAAAAATCTTGTTCCATGAATTTTAATAACTGAAAAAACATCATTCATTCTCAATATCTCATATTTTCCCTACTTTCCACATTTATCGCTTCAAATAAGAAAGAAGTAACTTTCTTCGGAAAACCATCACCTCCTTATAACCTTTTTAAACTAACAAAGCCCTAAGGGATCGATTTCTACACCAAAGTTCCTCACTCTCGCCGTTTTGTAATACGTCTTGTATATTTATTAAAGTCTCTCGTTGACAGAAGGTCTATAATGTGCAGATAAAAATGCGAAAATTTCACACTTGATAAGAAACATTTCAGAAGAAAACTTCGATAATATTTTATGAAGCTGCGGTGAACGAAATTTAAAAAGCAGCAGTGGTGTTACATTATAATTTTACGTATTGTGTAACTGGTATTCAGATTTTTAAAAAACTGCTTGAACTTCATTAAGGATAATTTTTTTTTCGCGCTGTTCAAGAAGACGGTGGAACAATGTGCCAATTAATCCTAACTTTAAAAATCCTTTATGTTAAGAATTTAAACATTCTAGTTAATTTTAATACAATTATCTCTTCACTTTTTTAAGTAAAATATATAAAAAAATAAGAGGGCTCTTAAAGTTGTAGAAAGATGGGTAAGGCAGGAGGGACTCAATATAAGTCCCCAAAAGACTGTCCTAATCCCCTTCACAAAACGGAGAAGGATAGAGGATCTCGGTCCCATCATCCTCCAAGGAAACACAATACCACTTTCCAGAGAAGTAAAATATTTGGGGGTGATTTTAGACTTCAGACTGACCTGGCACAAGCAAGTGGAAAACAACCAGAAAATCGCAAATAATTCTTATGACTGTTAGAAGATTATGTGGGAAAACATGGGGTCTCTCACCGAAAATGGTACATTGGTTATATACCAGTGTTGTGAGACCAGCCATCACGTACGTCTGGTGGCCCAAGGTAATGCAGAGAACAACCATGACAAAGCTGAGTGGAATACAAAGGGTCGCGTGTTTGTGTATTACTGGGGCCATGAAACCAACCCCCACTTCGGCAATGGAGTGTATTCTGGATCTGCTTCCGCTACACATAGTGATTCAGGCAGAGGCAAGAATGGAACTCTACCGACTAAATCACTCAACAGTAAAATCGCAAAGGACGTTGTCAGGACACAAAAACATATGTAAAAAAATCAGAAGCCCTGAGTTGGAAATGGACACATACCAGATGAACTCGAGCTACCGTTATAATATACCGTTTGAAGTCGCAATAGAGGATCGAATGGCAAGTAAAAGAGAAAAACCGGAAACATTCTCGGGTGCAAGTATCTGGTACACTGACGGTTCAAAAACTAGTGAGGCTACTGGAGCTGGGATATATGGGCTACAACTGGGGAAGGAATTAACCCTTCCCCTTGGGAAATACCCAACAGTATTCCAGACATAAAATATATGCAATCTTACGGTGCGCAGACGAGATAAACATGAGAGCTTACAAAGGGAAGAAAATCCTCATTTACTCTGACAGCCAGGCAGCCCTAAAAGCCCTCAAGGGCAAAAAGGTATCATTGAGGCTGATTTGGGAATGTCAGAGTGAGCTGGAAATTCTGACAAAAGGCAACAGAGTTATGTTAATGTGGGTACCAGGACATGAAGGCATACATGGAAATGAAAAAGCTGACGAGCTGGATAGAGCAGGGTCGGCATCTCAATACATGAGTCCAGAACCGGCCTTTGGGGTGCCGCGGTGCGCGGCCCGGGAAGCAGTCATAAAATGGATCAAAAGAGAACATAAAAACCACTGGATGATCAAACAGGGTTTAAACCACAGCAAGCTATTTACTGGGAATCCTACCCGAAACTGGCAACGAAATTACTACAAATGAGTAGAAACCAATTAAGGACTATTACGGGTATAATGACGGGACACATGGCCGTCAAAGTACATCTGAATAGAATGAATCTATATAACGCAAACCTCGGCTGCAGACTATGTGGACAAGCCGAGGAAACGGTGAAGCATATCATATGTGACTGTGAGTCACTGGTGAGATTTAGACAACAAACTTTCGGGTCAGTAAGATTGGAACCGGGAGAAATACTCACTCACTCCTGTACAGGACTGTACAGATTGAGCCAGGGGGCTAGGTTGACAGAGTGGCTGTAATGTCTCGGGTGAGTACAATAGGCCTACTCTGGTCGCAGTGCATCCGGCTTTAGGACAGACCCGGGAATATAATAAAAAAAAAGTAAAATATTTGTTTTATTCATCCGTTTTCACAGCAAAAAGCGAAAGAGAAATATTTCAACTGTGGTTGGTCTGAAAATTATAGTACCACTATGTTAGTCCAATGTGCTTTATTTTTTTTTTCACAGGCAATTTAAAATGTGATATATAAATCAAGGGACTTCAAATTAGAGCCCGCGAGCACCACCACGCCATAGTTTATTTTGATTACATTGTAAAATTTACAATGTACGTAAATCATACACAATAATTATCACATGTTTTTATCTAACGACTAATTAAGAAACACAATAACTGACGTATATAACGAAACTGAACAATTTAACTGTAATTAATGACATAGATTTATCCTAAAAACTTACAATAAGTGACATACATTGTAATTCACTTAATACTATAATTATGATTAATGATATTTATGTACGTATAACTTATTCACTAAAAATTATTTGCGGTTATGGATCAGTTAATATGGAACTGTAAAAGTTTTTGGTATGATTAATTTTGGAGAATGTTTTACACGCAGATAAGTAGCGTCGAAATCAGAAAAAAAGACCACAAGCAAATTTAGGCAACTAATCAACCTCTGTAAGGTAGAATTCTTATAAAATTCCAGAAATGATGACTTTAAATATTTTTCTTTACTCTCCACAAGATGTTACTACTACACATTTAGCATGGTCATAAGTAGTTGTAACAATACCTAACGCACCGCATAGGCATCAACTACTTCCGTCGTAATGAAATATCCTTGACACTGGCCCATAAATATCCACCGAAATTGCGAACGGAGCGGAGTACACGTCCACGTTCTGCGCAATAGATATTTTATTCGCTGGCTAGTCTCTGTTCGAGAATTTGCATGTAATTCAAAACTACAGTATGTTCGTATTATGGGATGGTTAGGTTTCGGACAATGAGACTTGTAACTTAAGAAAAGAACGTCTAATTTCGCAAATAGTTTTTAGCCGCGAACCGTGAACTTCCAGTTTTAAAGAGCTTACAAGTATTAAATTTTGAACAGAAAGGAGTGAAACGAAACATTAGAAAATATTGAAATATATAAATATAAAAAATAGCAAAAAAATACAAACCTTCTCAACAATTAACTGGAATTTGGAACTTTTTTGTTATTATGA
The DNA here is from genome assembly GCA_034092305.1 of Diaprepes abbreviatus. Lineage (NCBI taxonomy): Eukaryota > Metazoa > Arthropoda > Insecta > Coleoptera > Curculionidae > Diaprepes > Diaprepes abbreviatus. The sequence continues at coordinate 15,595,676 of JASJET010000028.1, forward strand.
GTATTACAAACAGATCAAATTGGACCATCTTTTGTAAATTTAGGATTAAGAAACCCGAAAATACAGCGGGCAATTGTCAAAATTTAAATACTGAAACGTCCGTAATGCCAAAAATTTAATACCTGTTACAAATAGCAAAGTATAATTGTTTATATTATTTCTTGAAATAATCAACATAGCTAGTTTCCTATTAAGAAAATAGCTATAATTTATAGGAAACCATAATAAGCTGATAAGCCTAAAACTACACTATGCAATAAGTTACTAACTAAAATTTACCTAAGAAACTTCTCAAGAAAATAAAGGCACAGAAAATTTTATTAGTACAATAAAGTGTTGTTTTCTTCATGACAAAATGGTGAATGAAAATAACAAAATTTTGAAATCTTGCAACGAAAATAACAAGATAGCATTTGCTTTTTGAATTATTATTATTAAGTAAATATTCTTTTTACGAAGGGCACTACAAAAGTTTACTTCCTAACTATGAAATAAAAAACTGAAGACTTTATTGAAAACTTTAATTTTTACCATAACTCTCTTAACTTCACGGTAGTCGTGAGCTTTCCAGTTGAAAATTCTGTGCTGGCCTTTTTTGGACCTAAAAATCCCTAATTCCATCGACTCTAATTTTGACTCTGCAATCCCAGTGATGTCTTGCTATCTTATGGAAAATCAGGATCAGCATCAGAAGATCTCAAATGATTTGGAAAAATTTTCTGCCTAAGCTGTTTTTGTTCGGAATCTTGATAAGGTTCAAATATATTTAATACTTTCCTGTAAACATCAGGATTGATCGAGTCTTAAAAACTTTCGATTCTCGAGTTGTCTTAAATGGATTTATGACCGCGTTGAATGAGTTTTGATCAAAATTTTTCTTTAAAATCCTGCAATAGTTAGTTCATGAATTTGTTTTTGATGAAGAACACTTCATAAAAGACAAATAATGAAAGAATTGTAATCAAATTTGCAACAACTAGTAAAAGATTGTTACTATTCACGAGGCAACGTATATATATATATATATATATATATATATATATATATATATATATATATATATATATATATATATATATATATATATATACGTCTTATTTGCCGTATTTTGATTATAAGTATGGCTTATACGATGCAAAGGCGAGATGATGGTTTGTACCGACTGCGGTGGCCTGACGAGTCCCATATTAGGACGAAACAGCGCTGTCGCCATCTGTCGGACCCGGAGTTATTCCATACTTTGGAGTGCTCCGCACTTTTTAATACGAGAATCATGTAGCTTGACAAATTTTCACGTCCGCTTCGCCAATATTTTATTCTATTTTATTATATATATATATATATATATATATATATATATATATATATATATATATATATATATATATATATATATATATAATATTTATTTAGTATCCCTAGTATTACTATATTAAATAAAACACAAATATTTTTGTATTGGAGATAATATAAAAACAAGACTTGAAATTAAAAATTTTCAAAACCCTAAAAAAATATATATAATAGGAATATATATATATATATATATATATATATATATATATATATATATATATATATATACATCCTATCTTACTTTAATTCTCTTGACAAAATCAAATAAAGTTATGTCTTACTCGTTATACCGCTACAATATCTGTCAAGACCTTCATTACCCCAATAACTAAGTCAATAAGCCTTGAAGTGCGCTACTGAATAGGTAGATTATAGGGGCATAAGGAAAGGTTTTGAGAGAGGAAGTTAGGTACAGGCACTTTGATATCAAAAGCGAGCCCCGTATCGGGCCCTTACACCAACTTGCGGTAGTTTATCAACTCGTGTCCTACGTGAGGCTTCGGAACCGGGTCGGATTTACGTAAATCACGATTAGAGCCAACACCTTTGTATAATTAAATAGGTTGTCTTCTGGCCTTAATTAATTTACTTGATTTTCTGCTTGAACTATACGCACTAGTCAGCAACAGTAAACTTTAATTAATCCAATATCAAAATAAATAATTAAAAGAAGAAATAAATTGTAGTGGTTTTGGATTGTATTTTACTCGGTTTTAAATAAAAAAAATAAACTTTTCAAAACAAATAAAACATGACATTAGACTTCCCTAAAAAATTAATGTATTTCCTAAAATATTATTTTCAGCAGAAATAACCAGTTCCCAATATGTACTAATAATCCCACTCTATAAACAAATCTACTGTAGAGATAAATATTAAAGATATCAACTAATTCGCAACAAAATTTAAAAATATAATTCCTCTTAGTATTAATTAACACTTTTTGGAAGAAATTATAGCTTGTTACGTTATAAAGATATGACTACAATTATGGACTACGAAATATGTAAGTAAACACAACATTGCAAGCTGAAATAGGTTAATCATTACAATTTAAAAAGAAACGTGTGATAATTTTCAGTTGAAATAACTGACCTTTTGTCAAAATATGCTAATAAACCCATTAAGGTAGTTCATCAGCTAATTGACTATCTATATATTCCCTTGAAATTTATGATAATCATTGTTAAAACAATTTTCCGTAAGACTGTGTAATTTCAGACACCTTGCCCATCTCATAATCGAGATAATCACTATTAAAGATTTAACACTATACGGTAAGAGCTTTAGATAATATGACATAATCGTATATAATCAAAAAACTTTTCTATATATTTTTCTAAAAAACAAATATATGATGTATAACATTATAATGCGAGATATACTAGAAAATGAGAATAATTAGCCGTTTTTTGAAATTTGGAAATCGAGGAAAATGACATTCTTTCAAGTGAGCGACAAGCAACTTTAAACATAATTAATGTTTTCGGGCTTTGGAACTTCGGCCAAAGCGAAGTATAAGCTGTGTTGCCAAATCTTCGTTTCCACATTCATACATGAATTGTTCATGTGAAAGGGTATAGTCAATGTCACAGATTCATGAGTCAAGTCAGGGGCGTGTCATACGAAAGCGCATTAAATCGCGTGTGATACTTTAGGCTACATTACAAGATATTGATTACCTTAAAAATGATTAGATAAGCCAAAAAGCCTTAGTATTTCATGATCTTTCTGTAGCGTCCGTGAGCTGTGCTACAACATAACTAGAGAAGAGACTATGGTTGCGGATCGTCTATTACCATAGTGGAGAGGTTAACTAAATCTGTTAAAATTATTACAAAAGCATATTTTGGAATATTGTTCTCTGAATGACACTCCTCTCGGAGATTGGAGATCATCATAGCTACTCTAACTTTATCGGCAGCTCGTCTAATCTGTTTAACTGAGCTACACCCAAACCACTCATGCAAGCTATGTAGACAAGACATATTCCTTCTTCTGACGCTTCGTTTCCACTTTATCTTGCTTAGCACGATATTATTTAACAATGAATATCTTTTCTCCCGCAACACGAGCTCCATTCTCTTAATAGAGTTCATCGGTTCCTGTTTTTTGTTCGGTCAACGAAGAATCTCGTTTTTAGTTACTCTATCCACCCATGATAATTTCAAAATGCATTGGTAACACCATATTTCAAAAATGTCAGTGTTTCTAATATTATTCTTTTTTAACGTCCACGCTTCCACGTCATAAAGTAATGTTGGGAAATCATAAAACAACGGAACATGAGTTTTCTCATTTTATTGAAGACTGATTTAGCTATCTCTATCCTCCTTTCAATCCCCTTCATCTAGTCAATGCTCTCTGTCAGCCATATTTCTAAATATTTGAAATACTTGGCCTTTCCGAACTAAATCTTTCGTTATTTCGATATTTTGACTTGCTAGATGATAATTTGTTTGATTTTAGTACATTCTTTTAATTGATGTATTAAGAGTTTAAAATAGACCCAAGGGTATAGCGGCATTTTTTCCAGTATGGCTAGAATCCAAGTCATAGGTAAATATAATGTAGTAAATTCCGAGATGGATGAGACCTCCCAGGAATGTTTAGGGTAATGTAAGAAAAAACCTTACATAAAATGTAACAGCAAAAAATAGGTTAGGGACAAGAGGGAGGGAGGGGGTTTGCTAAAATAGGGTTTTTGAATCTACAAGTCTACATTTTAGTTTCAACAATTTTCAACCTACAATTTGAGTTTTTATGTGATCATTTTTGTTAATTTGTTATTGCAAAAAAGCTAAAAAATCCGCAAAATCAGACATTTGTTTCATATGAATTATTTATTGCAAAATAATTTCTTTTTGCATTTTTTCGCTTTTAAAGGAGAGCCCTCGTCTTTCTAGCCAAAATAATATTTTATAATAGTAAATCAGATAATTTCTTGCTGAGTTTTTGCTAATTGTTTGCCGTAAGATGCAAAATGTTGATTGCAATAAATTTTTTTTTGAGTGAATATTTTGATCTCCACAAAGGTTCAATCTCTTCGTGAAAGCCTAAACTTTCATATCTTCTGTTAAGGGCACATGAAAAAATTAATTTTCAGCCCTTTAAATCTCGCTATAACAAAAATGGATGCTTTTTATAAGGAAATAGAGCTCTCGCGGGCGCGAGAAAACTGAACTCGCAGTTTCAAATCAGCAGCGCTCGGAAAAATTCTCCGTTTTTGAGCAACGAATGTACCAAATTCTGTGTTTTTTTTTTATTTGCGGTAGCTCGAAAAATTATGAATATGGCAAACCTCCTTCTTTAGAGCGATATTTAAGGGATTGAAAATTAATTTTTTCATTTGCCCCTAACAAGATACGAAAATTTAAGCCATCACGAAGAGATTGAGCCTTTATGGAAGTGAAAATGTTCACCCAAAAAAAAAAAATTATGGCAATCCACATTTTGCGTCTTGGGATAAACAAATAGCAATATCTCAGCGACAAATGATCCAATTTATTATTATAAAGTATCGTTTTGTTCAAAATTACGAGGAATTTTCTTTAAAATCAAAAAAACGCAAAAAATAATTGATATGCAAAAAATGTTCGATTTTAAGGGTTTTTTGGCATTTCCTTCAATTTTTATTTCCAAAATGTATCTCGGAATTTACCTTAAAGACAGCAATAATTTTTACCCATGACTTGGACTACTAGACTAATCTATTGGGATGATAATGCTCATTGCTTTTTAATTTAAATTTATTTTATTTAATTCGATTAAATTTATCGTACTATCGATTTAAACTAGTTTACATTTATCCATTGATTTGATTTAAATAGTAGTCTAAAGTTTATTGTCTCGTTCACAGACAATCCAATTAGAAGATGATTAGGCGTATTAGAGGCAGAGACAATAGACGTTTTAAGCAATTAATTACAGCAATTAATATGTGCCCGCTTATAAGCGTGCTGACGATATCCATTATTGTACCGATGTGGAATTTGTATTGTTCGAAGTAGACAAGAGTAAAAAAGTATTGTCGTGCAATGCATTGTAAAATAATGCCTGTAGTTGTCACATTAAAATCTCATACTTAATCAAGTGATTGATTGTATTTATAACAATCTTAAAATAGGTCTGCGAGAAGCATTTGATGTTATTTTGAAAAGTGTCACAGTGTTATAGGAGGAGCCTGTTAGATTTTAAAACTCTACGAGTTTTAATATGTATGAACTTTTCAGTGTAAAATTTCTCGTTTAATATGTTCGTAAGAGTTATTCCTGATAATCTGCTCCTTTAAAAGTAATCGTATTAGATTTCTTGCTGAAAGTAAAAGAGGAAAATCAACTTTTAAAAATATGCTTGCATGTAAAAGAAGATTGCGGAATCGCTTATTGAGATATGTTTTTTTAAAACGCCTTTTACTAATATGACGATATGACATTTGCTAACTTGTACTCAATGGTAGGTTGTATTTATTTATTTCTTAATATTCAAAGATTTAACGAAATATAATTTTATTAATATGATAGTAGAGTAACAGCAATTTAGAATTTAATATTGTGAACACGAAATATATAACGATAAGGAAGTGTAGTGGTACGGATTACGTTGCTATATCACAGCTTTATTCAGCAATCACAGGTACTGATTGCTAAGTATTAAATATGCAGTCATGCTTTAGAAGTTTTAATGGAACGCCCAAATAATACTTTACATATACTTCAGTCTTTCTATTGAATTTGTAGCGATTTCATGTAAAAATTCATTGCAGATATCTGAAAGTTTCATGTCAATAAATTTTTTCACTTTCTTTCATAGGAAGACTGGAGTAATAAGACAGAATCGTATCGTAGCAGTACACCAGCGAATTGTTTACACTGAATAAAAGGTCAAAATATTAACTTAACTCATTCAGTTACGATATACAAACCTTTATTAGTAGACTTTTTAAAAACCAAAACATAAATGTTCAGTTAGGCCCAAAAATGTTTTAAATTTTAAAAGTGCTTATTAGTACTCAAACAGAGCTTGACTCTTACGTTGTTAAAAATGACCTTAAATTTAATGCAAATTTGATGTCCATGCTACATTAAATTTATTGATTTTGTACCTAAAACCGTGAATAATTTACATTTACTTTGAATTTATAGCAATCGAGTCAAATATCATTTCGTTGTACATTAAATTTGATTAAATGGTATCTTAAATTTCATTAAAGTAACTGAAAAGATATTTCAATTCTCCATACATTAAAATTAATTTACACGTACCTTAGCATTAAAGAAATTTACATTATTATTCATGGTACATTACATGAGATTCCGAGAGATGGCGCAACTTGTATTAAACTTTTTATTTAGAATGATATAATTTGCTTAAAGGACTCAATTTTTTTATGATGAGGTGTACATGTCTGCCGGTACTGACGGAAACCAATGAGTTCAAAACCGGTCTACAGATGACGGTACATTACGTACGGTAACAAATTCCACCTTTTCAAGGAAGATTTTTTGACCTCATATTAATGATGCTGCATTAAATATGTGATAACATATCTTAGATTCAATGAACACTAGCTGTATATTTGATGTACCTAGTCACTTTGAAAAGTAATAATCAAACTTCAAATTTAACGCGTGATTACATTAGATTTAATAGAGTAAATTAATTTAGATTACTGCAAATTATTAAATTTAATGCATTACATTAAACGCACTTAACAAATATTTATGATATTTTCTTCCAGCACATTTACCTTAAATTTAATTCCTTTTTACAGTGTACAATACTTTAAATTTTAAAGTTCTAAATATACAAAAATTATACCACATCATGTAACCAAAAACCTGTCCGTCTTATATTGAAAAAAGTTCACAAAACTTTATAGATAAAAAAAGTGTCGAACTGATAGTAGAAAGAAAAGCAAAGGTATTGTAATAACTGGATTATGTTTTTACCCTCCAACCAATGTTTGTTTGCCGGGAAAGTTGAGAGTATGTTAAGAGCATTTGAGTGAGTTCTTTTGTGTATGTGTGTGTGTTTTACCGCCTTCTTTTTTCCCTCGACCATTTGCGAATTTATGAATTCCATTTCGGCTTTATTTGAAAAGAATTCGGGCACCGACGAAATTTGATTTGTAAGTTTGACATCTTTATTATTCTTCGTCTACCTATTTATAGTGCGGGTACTTTAAATATTCTCAAAAAGAATGGTAAAAGTTTGTATGTATACATATGTTATTTTAACTTAGTTGAAAACTTATAAACAAAAGTAAAAGTTACAGTATATGATTAAGCTTATCTACAATAGGAATATATTTTCATGGTTTTTCCGTTTCAATATATATTTGTACAGATATATTATTATAACTAAGTGAAGTAGTCATTTAAGAAATATATTAAAAGAATAAAAAATAATTAGATTATATTTCCCGTATATGGGTTCAAACTTAACTTAATATTTCCATTTTGACACATTGCTTAGAAAGTACAAAATTTCATAACTTACCAAAAAATCAGCTATTTTTGAAGTTTAGTTATTATTAGTTATTACCTGAAACAAAAAAACAATATGGATTAAAATGCTTTATATATGGTACAATGAATAATCGGAAAAATAAAATTTTATTTTATCTTTTATTTGCACTTATATAACTTTGTTATTAGCTTAAAACAAAAGCACGAAAGAATAGTAAAACTATTCATGTCCCACGAAAAAGTTGAAAACTTTTTGAAATATTATGCCACAGTTTAATACTGGAATCAAAGTCAAATTAACATACTGGGACCTTTATTTTTTAATATTTTTATTAATGACATTGTTTCTGTTGCTGACACAGATATTTTATTATATGCCGATGATATTACGCTATATAAGAGAATAAATTGCTTACAGGATTGTATAGAGCTTCAATCGAACCTGGAACATGTTAGCAATTGGTGTTCCGAAAATTATCTGCAGCTCAACGTGGAGAAGTGTAATATTATGACTTTCACTTCGAAATGTTCTTCATTTCGATATGAATATTCGTTGAATACCGTGCTACTCTCGCGAGCAGATCTTTTTAAAGATCTCGGAGTCACTTACGATCCCAAGCTTTCGTTTTCTTTTGGTGTGAATAATATCGTTTCTGAGGCCTCAAACGTTTTTGGGTTTATCTTGCGTTGTACTAGCGATTTTAATAACACTGACGTCATCAAATTACTGTATTTCTCATATGTGCGGTCTAAACTAGAATACGCATCAGTTGTGTGGTCCCCAGGCTACAATACCCACGCCAATACTTTGGAGAGGGTCCAAAGAAGGTTTTTGAAATACCTCAATCCTAAGAGTTTTGGGGTTTATCCTAAGCAAGGTTTTTCACATGAACTATTGCTTCAGAAATTCAACTTTTCATCTTTAAAGGTACGGCGGGAATTTTTCTTACTAACAATTCTTTATAAGGTACTTAAGAATTTTATTGACTGTCCTAATATCTTAGCTAGGATAAACTTAAGTATCCCTCGTATAAATTGCCGAAATTTCAACGTATTTTGTATTTTATCTCAGAACTCCTAGAACTAACGTGCTCAAATTTTCGCCTCTATATTCCATGTGTGACATTTATAACAAGAGTAATAGCTTTGATATATTCAGCTCATCTCTAGAAACTGTCTGCCGGATTTTGGCACATTGACCTTGGCATTTCTTTCTTTTTTCTCTTTCTCATCCTTAATTGATTTGTATGTTCACCTTTGTATATGAAAGTAGATAGCATAGCATTGTATTATACATTTAATGTTAGAATTAATTATTTTAGTTAAATTTTTATTTGTATTTAAATTGATATATATTTTTGTCGTTTGATGCTAATTTAAAATTGTTCGTTTACGTATTATTTGTGTAATCACTGCCTTGTAGTTGGGTATCAAGACCTGTAGGGCAGTTATTGTAAATAAATAAATAAATAAATAAATAAATTTGGATTATGTTAAATAGGTTTATATGTTATTAGTACTAAATTGTTTTTGTTGCATAAGTCTCATTACCTATTTATTCCATTCTGTTGCAGAATTAAAATATTTTCATGACCACTTTTTAATTCTAGAGAAATTGTTTTGAGTATATTTACATTTGCTATAAACACATCAGCAGTCTTCGAAATTTGAAGTTCTAGCACTAAAATGTTTTTATTATAAACAATGAAGTAGATAAATAGAAATTTAAGTTGTCATAAAATACTAAACACGTAGAGTAACAAGACCAAACAGCACAACGTGTGTGTATAGCCTAAGGTCATGGTTGGTTTATAACACATAGTTCTAAGACTCAGTCATAATTTTTCCATTAATAATACATTATATCTTAACATACTACTCTTTATAAAGCTCTAAGAAAACATTTCTATAAATCTTATATCGAAAGTAAATATTTGGAAACCTACACTAAATTACCTGCATCAAATTTTGACCAGAATCAATTTAATTCTCAAAAATTTGAAAATACCATTTGTCAAATCACTGTAAAACTATATCTAAATCGATCTGTGAAAGCAGCATAATTGCAGAAAAAGTAATTAAATTATTACTTATTAGAAATAATAAAGTAATTTACTAAATTTTTAAGCATAAATTATTTTTGTATTTGATCTACTGACAAAAAAAATAATATTTCTAACTTCATTTCAAAGTTTTTAATCTTCAACAAATCCATCTCAGAAAGCAAACGGAGTGGACGAATTGTTTTAAATTTGTTAGAATGTTGTTCAACCAGACTCGTATTGATATGTAAAGTTTTCCCTCTATCGGGCACCGGGAATTGGATTAAAAATCAATAGCAAGTTTGCCCTTAACAAACAAACAGAATTTCTAAGTTAGAACTAAATTTTTATTATAACGTCAAACTCCATAAAACTAGTAAATGCACAAAACTAATATCAGAGAGAAAATATCTAAAAGACATTGCACCAAGATTGTACAAGTATTTTCCTCAATATTTTCCTCTCTCCACGGTGCATTTTTCTGAAGCATATTGAGCTAAATTGAACCTGTATGTGCCTTTATACTTCCGGCTATATCACTTTCGTTTTTCAATAAAAATAACCCGATAAAAATGTTTCTTTACGCTCCAGCTTACTTTTAAAGCTTTAGCGTCTGGCTGACTTCGAAAAAGCAGCTACTTAGATAAGCACCTAAATAAAATAAAAACTTTCTTTGGTATATTGGAACGTTTTCAATAAATGCTGTCGTGTTCTATGTTCTAGTACTAAGGACAGTGCAGACAGTTAAGCAACGGAAGGAAACATATTCTGAGGAATTTCAGTCACGCCCTGTAAGGAAAGGGAACAATAAAAGTAGTTAATCGATGTTTACGTAGGAACTTGTGAAAATAGTGGGTTTCTAGTAAGCCAAATGAAACTTCGTTCCGAATTGGATAATATGTGTCTTACATATTGAATGTTGGGCAGAACGATGTAAGCATTTTAAGATGTAATAGATAACGCCATTTATTACATTTTCATCTATTTATGTGTTCATCATCATCGTTATCATCCCTATTTATTCGTATGATAATTCCGAATGAAGGTACCTGTCATTTCTCTCTCCTTTCTTCTAATATGTGACGCTCTAATTAATGCGAATTCCCAGTGTCTTTTTATATCGTCCACTCACCTCGTTGGTCGTCCAGCACTCCTATTAGCGCCTATTTTGGATAGTATAATACCATATGTTGTCACAAATATTCATTTCAGTCTGGCAGAATCTCCAAGTATTTTTACCTTACTTTTGTGCTGTTTTTGCGATCTTGCAGAATTATGAACATTAGTCTCCCAATTCCTTTGTTGGTCTTTTCCGGTTTGTAGATGTTTGTTCTCGTTAAGGATCAAGTAGGCTCCACAGATCAGTAAAATAAATATGCGAGTAATAAATATTTTTTCTTATACTTGATTTAACATTGCTACATGTCGAAATTATAAATAAAAATAGATATTCCCAATATAATAACAAATATTTGATGATTACTTACAACCACCAAATCCTAGATGAACTGAACATTAAAAACTTTTTGTCATTTCATACTTTGCTTTGTTAGAATAAGATTGGTATGTACTAGAAATTTGTATATTTCTTTATCTTTGTAACGCAAAAGAAGATTCTGGTCTGTTCATTTTATTCCTGTTCTGTAATGCCTTAGGCAGAATTGGGACGGATATAATAGCACTCAAACGATAAGGACAAGTACGTTCCAATTTGGCTACTGAAGGTTGTCGTTAAAATTCATTGCAAAATACGAAAAAGAAATCAAAAGCAATTTGAAATCTTCTCACACATAACATATTTGTTACCGATCTAATCCCCGCTTCTTTAAGTGCGAAAGCTATGAAAATTTTGTAGTTCTGATTCTGCATTTTATGTTATCACAGGATAATGACAATAGTTTAACATGTCGATGCTTGAACAAAATTGCCTAAAAAGTCGTAAACGAGTAAACAATTAGTTTATTTTTAAAATGATGACTTTGTACATTGTTTGACTATATTTCATTAGATATTTATTCGAGCAGTTTTAATATGTAACGAAAACGAAATACACATGGAGAAATGACAGCTAACAGATTTTTTATTTATAAGTTACGGTAAAATTTTGGATAGTAATTTAATATTAATTGATTGAAGATTTAACATTATTATACCTAAATTTTATTTTCAAAAATTAATAAAACATTACATTTAGGCTTCAGCAGGTTTTTCGGTAGTCTAGGGTATTTCCAGAATCCACTAAAGATGAACTACGCAGCCAAAGGCCTTTCCTTCAGGAACCGATGAAAACAGCGACAGAATCTAGAATCTTGTGCGTTCAGATCATCAGTTGACAGCCAGAATGATTCGGGAAAAGCTAGATTTGACTCGCATCACCGTCTTTGTAAGATTTTGAATTGGGGATGACAAAATTCTGTGCAAAAACAATTCCAAAAAACTTTTGTCGGAACAAAAGAAAATCAGGACGGGCAGGCGCATTGACTTTATGGAAACGATTGAAAATGATCCTCATTTTCTCTAAGGTGCCATTACTGGTGATGAGTCTTGGATATTTGAACACGACTCGGAAACTAAGGGCACAATCATTGAAAGGCTTAATAAAGCAAGAATGAGCAAACCAAAAATCAAATGCACGCTGACAGCTAGGGAATTATATACAAAGAGTTTGTGCTTCAAGGTCAAACACTTTTACCGAGAGGTTCTTAAAAAACTTCGAAACAGGGTCATGGGTATGAGGTCAGACATCCAGAATAACTGAAATGATAATGCGCCTTGTTTTTGGCCATTAAAAATATTCCTGTGGCTTCTTAACCTCCTTATTTCCCCGACTTGAGCCCTGGTCATTTTGAGACACTCGAAAACATTCAAACGGCTGTAACCATCATCTGGAGGCTATTCTAGTGTCTATAGACATTATTTGGCGAGGGACAATACTGAATTGTCCCTCTATTCGATTTAAAAGATTGAAAGCAATCAGTCATATTAATTAAATTATACACCTCGTAATTCGAAACATATTCTAAATAAATTTTTCTTTTAATTGAATCTAAATTCTTTAATATCCTTGACACCAACATCAATTAGGGTAATTATCACTTTTAATATCTGATTAATGCATATTAAGGTACTAGTAAAAATTTTTTGGCCTGAATTCTTGATATCAAACAATATAATCTGAAAAAAAACGTAGCAAGTGACATAAAACATCGATAAAGAACTTTGTTGTGACTAAAAATGCACAACATATGATTACACATCAATATAAATAAGCCATTTCGGGAAAAATTACACCAACTTCACATTAGGTGTTGGTTATGGCCTACCCGACATTAACTTATGGGCTTTAACCGGACATTGCGTGACTACGTGCTTAGCACGCAATCAGTGCAAACGGGCTTACCGTGTTATTGATAAAATATCTTGACCCACTTCTCATAGCCGACAGAAAATTTGGTGAGATGAAAAGGATTAAAGCAAAGTGAGAGTCTAATTTGGGTTAAATAATGTACATTATACTAAATTTTTTTAGTTAAAGTTTAAATTTAGATCATTCAGGTATTTTTTAAATCAAAAAAATACTTCTCAAGATTAACAATCAAGACAGTTAATATATAACTAAACATAAGAACAACAAAGATGATTATATATATATATATATATATATATATATATATATATATTCGGAGTGAGCGCAACAGACGCTGAACGTTCTGGGTGCCTTGTTGAAGCGAAATCATTGACAAAATCCATGATATGGTTATGGATGACAGAAGAGTGAAGGTGCGTGAGATTGTTAGTGCTGTGGGCATCTCGAATGAACGGGTATATAATATTTTACACCAACATTTGGATATAAAAAAACTATCAGCAAGATGGGTGTTGTGATTGCTCACGATTGACCAAAAACGAAATCGTGTGAAGTCTTGTAAGAACGGTTTGCAGCTGTTCCAGCGAAATCCTCAGAACTTTAAGCGTCGTTTCGTCACTGTGGATGAAACTTGGATACATCACTATACTCCTAAGACCAAAGCACAATCTAAATCGTGGGTTGCCAAGAGAGAATCTGCATCAAAAAGTCGAAGACCATTCCTTTGGCCGAGAAGGTTATGACGAGTGTCTTTTGGGATTTGCAAGGAATAATCTTCATCGGCTATCCGGACAAGGGTAAAACTATTACAGGTGAATATTATTAATCGTTATTGGACCGTTTGAAAACCGAGCTGCAAGAAAAATGTCCAAGATTGGCCCACAAAAAAGCCCTTTTCCGTCACGACAACACACAGCTCACGCCTCAGCAGTTGTGGCGGCAAAATTAATGGAAATAGGATTCCCACTCGTTTCACATCCCCCTTATTCTCCAGACTTGACTCCCTAGGACTATTATTTATTCCACAATATGAAGAAATGGCTGACGGGAAAAATATTTCATTCATGATTGGAGAAACGAATGGCTATTTTACAGACCTGGACAAATCGTATTATTCGGAAGGGATCAACAAACTAGAGCAACGTTCGACAAAGTGTTTCTCATGATCTTTTGATTAGAAAGCTTCATAGATATGGTGTAAGAGGCATTCCCCTCGATTTGCATATGGTGGAGAACTTTTTGAGCCTTTGGAGGTACAATGTGGAGTGCCGGAATGTTCGGTATTAGGACTTCTTCTTTTCATTACATATATATATATATATATATATATATATATATATATATATATATATATATATATATATATATATATATATCAATGATCTATTTAGGCACTTGTCATCAGGTCTGTGTATCTGTTACGCTGATGACACGGCGCTAATTTGTAAAAGTAGAGAATAGGGATGTTTAAGGAAGGAAATGTCTATTATGGGAGAGCGTGCCAGATGTTGGTTCGCTAATAATTCCCTTAAATTGAATGAAGAAAACATACGGAATTTGCTTTTTTATGAATGGACCTGGAGTGGTTGATGATTCTTCGGTGACATTGTTGGGTGTCAGTTTGGACGATGGTTTGAACTGGAATTCTCACATCACATTATTGAGGAATAAGTTGGCATCCTCTATTTTTGTTCTCAAGCAACTTCATGAAGAGTCACACCCTTCTCTCTGTTTATTATTCCTTGTTGCATTCACACATTTCGTACAGCGTTCATCTTTGGGGTTGTTGTGCTGGCGCGATTCAGATCTTTAGAATGCAGAAGAAGGCCATTCGACTTGTCTCTGGTATCGGCTATAGAGACCACAATAGGCCACACTTTATAAAATTGCGAGTTGTCTAGTTTATTTAGCTTATACCAACTACTGGATATTTATAAAAACGGTGGGAAATTCCACTAAAATTCCCACTTTCACTCTTAGAGTACTAGATTAGCTAATTTAATTAGGCTTTCGAGGTGTAGATTGCAGAGACCTAAGAAAAATACACTGAATGTGTCATTGTACAACACGTTGCCTGAAACGCTTAAAGATTTATACTTAACGAGGTTTAAGACTAAATTATAAGGATTTTTGTGCATGCATTCTATTCGGTGGATGAGTACATGGAGACTTCTTCTCGATCATATTGTTAGGATTTTTTTTAATGTAATTTACAGATAGTTTTAACCATATTTTTTGTTTTGTGACATATTACAATTGTATTTTTCTGTACAAAATAAACTTATCTATCTATCTATCTATCTATCTATCTATCTATCTATCTATAAGCTTAAAAGGAAACTAAAAAAAGGTTTATCCAAAAAAATTAAGTAGTTTTAATTTTTGCACTGATTTTTCAAGCGACTCTCGTATATATATATATATATATATATATAAATATATATATATATATATATATATATATATATATATATATATATATATATACATATATACATATACAAAGAGCGACAAAACATTTTTAATAACGGATGTGTAGGTCTATTGGCACTACGTTTTAAAATTGTTTTATAATATACAGAACGTGGTCAGTATTGCATTCCTTCACGCCCTGTTCACTCATTGGGATCAAGTATTTCACTCATTGGGATCAAGTATCTAACTCATTTCTGATTTTGGAAACACGCAGAGGCACCGTCCTACAGCCACATCGTTTGAAACTTTTTTAGCCGTTTTGTATATTTCACAACAATTTTAAAACAAAGTCTCAATAGACCTACGCATCCATTTTTAAAAATATATAATGATGCTAAACACTTTTACTCAATATTTTTACAAATTATTGATTTGCATATTATTTCGTCGTACATTTAATTTAAACAAAGGGATACAACAGTTAGGTGATTTTTAAAATGACAAAATGGATAAAGCAACATAGGGAATAATTCGTAGATATCTCGGTATATTATAAAATGGTTTACATTAGTTCCTCCTAATATATTCATTTCATATCTTTTTAATACAAGATATTTATCACTTTGCAACCAAAAAAAAACTAACGAAAATTTACAAAACAAACGTTTTTTTCTTAAACCTTTAATTTTCTTGTCTCTTGCCTTTTTATCGAGTGGAAGAAATGGAGAAACCAGAAATCGGCCGAGAACTTTCGGCTCTTTAATGAAACAAAACTCATTAGAGGATTCTTAATTAACAGAAGGGTGTTTTTGTAAAAAGATCTGAAAAAGTCTGCTTTTATGTTTTTAAAAGTTTAACATTTATTTAACTCGTTTAGGTGGTGTTTTTAGTAGTACGAGGTTATTTAAAAATTTGTATTACTTTGTGTTGTTATTTAAACCCTAGGAATAAAAGCTAAAAAAACTATTCTAATATGCAGAAAATAAATGTCTAAAAATTACATAAAGGGCCAATACGGTTTTTAGCGAACTAAAAATGGTCAGAGAATATTTGTTAATAAAACTGCATTTTAACCAGAAAACAAGAGTAGGCATTGCAGATGCGGCGGCGTCTTCGCGTGGTCTTTAGTGTAGTTGGTTCATTATCATTAATTAGGTCCTCACCGCTTATATTTATGTTGATTTTTCTTTATTGTGCCGTGCCGGGTAATGCCATTTGCGAAACTTGCAAAGATAACATTTATATACATTAAAAAGAGGCTAGTGCAGGATTTTTCAATACCAAAAACCATGGAACTGTTGTGCAGCACGATTGCGGAAATTTATTATTTTGATAAGTAACATGAATCACCCACCAAGAAATTACTGTTTAACAGAAGGAAATATAGATTTTTGTAAAACGATAAAAAATAAATTATTCTGTAAATATTATTTATATTCTTCTTTTACTGCAATATCATTTTTTGAACTAATACTGAACTAATAGTCTCATTCATTCAATTGTCAGCCTTGTGCTCAAGTTTCTCCGTCTATAGTTGCATGTAAATTAATAATAAAAAAAATTATTTTTTGTTTCTGAAAAAAAATAAAAATATGTATAAAAATCTTATTTTATAAAGAAAATTTAATTAGTTTTCAAGTACACCTGACCTTTTGCTTAACTTTAGTACTTACAAATTTCACTAATAGTTGAATAAATCATTCTTTACTGAAACCATTTAACTGATTTTCAAACATGTTTTAATTTAAAAACTCAACAACACAGATATTTTCTAAAACAACCTTAAATAAAAAAATCCTATCAAATGAGAAATTATTTTTTAAAAATCAATTCTTTCCTCTCGTATCCTATAAAAAGTTGCCGTCACATCTTTCAATCCGAAAGCTTTGTCTTGCCGTCAATGTCACTTCATTAATTTGTCTTCGGAAGTATTAAAAGCCTCAGAGCTTGCATTAGGCCAATTGATTTACTGTCGTGTTTCCATTAGTACCTTTCTGGCTCTTTTGTACTTCATTTGTTACTAAAATAAGTTGCCACAGACAACCAACTGTCGCGGAAATTTATAAGGAAAAGTTACTGTTGGTCTATGTAAATTAAATTGAATCAAAAAGCGGCAGACTGTAAATTAAGTATTTATTTCAATATTAAGCTACAGAGTAGATGATTAAAAACATATCAAAACTTCTATTCTAGATGTGGATCAGTGCACTTAGATAAGGCCTTGGGCGATTCAAAAACTTTTGTACGCGACATACTATTCTCCGGATACGCCTTACTCTACATTTTAAATCTTTTAGTTTTGCATCAAACTTAAAATTTTTTCTTAAGTTGATTTCAGTATACTAAAAATCAAACAATGAACAATTAACAACCACTGTAACTTGTTTACTAATGTATATTGCATTACGAACTTTCACACTGTCAATTACAGTTGTACCGATATTAAGAAAAAATGCGATGATACTCATGCGATTCTACATATAAGCACTAGGTGAAAATTCAAATGTTCCATTTCAACTATTGTTAAGATTTGATATTCCCTATAACTAAATATAAAAAAATATTATAATATATCTACTTTTTTTTTGAAAAAATTATCGTTATAACCTTGATAGGTACAAAGTTTTTAGTTGCTATATCGTCAATAATTAATACGAGGGCATTCTTTTATATTTCCTCAAAAACTTGGAAAGATAAAAATTTTTTTGGAGTAAATTGTTTTATTCCTTCTTAAAATAGTCGCCAATTTTGCCAATATACTTTTGCATTCATTCAAACCAATTCTCGAAACATTTTTTCGCTCTGTAGTTGACATTTTAAAACATGGATTTTGAAGGTCTCAATAGCTTCCTCAAGTGAAGACAATCGTTGCCTTCACATTTTTTGCTAGACATTCCGGAACACAATTAAGTCTAGGAGATAAATCAGGTGAAAACGGAAAAATAATCAACTGCTTTATGACCTCTGTGAAAACTGGCATTGTAACGATGAAAAATGATGTGAGATTTTCGATTTATTTTCCAGATTTTGTCGAGGACTTCTGGCAATCAAATTTTGGTATACTATTCAGCGTTAACTGTTCATAGATTCTCTAAAAAAATGATTGCGACATGTTTGGTACAATCGAAAAAACAAGCGATTATTTTCTTGGAAGTGCTTAGAGAAGGAACAACTCTTGTAGAATCGATTCATCTTGGAACATCAAAACAGTAGATTGTTGCCCAGTTTCGGGTTTGATTGACTTGAGCATTGCCTTACACCAATTAATACGAGCGTTTTTTTGACATTCGGTCAAATTATGACCAATCTATCGGGAAGAGATTATATGATAGTGTTCGATATGCCTAAGGCTGGATGCCTAATTCTTACGGTAAGTCACATGCTAATCTTCTTTGATCATATTGGGCCCAGCATCGATCTTTTTTGGAATAACAACCGTTTGTGTCGATCTTTACGCTCACTGCATTACTGATGAACGCATGACTATGAGAAATTTCTGCAAACCAGTTTTAAACAGTCTTTCTGGTGCTACTTTATTATTAAAAGTTAATCGAAGCAATTATATGTATTGTTGTTAAATGAGAGAGAGGTCTTTACTAACATCGTAAAAAACATCCATAGAAAAACCTTCATGTGAAATTTATCCCTTAATTCACTAACATGGCCTAACTTTAAATCGGTCTAAGTTGACAGTAGAGGGTATGAGCCGACAAATACAACAATAAGTTTTGAATTTTAAAAATACACGAATCAAACATCGTTTGTATTTGTTACCGAAAACATTGAAATATTTTTTAGTTTCAAGAGGCAACTCTCTCTATTACCGATTCAAAGATTTAATCTCCAGGTTTTTATCTTTATTTTTCCTAGATATGTGTTGACACATGTAATTAAATTACAACAATAACATAAGCCAACTAGAAAATGTAATTTCGATGGCAACTAGATCGGGTCTATTTTAAATCTTCTTAGTGAATCTGGCTGTTAATTTTTTTCACAAAATTGCATTTTTTTAAACGTTCACTCTAAACAAACTACCCAGTCAAGTTCTAACCTGAGATTTTTTCCGCAGAACTGTTTTAGTTGAAGATATTTAGAGGCATTATTTGGCCGTAAATGAGATCTAATTATTTCCATTATGCAAAAAAATGGAAAAGTTAAATTAATAGGCACCGTTAACAAATACCTTTCATGTTATAGATATTAAGAAAGCATTAGACAGTTTTTGATTTTTACAGAATCAGAAGAAGTGTGTTTCAACTTCTATCATTTTACTCTTTGACGCCAATTAATAGTTTTATACCTGGAGCTCGTTCGGGGTGATATATTGCAGTCAGGGCTGCATCCAATCGTATTTGGAACGGGAATATAGTATATTGATATATTTCGATTACTAAATGGTAACTAACGGTTTTTCTTCTTTTGATTAAGCATGGAAAAATAGTTTTTCCTTTCTCAGACACATAAAACTTCTAAATAATTTAGTATAATCCCTATATCATCCAACCTAAATTAGCTGCACCTCAAAATATAAAGTGCGGTGACTGAATTTACGTCATTCAATTGGTTTCCGTTTGGTGAAGAGTACGAGCTATTTACTTTTTCGAAATATGTTTCATCCATGGGGAGAAGTTAATCGTGGTGCGACCGGTAGTAGAACGATTAAAAGAAAGTGTTTAACTGTTACCATGGAAATAGTAAAAATGCATACCATCTTCTACTCAACACAGGTTGGATTACGAGTGTTGCCTTAAGAGAAACATGTGAATTGACCAAAACACCTCTGTCACAGTAAGGGACATTATTTTAAAGCCTCTTAACATGAGAAAAAAACGTCGTGATAAGGGAGTTTCCAAAAAATTTGTCCAAGGTAACAAAAACTTGATTCGAAGAAAAATTTACTCCAAGTACGAAGAAAATCCAGTACTCACTATAAGATCTCTAAATGTAGGACTTATAGTAGATGACACAAATCTTTTCTGTTCAGTAGCGAGGCAAATTTGATCAAATGGTAGCTTAAATTTCAATAAAGTAATTGAAAACATATCTAAACTTCTGTACATCAAAATTAGTTCACATATACCCTAATACGAAAGGCATTCACATTATTATTCAACATACATTGCACGAAATTCCGGAAGATGGCGGAACTTGTACTGAACTTCTTGTTTAGTATGATATAAGTTGCTTAAAGGATCCAATTTTCTTGTGGTGAGCTGTACAGGTCTGCCCCGTACTGATACGAAAAAATAAGTTCGAAACTGATTTAGATGGCAGATACTATCTATGGAAAAAATGTTCACCATTTCCTAATAGTTTCAGAATTTCTTGAACTCGTATTAATGTTGCTGCATTAAATATGTGACAACATATCTCAAATTCAATGAACACTGGCTGTATATTTAAGGTACATAGTCACCTTAAAAAGTAATGATCAAATTTTAAATTTAATGTATGATAACATTAAATTTAATGGAATAAATTAATTTTGATTAACGTAAAAATTATTTAATTTAATGCACTGAATGCATTTAATAAACGTTTATGAAATTTGCTTCCAACATACATACCTTAAATTTATTGCATTTCCTTTTTAGAGTGTACTTTATCAGAAAATAAAATATAGATTCTGGTTTAACACGAATCAGTAAAAATAATATTAACACAAATTATATTATTCTGTTAGATCAATTAATAATTAGCGATTACTTAATTATGGATTGGCAATATTCATTAGGGCGTACCTCTAACCGATTTTTAACAAGTTCAGTAATTTATTAAGAAGTCAGTTAATCATCTAATAAAGATTTGTGTGCACAATCAGTTGATAATTTATTTAATACTATTGTCGTCAATACATTTATAAACTGTAATTTTAAAGAAGTAATGCAAAGCTTCACCGTTGCGTGATTCAGTGTTGTATCTAAAGTCACGAATGAGGCGTTATAAAAACGACTAACTCCATTTAGGGTAAAGATAGAATTGTTCGTGTACCAGCGTTTTCTATTACTAATATTATTATTTTTTGTCACACATTCGAGCAGACAATGCCCCTATTTGGCTTTGTAATTTGCACTTAACAATAGAATACCGAAGAATAATAGATGTAAAAAAGGATTGGTTTATGAACACATTATAATAGAAATATGTAGTAAGTATGTTTAATAAATTTCATACTAAGTCGGAAGAGATTAATTTTTAGGTTGGTAAAATATTGTGAAACCTGAAATAAGATTTCTTTATGATTATGCAAAAAACTGCACCTTCAACTTCGTTTCAAGTAACTAAAGTGAGTCATCATTGCACTAGGAAGCAATAAAGTATTATTTTATGGTTTTCAATTGGTTACTATATAACAATGATTCATGGTTAAAATTTGACCTAACTGTTGGTTCAACTCGATCAACATTAAACAGTGTTCATTGTGGACAAATACAATTTGCACCTCATGAAATTTACTACCTGCAAAAATATACAATTTGCGCCTATACCAAAAACATGTCCAGAAAGAGACACACAATATGCACTACTTAATTATACTGAAGCGCAACGTTTAGAATCGAGCACTGAAAAAAAAAGAAGAACCAAAAAATATTTTTTATTCACTAAATTTTAGGTGTATGGAAAGTTTTTTAGAAATTGCATTTGACTAATTTTTTTATTTTTATATTTATTTACAAGACATTTTGAAGTATGTTGTTTCTTCTTCAATTTATTATCAGTATGTTTTGGTTCTTTTCCTTAATTTTGAATTTTTATACATGTTTCAATTTGAAAACATTTCAAATTTGTACGCGTTCGGATGGGAATGATAAAATTTTAAATTGAGTTTGAATGGAAAGATTCGCATGAATTTTTAATTCTAAATATTGTTTCAGAATTTTGCGCACACAATGTGGGAAGAAAGGGAGAATTCTCTTCAATGTAATTGTCAAATATAATCGTATTTTATTAGATCATGTTTGGGTAACTTTTCAAAAATATCATAAGCCAAACAGTTTCCAATATCTTCTGGATTCAAGTAAGTTAAGCTGAAAGAATATCTTAACCATTCACTTACTTCAGAATCTTTACTGTTATACTTTGTAGAAAGTGCAAATTTTTGATTTTTTTTTCCAAAAAGTCTGTCCAAGATGAAATCTTCAACCAACTTGGATTGATTGTGTGTATGCATATACTACTAACGGCCAAAATAATAGGCATCTCAAAAATCAAATATAATGTATTCCGGATTTAAAGATTTCTGAACTAATTCTAAACATTTTTGATTCAAAAATTCAAACAATTTTTTATATGTATCTCTCTCTTTATTGGGTAAAAGGCAGAAAACGAGAGGAACATAATATCCATTTTTTTCACAATGAATAATAAATAATTGAGCACAAAATTTGGTACAGTAGGAAAATGTCCCATTTATAAAATTTTTTTGCACAGAACATAACAAGTCCAAACTTGTATTACAAGATAATACGATAATTTTAGTGACCTTATCATTACTAATTAAAAAGGTTCAGTTTTTTATGGTTTTAACATCCACTTTATCCAGAATCACTTGTACCTCGTCTAGAGATTTTGAAAGCAGTGGTAACACTTTCCTTCGAGTAGTATATATAATTCTCCTTGCGGAAGTAATGGCTAAAGTATTCAGATTTTCGATGGAAGCTAAATGGCTGCTTGAAATTTCTGGTTTTTTACACAAATCCTCTACAGCTTTCCTCTTTACAGTCCTACATAGCTTATACGTTCCAATCTTTTTACTTTTTAAAGGCGAGTAGTTATGGATTTTATGTTTACGAATTTTCCGCACCTATATTATAACAGGCAGCTTTAAAACTTTTAATTCTGCAGATATAGCGATTTTGTCTGCTTGATAACACTCCTACTTTTCTGAATTTGAAACAATTTAGAAAAATAACCAAATAATATACATAAATGGTAAAATTCAACATAGATATGCCGGCAGATTTTTGTGAATCCTTTATTGAGCTCTGGCAGAAGGTAGTTGAACGGTCGTAAACAAAGCCGTAAACATATCTTAGCGTAATTTATTTAGGATACTATATGCCTTTGGGTTCGAAAACGAAACGAGCTCATTAATTCGTTTCTTAGAGTCGCCGAGACATTTCAATGTGTCACTCACTTGGGCAATTCTTATCTGACGCGTCCGCGTTTACTCCAATAGGCTGGAGTGATTGAGTGGCAAGATCCAGACAAGAACTCAGTTCCGTGAAGTATAACACGGACTCTGTGCCCAGGAAAACGAGTGATGACCACCATAGTAGGAACGGTAGAGAAAAGAACTTTAGGTATGGAGGAATTAATGGAAGCGGCGGAGCTTCAGCTTTCCGGGAAGAAAAAATAAAAACTCGCAGTGTCTGATCCATTCAGCGTGGTTGCAATCAGATTCTGTCCTCAAAGAAGGAGCAATTCAATTATGACCCATTGAAGAGCAATGGGAAATTATCAAGGTACTCATTTTTCCCTAGGACACCATAATGATTAAAAACAACATATATGCACTAGAATGGTCGCCGACGTCCTTTAAGGACATGACACTTGTACAAGAAGAAATACACTATGTAGTGGTGTGAAGTATTTGTCGCCCTACTAATAGGTGACTATAATTATATATGAACGCATAAATTTAACTTTGGTGAATTTGAGCAGCAGTTCATCTTAGAGGCATCACAAAGCAGGAGCTCGGCAAGCCACTTAGGCACCCATACAAATCATCGGTTGTTTTCGGCTTGTTTTTATTTCTTATACATTTTTTGTTCAAATATTTATGCTTAGCCCAATAAAACCTATCATTGAAATGATAGAAAAATAAAACTTTATATAATATTTCTAAAACAAGATGTTTTGAATTGGAACAAATGAATTATCAAAAGTTTGGTGGAAAACTTCCCTGTTTATTTTTAAACAATTTAAATGAATAATGTTATTCTATTTTTGTATTTTATTGGTGTAATATAAAACAAACTTTCAATAAAGCCGGAAGAAAAACTTTTCCATTAAAAATACAAAACTAGTTCGTTAACTGAAAAGCTCAAAAGAGTTAAAAATAACAAATTAAGGCTTTAGAGCTTGTAAAACTTTTTAAATTAAATCACAGAACATACAATTGCTCTTTTGCATTTTATTTTGTTGCTTTTTTTTCACCAAGTTCCGACTACGGTCAGCAAATGAACTTTATCTACAGTAAGTAGCAGCAATGTTGCTTCATAAGATCATCATAGATAATAATTTAACATAAAATAAAATTCCAAAATACAATTTGACTTTAAGATCCTGCTAGTTTCGACAAATTTTGGTATCATCAGTAAAATAATTTATTTTTTTATACTCCAAATGTATAATTTTAAGCGTGTGTAACTACTACGATTTTCGTGCTCATATTTTCATCATTTCAAATTTGATCAAGTTTGTCAGGGTTTGTTGGATTGTTTTGTAAAATTATGGTATTAAATTCATTTATTGAACTCAAACCGAGAAAACCAACTTGGGAAATCCTCAATCTGAAATGAAACTAACAACATAAAGAGAATAATCATGAAATAAAAAAAACAAATAGATTTGCAAAAAAAAAGATAATGATGGTGACTCTTGGTCTAGCCTATACCAGGAGGAATTAGAAAATTTAACTTATTAAAAATACTAGGTTAAACTGAAGCATTAAAAATATTATTTATTTTTTAGCAAAGTAAATAAAAAATATACCAAGATAAGCAAAATGGATATTAATAGCCAGATTCACTAAGTAGGTTTAAGACTTAGATCCGATCAAGTTGCCTTAGAAATTAAATTTTCTAGATGACCAATTTTGTTTTTCTTATAATATTTTAATGGTATATTATAGGTTCAAAACTTGCTTGACTTGTTGTTACCCTTGTCGATTTAAATTCTCTACTGTTAATCTAGACCGGGTTTAAAGTTAAACCACGTTAGTGAATAGGGTGATAAATGTTTTTTAAGGACAAATCTTATCTTACAAGATATCTCACTGTCATATGAAGCAGTGGTGTAAATAACGACCCCGTAGACTCTGATGTGCGGGGGGGCGCTGCCAATCCAAGAGCGTCCTCAAGTCCCTTGACGAAAATGATTAAATACGAAAGATCAAGATGGGTGCAAAATATTAGGGCCCACATGCTCTTAGTTACGCCACTGTGGACAAAACTAAATTCGCAAGATATTTGGAAAAGGAAATGGAATCTCTCGATATACTTTTAATCATGTCGATCACTAAAGGAAAATTCTGCGGAATACCTTCCTAAATCAAAACAGGTGACCTCTATTAATAACATGCTTAATTTCATCACACTTGGGTCATAAAGTGACGCTCCCATGGGATATATTAAATTAACAACAGAAGTTTCGATTAGATCGAATTCATGATCACAATGATGAGTGTCAGTGAAAATATAATAATTGACAATGGATTATCTCTAGTATTGAAGAAAAACTTTCCTCACTTACCAGGTATCTTAGAACAGTAGCCACATTTTTCTTTAATTAAAAGGCAGTGATGATGATTGTACAAAAAAGTACTTAAATATTTAATATAGGATCGAGTGAAACAACAATTGCTATGCTTGTTCATTGAACCAGGCGTAATTTTACATATCAATTTAGCTCGTTGCTTGGTTTTATACCCAGAATTAGGAAAAAACTGTTCGGAATGTATGGAATATATCGCAAAAATGTAACAAGTTAGAGAATAATATAACTATTTTATGATGCCTGTAAATATTCAGACCCGGGTTTTACAGTTCTCTATTGGTTTGTCTTGCTGCAGTTCAATTTGTTGACACAGATTATCTATCTAGAGAGCAAAGATACGCAAATTTTTGCTTTAGTGACGTTTTAGGAAATTACAAAGTTGCGTATAAATATGACAGGCCGAGCCCGTAACCGTCTTCTGCGATCCTCCTTTGCATTTTGCCGATTTTGATTGATGTCGAACGCGTTTGATGGTCGGCGTCAAGTCAATGTCGTTAAATTTCCATTGTTCGCGAGCAGCGTGATCGATGTTCGCAGTGATCTATTTTCTATCAATTTTTGGTGCGAATTCAAAGAAATTTTTTATATCTTTTGAAAAATTTGACTTTGCAGCGAGATCGGCGACACGAGAAACATGATGAAATTGGCTTGTTGAATCTCGGATGCTTTTATTATCTCCTTTAACGCTGGCCGTCGAAGGCCCAAGAGTTTCCTGAAAAATTCGCGTGGTGTGCTGGACAACAACAGAAGTCGGCAAAATTGAAAGAACGCTCGTCACGGACATGGCTTGCCATACAGTATTGAGAATGTGGTTCGGGAAATGTTGAAAATAACCAGCTAGGGGTCCAGGGTACCTCCTAAACAATCAGAGTAACAGGGTGTCGCCTTCAATTATTGGCCGTAAGGGAATGTTTTAAAAGTTAATCAATTGCTATCCAGAGTAAGTGGTACCTAAGAGCATGGAAGATTAATCGAAATTCTTTTTTAGCTTAAGGGCAGAAGGTCAATATCAGAGCCTAGAGTGATTCAGCAAAGGCCAAGAAAATTTTTTCGTTTTTAGCAACCAGTCTTAATTTCAAGAGGCAATATGGCGGCTCAGTGATATATGGAAGAAAATATAACTCTTCCCTTATAATCTTCTTTTGAACAGTTCCAAAATTCATGTTATAATATAATATACGCCTCCAAGTTTTAGGTGCTACGTAACTTTTTTTAAGTTGCCCAAGGTAATTTTTTTCCACAATAAAACAATTGTGATATTTTATAGGCCAAATATTGTCTAGATTGTCACACTATCCACAGACGTTGAAGGCATTTCTTGCGAGGGATATAATACATCAAGGAAAAATTGACCACCAAATTAAATCTATACCTAAATAAACGATAAAATATATTTTAAAATTTCATCATTATCTCGTTCGTTTGTCATGTCGCTTCGTATATATTGCATATTATAAAGCATGAGTATTCAAAGTTATTATTGGACGTATCATACCGTAGAATCTTTCGAGCTGCAAAAATAAGGATATAGTAAAAATAAATCACCCCATTTTTACAATAAATCAAAATCTGACAATGCAATCTGACCCTGAGCTACAATAAAATTGTAATCCGGCCGAGTTTATTGTAATCCATTTGACATTTTATCTCCACGCGTCCACGCCTGTGTATTTTTATTCGGGCCTGATTAGATCGAAATGTCATTGTCGACTGTCGACTCGCCCTTGTGTCTCGTGACAGCAAAAAAGACGAAGCATTTTAGTCCGTTCTGTTCAACGATTTTGCCTTTTTATCTTTGACATTACGATATGGACGTTTTTATAATGTTTGCTTTTAAAATAAATAATTTGGGTATATTTTTTTAGTTTTAAAACTGAAAAGTTTCTAAATATTTGCTATTTGTCGCAATATGGAATATTATTCGTATTTCGCAAATGTTCTTTGTAGTGTTAGTGACAGCGTCCATTGTCAACAACAACTTAATTGGCAAATTAATTAATTAACCATACAATATGATACTGCACCGTTTAACTAAACTACATCTTAAATAACCAATAGGCTAACTAGACTCCACGCTAACCAAATCTACTGGCGACCTCTAAAACGTCTAGCCTCATTTCTATCATGAACAGTTTTGAGGCCCTTTGCAAACCAAATTTGGGGACAGAATTTTTTCCAGAAATGGGAACGTCAATTGGCCTCCGAGATCTTGTGACTTGACGCCACTTGATTATTTTCTGTCGTGCTACGTGAAAAGCGAGGTTTACGTGAACAATCCACAAGCAATTCCCGATTCCACAACTTGTGCTTAGACTTTATTCAAAATTTGGACAAAAGAATTATTACCTATCGAAGGAGCAAAAAGGGTCATTTGGCTGGCATTATTTTTCATATATAATTGTACACATTTGTAGAATTTGTTAAATAACCTGTGTTATATTTGTAGAAAACATCGGGACACTCTTATTGGAAAACCATTACTTTGTAACTTATACGTTGAATATATGGCCTATGTACTTATTTGCAGAAAATTGCTAGGCTTAAAGATGGGCGCGCGAACCAATAACAAGCCAGCAAGTATTTTATTATAGGAATATATTTTTTTGAAGAAAATATCGAAAAAAGTAGTCAGTTGACCTTATAATATACAATATACACTTAATTAAATTCAACCGCAAATTTACAAATAGAAGCGAATGATTCTAATTCGAAATTACGTGACCAGCAATGCAAGCGATTCGCTTTGGCTTAACATTCCATTATCGGAATTGTCCGAGTATCGAGTATTTGGTAATTTAATTTAGTGGGTTCTTCCCAACACAACCTTGCATAACGTCTTAATTATAAAAAGGGTAAGTTTAGAACAAACATGAATATAATAATTTATAATACTATAAAAGCAATCACACGAAATTTTTTCACTTTTTATCTTTCTATTTACTCTACAGAAAAAGTGGATTTCACGACGTCATTTAACATGGGTAATTTGAATAATTCTCTACATTTTATTAACAGACTTCTAAAAGGTCTAAAATTCGACCGATATGTATTTTTTTATGCATGTACATCGATTACTCAGGAATGCCGGCACCGATTTCAACAAAATTTTTTGCATATGTTCAGGAAATTGCTACGGTGGTCTCATATTATTTTGGCGGAAATTAAGTAGAATTTAAAATGGCGCCGATAATATGACGGACAAGAAAATTAATTTTGTCCGACTTTCTTTAAGGGGTCTTTTAGGTTACAATTTTCCAAAAATAAAATTTTTTTATTAATTTTTTTTTAATAGAAAGAAAACAGATATCATTTTATAATTTTGAAAATATATTTATTTGTACTTTTAGTATACCAAAAAATTTTTTTTGGATTTTTTAATAGGTCTTTTTACCAATAATATATTTTTTAAAAAAACATCAAAAAATGACGGAGAACATGATTCCAGGTGACTGAATCGTCTGAAAAAAAAAAAAGAAAATACCAAATTAATCTTTGTTCAAGTGCCCAAGGTCGGTACCGGAATCACTTAGATCGGTAACAAATTTTCCGATTTTTGCCCGATTTTTCACCCTTGAAAATGGATTTTTTTTTATGGCCGCCATGGGCACTTGAACAAGGATTATTTTGATATTTTTTTTTGAGACGATTCAGTCACCTGGAATTACATTCGCCGTAATTTTCTGATGTTTTTTTTTTAATTATTATGGGTAAAAAAATCCATAAAAAAATCCAAAAATAAATTTTTTGTATACTTAAAGTACGAATAAATATATGTGCAAAATTATAAAATGATATCTCTTTTCTTTCTATTAAAAAAATTTTTTTTCTTGAGAGATTGTAACCTAAAAGACCCCTTAAAATTAGTATGGGAGAGTTTTCGATAATGAATCCGAGATTATTTTTGAAAAATTCATTATGATGGATTAAAAATTTTATCTCTTGATATTGTTCAAAATTGGTAGAGCGGGTTTTTGAAGATATAATTTAGGATCTTAAAATTATTAGAAAAAAATCCATAAGGCGGATCCAATTTGGCAGACTAAAATTTAACATCTCCCGTTTTTGTCCAAAATTAGCATAAGGAGGGGGTCTTTGAAGGTGTAAATTATTATTTTAAAATTATTCTAAAAAAATTTAAAATGGCGGATTCAAATAAAAATTTAATATCTCTGGATTTTGTCCAAAATTGGTATATGAGAGTTATTGATGATGTAAATTACGAGTTACAAATTATTTTTAAAAAATTCAGCATGGTAAATCCAATGTGACGGACTAAAAATTTAACACCTCTTGATTTTGTTCAAAATTGATGCTGGTTTCTGAGAGTGTAAACAAAGAATTTAAAAGTGGCTTAAAAAATTCAATTCAAATTGGTACATGAGGGAGTTGATTAGGATTAGGGTAATAGTAAAAATTATTTTTTTGAAATTTAATATTCAAGACTGATTTAGAGGGTTTTCGGAATCGTAGATTACGAATTTGATGTTTTTCAATTTAATATGGAAGATACAATATGAGGGATTAAAATTTTACATTTTTCCGATTTTGTTGAAATTCGTATTGGAGGTACTTAGGGCGCATATTACGGATTTTAAATTATTTTCTTCAAACTCAATTTGAAGGATAACACAAGCCAAACAATAAATTTACGTGCTTCAAGTTCTTTCAATATCACTGTTGGGGGTCTTGGGGTCTAGAATACGAATCTAAAATTAACTTCTTAAAATTCAAGCTAGCGGATTAGTTACTATAGAAGACTAATTATTGTTTAGATACTATTTCATTCAAAACCGGTGTGTGAAGGGAAATTCTTAGATTCAAAGAATTTTTTGTTGTTCAATTAAGTGTGGTCTACAACTTTGGAATCATCATGTCCGTCCGTTCGTCTGTACGTCATAGTCATCAGTTTGTAATCTTTTGTAATGAGATGTATCGTTGAATGGGTTTTTATTAATATTACTGCGTATTATATTTTTTATTAAATTGCATGAATCGCGAAATATGATCTCACAAAGTGGCTTCTTAAATATCCCCCTCCCTTTAACTTTCCAACGGTAAATTTAGAAAATCTGATAAAATTCGGAATCTATCCAAAAATGCAAATATATATATATATATATATATATATATATATATATATATATATATATATATATATATATATATATATATATATTATTTGGTTTTTTTGTTCACAAAATATAAGCCTCCAAATATGTTTTTAATTTTCGCTGTATTTAAGAGTGTAAGTCAATTGTTTTAGATATAAATGTGAAACTTCACCCTGCTCTCCCTTTTAGTTTTCTCCTAGTGGATTTTAAGTATCTAAAACAATTCGATTTGACAGTATTTAATGAACTCTTGCTACGAAAATTAGCATAATTAAGTTGCATTACTAACTTACGAAGCACAACAATAATTTAATTTTGTTTTCTGGCAAAAAGTGCATCTTCTGTAATAGAATTTTGCAGGCAAATACTTCCAATTAACTCAAACCTCCAAACGAACAATGCTAATAAATGCTACGGACCCCTAGCGTAATGTGTGTCTGATACGCACTTGACCAGATTTTATAATGAATCGATTCATTTCTTACAAAAGTTACTCAGTAGGTAAAGAAGGAATCTAATCATCACACTAAAAGGTTGAATTTGGCTACAAGTGGAACTACTGCTCGTTTCTAATGTAAACGATATTGAACGTGTTTTAAAAACTATGTAACGTATTGCTGCGTAAATTATCAACGTGCTATAGAGTTTTGCAGCATGCGATCAAGAGTCTGTTACAGCTTCGCCCGCACTATTTTTGTATCTGCATAATAGACCGAAATTTAAGGTTCACAAGAGCTAATACATCTGTTGGAGCAGCTTGCCACAATGCAAGACCATAAGAGCCTAACGTTTTCCATTTAGCGGCCAGAATAAGAAGTAATACATTTTTTACATACGATATTTCTGAAAATAACTTAGCAATAAAGAGGGCATGGTAGATCTTTCAGGTCGCAGTACACACATCTCCTTCTCCACATACATATATACATAGTAAAAAATTTGGGGATGATTGCTTTGGTTCACTGTAAAAAAACTTAACATTAATTTGAAGGTAATGTGTTGGAAGTAAATTTCATAAACGGTTTATTAAATTAATTAACATTTAATTAAATTTAATGTACAAAACTTTAGTTTCAAAGTGCATGCAACTTATTCACGATTTATGGCACAAAATCATTAAATTGAATTAATTAATGTACATTAAATTTAAGATTATTTTTAACAGTGTAGTTCATAAGATTTTTGCGAACAAACAAATATACATATGTTTCCTATTTATATAGTAATGAGATTTCTAGTAATAATTCCATCAGTCTATACACACTTAATTTTAAAAACAACTTTTTTAAAGCATTAGTATTTGAAAATCTGAAAATGTTATTAAATTTGCATTCATTAGTAATGCCATTTAAAGTGATTAGTTAAAAAAATAAAATTTTAATTTTTATGCCATAAATTTAACGTTAACAAAATACTAAATCCCCGTTTTCAGGGCGCTACAAAATTAATAGAATTTACATCTGTTTGAAGCAAAATAAGGGTTAACTTTTTTATTTCGTGCTGTAATAAAATTTCCCTTCAAAGAGTTTGCAAAAGAGTTTCGAACTGACTGCAGGCAGTATAAATTAAAAGTACATAAAAAGCTACAACACGTAATAAAACTCAAAAAAAAACTTGTAATTAAAATATTAAGCGAGACAAATATAATATTTTATTTTAATTATTATTTTTATTAATGAGTAATGAACAATTCAGTTTCATAATCGAGATAGGGTTGTTGATGGAATATCGATAATTCATGATGGCGTAGGTTTGCATCATTCCATGATGTTTAACTATTTATCATATTTCGAAAAGTAGTTGGTTTAAGAAGTAGTTTTTAAGAAAACTGTTCCCAAGATCTTTTGTATACGATCGATTCCACTCAAAATCAAGCAAGGAAAATAATCAAAAAAATATAATGTTTGTGAAATATACTATTATAGAATCCAAAAAAGTGTAGACGTGATAGTAATTTTTTATTAAAATTGCATATTTTTATGACTAAAAAATTTGTAAACCGAAAAATTTTCTAAATTAACAAAATGGCTGCCGTTTTTCGAAAAAAATAAACACGATTTTTTCAAAATCTATTTTATATAAGCAAGAAAATTAAAAGAAAGTTAAGAATGTTTTATGATGCTACATACTGACATAAACCTATATAATTGCCACTATTCTAAAATGTTCATTGCAAATAAAAAAAGTAATTGTACTGTACATCCAAATTTTGCAAATTTATATACCAAATTTCCACCAAAATATATCGTTTTACAAATAACAATCCTTCAATGTGATAATTATTTCCTTATTCAAATCCCTGGAAACTATTCTGGAGTACAATTTACAAAGGTAAATTAGGTTTAGGGCTGAAACGGCTATGATTGGTTTTGAAATGGAAAGTTTGAAACAAGGGCACCCAAATGGGATTTGTATGTGTGTGACTAGTATTTTGGCAATATCAGGGGTAGCATTACATCAAAGTTCTTGTGGGTTAATTTACATTTAGCTTGCAGTTTAATAAAGGCTTAATTTGAATGCTTTGAAGTGGAACATGTTAAATTTTAATCCTATTTTAGGAGTCCGAATAATAAATTTTAATAAGTGTTTCTGATCAAATTGGAATAATTTTCTATATATTTTCCATCTTTTTTTATTTAACTATAAAAAAGTAACTGTGAAAAATAAATAGCAACATAATTAATAGTCTCGGGAGACTCACATGTCACCTTTATAATGTTTTGAGTTAACATTGAATCTGTACATTTTGCATTGTTTACCGACCTATTCGTGTAAAACTTCTACATGAGTGTACTTAGAAATGACACTCCACTATTAAAATTAGTTCAAAAATCTCACATGAGAGTAATAAATGGCATTTCTAAATGTATTTTACTCGTTTTGTTCAAAGGGAACTTCTAGTCAAACGCCGATTTAATATTTACTTTATCCATTTAAAAAGCATCACACGTGATAATTTGGATGTTCAGTATCAATAATTTTACGCTTTGATTCTCTCTAAGACAAATACATCGCATACGCACAATATACGAATTGAATTCCAAAAACACCATGGTAATTAAAACAAATAACACTCTAACAGAGGAAATCTCACTATCCATAGGAATAAGATAGCTTAATTCCAACACTTTTCAATGTAATCATGGACGAAATCATTGATGAGGTAAAAAGTACAAATATTGGGTACCCAAGGGGACACAACACCGTTCAGATTATATGCTTTGCAGACGATATTGCCTTGACAGCAGATAGCGAGGACAACTTACAAAGAATACTTCTCCATCTCAATCGAACAGCCAAACAGTATAATATGAAAATATCTGTGGAGAAAACCAAAGCAATGGTAATAGCAAAAGAACCGGTAAGATGCAAACTAATGGTTGATGACAAACGTATCGAACAGGTTGGGAAGTTTAAATACCTGGGAGCACATATAACAAGTAACAGGGCAGTAACGGAAGAAGTACGCACACAAGCCAACAAAGCGGCCATGATATCAGGCCAACTAAGAGACATAATTTGGAACAATAAACATATGACGGTTGAGAGCAAAGCAAGAATCTACAAGGTCTGTGTAAGACCGATACTGACCTACGGCGCAGAAACAAGAAATGAAACAACAAAGACAAAACAAATTATGAGAACCACAGAAATGAAAACGCTGAGAATGATCACGGAAACAAGTTTAAGAGATAGAATAAGAAACGCAAAAATACGCGAGGACAGCGGAGTGGGGGATGTTGTGAAGTGGGTTCGAAACCGTCGTAGGCAGTGGAGAGATCACGTGGAAAGAATGGACGATGACAGACTAGCAAAAACCGTGATGAGAGAGAAACCAAACACCAAACGGCCGCCTGGACGGCCCCCCAAAAGATGGAGAGACAGCTGGATTTCGACGTCAAACGAGGATCGATGAGGCATTGTGTAGATAACAGAACTACCTAGAAGAAGAAGAAGAAGACAAATACATCATTTTTCCTCTGTCCTTCAAAATTTACTTTTTCTAGCATTGAAATTATCACGTTATTTATTATCGAAGGAGAAACATATACTTTTTTAAACTTACCAAAAGTCCAAAATAATGTAGTATTATTTCAATATTTCATACCTGAAACAAAAATATTATATTAAAAACCAGATAAAAAGAAAAAAAATAGAATCTAGAAAGAAATTATATTATTTTTTAAGAAAATTATATTTTGCCTTGCCTTTTACGATATGGGATAACTTAGAATCAAGTAGTCCTGAGTATGTATCAATTTCATTTTATTTTCGCTGAAAAAAGTACAGGCACATTATGAAAAAATCTAATAATGTCAAAGAGCTACAGCATTAATTGTTTCTGAAATGTACTCTTATTTTTGTATTTGGTATCTTATTATATAGATGACATAAAGTTTCAACCGAAGAATTTCACGAGAAATAACTAAATCGATGAAAACCAAATCTGATCAACACAAACTCCATCTAAACAAAAACTGAAAACGCCAGTATTAATTTATTAAATGCAAAGAACACACAACTTCAAAACTTGCAAAATATCACGAAAGTTACAAATATTCTTCCTGATAAAATTAAGATTTTATCTACAGCTATTACATATAGCAAAACGAATTGATATTGAAATATACCTTTATTTCTGTATTCTTTTAATTTATGTCACTAATATAGAGCTGGAACTAAAAGGTTTAATTCTTCTACTAATAGAGTTTCTCAGATAAATTTTGAAAGTTGTCACCTTACGTCAACTAACCAAACTCGATGAAACTCCTATCTGGCCCAAAACTGGGCAAAACATCATTAAAATTGTAAGTACTCCTTTCGATAAAATTGACATTTTATTTGCAGCTCTGCAAGCTGATCCCAAAACTAAGTCTTGACACTTAAATTTACTTTTATTTTTGTACACCTTTTATTTGTAATACTGATATAGAGCTATTATTGAAGGGTTAGCATCAATAAAGTTTTATATATGCATTTTGTCACCTTGTATCAATTAATCAATCATCAATAAAAGCTTAGTCTGACCCAAAACTAACTTATTGAATACAAGAAACTGTCAAATTTCAAAACTGGCACAATATCACTAAAACTGCAACTGTTCCATTTAATAGAAGTCGAATTTCACCTGTTTCAAACTAGATACTATATTCAAATTGGCCCGAGAACTTTAATGAAATGCAACTCCCTAATATTACTGATACACACAAATCCCATTTCGATGTTGCTGTTAGTTTAAACTTTCTATTTCTAAACCAATCGCAAATGTTTCATCTCGAAAGCTAAATTGCAAATTGTACTATAGAGGCCAGTTCATGCCGGATCTAAATAAAGAAATCATTCGCATCATGTTTGAACTGTGATTAAAGCAAGATAGAACGATTTATAGCCCATATATTAATTAGCTTTGTGATAACATTCGTAATATAATTAAAAAAAAATAGAAAATTCAAAATAAATATTGCTTGTTTCTTTAAATAAATTAACGGCAAATATGCAGAAATTATTAAGAATTAATTAAAATATGCAACTACGGCGCAGTAGAATTAACATGTCGAATTAGGTGAAATATAAGCTAAGCACGGTTAATAGCCAATGAAGTGTTAACATTCTAAGGTACATTTTAAGAAGGAATATCTCAAAAATGTTTTCCTCAAATTTTGTTCTTATTTTCTCGATATCAATTTGTGGCGTGCTATAGTGTAAATAAACAATTACCGAGACTACCAATCACACATTGTTGAGTTTCCAATTCTATACCATTTAAAAATTTCCCATTAAATGGGTAAGAAGATGTGTAATTATACCAATCCAATTAAAGGTAGTTTACTTATGAGAGCACACGGTAGTATTTAGGATTTTTCGATAAAAAAAAAGGAGACTATTTAATAGCAATCGCAATATTACAATCTTACGACATTACAAGAATCTGAAAAAGTTGTGATTATTAAAAATTCATCAAAATAGTTTTAATCTAAAACGAACTAGAGAAACTCTCGCAAGACCGAAAAAATTGCTAGGCAAGGAATTTAATCTGAAAGTGAAAATATCTATAAGTTGTTTTCCGCATTAAATTCAATGTTGTCAACTTCTGTTAACCTTCATCCCTCATAATGGCTCATCGAATAATACAGCACTATTTTTAACTCAATGAAAATATTAAATATTCAGAAAACCAAAACAGCACTTTCTAAATCAATTTCAGTAAAAGGGTGTCAAATAAAAGAAATATTTTCCGCCGCGCGATTTTATTTTGCAGCCCACGCTTGACGTACGTCGAAATGTTCCCCTTAGGCGAAATGAGCGCCCCCTGTCGACCACATCACGCCGCACAATCAGGTCAAACTCATTACCATAGATTTACATCGCATCCAATATGGTGGCTGTCGTCTCCTGCCGTTTAACATTTCATGCATACCTAAATTGGAATAGCGCGCGAGTTTCTTGCTTTCGCCTTTTGTCGTTGCTATGCATCCCCTTAGCGGGACGTTTGTCAAAATTGCTGCGGGCATGTCACTATTTATTGCATAATTAATCAACCAACCATTTTATGTCTTTTGTGTTGATAAGATTTTTCATTTTATTAATTAAAATTTGCTAATATGAAGTATTGTTAGATTTAAATAAAAATGGGATCTTTAAAAAATTATCGATTATTTTTTTTTGTAAATATTAAACATAGCGGAAAAGTCTTTGCAATGGGTTACAGAACATATGGTATTAGAATTATATACCGACATTTTTACTATGACTGTACGACGCTTCTTCAGAGATCTAAATTTCACAAGATCAACTGCTGATCTACAACTAACAAGTACAGAAGGTGCCAAATAAGATTTTGGCGAAACATCTGCGAATTTATACATAAAACAAGCGAATGAACCGATGTATTCCAGGATTAATACTGAATTATATATATATATATATATATATATCTATTTATATATATATATATATATATATATATATATATATATATATATATATATATATATATATAAATCGACGAAAAACATATGAGACAAAAGTAAAGCAGCAGCAATGCATTCAACAGTATTTTATGTTACGTACAAAAAACTTGAAGAGAAAAAGAACTGCGGATCGTAGTAGAATTGCTGATAGGATATTGTCATCTTCATAAAAAATGGCATCACGGATGACTCGGTGTGTAGATGGGGCCTGGAGGAGGATGGAATCGTTGACCATGTTCTCAAAAAGTGCCCGACACTCAACGGATTGAGCCATACAATAATATTATCCGGAGCAGTGAGGTATCGAATGATCTGCAGTCATGGTGGGATGTAATGGGTCCAATGGACCCTAAGCATCGAAGAACGAGACTCGCTACTCTTATTCATCCACTCTCATACAACACATTTAAAAATTACAGTAGCTAGACGTATAAAGGTAATGGTTAATAAAATATCCATTATTAGTGATTAAGTGAAAACGTCGTGCCATTGAGCTAATAATAATTTAATTATCATTTTAGAGAAGCATTGTCCAAACATCACTAATTTTACTACTTTTTCCCATAGATTTTCAATAGCTTTAAAGTTTGAGTATTCTGTCGGCGGGTGTTGGTCAATTGGTACCTGAGAATGTTTTAATCCCAAAAAGCCACCTGATGATTGATTGCGCCCGCGAGTAATTATGGTTTTTAGGAAAGCTGTATCCCAGTTGTAGGATAATAGGTAAAATTTTAGAAAGGGCAAATTTAAATTATGGTACCATACTTTTTTATACTTTTATGAAATAATGCAATTATTAGAAACCTCGAGGTTCCATTGGCTCGCACAGGTACCTATTGAGTGTATTACTGTTTAAGCGCTCTGTTTTCCTTCATGTTTAACTGTCTTCAAGAGCGAATATCTGCGAGAGAGGAAGAGAGAGCAATAAAGTATCCTGTTCTAGAATAAAGACCATGTTAAGCGTACGAGGGAAGAAATTAATAATTTAAAAACTAAAGGTTTCGAAGGAGCAAAGAAACATATCTAGGAGTGTTGTATCGATGTATAAAAAGAACCCGTAATGCTTCTGTACATCTAGACAAATCGGAAGAAATTTTATTGGACGAAAATAATGGATACAATCACAGACGTATTGAGAATCTGCCAGTCAAGAAACCGCAAATTGAAGTTGAGAGAAAAACTGTTGATGATATTACACAACGTCCATCAAAAATTGTCAACACAGGAATCAAGCTAGAGGCCCACAAGTTTGATTTGACTACCAAGAATATCGAAACTATACGAAAAAGCATCTATAGGATGTAGAAGAAGCATTTAGCCTATGTTGACACGATCTACAGAAAACATTCAAGATGTTCTAGAATAAAACCATTGCACTACAAGATGAAAAATTTCTATTAGTTAATGACAAAAATTTTTCTTCTAAATTAAATGTAACATTCAAGAAAAGATCTGTGTAAATGGCAAAGTATTTTAAATAATTATTCAGAGTTCACACAATTGAAAACAGGCATTACATTCCGCTTGATTTTATCCTGTTGTCAAACAAACGATCTCATACGTATTTTCAAGTTTTTGACTTGTTTCAGAAATATTATATTTCAATTAACTTGTGCACACAACCTGAAGAAATAGTATGCTAGTTCGAAAAAGTCATACCATACCTATGGGTGTAAAATTAGTTTGGCTACAAATTAAAATTATAGGCTCTACGTCTTATTTAACTCAAGCTTAATACAGAAAAATACAACAGATAAGTTTAGCTAATGAATACCAAAATAAATATAAATTGGAATATTGGATTAGTTTTTTTAGGACCAGCTGATGTAGAAAATTGTTTTGTGGAAGATTTGTATGCTACGGTCCCCCAAAAATAAAAAAGTAACAGAATACTGTGACTACTAAGTAGATAATTATATTTTTAAAAATGTATCTTTTACATCTAAAATTTGGGTATATTGCAGCAGCACTAGAGAACGAAGTCCAAATGCCTGTGGATCATTCCATAATTTAATGCAAATTTCTATACACCTCATCCCGATATATTCAACTTTTTAGAGGCTTTGAGTCCGAACAGTTGAATGCTTATGTTAAAATTAACAGTATTAATTTACCTGTTAGTATGCAGGAAATGCCACGAGTGTGTATCAAATTTAATTAATAATAAGGGACATCAATGACTGCAAGATTCAATTTCATAAAATCTGTTTTTTACCAATATATTATATTATAAGGATATATAAAGTAATATTATATTATTTACAAAATAATAAACTATACACTTTGAGTTAATCTATTTTCTTCCTACCTTTCTTTACCTGATTCTGATTATGGGGCGCAATCGTCCTACGACCCACGGTATGGCCAGGGCGCAATTGACAGGTGAAGTTGACTATTTTCTGACTATCGGGGCACAATTAACCATTGCCTGTGTCGGCTATAACAAAACCCGAAGACGTTCCATCCCTAAATAGAACTTTTATCTTCTCGTCTACTATCTGGTTCAAATGTCGACTTGCAAATGCGAGCCTTGCGACTCGAATTCTTTCTGGAATAAGGGTCTATTTAGCCAGGCGACTATTAAATAGCTTTGATTCCAGGAAACACTCGAAATATATGATCATGGTGTTTCAAAATATTTAAAAGATCATGACAAGTAACGCTTCTTGTATATCTTAT
Source organism: Diaprepes abbreviatus (assembly GCA_034092305.1). Classification (NCBI taxonomy): domain Eukaryota; kingdom Metazoa; phylum Arthropoda; class Insecta; order Coleoptera; family Curculionidae; genus Diaprepes; species Diaprepes abbreviatus. Next base: position 15,636,590 of record JASJET010000028.1, read on the forward strand.
AACATACGGTATTTAGTAAACGGGACAAAAAATCACGGAAATATATCTAAAACTAGATCTATTATCCAAAGAACTACACGCTTCTATTGTTAAAATAACTTAACAAATTAACTACAGCAGCTCCCAATCTTGTAACATAATGTATAGCAAACGAACTATAAAACAATTTGAAACCTGGAGTCAAAATCCAAAACAGTTTTAAAGTTAAACTAAACAATCAGCATTTATTGATATAAATTTACTAACTTTCTAGATAATTCTTTCTGTTTATGGAGAAAACAAAAATACATAAAAATTCATTAAAATAGAACATGACAAATAATTAAATTACTTAGCAAGCAGTACAAAACAAGGATAAATATATCGCAAGGTTAACCAACAACAGTAAAACACTTCAACCAAAACAAAATTTATCACATACGTCATTTACTAATTCGGACAAAGAATCACGGCAATATGTCTAAAACACGCTCCATTACTAAAAATTATACACGCCAAATTTACCTCTTATTGTTCGTATAACTTAACAAATTAAATAAAAACAGCTCTCGAGCCTGCAACATAACGTATAGCAATCGAATAAAACGAGCCGTAAAATAAGTTGAAAACTTATTGCTATGGTTCAAAGCGTGTTTACTTTTCCGAGAGACATAATTTTCAAGTTTATACTGTAACGATCGCCCTTGTTTTATCATTGTCAGTATTTATTAACTCCGCCATAGTCTTTTCCATTTTTCATCCGTTTTCTTCATTTTTTAGCATGTCTCTCTAGTTTAACATTTATTACATCGTCATTTCTATTTCTCTTTCCGAGCACCACTTCATGTAATGTGAAATGCGACAACCCCTCTTGACCATTAATCAGTATCACTTATTTACTTAAAGAAGATTTGTTATGGATATAGGATGACTTGTTAGTTTTCAAAAATACGACTGAAGCGCATAAGTCATCATTGTATGGGTAAATCAGTTCTTAAACATTAAAAGGGCTAACGAGAAAATAAAATTAGTTTAAGAATGAAACTTTGAGAATTATATATTAGAATAATTAATTGTGTGCATACTTAAGTGAATAAATCGTATACAACGCTTTGTGAAGAGTTGGCAGCAGATAATTCGTTAATATTTTATTGCTACAAGGGTCCAAAAGTGATGGTTTTCTCCATATTGTTGAACAGTAATCTTGCGGTATGATAATGAGTTTTCCAGTATTAGTTTCTTTATTAAATTATCTAAGCTCTTCTACTTCATCTTGTATCTATTCAGATTCTCACAAGAACAAAATACATATTGCCAAAATATACAACAATTCAAATTCTTTAACCTACCTATCAAAATAATTGCTGACAGTTATTGTAACATCAAGAAATCACGCGAATTTGTAATTTCCGTTTCTACGCATTGGGAGTTAAAAATGGCACACACTTTTCACTTCAAATTTAACCAAGTATCTAAATAGTCTTTAAATACCTTATTAACAAGTCAAGCAAGCGTTAGTAACGATAAAGGCACTCACTTCAGGAATCTTACAATTAAATTTTCCCGAAAAGACAATATCCCAGATGATATTAGGTAATACATTTGGCTTCCGGAATTCCGTAATTTGTCCCCCGCTTCGTGAAAGATGAACTCGCAGGAATTCAAATCGAATCAGAAAATTAATGACCTCCTTTGTCTTTCTCAGCTTCATATTTATCGCTTCATACAGTGTATTGCAGGGATAGGGTCGTTTAATTTTATAGGGGACAAGATGAAGTATATTGTCTGGTTTGTTTTCTTGTTTAGCACGTGTTGCAGAAAATATTTTTGGAATTTATTTGAACTGGGTATTATTAGATAGATATTCTGACAGAAATTAATAAACATTTGTAAACATTTTTTGGTAAAAACGTTTCCGATAGACTCTGTTCTCGTGAATATATCACCTAATTTACCTTCAATATTTGTAATTTTATTTAGTATCTGTAAAACGGATTACTTAGAAATAATACTAGGTCGCAACTGCAAACGTATATATACGTTCAGTGTTGCATACTTCCTTTCGATCTGTCCTTCGCAAAAACAGGTGCATGTCGGTACCCTGATGAGTCTAGTAAAGACGAAACATGTACCACTGCCGTATCACTGTAGCGGGGAGGGTAAGTTTTGACTTTCTTCTTGATATGGTGGTACAGGTAGGCCATCTCGATGGTGGTGGATTAGGATGAATTGTGATCTATAGCAATTTGTCTAACTTGTGCAATCTCTAACACGGTAAAGATATGATGGAACGAAGTTTGCATCTACTGTTCGCATTTTACTTCATTTATACACAGAGTTGTATATAGTTGTACGTTTGCTGAATGAGATTTCAGTACTACAACGGCATAATGTGGATATATCCACTGCTATTGCACCTCACATGGAGGAATCCGTAAAAGCCGCATAAACATATATATATATATATATATATATATATATATATATATATATATATATATATATATACTTTATTTTCTTGAGATTAGGTTCAACATTAAAATATATGTTTCTCATTGTTTTGACGTTTCGTTCTTTATTTAGAACATTTTCCAAAAATGGTTGTCTAAAATTTTAAAACGAAATATGAATATAATATAAAAATAAAAATCCCACACATAGTAAAAAATATTGTTTTCAGCAATTTACAATGTTGTGAATGATTAGATATCAGTATTTTAATGCGATATAAATGCTTTTGTTCGAAACAAATATAAAAGATTTAAATTTTCGGATTTAGGTTGAAAACGTGGCAATACTGCATATTCCTTCCTACCGACTAAGAGGAGTAAGCTCCACCTTTTTATCGATTTAAATGCAAGATTGCCACAGCCTAGCGAAGTTTTACTGAAAGGTTTGATCATTACAACGTTGCCTTTATAAACTTAAACAAATATAATAAACCACGGGATAAAAAAAACTTGTACCTCTAGTTTAGACCAACTCTCCAATAGGGCAACACTGCATATACATCATTTCTTGCCGCTGTACTACTTATAGTTAAAACTACCTTTTATATGATGTCAATGACAATACTAATCCTCGGACGATCGGCCGGCTACTTATATACCCGTTTCGTCGTACATCTGGTGTTTTCTAGGCATCGAGAGTATCAGAAGCGATAACAAAATCCCTGTATACAGGGGCTTTTTGATAAGTAGCTAACCCTTCGACGACTACGAGATACGGTGAAATTTTAAATTACCAGGGGGTTTGATGGGTATTTTCGTTATTTTAAACCCTAGGGGGATGAGACTTTGTAGAACGTAAAACAGATGATATAGTATTTTAATCTTGTGGAGTAAAAAAGTTGCCTGAAGATGCCTCGCGCAATCATAGGCGAAACGTCAGATAATAATTCCCATTTAACACGGTCAAAACTCAAGAACCATGATTTTCAACATAAGATACAGATTTGACCTAGTTCTTATTTTCAATTAGGCAAATGTGGGGCATATGGATAGATTCCACGTAGTGACACTGCAAAAAAATATTAAAACTTTGTTCTTGGGAGAAAAATTTATTTTCAAACATGCAACGCAGTGGATTGAAAAAGTACAGCTATTGAATTACTGGATAATTGTAATTAACAGAGAGAACCTGAGTGATTTCTATTGCCGAATAACACCAATGAAATATTTTATAAATTGAGATATTAAATCCCATCCAAATAATAATGAAATATTCAGATATTTGTACTATTATCAAGGTAAAAAATAGTAATTCTATAATAGCTTTATAAAACACTTAAGGTAATGATATTTCAAGGGTACGAAACATCTAAAAAAAGTTCCAAGGAGGTTCTACGGATTGAACATACATCGCCTGGACTGCAGGTAAAAAAAATAAAGTTTCAGGAAATTTTGAAAAAATTATCGTATATGTAATGATTGTGGAAGTTCAGTAATCTCATTACAAATTTAATTAATAACTTTAATTATACGAGTATACCATTGATGACGTCAACGCTACTACAACTGTAAAGCAAAAACAACACGTTGAAATTAACCTGTCAATTTCAGACCACACCAAGGTAAAAACCTACATAAAAAGAAAAAAATATTACCCATAAAAAGCAGAATATTTTCGTATATGCAGCTTATCCCGATATTGCCGATTTATGCACACCCTTCCATGTACAAATTTTCCCCTAAATATTTTACGAAGGAAAAAAGATAAAAAACCCGCCACGTTTTGAATAATAAATCGGGACTTTTACCTAAGGAAATTCCCTTCTAATAAGTCGATGTTATGAAAAAGGAAAATGATCGGAGTCAAAGCGAATGTGTCAGAGTAAATATATTTTTCCTTTCAGAGGAAACTCAAAGGTAAATATTCAAAAGGAATGGAGGTGCTTTGGTGTGCGATTCTCTTTATCCCTGCATAATGGCAGCATAACATTTTCGTTCGTTATCTATGATCTGCCGCTGCATGCAAGAATGTGATGCATATATCGAACTTGTCAGTTAAAAATCAGGTAACGTGCATTTTGAATCAAAATATTTTTTCTCGTGTTAATAAAGTTTATTTCTTAAAAGTTATCTTTAAAAGAAAATATATTTTAGATACATTAAAATAAACAGTTTTTATTTTCACAAATAAAATCTTCTTCCATAGTGAAAATTTGCGCTTATGAGTTGCCTATAGCTTGGTTCATTTGCTTTTGTGCCAAGTATAAATTTGACATAAATTGTCTGTTCCACATAATAATTGCAATCCCTGTTTAAAATGTGGCATAATGAATAAAACACAATATTGTACTGTGGTAAGTATATTGTATACATTTTATTAATGGAACATCAGTTACCCACATAGCATGAAAGATTGCAGTAGACTTTCAGCCAACTTTCGAGAAAGTTTTGAAACATTACAAAAAGCTTTCGTGGAATCCTGCGGTAATTACCAAATGGTCGCAACAAATACTAACGGAAAGATCACGTCTAAGCTTAATATAACTTTTCAGGAAAGCATAGCGTAAGATATTTTGTAAGCTTACTTCAAGATCCACGTCAGTTTCAGAAAGTTTCTACTTGGCATATATAACCTTACACGAAAGCTTCCTATAATCTTTCAACCAATATTTCTGAAAGCTTTAGTGGAATCTTCCAGTAGTTACCTATTTTCCGTGATAAATACTAACCGAAAGATTATGTCTAAACCTACGATAACCTTTCAGGAAAAGTATAACGTAAGACTTTTTGTAAGCGTAAGACAAGACTCATGTAAGCTTCTGAAAGTTTCAACTTGGTATTTATTACCATACACGAAAGCATTCTTGAATCTTTCAAGCAATAGTGCTGGAAGCTTTCATAGAAGCTTCCAGTAATTACATAATGTCCGTAATAAATATTAGGAGACAGGTTCCGTCTAAACTTACGATATCCTTTCAGGAAAGTCCACCGTAAGTTTCTTTGTAAGCTTATAGTTAGTATATATATATATATATATATATATATATATATATATATATATATATATATATATATATATATATATATATATATATAATACCAATGAAAACTAACTGAACACCGAACTTTATAATTCGAAATAGACAATCACGAAAATAAAAAAGGGAAAAATTTAACGAGTATTGACCAAGGTTGCCGATTTGCATCGAGACATTGGTTTTGTCGCGTGGATGTAACAGCTGTGAAAGGTAAAATAACCTTATAACAAACTTTATGCATATAATTCTTGAGATCAAACATTTTATTTAGTTTCATACAACTTTAAATAAATATTGATTTAATATGGGAAATGATCATTAAAACGATTGATATAATTTTTGGATTTGTCCAAGTATCATATGACCAATAAGAGCTATAAAAAGTGTACACATACAAAAAATCTAAGATAGTTTAGACGTTCAAAATAAAAATATAAAACGAGATAGAATAGTGGCCTAATTCAAGATAATATTGAGGAAGGTACAAAAATTAAGCTTAATCAAGAAAGAACATCAACGCAATTATCAACGAGGAGATCTAGTAGTTATGTGAACCTGAACTAACCGGAACTCACAAATATTTTATTTGCGAGAAGAATTGTACAAGGTAAATTCGCAACTACATCAGATGAAATCACGGGCACGTGCTGAAAAATTATATACAGCTACCCAATTATTTCAAGATTACATTAACAACACTGCGTTAATCCTTTTCATCAGAAGTTTATTAGCTTTATGCTTTATATCGTATCAAGGAAAATATATGGAAATTTTGTAACTAACCAACATGCAAAAATAATTATAAGTATAGTTCCTTATACTATTGTATTTTATATAATTAATCAATAAAAAAAATATTTAAATTTGATTAAAGGATTAATGCAATGACCAACAAAAGCTATAATGGATTATGTGCACTAGGTGAGCGCCTATAAGTAGACTTCCGCTTCCTTTCATACACGACGGCGTTAATATTACAATTGATAAAACGCTATTTATTTATATAATATTTTTGCACTGCGATTAACACAAGCTTGTATTTTTTGACTTAGACAATGAATTGCTGAACTTGAAATATTTATTTGATCAAAAGTTGTTCATGCTGAGAAGTTTAACGATTTTTAACTCTAAAATTAGGCGTCGGACGCGGAAAACCTTCAAGACACATTTTTTCTTAGAATAGACCGACAAAAAAATATTTCTGAGAATTATTTAGCTTGTAACAAATTACCTTCCATTTTCCGAAAATCTACCCTCAATACTCGTAATCAGCCGATCAAAATACATATTAAAAGCTTGAGTGGTGCCATGCCAAATATTTTTTTATTTTACAAAAAAAAATCTTTTAGTGATAACATTTTTTTTTGGTTGCAAGTTACCTGATCATTTTTGCGGAATCCACTCTCGATATTCATAGTTACGGGGCAAAAATGCATATAAAAAACTTTACTGGAGCTATGTTCCTTCATTAGCTACGAAAACCACCTGGGCTCCCCGACTATAATAGAACTGATAATCGTACTGCTATATATTTTAACTCTTTATATTACTATTGTCTATATGTTGTAGTGCAAACGTCCAAAATGTTATTGAGTAAAAGAAAATCTTCTTTACTTTAAATTACACATAAAAGGTCATGTATGTTATACCAAGAGATTTTCATCTTATGATATCTAAATAAAGCGATATTTTCAAGAACTTCTGTTAATCCGTTAATAAAATAAGAACAATAACGTTTTGCGCCTTGTTTTTTAAAAAGCTTTTCTAATTTATTGTCTTTCTCTTTAAATTTTAATATTAATTTATTGCTTTCTTTCTTGCTTTTGAGGGTACAGTACAATAAACTTCAACTTCAGTTCTTTGCTTTACCCTAAGTAGAATTTATTGCACTGCTCTTTTAGGGTTTTATTAAAAACAAACGCAGGAGGTCTCTTTTTGTGTTTTGTTGCACTAGTTGTTTGAAAATTTATAAATTAACAACTTAAGACAGGTATAGAGCATTACTGTATAAATCCTGGCCGACAATACCTTAAAAATATAAACAAAATAAAAAATAAAAAGTTCTTCTTTTGAAATATCACTTGGAAGTTACACTCTCAATTTTTATAGACACAATACTATCTGCAAGGCTTTGGTGTGCAATCTCCTTACATCCTAAGGAACTTTCTATACAACCTGCTGTTCCTGCTGTACCACATTAATACCAGTTAATAATGTAGCGAACACCAAAAGCATTGTCTAGTATACAGGTTATATAATATATTGTATTTTTGTGAATTTTACTATGTCGGGTATTGTTCCAAATGACTAATTCCAACTAGATTCCTGAGAGCACAATTATCATTAAAAATAATTTGGTCTGTTATATGAAGGGATATGAATTTTCTATGAATGTGCACATTTAGGTTTTTGTAACCAACTTCTACAACAAGCTTTAAACATAACCACAATTATAGCAAATTAACTATGATATGTTAATATTCTAGTCCTTCTCTTCAGAATTTATTGATCTTTTCCAGTGCCAGAGTCGAAAATGTTTAGGTTGGTATCCTTCCACTTTCCATTTCAAAAATTCTACGCACTTTATGATTAAACAGCACTGTTTACTTCCATTTGGCTATAACTGATCAAGTTAATAAATGGTTACTGTGTTTAAGTAAAATCATACACTAAGGAACTTGTGGCATAACATTACATAGTGTTTTTTTTTAAATAATGCTAATTAATTATGTGAAACTTTCAAGACTATTCAATTTTTATGCAGTGCTAAATATTCTTTCGTCAATAGAATCTTCTGTATACAAATTGAATTGAAACCATATATACAAAAATATACATTGCATTAATAATAAATATATCGATTTTGATCGATATCGAAAATAATTCATTCTTCTCGAAACCAGTGACGATTTATACAGGATGACTGAAAAGTTCCCAAACTAATTTTCTATGCTCGAAACAGGTAATGCCATCTCTCGTTCAACCAAGGAAGCATGTAGTACGATTAGTAAGGGTACAAAATTTTAGCGCTGCCGGTCACTTCCATTTTCGAGTAGTATGCAGTTGTGTGTTCATGGTATTTTGTACGAGCTCGCCATTATTAAGTGGGGTGTTTGGCTTAACAAATCATTCGTAGAAACTTTTTCTACGGTGCAAGAAGTATTTGGTGAACAAGCCTACAACATACACGTGGTAAGCATTTTAAAACCAAACGAAAAGTCAAGACGATCCTCATAGCATTTTTCGACTTGAAGGGCCTCATTCACCACGAATTCGTTCCGACCGGGCAAACTGTGAATGCTACATTCTATCTGAAGGTAATGAAGCGTTTGGTATATCGTATTCATCGAATCCGCCCCAAATACTACGATCCGAGCAGTTGGATCCTCTTGTATAATAATGCGCCGTCGCACATCGCAACACTATTGAAGCATTATTACATCAAAATCAGATCACAGTCTTATCCCACCCTCCCTACTTTCTATTTCGAAAACTCCAGATGAAGATAAAGGGCACTTTTACAACGATATTCTGGCGATTCACTGAGCTGGTACTGAACAGATCAAGGTGATTTCACGAAATTATTTATCCGGTCTTTGAACAACTTTATGAGCGCTACCACGAGTATATAAGTAGGGAAGGGGCTGATGTGAATAAATTCATTTATCTTTGACGTTCTTACGTAACATAGTTTAGGAACTTTTCAGACATACTTAATGGAATCCAAAATTGTTCTCATTACGAATAATCATGCTGAAAATAGAAATAAATACACATAAAAAGTATATATTTTTATGTTTTAACATACAAATCTTTCAGAAAGGCAACAGCACAGGTAATACTTCTTATTTAGAAGTAAATTATACATGCAATATTAAAATGCTTTCATTACACAGCTGAAGAAAAACACAAATTCCTGCTTTTCCAATTTGCAACAAAACCCTGGCTAAAGTGCCACTTCGTTTCCTGGCGCAATAAACAACAGAAGTCAGGTCTGTTCTAGATAAAATTGCCGGATACGGTGAAGTAGAAATGAATAATAGAAAAGATTGTATTACAGCTACAAGAAAAAAAAGTACGGATAACTGGGGAAGTTTCGAGAAATAAAATATGTACGCTCCTTCGCACGCCGACAATTGTACCTCAGACGACGCTAAATTAAATATTAAAATGCTTAGAAATGCATACAAAGTATTATGCGCGACTCTATAAAATAAATTGTATTTATTCCGGTAAACAGTTTTAACAGCTACACTTCGGTAATAAATATTAATGATACATTTTAAAGTACCTTGCTATAGTAAAATAATGTATTTGTGACAATGCAGTTCTGACTTATTATCATGACACTCAAAATTTCTTTGATCCGTGTTACATTTTCACTGCACTCTAGGAAATTAATGTATTCATTATTATTTACACATCCTTTAAACTCGAAATAAAAAATGGTCGGTACCATTACAACTGTGCCCGTCACGAATAATGAGTGCAAAAAGTTTTATCACTAGGAGTACCATCCTTGATCATTCATAACACAAAGCATATTGAAGGAATACCGTTTTACAACAATATATATATCTGGTTTCATAGCGATCTACGTCTTCCGGTTCCCAATCTCCATTGTTTTCGGTCTTCCCAATCCCCTGGAAGTAAGTTTCTTTCGGACATGGCTCGGTTAATGCCCTTAATCCAGGTAACTTTTAGTCTTCCTCTTTTTATTTTTGCACTTGGTGTCCATTTTGAGGATTTGCTTTGGTAGACGTTCGTCCGTCATTCTCTCCACATGTCCATACCATACCAGCTGACGTTCGATTTCATCGAGAATAGTTTTCTTTACGCCCATAATCTCTCTAATTCTCTCGTTGGTTATCCATTCGATCCTTGACTTTCCGGCAGATCTTCGCCAAAAGTCCATATCAAGAGCCAGCAGTTTACGTTCTAAAGTGTTATTTATCTGTCATGTTTCACATCCATACAATACAATGCTTTTAAATATTGCATTGTATAAAAGATGTTTTCTTTCCTCGAAGATGTTTGTTGACCATAATAGTGAGTTTAGGCATCCGATAGCTTTTTTCCCTTTAGTTATTCGCTCCAATATTTCTTCTTCAGTTCGTCCACTTTTTTGTTCCAAGGTAAGTATAATCAGAACAAGATTTCACTATGATATTGTCATCCACTTCCGAATCTGTTTCTTCTCCACCGATACACATATATTCAGTTTTACTGCAGTTGTCGGTTAATTCCCATTCTGCGTATTCTTTAAATAGTTTCCTCGTCAGTATAACTTATGAAATATAGATCTATATTTAGAAACTCTTCTTATAGTCCAGAAAACAAGTTAAATATTACAAACGTTAATTAAAAATTATTGAAAAAATCACCAAGTAAAATGTTTTGTCAAAATTTACTTTCCCTTTATATTATTTTGATTTCGGTACAGTTTGGTAGAAAATAAGTAACCCTGTTTATGAGTAATACCCAATACACAATTGGACAACAATGTCTATTTGTTATTTGTATCCTATTGAAATTAAATTAAACAACACATGAAAGTTACAAGAATAATTGTTAAATTTCCACTTTCATCTGTTAGAAAAAATAATTTTTTTAAATTAAAAACCAGTTGTTTACTAGACCTACCTGAGCAGGTAATAAAATAATTATAATTTATGTCAATTAATTATTTTCTTTAAAATATATTACCCGATATGTCACATATTAAGTTTTTCAGCCTTTTTTAATGAGAAATATATGATGTTAAGATTCGCACATGTAACGGAATACCGTATCGTAACTGTGCCGCGAACAGTTCTTGTTCGAAGTGAACATCGTTCGTATCATCAGTGCGGAACACTATACCATGGACGTTGCAGACCGCTGTCGACATGCAAACATGTAGTGTAACATGAGGGTATAACATTTCTTTGACGCCATGACTGAAGACCGAGTTGTGTCCAGACCTGATACCCGACGGAATTACGTCACGGTGTACATGTCTTCGCACCTACACGCACCTTGAAATAAATTATTTATTGCTCTTATTTTATACAAAATATCAGTAATTTAAAAAAGTCCTCTTATTTAGAGTAAGTAATAAATTTTCACATAAAAGTGTAATGATGATTCATTCATAAGTGGACGTGGGGACAGTATACCCAATATTATTTAATTTGTATGAAACATTATTTAATCATAAAAATGTGTTAAAAGTAGAGTTACGGGTAAATATAAAGTCAGTATCTATTGTACTTTGTTCACCTTTATTGTATTTGATTAATCCACAAATGAAAAAGGGATTAACAAGAAATATTGTCTTATGATGGTTGTGACTTTGGTGTTAATGTAGTCACTGACTGTTCTACTTTCTTATGAAATAGAGCAAAGGGCAAAGAAATAATAATTACATTCACGTAGAACGATACTTTAAATTCGTATATAGGCTCTGTAAAAATTGTACCTTAGATAACGCCAATTACTTGGGTAGGTTGCAATTTTGTTGACTCTAGAATCTAGAACAAAAACTGCTTATATAACAAATTTCTCTAAATCATTTGGAATTCTGATGCAGACCATGGCTTTTTTTAATATAGTGACAAGCGATGAGTCTTGAGTACATCACTGGTATACAAAAACAAAATTAGGGTCTACCTGAAAAAAGATCCCTAAACTATCTTGAGTTGTGAACCTCCGGCTACCTCCTGTGCAACAAAGACTGAAATATTTTTATTTAATATATGGCAATATAATAATAGCAGTTACATGTTGTAATACATTAACAAAACTATGTCTCCATTTATGTCAAAAAAAATAACCACTTTCTTCGGGATAGTGAGCAAGTTTATAAAACAACCAAAGTTCAACAGAGCTTCTGTGAGTGTAACTATTTTAAGCTGGAACACTTGCTGTATAGTTCAGATTTAGCTCAATGTCACTTCTTTTTATTAAGTAATTGGTAAAAAGCACCTAAACGAATGCCATTTTGCAGATGGTAACTAGTAAAATAAGGATATTGGTCAAAGGGAATTATTTGTTTATGATGAAATAAAGCTGTTACAAGATAGGTAAAGAAATCACGTAGAAGTTAATGGAGATTATGTCTCAGCCAGCGATAAAGATCGAAAATTTAGTCAGTAAAACTGAATCTTTTCAAAAATATACTAAGCACATAATTACACAATTCAAAAAGTGGATTCAAGAATATCTAAAATAAAATGATCTTCCTGCATAATAAAAGCATTAAAATGGTAGATGATCATTGATCTATATTGAACAATGTAAAAAAAATGTTGTTATGAAAACAATATCCAAGTTTAAAGTGATGAAAAGACTCTTTAAGTATTAAGTTGACGACTTTCACTTGACACTCGTTTTCATTCAAATCTAAGTCAAAAGACGGGGAGAATTCAAAAACATGAACCACATTGTGCAAATTTTCCTTTGGGCTTCACCTAAAACTCCCTCGAAAGAGCTTTTAAGAGTAATAGGGTTTCACAGCGAGAAGCGGCACGTTCTCTAACTTACGCCGCGAAAAGGTGTATAATTGGACGATTAATCATTTTGCTTTAATAACCTGCAGATTCTGACACGTATACAGCAACGTAATTGCGCTGCCACTACATTATGATTACAGGGACATGTCGGAGCGGCTTCGTCGGTTCAAAGAGGGGATCAAGTCATTTGCGAACAGTCTCTTCTATGGGTTCACACATAAGTCTTTATAAGAATGCCTGTTAAATTTCCTGTTGATGCCTTTATGTTTGGTTTTTTAATCCTATTAGGTAATTATATATCCTTTGTTTCGAAAATAGCTATAAATAACAAAATTTAAAGTTGAGATTTAAAAGCTGTCAATAAGTGTAAAGAACAATTACAGGATATAATGCGTTACGATAAACTGGTATGCAATTCTATTCTCAGCTAGGTTACTTTTTCACTATCCAATTCCGTTTACAGGGTAATATTGCCGCTTGAAAAATATGTTTATGACGTATGTTGGTATGGATATTTAGATAAGAAGAGCTTTAGGCTTTCAGGGTGATGCCATTTTATTTCGTTTTCAATCATATTAAAAAAAAATGTCTTTTGAAAAAAGCAATAAATAATCAAATAAAGATTTAGACACTGCATATTTCCTCTTTTAGACATTTTGTAATGACTTTTAGTTGGCAATAATTCAAGCGAGTTGTTCATTTGAGGTTCTCATGCCAACAGTGTTTAGATTCTCCAATGCCATGGTAATCATCGTATCATCTTGCCACATATTCCTTCTACGATATCTTGTACTTCCATCATTTCCCTGATCCATAGATCAGTTTTCCTGTCTCCGAGTATTATTCCCAGGAGTTCTTTTATTTTCGATTTATCTTAGGGAACTTATGTAATGTTGTCTTATTTAGGAAGAATGTTTCTGCATCTTAAGAGGTAACAGGTAATACGCAATCATAGTATAGTTTTGCCTTCGGTTTTAGGCTGCCCTTCCAAATCTGATTATTTAGTTTATTTCTGTTTCCTGGTTATGTTTGGTGATGACAATGTTTGTATAAAACTTTTTCATTTCTTTGTTGATAAATGTATCTGTTTTCGTCAATCATATCTTTTTCGCTTACTTATTTTTAATTCTATAATTTCTGCTTCAATCTTGAGCTTCTTTAGCAATTCTATTCATTTATTTTAACTTTGTAGATTAACAAAAATTTAAAAGAATGACTTTCCCTTCCTGTTTAAACGTTTTTATGTGGTTATCAATTCTTGTAATATGTAAAGCTTTTGTTTTTAAATTGATTATACTACTTAACAGCCAATTTGAGACTGTAATGTAAAAGGCAGTCTTTGGGTAATTTTTGGTCTCTAAATGCGAAAATGATGCTAAAAACTTCCTAACACGTAAGATTTTTTCAGTAAAAATGAATACGTATTTTAATCACATTATTTTAAAAAGTAATTTGTAATATACCGGGGAGCAACGTTGTCAAATTTAAGTTAGCGAAATTATGCACAATCTGGTTACACCACGTGGGGGTGTCTAGGCATAACAAGTCAACCACGAAGTCTCAACTCCCTAGTATGAGCATAATGATAAGGCAGAACCCGATAATGTATTAGAAATGGACGATTCTTATTTTCCCGAAAGTAAAAGAACAGAACCCCATTCAATCGAACAACCAGAATTAAATGATCTTAATTCGGGACTTCCACTTGTCCAAAGAGTATGTATTAGGGCCTAGATTACAATGGAATTAACTAGTCACTGAAACTAAAGTTGCAATATTTAGGAACCGTAACCAGGAGCAATCTTCGTTTGTTACTCTGCAGGATAAAACGTCTGTTTGTATTAATCCAAATTAGGATTTGCACATAACCCGGACGAATGGCGCAAAATTTATAATTTTATTTAAAATAAGTTTAAAAGCAGTTCTGCTCCATAATAGCAACAAAAGACCCTCTAATTCTCTTGCACATGCAGTTGACATGAAGCAAACATACGGAAGTATGTCACTGATTCTAAATGCAATAAGCTATGATACGTATTAGTGGCAAATATGTGGTGACTTAAAAGTCAAAGGAATATTACTAGGGCTTAAAGGTGATCACTCAAGCTAACGTAAAGAATATAGAACGTCAAAAACGCCGGAAGCATAGAATAGGTACAAACTAATTCGTAACGAAACTAATCTACTAGTCAGGCAACTAAAAAGTGAACATTGGGAGCAGTTCTCTAAAAGAATGGAAGGAGACTTCTATAGTGTACAAAAACAAATATGGCGACTGATAAGACAACAGCGCAAAGAAATATCTGAACTCTACGAAACAAACAAAATATCAGAGGAGAAATGGATAGACTAACTAACAAAATTATTTGAGGGAGATGCTAACATTGGAAAAAACAACATACAACCAATAAGGAATAATGTGGAAGTCACCATTCAAGAAGTAGAGAAAACTATAAAATCCTTAAAAAATAGAAAGTCTCCCGGACAAGACGGAATTCATAACGAATTGTTGAAATACGGAGGACAGCGACTAACACAGGAACTCACAAGCTTCATTCAAAAAATCCTGACACAATGCAAAGTACCAGATAGGTAGAGAACCAGCACAATAATGCTCATGTTTAAGAAAGGTGACAAACAAGAACCAGGGAACTACAGGTGTATTAATCTACTGGACACAACTCTGAAACTCGTTACGAAAGTAATCAAAAATAAAATTAATTCGGTTACAACACTGGAAGACGAACAGCAGTGATTTAGATCAGGAAGGTCTTGCGTGGATGCAGTATTTATTCTACGACAGATAGTCGAAAAATCTCTAGAATACAATAAACCAACATTTGTATGCTTTATAGATCTAACAAAAGCATTCGATCGCATAAAGCTAGATGACGTAATCCACCTGTTATATAAGAGAAATATTCCTATCAATATAATTCAGATCATCGAAAACATATACGCAAACAATAAAGTTCAGATTCGCACTAACGGTAAATTATCAACACCCATACCAGTCAACAGCGGTATTAGACAGGGAGACTCGCTTAATCCTTTGTTGTTTAACATGATAATGGACGAAATAATAAAGGAGGTGCGACTTGGTAGAGGATATAAAATGGGTGATACAGAAATAAAAATTCTCTGTTACGCTAATGACGCTGTGATATGTGCCGAAAATGAAGACGACCTCCAGAGATTGTTAAATACCTTTAATCTTACGGGAAGAAAATATAATATGATTATCTCAGACGAAAAAATTAAATGTATGAAAACCTCCAAAGAACCCCTCCGATGCAAACTAGAACTAGACGGTCGAATAATACGACAAGAAATGAGTTTCAAATATCTAGGAATCGACATAACTAGTTATGGCAACATCGAAGATGAAGTAAGAGGGCAGGTGGCCAAAGCAAACAAAGTGGCGGGTTGCCTCAACGACGTGATCTGGCGAAATAAACACTTACAACAAGAAACAAAGGTTCGGATCTACAAAAGCACAATTAGACCTATTATGACATACACCTTAGAAACATGGCCAGAGACGACAAAAATGAAACAACTATTGGAGACTACAGAAATGAGAATACTTCGACGAATAACAGGAAAAACGCTACTAGACAGAGAAAGAAGCGATAACATCAGGCAATCATGCAACACAGACTGCATTAATGAGTGGGTCCTACAACGTAAGACACAATGGAACAAACACATAAGCCGAATGACCGAGGATAGACTGGTAAGGATCGCACGAGATAAATCGCCTTGTGGTACACGCAGTAGAGGTCGACCACGGAAAAGGTGGAGCGATAATTTAAGTCCAGAATGAGGAAAATCGAAGAAGGAACAGGTCAGGGACCTATTATAGAAGGCAGAAGAGGAAGAAGTAAAGAATATACCTCTTGTGGATCCCAAAAAAGTATTGTTATCTTCATTACACATTAAACTGGGATTGATTAAAAATTTCGTTAAAGCATTAGATAAAGAAAGAGATACGTTTAAATACCTTAAGCAAATTTTTCCTAAACTAAGTGATGTTAAGCTTAAGGAAGGAATATTTGTTGGACCACAAACTAGAAAAATACTAAGGGATCAACAGTTTGATCAAAAATTAAGTGATGTTAAATTAGCTGGGTGGAGTTCTTTTAAAACAATAGATTCGGAGTTTTTAGGAAGCAAAAAAGTAGAGAACTACGAAAAACTTGTAGAAGAACTACTGGAAACTGATTGCAAAATGGGCTGTCGCATGTCTCTGAAAATACATTTCTTGCACTCCCATTTAAATTTTTTCCCAGAGAATTTGGGTCCGGTTAGTGACGAGCAAGGAGAAAAATTCCACTAAAACATATTAACAATGGACCTACGCTACCAAGGCAGATGGGATCCGGCAATGATGTGGGATTATTGTTGGTTTCTTATGAGAGAAAGCGATAAGGAATATAAATGAAACAATTTGCAAAAAAGCTATGTATAAAAAACTTACTATAAATACATTTTCATGTGTATTTTCGTAAATAAATCCTGTTATCCTTAAAATATCTTGTTTTTTTTTATTGTTTTGAACTCATGTATAAATAATATATAAAAATGTTTGTATCAGATAAAAATAACTCCCGTATTTTATTACTCAAAATCTATACGTGGTGGAACATTTTGGTTGTTGAATTCGCAGTCAAGATGCTTTAAACTCCCACGTACAGCCATTATAACATCAAACGCAATTTTTTTTATTAGTTGACTAGTGTTGTCAAATTTAATGCAACTTCTGCGTAGTTAATTGACACTGAGTTAGTATTAAAAACAGATATGATGAATAATTTATGATTCATTTTTATGGAAGGATTTAGGGATAATGAGGTATTCTAATTTAACTAACTAATCTGATCCCAGGTTTACTAAAAATGGAACTTGAGTACCGCTAGTGTGTACAATTATGAATAAATTATTCCAGTCTGTTACATTTCCAATCCATTATTCTAACCATAATAATATCAAATGCAATCTTAACAAGCAGATTTTCTGCCGATTAGAAAGGCGGAACGCTATGCTGCTGTTTAGCTTCTCATCGCTACTGCAACCGATGGGGGGGTTTTATCGAGCATCCAGCCGTATTTTGCTATTCACAAATTTCTTTATGCTTTGCTTGTTCCGTGATTAATTGCTCGGTTAACCGACAAAGAGGATTACACGAAATTCTATTTTGCATTCTGGAAACATCCATTACGGAAAGTATGGCGAGTATAATGAAAATGAGGTAAAACTTTAATATAGCCAGACAAGAAGTTTTCGATGACTCAGATTATTTCATAATGCATAAGACTGATTTTTTAGTTTCAGAATCGACTAGGGATAAAAATGGAAAAATCTATATTTCCTTATTATAAGATACGAAAGATGTAGAAAATTTCAAATTGCATTTTTAATCGGATAGGGTTGTAAAATTAAAATATACTATGAGTTCAGTTTAGATTAGCATATATTTAAATCCATTAGAAATTTTATTATGTAAATGAACAACAGATTACTGGAATTTTGTAAATTGCTTAATAATAAAGTAATTTTAAAATTTAGCACATATCAGTACAAAATATCTAGTGGCTAAATTCCTCTTTGGGTAATCAGTTATATTTATTCTTCTTATTACCTTCGTGATTTCAAACAAATTATTCTTTTTTATCCTAGTAAGTAAAGTTATACATAATAAAATACTAAATACACGCAATAAACCCGCTATAATCGTGCTTTAAACTAAACCTTTCATCACTTAGAATTTTACACTAACTTTAACTAGATCCCACAAGGCTCCTTACGAACTGATGAATTGTGAATGATGTCTGGATAAGCTGCAAATGTCTCACCAGCTCGTGCCTGATCCGGCGCGCTAGAAAAGCCTCTTTGAGAACCGAGCACTTGTTCGGAAGAACTAAGAAGATTCGATGCGGATTCTCAAGTACGCTTTTTAACTCTTTCATCTGTCGACGAAATAATATATTTATATACGTAGATGTACGTGATATTTAACGATTTCGAAGGAAAACAACCTGGATAAATCTCGTTGTAAATTGAAAAGCTTTTGAAAAGGAGTGTGTAAAATTTCCTTTTCTTTTTAAGTTAGATAAAAACGTATACAGCTATTTATATATAGATAAAATATAAACGCTGACGTTTGTATTCTGGAATAGGAATAAATAAAAGTTGTCGCACATGTTAAGTACAATTGGCAATTTAATAAAGAGAATACACTAGGAGCGGATCTAGCCTATC
This sequence comes from Diaprepes abbreviatus, assembly GCA_034092305.1. NCBI lineage: Eukaryota > Metazoa > Arthropoda > Insecta > Coleoptera > Curculionidae > Diaprepes > Diaprepes abbreviatus. Next base: position 15,655,811 of record JASJET010000028.1, read on the forward strand.
TCTTGGGAGCGGGGTGGGGGGTAGGGGTGATATCACAAATGTACAGTATGGCAAGCGAAAGCGAGTTGTCGACGTGAGGGGGGGGGGGGAGGAGGCACCAGAAATATTCCCATTTCTCGTGTAAAAGGCAATGTCGGATCTATTTTTCTGAATTTGAAGCTCTTGGAGAAAGGGAGGATAACAACAACATACACATTCCTAGTATAAGAGACAGAATCGGGTCTATTTTCCTGAATTCAAAGCTCTTGGGGAGTGGCTATCGCAGGAAAAACAAGTTGTCAACGGCGAGGGGGGAGTGCCAGCAGCATACACATTCCTAATATAAAAGGCAGAATCGGTTCAATTTTCCTGAATTCTGAGCTGTTGGGAGGGGGACGACGATCGCAAGCATACACATTCCTATATTCTATTGAAGAACTAGAGAGAGTAATAAAACTGTTACCGAAACCTCCAACGTACCTGTTCCAGTGCCGCAGGTAACTGAGGACTGCCTAAAATCTAATTATATTTGATTCTATTTAAATATTATAAGCTTTTATAAATTTACTCCAATAAAATTTCTGATAGTTCAATTTAATTTCTGTCACTGAGCAAAGTACACATTACAGTGTGTCCTTAGTGATTTATCTTGTTTGCGTTTGTTTTTACATATTATTTGAGATTAGTGAGATACCCACAAGATATGGCTTCCTCTTCAATTATTATTGCAAATTCATTAAGCAAAGGCCTTTTTTCCTTAAGGGAAAACCCATTACGATGAATGTTTATGATGCCTTAAGACTTAAGATATCAATATCTAGGTAAAAATGTTAAAAGCTTGGTTGAGATATGTTTCAACATGACAGGAGTTGGTAAATCTACTATGTACCGAATACTGAAGGAGAAAAAAACGACTGGAATTGTTACTATTCCTAAGCCACATTCGATCACAGGCAGGCAAAAAACCTCGTTGGAAGAAGAGATGAAAACTGCAATAAAAGGAGTTGTACATATATTTTATTATGAGAAGCAAATCCCAACCGTCGACAAAATTCTAACTAAAATCAATGACGATCGCGATTTACCAGAAATTAAAAGAACTGAGTTCTGAAAATTGCTCAAAGAACTTAACTTTTGCTGGGAAAAACCAGGTAGGAAATCTGTTCTTATAGATCGTCCGGAAACTATCCGTTGGAGAAGGATATATATCTCTCAAGTAAAAGGTAGAGTTGCTAGAAATAGCACAACTTACAAAATTAGTAATTTAACTGAACGTTGGAAAGATTTTTTAGAATAAAGTTCCTGCGGAAAATTGGGAAAAATCCATATAATAAAAGAATAAAACAAAATGTGGAAAACTCGATCTCATGATCGGTGGGATAGAGGAACCAATTATAATTAATTTGAGCGAAGATTGCTTCACTGACTTTGATTAGGAATTAGATACGTAATGTTTACCAGTTTAAACACAATTTATTATTTAAATTTTTGTTTTTGTTGTATTTTATTGTTTAATGTTGTTTATATATTTTTATTCTACTGTGTCCCACTCTTTAATTTTATATATATATATATATATATATATATATATATATATATATATATATATATATATATATATATATATATATATTTAATTCCAATTAACCTTAAGTTTTTTATTATTTTATTATTGTATTTCTGTCTTTTTCTTAAGCGTGCGGAATTAAAATATTTATTTTATTTTTTCGAGCCATCGGATTTCCATATAATAAAGTAAATTAAATTAAGATATTAGTGCAATAGAAATAAAAATAAGTAGGTCTAATTTTAACTGTAACATATAAGAACTAAATACATTTGAATCCCTTTTTAGTGATTAATTGTATTTCTGCAGATGAATTAAGAAATAAATAAACTGGATCGTTAAATGTACTAAAAATGTTTTTAATTAATAATAAAATAACCGATAGCCCCAAAAATATTTTAATATTATCCATTATAAAATTTCTAATCCATTCCTAAAAAAATATAGGTATCTAACAGAATTTGCCAAATACACCGGATTAAAGAACACAGGTAGTTTGCAAAGAAAAAAAGGGTAAAAATGATTTATTACTCTCTCTAGTTCTCGAATAAACTATAGTATAAGAGGCAAAATCGGATCTATTTTCCTGAACTCTTGCGGAGGGGATCGTCCACACCGCCCCCCTCCCTTGGATCCGCGCCTGGAATACACAGTATATAAACTCTGAAAACCGTGATATCGAATTTGTTGTCAATGACTGACGCAGTTTTGGAACAAAAATAAAACTCATCTTTACTTACGACTTGGTCAATAATGATGTTACATAACCCATACCTGTAAAAAAGAAAAACTCATTAAAAAAGGTAACAGTAAATTTAGTTTATATAGAGGTGACAGACCAATGATTTATGCAATTGTTGCCGTATTAACTAAAAAATAAAGGAGTCTCCCATGCATTTTTTAAGTTATTTGTTGAAGATCTTTTTCCAGGACGCTATTAATTTTTGCATATATAAGCTCAAAGTTTCATATGGTTAAAACAGCTTTGGTGCGCCCTACCTAGTATAGATTAGTTGAAACATACACCACATATATGTACTCAAATTTTCAAAAGTTGTTCTGAACATAACAAAACAATTTATAATTTATTTCCAGTTTAATACCAATCCCAAATTCATATTAATTTTAAAAAATCATTAAATATTTCGCAAAAAAGTATTATTTACTGTTTCATGAATTAACAAATTTACAGCCTAAATTACTCAAGCTTTTCAATTTAAGTCTTATTCCCAGAGGCCGGATTTAAAAGCTTCGCTTGGATAAGTCTATTTATATTTATACTAAAAAAAGACGTAAATTTCAATTCTTTAAAAGTATTTCCAGTTTCCACTTAGTCGAACGTTGAAAAATTCAAATAATTTCCGTCTAAGACGGTAAAACTGATATGTATTTGATTCAATAGATTCGGCTTAAAAATAATATTTTAAAAATCACTTGGAGTTTCGTTTGGCACGGTGTCAAACGAAAATGTGATATGGAAGACACAAGCACGCGCTTGTTAAAATAATTTTCAGTGCTTTGAAGTAGATAAATAGTTACAATAAATTAAATTGTTAAAAGAAAATGAATATGAGAGAGCACTGAGTAATGCAGACTACTTATAAATACATAAAATAATTTAAAAAGTGGATGTGAATATAACTTCACTATATGCGAGACCATCCTCATAGACTCTCACTTAACTGAATTGACAGGGTTTCTGGATTTCTATTACTGCTCTCAGCACAATAAAAACGTTAATTACTTGGGATATACATTGAATGTCATAATAAATATGATACATTGTACGGTTTCGGGAGCTGCGTACAGCCTTGTGCCTGAAGACAGTCATCAACTGATCTTGGAAATTAAAATTGGGCTTGATTATGGGAGAGAATCAGAACTTAAGCGAAGTATGATGAGTAACTACAACTTTAACAGAACCCACTTTGGATTGCTGTGCGACATGTTTTTTAATGTGGGCTGGTCTTTTTTGGAAAATTCTGCGGATGTAATAGCGTAATTCAATTATTTCATAGTGAAATATACAGTATATCTGAAATATGCGTGCCTAAGGTTGGTGTATGTAAAGGATCATATCCTGTTTAGTTTAACAAAACAATAACAAATAACCTGAAAAGCAAAGATCGACGAAGAAATGAACTAAAGTAGAAATATAGAGTTCTGTCTTGGAAAAAAAATTAAATGAAGTATAACACAGGCACATAAAAATTATATAAATAAAGTTATACAAAATATACGTAATTCCAAGTCTTTTGGAATTACATTAACAATAGAAAAGAAACAAAACATGCCAGGCAAGATGTCCCTTGATGGAAGGCAATGTAGCACTGGTAAAGAGGTGTGTAACGCCTTTGCTGAGTACTTTGGCAGGGTGTATTCTGCACATGTTTCTTTAAATGACGAGCTGATATATATTCTGACATGATTGTAATTAATTCCGTCGGGGACAACGATGTGGTTGACAGTATTGCGGCACCTAGAATAGGCTAAGCAATTGGTCCCGACGGCATATAATTAGTAGTAATTAGAAGAACTTAGATTTCCGCTAAAAACCATATTTAATATAATCCAACCAACATTTTTCCCACTGAGTAGAAAAAAAGTTAAAATTTACCTTGTTTTTAAGAAGGGTTTAAAAACTGACATAAAAACTACAGACCAGTTGCCGTGCTCTTTGCAATGGCTAAAATTTTTGAGACAGTCTTGTTTAAATCAATATACAAGTCGGTTCACGAGGAGAGTCATGCGTGGGTAACTTGTGTGTGGTGAATATCATATTGGAAGCCTTGGACCAACATGGTCAGGTGGATGTTATCTACATTGACTTTGCCAAGGCCTTTGATGTGGTTTCTATACTTTTGCAGAAATTGGAATTGCAATTTGGGTTCCATCCAAATTTGTTACAGCTATTGTCGTCTTATTTAATTAATAGAGAGCAATGTGTTGTTCTTAGAGGTGATACGTCTGGCTCATTTGTACCATCATCAGGGATTCCTCAAGGTTCCAATCTCGATCCGTTGCTTTCTCTTATGTTTATCAACGATATCACTGTTATATTTGGTGAAAATGATTCAAAAATTAAATTATTTGATGACGATAGAAAGCTTTACAGATTTGTAACCCCTTTGCATAATTGGATTTTACTACAATCTGACATAGACAAATTGGCCAATAAAAAATAAACTTCATTTTAACATCGAAACTGCTCAGTACTACCAGGAAACAGACCTCTATTAATTTATGTGTACAATACACGAACCACAACACTAAACAAAGTCAGCGAGCCTAAGGATTTGGAGATCACTTTTAATATGCAGTTGACATTTGAGACAACTAATATAGAATATATTTGTAGGAGGGCATCTCAGACTTACGGCTTTATTGTTAGAAGTGCTAGAGACTTAAACAACTATCAGTGTATAGAGATAATATTTTAAACATTGGTCGCAGCATTTTAGAGTATGGTAGTTAGGTATGGAGTCTTATATTATCAGCGCCCTAAATATAGCTTTAAAAAAGAACAAATCAAAATATTAAGATATATGTATTTCAAGGAATTAGGCCTATATGATTCTGTTGCCCTTAACTCACCCTTATAGAGAACATGTAGCTTATATAATACAGTGTAATTTGAATGTGATTTGTTTATGGACTGTCTTAGTGCTTTTAAAGCAGCTTTACATAGACTTTAATAAGAGAGTAATAGATTTTTTAAAATTATTATATAATTTTAAAAATTACTACTGAAAGTACTTTGTAAATAGATTTTTTGATGATCTATTAAGTGTTTATTTAAATAAATACATAAATAAACACAAATACTTCTACAAAGCAGAAATCTTACTTTTCTGTCACCCTTGATGAGACGTACAAGCACAGTATGTCGATTAGATTTCCACAAGCCAAGCCGTCATGCCTTTTTTATTATTCTATTTTAGAATGACGAAACGGATACAAATTAAGTTCCTGCGATATATTATGATAAAACAAAATTGCAGTTACAACGAATGAGTGTCTCAAAGGAATATCACAAATATTGACAGAAACCCGAACATTTTGAAGGATGATTGAAAGACGGTTTTTCAATTGATTCATATGTACTAATAACGTTGCTATAAAAAAAATACTGGGACAAGATGACATGTCATATATCGACAGATGGAGGAAACACTCGAGTTGAGTGCGCCAATTCTTCACAGTATACAATATTTTATTACTAACGTTATGAGGCACACCAGAACGAAGCCGTGCAAGGTAATGCTACAGCCAATTCTAGCCCTATTAGTATACTAAGTAAAAAAAAGAGAAGTGTAGGAGTTACCTTCAACCTCAGTCAAAAATTTACAATCGATTAAGAAAAGGAGGACTGCCGTTTGTTCTAAGAAGATAACTATTTTGGCTACTGTTTCTTTGATAAGCAGAATATGATCACAGCGTTCTCGTTTAGAGAAAAATGTCTCTCCAGAGTTATTAAAGCCATGAAAAATGAACGTCCTAACTGGAAACTTGATATTTGCTCTTTCATCAAGATTACAGTTCTGACCTGGCGCCATGTGACTTTGCACTTTTTACTTCCCTAAGAAGCAACAAACGAATCGATGTCGAACTATTCGGTGCATGTGAAGACAAAATGAAAAATTTTCTGCAGAGTTGACATCTAGTGTAATAATTTTACAATACTTCATTCACTGTAGTGTTACTAGAGGAAGAAATACCAGATGCTAATTCTTCAGTACACAACCTAAACAAATGTAGCATAAAGGATTTTCCACCTTTTATTATCAACGATAGAAAGTCAAGATTCTTGAAGAATTAGCTTTCTTCCAGACACACCTAGTATACATATATAACTCACCTTAACCTTGCAATTTCGCAGTATTACAGAGTTATCTAAATAGCAATATTAATTATTTATATTACGATAAGTCGGTACTTTCCGCAGGCGGTAACCAATAACGTTTATATTTTACAAGTACAGGAAAACAGGTTTATAAGACGTTGACTTGCACGCCCTTATGTATTGCAAGCTCGTGATCATCCTGTCTAGCGTTTATTTTTTCAGCTTGGAGTCATATTCCCTTATCTGCGACTTACCGACAAACGATCTTACGCTGATTCCACACTAACAGTAATTATTTCTTTGCCGGTGTATAAATTATACGCGAAATTTTAATCTATTAAAAGTCGGCATGAAAAATATCCTTTTCGGTGTCAGACGGTGCCAGGTTGCAGATTTATAACACGCAGAGTTTAACGCGAAATAAAAAATAGCTTTATTTTATTTGGATTGTAAAAATTTTGCACTGGTTTAAAACGAAATATTAATGTCTCTACTAAAATAAAATCTAACACACTTTTCTGAAAATTTATGGTTAGTAGAACACGGTTATGATTTTTTTGTCAAGTAAATAATATTTACATACCTTTTTTAATGTGCAGCTTAAACTCTTTCGTGACTTCTACGAAATACAGGTATTTAAGACAACAAAACAATATAAAAAGCAATCTTGTATAAAAATATGCTAAGCTCAACACTGAGATATGGATTTTCGAATCAACATTGAGAAAAACACTAATTTAACGGCTGGTTTGTTACGTTTTGCACCCAGGCGGAGATCCAGGGGGGGGCACTCCCTAATAGCTTCGAATTCAGAAAAATAGACTCGCCCCTGCCCGCTGTATTAGGAAAGTAAATGTTCCAGGCACCCACCCCGCGTATCGACAAGTCGCTTTCGCTGGTCATACTGTACCCTTGTGATATCGCTCCCTCCCCAAAGAAAGAGGCTGGATCCGTTACTGTCTGGACCTAGAAGCAAAAAAAAATTAGTTTCTCATAACGCACTTTGTATGAGATCTCCAGGTACTGTCCGAAGTTAGTGTGAATGAGAAAGGATATCATAAATATGGTATCTATCTAATGTACTAAAATACCTGTCTGAAGCAATATATATTTTTTTTCAAGGTAAAGAGTTACTGTAATTTAGTAAATACATATAACCTATCATACATTTTTTTTGGAAAAAAATTCAGGCAAAATTTTCCACAAGGGTATTTCATGTGAGACTAAAAAACAAGTATTTACAAGTAATTTGATTGATAGCAAGAACGTCTCATACAGCAATGATTCCGTTTCAGTTTTGGCCTGACCATTTTTATAAAGGTGCGTATAAATATGGCGAGTCGAGCGCGTGACGAGCTTGCAACGAACTGATCTTTGTCGGTTCGAACCCTTCGACGCCCAGCGCCAAAAGAGATTTCTAGCATCTGGACAGTGTAAATCAATAAAGGGTAAAGAAAAAAAATATTTAAATTTTGATTATATTCTTTATATTCCAAAATGAAATTTAGTTAATTTGTAAGACAATAATATAGCAAGGCCTTACATTTATACACATCTGAAGTATACTTAAAAATGTCATTACTGTTAATTGCCCAATTGAGATGTATACTTCTAAATCTAATTATCATTTAAGTATACAACTCTCTCCTCAAATATATACTTAAGGCACATACAATATCTACCCCTTGCGTTATCCGGAAAGCCGAATTATTTATGAAATCGGTTCCGAGAATTTCTATGGCTTTGGTTTATGCCTCTTCACAGGTGTGCATGCAATTATCATACTTTGTCTAGCAATTTAGAACAAACGACAGCTTTGTTACCTTTATGCAGTGGGATTTTACCGTGAAAAGTATATTAAATAAAAAACGAAAACTTGGACTACAATAGCACACTACTTTCTATATAAAAATGGTTAGAATTCGAACTTCTAGAAAATGTATAGTTCTAACATATTAGCGGATATTACAGAAGTTTCGCCAAAATTCCTTCGTTACATTTTGAATATATGTTAAATAAAACAGAAACAGTCATTTTCAAAAGAAAAATATATTATCAGTAGCCCATTTTCATATGGCAGACGCACTCGAAATTTTCTTCTCGCTGGTTTCTGCAAATTTTCTGACCCAATTTCATTTCACACATTTACTTTATTTCTTTTCTAAAATTTTTGTCCATAACTCACAAATTTTGGAATTATTTTCAGGTTCCTCTATTTTCTTCCGATCACTCTATATTCAGTTATGAACAACTTTTAATCAATTAATGCCAAGCGCTAAATAAATATCATTTCATTAACAAAAAAATAAGATCTCGTGTCTTCAGTCTCACGGCAAAGTAAAATTTTTCGAAAAAGCGTGTCATAAACCCGTCCTACTAGATAAAAAAACCCTTTGAGTTCGCACCAAAAAACCGACAGAAAATGGATCGTTGTGAGTATCGGTCGAGCTACTCGAAAACAATAGAACTATAAAAAAATTGACTTCTCGTGACCCATCTGCATTTATTACCTTTTTTCAAATTTGCCAACGATGGCCCTCGATAACAATAGAAATCGGCAAAATTTCAAAGGAGTCTCGTTGGAAGTTCGAAGCATACTCGACTCGCCATATTTATACGCACCTTAACATTTTATATAGACCTTATGAAATTTATATTTTGGGAGAACATAGAGAAAAAGTATATTATAAGCTGAACAAGTTGTTTTTGCAAGCAGCTTAATTAAATTATATGAAAAATGTTATGAAAAATAACAAACTTTTTTTTGTACATGCTCCTTTTCTAAGTTAGGTTAAAAGCTTATCGACCGCATTACATAAATTTTACAAGACATATATTTTTAGAGTAGAAAACTTCTTTACATTTCCATTATCAGTTCAATTTATTTTTTACTGCTAACATGAAAGATTAATTCCAGAATAAAAACTTATTTCTCATTTAAATTCCATGGTCTAGACAAATTTGCCACCGATTTGAAAGATTTACTGGTCGACAATTGGCCTGAATTTAACCGGCAGATTACTCGCAAGTTCAGCGAATGCCTGAGACCGACTGTCACCGGCATCGTGTGGTTGCCGCAGGCATGTTAATTATACCAGAGTCACGCCAGAAGTCCAAAGGGTAGAACGTGAAATGTTTTCAACTGTCAATAAATCTTGGATGATGCTTCGCTTGCCAGATTGTCAGATGGATTTTGCCACTGTTATTTTTATACATTATAAATTTATAGCATATGAAGGCCTAATTAATATAGCGGATAGTCGAGATATCTGGCCAATTTTAAGTAGTGCTTTATATGTGTTATATATATATATATATATATATATATATATATATATATATATATATATATATATATATATATATAAATTGATAAAGAGCTTAGTGAAACAACACAAAAATTCAACCATACCAGGTTTTCCCAAATTTAGTTTTGGTAACGCTTAAGGTAAGTTTTTTTTTATTATTGCTGTGAAAGAAACAAAGCAGTATTTGCAACGCTTAATACCCTTCAAAACAAATACGTACTTTAAATATATTATATGTTCCATTCATATTCGATCAATGTGCGAAATGAACAACATGAACAATTTGAGCTTTAGGAACAAAAATTGCATACTAGGCGAGTACGATGCTCGTGGAATTATATTAATTAATTTTTTAGCCAAAAATTAACAAACGAAGAGTTGTAGCATGAACCGGTCATTATTGTCGTATAAGAATTAATTCTTGTACCACATTTCTGGCATCTCACGGAAACGACACACAGTGGCTAGATAATATATTTTTTTAGCCTCTTGATCTTCTGAGAAGAATTCTTGATGAACCATGCCTTGATAATTCAAGAAAACAGTGAACGTGACTTGGATTTTTGACTTGCTTTGATGTGCCCTTTTTGGCCTTTGTTCTAGTTTCAGTCTACTTTCTGATTATTATTGCGATCGCTACATGTCAAAAAGTTTTGGTTGCTAGTTGCGCTAGAAATTATCTTTGATAATCTGTCAGCTACTGAAATATCGGATTATGCCATTGATATCCTAAACCTGGGTTTAAATTTTGCTTCTTCTATCGATATGTCTGAAGATCTCTCAGATAATCTCATCCGCTGAAATCTCTACCAATAATGTAAAGATTGGAAAACAAACGAAAATAAAGCTAAATGTTACAACATGCTAACTAATTACAAAAATAAACTCAGTTCAAATCGTAGTAAAACTAGAAATGTCCTTATTAAAAACGAATTAATTAAAAAGACAAAGACATTTCAATCAAACTTGACAATACTTAAACCAGAAAAATCAAACAAAATTATGGAATCCACTAAGTACAACAAAATGCAATTGCTTTTACACGACATACAAACTTATAAAGAAATAAAAAACGATACTACTCAAATTATCCAAAAACAAAATAATATCGAAAACCTTAAAATTCATAACTCCCAACCACCTAAAATCTAAGGGTTACTAAAACTTCATAAAGACGGCAATCATGGAATCCGATAAATACAAGTAAATGAAACTGCATTTAAACGACATACAAACTGATAACGAAATAAAAAAAGACCCTACTCAAATTATCCAAAAAACGAAATAACGATATTATTAAACAGTGAGAAGATAAAAAAAACTATATATTTTCTAATATTGCTAAATACCCATGACGATCAATGCATTTTGTTTACAGTTATCTTTGAGTAAACCCACAAAATTCTTGAAAATATTTTGAACAAGGACAATATATGTGTCAAAGACTCATGGAATTTCACAGAAAAATTTTATAAAAGTAGTTTTATTTAATAATTATGTTCGTCGCTCGACGTGATATCTTTACACACAAATGTCCAATTAAATTGGCTGTAAATATAACTATAACAAAATGAAACCACATAAAAAAGTACACTGATACTCAACAAAATGAATTTTTGAAAGTGATTTAACTAATTTTAAAATCTACTTACTTTATATATAAAGAAAAATTTTACAAGCAAATTGAGGGATGTGCAAACTGACTTCATTGTAAACGCATTTAACATTTACCACGAAAAACCAAAATGTACCATCGAAATAGAAAATAACTCCAAAATAATATTTTTATTTATGATCCTACATTCCGAAGAGAACACTATTAAAACAGAATGGTATACGAGAGAAACACAGTCCGGGCGTTATCTAAATTACTTTTCACAACACCCTCCGACAAAAAAAATCAGTTATTATTGGACTGGCCTACAGGCCTGGTGACGAAATGTACACAAACAACGCTATACATAAAACCAGAAATATCCTTATAAAAAATAGCAACCCTCAAAAACTAATTAATATTCTTTTTATCTCAAGAACACAAAAATTAAACAATACCATACAACCTTTAACAAACAACAACGTAAATAATATTTAACCTATATCCTACATACAAAAATTATCGGAAAATTTATAAACATACTTCAAACTTCTAAATATCTTGGTATGTTATGAAAGTCTTAACCCATTAAAAAAATATTTAGCGGAGGAAATGAGAACCTCCTTCTTATAGAAGTCCGCTAAAAAACAATTTAGCTCTTAAAAACCCCGAAAAGACGAAAAACGCACGTAATTTATCAAATCTCATACCAAACACATTGGTATTTTGGAAGGTTAAGGTGGGGGCAAGTAATGTATGATGCATACACTGGTAAAAATACCATATAGTAGCGTTTTAACCTGTGTCTTTTTAATAATAAATATTTTAAACATATCGAATTTTTTTTTAAGAAAGTCGTAAAATGATAACGATGTGAGTGCTATTCCTATTTAAATGGAGTGACCTGATTAGATAAGCCCAAACATGGTAAAAATATTTTACATTTTTAAAAATACTGATGGCTGAATTTTTGACCGAAACGTCTAAAAATAGACAAAATGAAAAGAAAAATAAGAGAATTATTTCAAGAACTAATATTCCAAGAAAGAAATATTCTCTCTCTCTCTCTCTCTCTCTCTCTCTCTCTATATATATATATATATATATATATATATATATATATATATATATATATATATATATATATATAAATTATTAAAAATATCTGTAATTAATTGTAATTTTTGAACATAATTTTGGAAGGGGTTAAATTCATTTTTGCAGTATCACATATACCGATAGTGAGGATTAAATTATTTTCAAAAGTACGAAAAAGAGCCCCATTGTTGGTATATCAATTTTAAATAAAAGGTTTCTTGTAGAAAATGATTTATCTGTAAGTCTTCTTTACACCAAACAACCTAATCCTCTTGTCTCCCGCCCTCAAAGTCAAAACAAATTGCCCTCCTATATCATCTTTGCTTGTGAACACTATAAGTCAGGTAAACCGACAGAAAGAAGGTATTAGCTTTATCCTAAAATAGGCCATTCGACATTCCCAAATGCAGGTCAATGGCCTTTTTAGGGGTTGCAAGTGACTGACAAGAATGTGGCAGACGCGTGCCAAAACGGTAAATGGATCTGTTGATGTTTTAAGGGTGTTAGCTTCTGGGGATTTCCTAGGTAGAAATTTTGCTACTATAATTTTAAAGATAACAATGAACAGTAATATACCTATAAGATATTTATTATATAATGACAGAGAAGTGTCAAAAAGGATGATTTTCAAATAATATTAATTTGTAGAAAAAAAGACCCCCATTCAACCAGCTGACAAAAATTTTTTTAATGGTATTGCAGGAATTATTGCGATTGTAAAGTTAATATTAATGTTTTAATGTAAAATATTTAATACGATTTTCTCAATCAAAAATATCAAAATTATGAACAACTAATTACGCCTGCAAATCTCATATACTCGCAATGTCCCCTAGTATAAACTCTGTTGATGTGATGAACTTGAAGAACAACGACTTTATTACACTTTATATCTTTACACTAAAACATAATTGTTATTTATAATGAGAAATCCGAGACGCTGAAGCGTAAATTTTAATCCTATCCCCCAAAAGAAATAAAGACAGCCATAAAAATCCAACAATGCTCATCGAATCCTCATTCGGATCCATACTTGTTCCGTTACATTCGTTACGCTCCATATAATACATTTGCGCCCCCTTAATTTCGCCACTGCTTATTATTCAGAATGGATCTTCTTTTCTGCGTTCGTCTGTTCGTCTCTTTATCCGCGCTTTTATTATTTTCTCTGCCTCTATCGTGGCCTTGTTAGGGTCTATTCGGGCGAAACCCAGTCGGTCGGATCACATATATAATTTGCTTAGCTCGTCTTGCTGTTCCTTTTTATATTTGCATGTGATACACATTCCATTGAGCCCATATTTTGCGTGCGGAAACTATATAAAATTTCTCCCCGTTGTCGGAGTAAAGCCCTGCTGCTTTTCTTGTAGACCTTTCGAAATTTATGATAATGATGTTGTCTTTTAAATCATACAGGATGAAGCTAAATATGACAAATAGTCTTATCTGTTTGGTACACTGGATCAGTTGAGGAGACTTTTCAGTTTTGGTTAATATACAAATCTTTGTTGGCTAGTTATTTTATGTATCTAGATAGTACTTATTTATTTATCTAATTACATGCACTACAGAATGATATATTCTAAATGGTATGGTAAATGACACAGAACAAAAACAAAAAGAAAAAACAGTCAAACAAAACTCAAAAAGAAAAAAAGAAGAATGTACAACAAAGTATATCATTTAAATATTATAATCGTTTTAATCCTTCGTTGTGGGTCCTTGAAAATGTCATAGTCCATATAAAATCGGTTATAATTAACCATTAATCTGTTTATGAAAGCGGACTGGCCGTAGTTGGTGGAATGATAGCTTTCTTGGAACAGCCGTTGCAGCCTAGTATGTCTTGATGGGACCCTAAAATTAATCTCGCTCAGCAATATGTCGCAGTCAATTATGTTATTAAATATTTTGAACAGGAATAAAAACATAGCTTCTCTTCTTCTGTTCTTCAGACTCTTGAGTCCACACAATATCAGTCTCGTTTCAAAAGCTAAGCCGTGTGATGGAAAATGGTGCTTATATAGAAGATATTTCATGAATATATTTTGTACTCTCTCGAGTCTGCTTTTGAGGGTGACATAGTTGGGAGTCCATATAATTGAACAATATTCTAAAATGCTACGAACAAGCGGGCTGTATAAGCAAGTCAGAGCTCTAGTGTCATTAATATGTCTAGAGTTTCGCTTAATAAATCCCAGCAATCGTAGAGCCTTGATCGCGACGCTGTCAATATGAGCGTTGAATTGCAAATCTTTTGTGAAAATTTCTCCTAAATCATTGATAGATTCGATGGATCCGACGGGTTGACCCAGAATTTCATATGAATTAACAATTGGGTGATCGCACTTGAAGAAGCTGATAGATTTGCATTTGGAGACGTTGATGAGTTGAAAAACACCAGTCGACGAAACAATCTAGATCAGTTCGTAAGTGCTTATGATCTGAGAGGAAACAAAGCAGGAAGTAACGTCGTTGATGAACAGAAGAAATAGAACCGGTCCCATGTGTGATCCCTGAGGGACACCAGAAGTAGCCTTTACTTAGCTGGATAGGGACCCGCACACCTCCATGCGCTGTCGTCTATCGCTGATATAAGATTTGATCCAGTTTAAATAATTTCCTGAAATACCGATTTCAGACAGCTTCTTGAGTAGCAGTAGATGCTGTCAAAGGCTTTAGACAAATCGGTGTAAGTTGCGTCAATCTGATGTTACAGTGGAACGTTCCTGATAAAATCCATGCTGTTTAAGATTGATGTATCGCTTGTTGGTATTAAAGATCACACGACATATAGTAGGGAACTCAAGTTTTCCAACGCTTTTTTCAGAATCAAAATCGGATGATTTGGACGCCATCCGATCAGACAAACTCGAAAAATGGTCAATTTTTGTAAACGAAATCGGATTGCAAAATTATCGTGCAAAAACTATCGATTTGATCCTAACGAATTATGGCATAAAGTTTCCTTTGCTCTAATATGAAGGTCCTCAGAGAAATTTAAATGGTCGAAAAAATTTGATTAAAAAACTGCTTTTTACCTTTTTTTAATTATTGCTATTTTGCAATCAGGGAAATATATTTTGAGATTTCCAACTAATCTTATCTTATGGCAAATTTAATTATGAAACTTCTTTTCCTCTTCAACTTTCCTCTAAAATGAATACCTTCAAAGTTACACGAGAGAAAAGAGAAAAAAAAAACGTTATGTTTTCGTTATTTTTATATTTTTATTAATAAAAACAATGTTGCCCAACTTTTTGAAATGACGCATATCAAAATTATCGTTATTCAGGTTATTCTGAAGGCTCTCATGCAAAAGTCTCCATGTTCCATTTCACTTCCACCTAAAACCAGATAAGCCCTGGTCTAAAAATATATACCTTTAATACCGAGCTCAAAGAAAAATATAATTCTTGACGAAAAAATATCCTTTAGTTTCCTAATTCCTTTGTTGTTATATTATTGGTAATCTCCGTGTTCTAATTTACTTCATTCCATTTCTCGTGATATAAAAATCGATGGCACCGCCCATTAGCACCCTTACAATGACAGTGAAATAGTACCTAATTTGCTAAAATCGCCTTTGCTAATGCCATTATAGGTGTTGAACGTCGATCCGATATTTATTACAGACAAAATTGCAACTAACACCACGTGTTACTGATTTACGGACGTTTTTCCGGCGTTCGTTATAGATCCGTTAAACACAGCGGGAAAATCTTCGGCTTCGTGTTATGTTTCTTAAGCCCCTCATTTCGTTTTTTATTACATTTGACAGATGTATTCCGAAGATTTTTATTTAATTTGGTAAATGTTATTAGATTTTCTTTCGATTATCAAATTGACACTGAAAAGTTTGGTTATATTAAATATTAAAATTTTATGTAGTAGCAATAACTACTACTTTCGATAATCTTTAATAATATGTACATAAAACTAAGTTTCTTGCCTAGAAGTGATTTTTTTTCAGCGGGTGTTATAAAGCTTCAAAGCAATGAGAAACGATTCTGCCGTAAATTAGTTTTCAACTACTTATGTTCTTTCCTATTAAATTTGACAAATAAGTTCGGCTAATTTTTATTTAATTTTTGGAATTTGTAAAACAGTAAAATACGTAAAAACGTAAAATTTGCAGTAAGTTGTCCAAGAAAGAAATTAACTTACCAAGTAAAATCTTGAATTCTTCAAACGTGGTTAAATTTATACGGGTTGAGCAAACATTCTAAAAATATCTAATATATACATTTTCTGCTACAAAATAATTTCAAAACAATGCATGTCGTTCTGTCAAAATTTATCAAAATTTCAAATTGATGTTACAAGATTTTAAAGTGCCTCATTTATCAAAAAAGTATAACAGCACAATTCCAAAATGAGTAGTAAAAAATATCAACCTACTCTTAACCAAATATAGACACAATATTTATCGGCGTGGAGATACACTTTTTTAATCAATTCTCTGCGTGTATTTATTTAAAAAGAGAAACTATAATAAAATTTCGAAAAAAAATGAACCGACTTCTAAATGCTAAAAGGCATATATAACAATATAAATTTTTATATGAACTTGAAATTATTGATGTCGGTGCCAAATTAATACCTGAAAAAATGTGATTCACAAAAAAATATGGAGACATACTTTATTTGTAATTGATTTTTTACCATATATGTTTCATTTGGTAATAATTAATATTAATATATAGGGCGCAACATAAAGGTTGGGAATAAATTAAACAGTGGATTCTTAATAAAAAATGACATTTTTATATGTAGTTTTGCTCTACGAACGTTTCTAAGTTACACACATTTTTTAAGTATAATAACTTTCGAAAGCTAGGAAATAATGGAATGAAATTTTAGCCAGAGCTATGATGGTTATTTTTGTTTTCAGATAAAACGTCATTGTCAGTTAAGATAAACTTTCATTCTACGTTTTTAATTGGGTTAATTGATAAAAGAATTAGCAGATATGCATTTTATTTATGGCCTTGCAAACAGAAATACAGTATTAGCTGCGCGTCTGTATGCTGAATATTTTCCGATTCGACTCATTCCGAATAGAAAGACCTGTTCCAGAATTCACGCTCGCTTACCTGAAACCGGCTCCTTAAAATCTTGTACTTTCAGCGGAAGATCTCTAAATGTAAGGACAGTGCCGCTCGAAGAACGAATACCTCGGACGGTCGAGGGAAATCCTGATTCTAGTGCAAGAACAATTAGAAGAATGGAGAGAGTAAGCCATATGATGGGCCAACGAATACTCCATGATAATTTGTTATACTCATATCATCTGCAAAATGTACGGCCACTTTCTGCCGAGGATTATGTTCCACATCTCAGATTTTGTAACTGGTTTTTAAATAAGATTAACAAGAATTGTTTGTTTCACTCATCCATCTTATTTACTGATGACGCTGGATTTACATGGAATGGTATAATTAATTTCTATAATATTCATCTATGGGCCGATGAAAATGCGCATGGAATAATACAATTCCGGCACCATCAACGATTTTCTAAAACGTTTGGGTAGAAATAATGGGCGATATTTTTATTGATACCATGGTACTACCGAATAGATTAGACCGCTTAACATATCTGTCGAAATGGATTAAATCCTTTATTAGAAGAAGCCCCACTTGAAACACGCAAGTGGATGTGGTTTATGCATGACGGCGCCCCAGCTCATTTTAGATGAGAGGTGTAGGAATACCTTAATGAAACTTTTCGGAATAAATGGATACGTCGTGGAGGGCCAAGAATATGGCCTCCTCGTTCTCCTGACCTTAGTCCCTTGAAATGGGATGTCGGTAAATTCTAGAGATGCCTGGTATTTTTGCATGAGTATGAGAATCCATGAGAAAACGGATTGTAAAATGTATTGCAGCTGGAGGACAAATTTTCAGCATCTTAAGTAATATTTTTTTGGTTTGATGATAAAAAAAATTACCGGTGGCATAACACATTTTTTTTAAACCCTACGGTAATATGCGTATGCACGCCACTGACTAAATTACGATGTCAATTTTTTTACTGGCTCTAGAACATTTCGTTCCATTATCTTCTAGCTTTCGAAAATTTTTTTTAACACCCTGTAACTTAAAAATGAATATTTGAAGAGAAAAACTACGTATGAAAAAAAATTACTAAGGAATTCATTGTTTAATCTATTCCCAGCCTTTATGTTACACCCTGTATTTCAACAAATGTAATTTTCTATGTATATAACGATAGACAATAACAAAAGTTTTATTGTTATGTTCATTTAAAAGACTAGGAAATTTTACATAATTGGGACGTATAAATTTAATGAATTTTACAAAACTAACATTTTTGACACATTTAGAGATGGGAGGAAATATGTTTCAAAACAAAAAAAAAATATCAAAAAGTAAAAACGCATAAATACTTAGGTCTGATCAAATTGTAGCCATCATTTCGGAAAAAATCGTTTTCTTTGCATTTTTCCAATTTTTATTTTTAATTTTCATATTTTATCCCTCGAAACAAAAACCATTAGAAAAATTAAATTTTCCTTTGAAATAATAATATGGGAAATATTTCAATTCCGGTTTCACGCTCGGAGAAAAGTATTACAACTTATATCAAATTGCCTGAAAATCATTTTCATTCCTTTATGTCAACTGTATTACAAATTTTATTACATTGTTAAAATTGTTTGTGACGAATTCTTGAGAGTGTTTTTGTTCTGATATAATTTGGTTCGTTTACTTTGTGTTTCGAAATGAATACACAAATTTTATTTGTTTATTTTGGCGCGTGAAAACAGTGAGAAAAGAGCAGACAGAAAGCCAGGTGGCAATAAGTTTCCAAAATAATTATGTAGGTAATCTAATATTTTAATCATAAATAGGCGTTTGATTTATTATTCGGGACTGATTTGATAGTTATTTGCTTGGGTGGTAAAACCCAATAGTACAAAAAATATATTCAGTTTAAAGCTAAAAAACTTTTTTCTAATAATGTATATTTCTCATGCCACTAGCTGGTAGGAAATTTGTCGCGACAGGCATTTTAAGAAAAAAAAATTAAGTGCTAGAATTACTGGGAAAAATTTAGCCCTAATAAATTGTAAACATATGTTTATGGATTAATTTCAAACATTGACCTAATCCCTTCCACAATCAGTTTAATCTCGCCACAATATCCGGTAATGTAAAACGAAATGTTTATTGCGAATTATTTCCAAATTTAGATATTTAGTCTGCATCATCACGAGTTTCCCCCTATGTGATATGTGTTGATTTATTTGGTTTTTAATTCCCACATTTATCAAGTATGACAGCGTAGACCTTGAATAGTTTAATAGATGTCAATTTAAAAAGTTTCTTGCAATTTAGTAGGTATAGATAACATTTTATCATAGAGAATATTTTCATATTTAGTTAAAATAACATAGTTAATTGAATATTACATATATGCAAAAAGATTGGATGCATTAAATAATATTATAAAAGTGGTAGGTAATAGTGATTTCTATTTTGCAAACTTCCTAAATCAATATCGAGCTGAAAAACTCTCATTCTAAAAACGAAAGATTTCAAGTTAATAAATATTATACTATATCACACACAGAGAAAATATTATCATATTATTATAGTATATTGTCAATAATACTTTGCTTTTAAAAGCACTGTCTTCAAGATTTAGAATAGGTAAATACATATATGGATTTGTTTAAATAAGGAAGATAATATTAAGGTGCGTATAAACATGGCGAGCCGAACGCGTGACGAGCTTGCATCGAACTTGCAGCAAACCTCCTATTATCTTTACCGGTTCGGAGACAGAAATATTTACCAGTATTTATAAATTCTGATAATTTGGGATAGGAGGCGTTTCCGCGCCAAATATGTTTTGTATCACGGATACTGAAATTTGTTATCCAGTGAATAACGTAGTAGAGTTTTACAAAAAACGTTGATAAAGAATATGACCAGATTTAAAATTACTTATTTTTTTAAATAGGACTTATTGGTGATGAAGAAAAAAAGACAGCCTTGTCTCGGTTGAAGTGGAGTACACCACGCAAATTTTCCACGAATGTTTTATTTAATACAAAGTGAAGATAGGCCTGCTCTTCCATGTCTGACCACAAAGAATAAACGACTGCTTTTGTTAGTTCCATGTAGTGGGATTTAACTGTTAAAAAGTTTATTAAATAAAAAACGAAAATCTCGGCGATAATAGTGCACTACCTTGAATGAAAAAAGTCAAGATTGGAAGTTCTAGTAAATATAAAGTTCCAACGTATTATCGGACAATACAGAGATTTTGAACATCTATTAAACAAAATAGAATCTCTCATTTCCAAAAGAGAAAAATATTTTCAGCAGCCCATCTTCATTTGACAGACACTCGAAATTTTCTTCTCGCTGGTCTCTACAAATTTCCTGACGTAATTTCATTTCACACATCCACTTATTTTCTTTTCTAAAATTTTTGTGCATAACTGACAAGTTTTGGAATTATTTGCAGGTCTCCTCTAAATTCACCATATTTTCTTCGGACCACTCCATATTCATTTATGAACAACTTTTAATTAGTGCCAACTGTTAAATAAATTTCATTTTATTGACAAAAAAATAAAAAGTCTGTCTGGTTGCAAAGTATTTTTTTTATAAACCTGTCCCTTTAGATAAAAAAAAATTCCTTTGAGTTCGCACCTAAAAATCGACAGAAAAGGGATTGCTGCGAGTCGCGGTCTAGGTATCTTCTTTGAAACCTGCCGCCGAAGGCACTCAACAATGGAAATCGGCAAAATTCAAAGGAGTCTCGTTGTAAGTTCGCAGCAGGCTGGTCACGGGTGCGTCACGTACTCGGCTCGCCATATTTATATGTATCTTTATATATTTCTTTTAAGTATAATAAATTTAAGCAATATCAAAATGTCATTGAAACAACTCAAAAATTACAAATATTTCACATTGCAAATTTTCGGAGATTATCTTTAGACATTGAGGTCTTACTGATTCTTATGTGACATTTGGTTATATAAAATTTAGAAAAAAATTGTTGTTCTGCGGATCAATGTTAATTAATTAACATTTCAAAAAGAAAAACTTACACTTTGTTAGACAAGTCGTTACAAAAACTAAATCGGACCCTGTTTACAAGTTTGCGGACAAGTTTTTCCACGAACTAAGTTTAAATAGAGTAAAAATAATGGATAATCTGATGAAAACTTTAAAAACGCTCTTGGTAAATTGGACAGTTACTGCGGGTAAATCAGGAAAGATAAATCGGAGTAGAGCAGATTTACCGTAACTTAGTTTATAAAACTTTATTGTTAACTTCCACGTTTAAAGTAAAAACTGACAAATTGAAGATGAACACTGAATATTTAATGTTACATTCTTTCCCGTTAGAAATTTAAATAGAATATAAAGTTGACGAGATATTATCAAATCAAAGCTCAATAAATTTAAAAGATTTTACTACCCACATTTTGAGTTTTCCCACGATGATCGTAAATAACTCGAAGCACTCATAACTCTTATGGAAACAATATTCCAAACTCTGACAAATCTCCTCACCCTATCAACAAAAAAGGTTTCGATCCGGATTTTATGTTCTACTACGTTTTAAATTAAATGAAGCATACAAAATTGAATGTATACACAAACGAACAAATCCCGAGCGTTCTCGAAAAGAAATTCGAATAGGATATGTAAATAAAGTATAGATGTGCGTGCTTTCTTATTGTACCAGAAGGGCTGAAAGTATTTATTTGAAAACATCGCAAATGGTGTTAGAATATTAACTCTCGCTATGTGAGCACAATTGTTTTGTATGTACTATTCTATTTGGGAAAATTTTTTTAGCTGATTGAATTAGTATCGAACATACCTGATATCAAAAATATATGCTTTTTGGAAATAGATGTATAAATAAGAAAAAACACATTAGTTGTTATGTTGAAACAGACCGGTAAATTTTGGAGTCTCGAATTTTCTAGGCTGAATAAAACTCCATTTACCAAATTGACGATCATGTCAATATTTTAAAATATTCTAACCCGAAAGTAACATAATAATACAAATATTCTGGGTACACTTGGAGCTTGGATATTTCAAAAACCAGAGGTGTTCGTAAGCAGATATAAATTCTACACTGTTAAAAATGACCTTAAATTTAATGTAAATTCTACATTAACTTTGAATTTAAAGCAAATTCATAGAAATATCGGTTCATTGTACATTAAATTTGGTTAAATAATATCTTAGATTTCAATAAGATAACTGAAAAGATATTTCAACTTTCTGTAAGTTAAAATTACTACACATGTACCATAACCTTACATGAATTTACATTAATATTCATGGTGCATTGCATGAGATTCCGGGAGATGGCGCAACTTGTAATAAACTTTTTATTTAGTATGATCTAAGTTGCTTATAGTACTCAATTTTCTTATGATGAGGTGTACATGTCTGCCAGTATTGACGGAAACCAATGAGTTCGAAACCGGTGTACAGATGACGGTACACTACCTCTGGAAAAAATTTTTACCTTTTCCTGGTCGCAGAATTTTTTTACCTCATATTAATATTGGTGCATTAAATATGTGATAATATATCTTAAATTCAATGAACACTGGCTGTATATTTAAGGTACATAGTCATCTAAAAAAGTAATAATCAAACTTTAAATTTAATGTATGATTACATTAAATTTAATAGAATATATTAATTTAGTTTAATGTACAAATTATTTAATTTAATGCATTACATTAATTGAATTTAAGAACCGTTTATGAAATTTGCTTCCAACATATTTACCTTATATTTAAAGCATTTCCTTTTTATAGTGCACGGAAATAAAACGTAAAACCTTGGAAATGATCTGGGCCAATAACCTAGTGTAGTCTCACACTGTGTGTGTCTATGGACTCGAAAATTTAAAATATGTTTTTAGTCCTTTTGTGACTGAAATCAGCTCTCAAAGTCAGTATGTATTGCATCAATTTCAAACTTGACGTCCGATTAAAAATGGCGGATACAGTATGGCGGTAGTAAGAGATAATTATAATTTTAATCAAGCAATAATCGAAGGTGGTTTACCGGGATCATAAGACACAGTTCTTTTTCTAGGATATATTTTTAAAACTGGTTATACTAAATCGAACAGTTTTCCAGATATTTACATTTAAAAATATAGCAACAGTAGCTATAAAAAAATACTTTTACATTCCTAAGTAGTTTTACAATTCCCGTATAAAAACGTTAAGTTTTAATTTAATCAAAAGTAAAATTTGTTAATTTCCCTTAAATATGCTGGCAATATTGAGTAAGAGACAACCTGTTAGCCATCATATTTAGCTAAAAATATCTAGAAAAATATTTAATTCACACCTGGGGTATAATCAGAAAAATAGTGTTCAGACTTCAACACAGAATTGTAAAATAAAATCTAGACCTTGACCCACCTTTTTTGGAAAAAGTAGTAAAGTAAAAATAATTTCGGCCATGCTTTGAACTTGAGTGTTCGATATATATATTTTTTTGTTTTCCATTGGTACAGTCAGATTCTTAAAAAATTTGATGTTTTGACATTGAACAAATTTACGAGTTATATCACGAAAAAGATATTTTTAATATTTTGTTGTACCTAGATCGAAAGCTGAAGATTTTTTATATGTTTTTTTTTTTGAAAAATAGAGTTTTTGAATCATCTGACGAAATGAAGCGTCGTTGTACCTGCAGCTGTGTACTCTGCTCTTTAAGAATACCAAAGTTTATTATTAGTCACTGATTTAAAAAAAAGGGTTTATTTTCACACTTTTTAGTTCTTCTTACGTCTCACAACTGCTTTTTCGAATACGTCTTTTGTTTTTGAACCAGTTTTATCTTTAGAAAACATGTTCCTCGATTTGTTCAATTTTCTTATATTTTTAAGTTTAGGAAAGATTAAATACTGTGAGGATAATGACTTTTTTTGGACGTAGTTTTTATCAAGTGGGAAAATAGTGTGGAATTGTGAGCTAACTGGTATTGTTAGGCCTTATCAAATCTAGGTTCGAACCCTGGAAAAAAAAATTTATAGCTTTCTTTACTGCTCTAAAAGAGCATTTTCTTGCGGTGCTGGCTGCACGCTAAAAGCTTGCTCATTTCGTTCTTTTTTTTAATATTAACTATACCTTCATAAGAATTTTTGTCATGTGCAGTTGCAAAAAAGTATTATTCGGCTTTGATATTGAAATATTTTTCAAGGAACACGAGAAAATAAGAATCTGATATATTTTTGTGAGTGTATAGTAGATTTTCGCTGACACTAATAACGCGATTTCGATTATCGTATATTACGGCCATACCCCTGTGTTTGAGTTCATTTTTTTTTTAATATTTTACAATTATAAATACAGTAGCTTGTTATGGTGGGTCGTGTCGGTGTTTTGCTTCATTTCTCGAAAATATAAAAAAAAAAACCACGTTCTAGAAAATACTTACTATCAAAAAAAAAAAAAAATATTAAAAATGCCCTTTTCGAGATATAAATTTATGAGATATGTTTGAAATGAAGATTAAAATTTCTTTAAAATATTCATTTTTCTAGTTGACTCTAACTTAATTTGACTCTTGATTCTGACATTTGAAAAACAATGAGTTATAATTAAATGGCCAAAAGTGAAAATAGGAGTCCCCGTAAGAAGTCTAAAAATTCCAGACATATTACCTTAGGGTAAGTTACACAAGAATTTATAGGTCAAAGTGTCTAGAGAGGCAAGAAAGCCTTAACGACCCATTCACAATCTACAAATGATAAATTAATTAAAGATTACAATGGTACTATCTGAAAGGTTACATTATATAAATAGAATGGAAATTACAACCATTTAACCAATATTAGGAGCTTCGATATACTAACCTGAACTAAAAATGGAAGTTAAATTAAGCTATTTTTTATATCCTGTATAAATTTGTCCAATAAACATTAAAGTATTTTTTTTATAGTTCAAGCCACATGATATACTAAAATCGATAAAAATAAATTCGTCTTAATAGAATAAAAACAACAAACTTCAGCTGATTAAATTATGCTGTATTATTTATTACACCGTCTATTTACGTTTAAAGAGAGAGAAATGGCCGCGCGTCTGACAAATCGCGCTAAAAATAGTCGGACATATGGGCGGACACTCTCCGCAACAAATCGTGAACTTGCCGGCCTTCTGACTGGTCTATTACATCGTTGACCTAATAAAAGTAACATTATTAGACGTTTCGGATGTAATAAATCATTGGTATGGTCTAAGAAAGTACAGCCCCCTTTTTATACTAACGAAGGAATAAAGTGTCGATTTTGAATTAAACAGTTTTGTACGAAAATATGCTGGACTGGTTTAACTAGTATATAAACTGCAGACACCCTATTTATATGTCTTCTTATGCAAAGGTATATAAAATCTTTTTAGAGGTGATAAAAGCCAACTGAAAAAATTTTAAAATTCATTTTTATACTTTGTAGAAATGACTAGTACTAAATTAAGAAAAATCAGTTAAAGGGTAATTAAAAAAAAATTTTTGAAACAAAGTTTTCTTTTTTCTTCACAGGTATAATAAACAAATAATAGAAAAATATTACGAAACCTCTTATCTTAACTAAATATATGGAAGCTGTTGATGTATTGTAATGAAAATATATAACGAAAAATAAAATATTTTATTGTTTTAATATGATCACTTTCAATACAAACTAAAAACCTACTGTAACAGTAATCCGGGAAAAATATATATAAATAGTATTCTTCACATGCGTATATTTCGGGAATACTTAGATGCATAACTCTTATAGCGACATACGTGGTAATTTAGAGGGAAAAAGAGTAATTTTGGTTAATGGCGACGATGATCCATTCAAAGAAGTCCCCCTTACATGCCACAACGTTTTCCAGCGGCACTCCCACAGTTTTAACAACTCGTTTTTGGAATAGCCAACAGCGGCTTCGCCGCCATTATTTTTCTTTCATCTATGTCATCAAATCTTCTTCCTATAAGAAATTCTATAATTTGGGAGTCTAGTTAATGTCAATATCGTAGGGAGGCTAAGAAGTCGAATAATATACTTGTTTTAGCAAAAATTACTGGATAATTTGTAATAAATGGGCATATGGCATAGTAAAGCACTTTTGCCACAAATGAGAGCCATGCTCATCGAATCACGTAATTTACATAAAACCTTTAGATCATACTCATTTTCATTTTATATCCTTCTAGAACATATTCATAGTAAACAATGTTTTGCAGATCGAATATAACATTGTTGCCAGCACGAGGGTTACTGTCAGGAATACTACGAATCACAAAAATGATTTTCGAATAAAAATTGACACGTTTTAAGTCAAAATGAATACAACTCTTTGTTTGATAATGCGATGAGCTGTAAAATTATGTCTACACAATAACGTAAAGTCACATTATGCTGCTTGATGAATATGTTTGTGAAGTTCCCCTACAACTGATGGATTCCTGTCAAGGAACTTGGGGGGGGGGGGTAAAAGTAAGGAGAATACCCTAAAATAAATTCGGTCGGGCCTGTAAAGCTATACTCCCCTTAAGGGGCTATACTGTACTTGCGCAATAGCGCGTTATTATGTTGGAAAATTACAATTTAGAATTCATTATTAAATGAATAATAAACTAAATACTGACATAAAATAGATTTAAACGTAATTCTCTGGGTAAAAATTTGCATTATGGAAATCTAGGAAAATGACGTTCTTTTGAAAAAATTTCAGGACTTCTCCCTATTTCGAGGTCGTAGAACACGATTCTGACCTTTGCTTTCCATAATTTTTCCTCAGATTTGCGGAAACAGTGAAAAACACTTTTCACTTTAGGTTCAACTTTTTGTAATATAATAATATAAATCGTTAAAATTTTGTTACAACCACAAATTCTACCCTGATAAAAGACTCTGTATTATATAAAAATTCACAAATGAGCACATTTTTTTAGAAAAATCAAGAAAAATATCAAAAAAACAAATAAAAACAAAGTGGCTTTCGTCATTAAATAATGGTGTAACTCGTTCCCAAACCCTGTAAAATTAGCGCTGTTGCCAGATTGCGAATACGATTTCTGTGAAATTCGCATATATTTTTTTATTTCATAGATTGTCCGGCCTTTACGTGGTGTCTGCTGGACAATAATATTTCTAATTAATAAATCTAGGTTAGTTCAGGTTAATTTTGGTTTCTCAAACTAACCAAAACTGACCACAAATTTTGGTTGGTTAACATTAATTTTATCCTTTTTTATACGTTACAAATTAACTGTAATGGCTAAATTTTATAGTTTATATTACGAAAGTATAAGTCTAGGTCAATTTAGATTAGTTCAGATGAGTTTCAATTTTACAAATTAACCAAAATAAAGCTAAACCTGAACTAACCAAAAATTTGGAGTGCTTAAAATTAGTCTTTCCCTGAGACTGTATAAAATATTACAAAAATTAAATTATATTATTGACTGACATGGAAAAATTTTATAGTTTATACCACGAAAATATTTTACATGTGGCAACGTGTCAAACGAATAATAGTAGTTTTCGCGACTCTGATGGTCGATGGCCTTTCCGGAACGTATTTTTGGTTTGTTTGTTGAAAACACAAGTTTTTCTAAATTTTTCCACTAAAATTTTTACAAAAATAGTTGAAATATATTACATATACGATATTGTAACTAGCAGCATTGAAAATAAATATATAAATTCGGTGTTTTTTTAGACTTAAAAGTGCTTGGTGAAGTGGCGCTTGGCGTTTTGTGAGTTTACCGGGAAAATGAGGAAAAATGGTGAAAAATCAAAGCCAAAATCGTGTCCTACGACCTCGAAATAGGGGACAAATATTGAATTTTTCCAAGAAACATGTATTTACCGAAAATAATGAATTAACGGAATTTTTAAAAAAAACAATACCATATATTGATGCATTGTTATAAATAAAAAGTCTGAACAAATGTCTTGATAACATATACAAATATAAATTCCGAAATTTAACTAATGTTCCTGCCCGCCACAACAAATAAAATCCAGAGAATTTTAGGCGTCGAGGACGATGACAAACCACCACATTAAACACAAAGAATCCGCCGAGACGCCGATCACCACTTCGGAAAAACCTGCTGTGGTTTCCTGGTTCTCATATTGCCAACCTCATACAACAAATTTACTATGAAATTTCTTTCTGCGCTTACTCAATGTAGCTACCTGATGTCAATTTATGACATTTATTTTCTGCATGATAGGATAGTTTTTACGACATTTAGTGTATTTTTGTAGCTTTCCACAACCCCACTTTTTTGGATCCTGTTTATGACAAACGCGTTCTTAAGTTTCAAGTTACTGAAAAAAATCGAAAACTTTCAGAATGGAACTCATATGTTCCGAAGAAATTTATATTTTGTTACACCTTGATCACTTGGCTACAGCAAAATTAAAAGTTACCACTGTAAATAGTTCAATATTTTATTAAATTTATGATTGAATCTCTTAAATCCATCCGTTGGGTTTTCTTGATCATCGTAACTATGATCAACTTTTATTGTTTCATTCTACTGAAATCGATATTGAGATTTCCGCAATTGATTTTTTGTTTCTTAATTTTTATTGCATTATCCTGTTAATTCTTTGGAGTGTCACATCGGCATATATTGATTTTTATCTAAAGATTTTCACATCAATATCCTTAATTCTACGGCTATGGCTCCCAAGGTACATCTCATGTACGAAGGAGAAAAATAAAATCGATTTAACAGAACGCTCTGATGAACTTTACAAAAGACGTTTTGAAATTTTTTAATTTGAATTGAAAATTGATCTATCAAGACAGATACGTCTGATTGTGTCGACTGTAATGGAAAACGTATTGAATTGCAAGCTGTCTTCAGCAGCATCGGTGTCACAGTGTGGTATTGTGCAACTTAACCAGAAAGGCGTATCGGATTTTAAATGTCTTTTATGTGCCGGTACACAAGATTTATTTCTTATAGTTTCTTGGAATTCATGAATGTAGTTAAGACACTTTGTTGCATTAAATTAAACTTTGAATCGTCTGGGAAATAATTTCAAGTAGACAATTTTCTTGTTAATATTTTCACTAAATGTTAAACAAATGCAATCTACAATTGCTACGTAATTGACATAAATCATCACTATATTAAAAATGCAGGGATTGCATTACAAATAAGACGTGTGTAGAAAGTCCAGTTTCATTGTCTATACATTATTCGTTGAGAGCCAGCATTACAGCTCATTGAAAAATATTAAATTTTGAATAAAAATACCCTGTGAGGAAAAAAATTATCTTTTTTAAGTATTTTAACCGTTCTATTATACCCTCATTATATTCTATTTCTCCCTAAACTTTTTACACCCTATTCAAATAAACCTTTTCGGATCAATAAAAGGAAATCTTTTTAATATTCGTATCGTGACTTCGGAACCAAATAAACAGGCCTTAATTAACACCACATCAGCATATAGGTGGGACGTGAGCCCTTAAAACACAGCGGACCGAATCGAACAGTGACGATTTCTAACGAGTCCGTCCAACTACGCTTTCCTTTTGCACTCGTGCATTACGTGCTCCGTTTATAAATACGTAAGTATGATGTTTTTCAAATAAATTTAGCCGCTGCTGTTGATTGGTAATTGAGTCAAACGATGCACAGTGGTGAGTGTTAGTGACTGAAATTACTCCATTTAAACCGTATATTTCGGAGCGAAATTGATCAAATTACTTGAATAACAAGTAATTTAATTTAAATATGTATGTATATGGTTAATTTACTAAAGAAAAAGCAATATAAATATTTTTTAAAGAATCTGTTAATGTGTACCTTACTAAATGGCTGATTTTTCAGTTGTTTATAAACAATAGAAAAATATATTGCATTAATACACCGAAAAGAGCCTCTTGTGTATTCAATAGTTTTGTGCACAGTAACTTTGTTTATAAAATTTTATGTTTTTTTGATTGTTTATTCTTAGCGATATAGGGATCGTACAATGATCTGCGGGTGCCCAAATGAAAGCTCGAGACATACTAACAATAACAATTCTGTACGACAACTAGAAGCTGAGATCGACTGATTTTTATTGTACCATTAATATTTATAGAGTTATGGCATGAAACAAATTGCGACAGTCATTTGCCGCCAAATATAATTGGTTGTACAAGAAAAACACATGTTAACTTTTTTGTGAAATTTATTGGACGAACATTTTTCACATACAAAATTTTTTTGCTAACGTACATATTTTTTGCTTAAATCTATACAAAATATTTATTCCGTTCTCCGTTTCTTAGACATCGATAGACATTCATTTTGGAAACCCTTATCGGTTTCATTATTATCATTACAATTATCATCATCATTATCATTCTCATCGGCATCGCATTATTACTCTCATCATCATCATCACTCCCATCATTGACATAATTATCATCACCATCAACATCATCGCTCTCATCATCGACATAATTATCATCTTCACTCTCATCATTAACATAATTATCATCATCATCAACATCATCATTGTTATCATAATCATAGTTACTTTCTCCATTATCACTTTCATCGTCTTTGAAAGTAATATTAGAATAATTCTCGATTGAATAATCGCTTACAATATAATCGTCAAATGTAGTTTATTCTCGAAAAATATTAAATGTACATTAAAAATCCTAATTAATAGTACACTTGACCAATGCAACAATTTTTTCGCAATTTGAAAAGCACGTAAAAACGATAAAATTATAATAAGACATAAAATGAATGAAAGCGCAACAATTTGTTTCTTGCTATGTTTAACAATAATTTGATTACAAAGACATATCATCCATTGTTCGAATTTGAAACGTCTGAGTCACGTTTTTTTCCGCTCACCTCAAGCTGAAAGAACACCCCCCCCCCCCTCCTCCACTGCTCACTTTCTGACTCCCGGAGCTGGTGCAATTTTAAACTACTGCTACATTAACAATTTTGAAATAATTGAGTTGAAAACTACTGCATACAATAGTTTAACCGTCTCCCTATGAGTTCCTACTTAAATAATCCTTTAATGTTAATAAACAACTCGGCAGCGATTTTTTGAAAAAAAAACTCTATTTCGGCTTCTAGTCATAATCTCAGCTATCTCATGCACTTATCGGCATTTCGATATCAACAATTGTTAAAGAGTTATTCTATTTGTTTATAACGAAAAAACGAACCCCAATTTTGTTTATTTGTTTCAACAATTTAAGATCAACAATTCATTTCGTTCTTTTTTGTTGTTGTTAGTATAAGTCTGGAATTTTCATTTGCGTACCCGCAAACCGCTGTACGACCTCTAGATCGCTGATAATAAACAATCAAAAAACAAAAAGTTATAAACAAATTCACTGTGCAAAAAACTATTGAATATTTTTACTTGAAATTTTGCGCATCTGTTGTATGCAACAAGAGACTCCCTTAGTTGCAGTATAAAGTTAATGCAATATATTTTTCTATTGTATATAAACAATTGAATAAACAGTCATTTTGCCAGATTTTTTTGCAATAACTAACGGATAATTGATCCGATTCGGATGGGCCTTAGTTGATTTTGTAGGTATTTTCAATGCGTACAACTTTTGTTTGAAACTTTTTTACTGAACTCGATAAAACTGTTTTTTCAATCTCAATTGTTAAATAAAAAATTTTCTCCAAAACAGAAAATGAAACAAAAGAAACTATATAATTACCATTATCATTCTGAAGGCTTCTCTGTAATCAGAAGTCTGCTAACAATAAATTTCAAAATCACCTCATATGAGGCTAACTTCGCTGGCTTTTTAGTAAATAGGGGATATATGTAACAACTCAGTAGACACCAAATAACCAATTTTCTACTTGCAATTATATATAACGACAGCATCTGCGAAAATATGACGAACTGCTCAAAGTTCAAATATACATATAGCCTTCAAGTCTAAAAATATTCTTAGAAACCATCTAACAACGAATAAAGCTAAAAAAATTCCATAAGAATTCAGTATTTCTGCAGTATTATACGAGTACGGTTCAAGAGATAAAACAGACTTCGTAAACTAGGATTAAGGAACATAAAATATATACTCAAAAAAGCGGAATGTTAACATCCGGTATCACAGAACGCGTGACAACAATAAGAACGAGAAGAATGATTTTTATGATATAAACAGAAAATGGACAAAAATAATAGTAAATAAGGCAAAAAGGCGAATAGAGCATTAAAAACCTAATCTCCGAAATAAAAAATATTTCAAAATTCCGAAATATATATTTAAGAAAAAATGGTGCCGTAATTAAATAAGTACTAAAAATACAAAATATATATTTTATCTTGAAAGCAAAGAAAAGTACACATACAATTATGTTAATATTGTCTAATAAGTGCTAACAAAGAACGCACGAGTACGGTAATAAGAAAGTTGCTGTTCTTTTCCTTCAGGAAAAAGATAGACAGTTTATTTCCTGCAAATCCAATTTTGGACCACCTAATGATCTTATCAGTGGAGCGGTAATGAATCAGGAGCAAAATTCATGGAAAATAATTATCTAATAAAATTTAATTTTCGGTTTTCCTGGGAGTAAAATTCGTTTTAATAAATTAAACTGAATATGTTTTTATTGAGGTTTCGGTCACATTTGACCTTCCTCAGAATAATTTTTTGGTAACTCTAACAGCAAATTATTTGATAAATTACGGACGAAAAATTAACAAGTTTTTTTGTAAAACATACCTTATATATTATACAGTCTTCACAAAGAGCACACAAAACAAATAATTACTTATTGGTAAATTTGAATAACATTTGACACGATACAACAAAAACTTTAATGTCACACCTTTATTTGAATTGAATTTTTTTTATGGGTTCCCGTGTTCAAGGGTTTGGATTTTTTCTGCCTTAAGGGTATTCGCCTGATTATTTTATCCTTCCTTATTTTTGGAGTTATTATATAAAATATATATTTTTATATTATAGTACATATAATTTAACTTGTTAGGGGAGTTATATTAGGATGTTATAATATATCTTGCCTAATTGTTTTGTATCAACTTTCTTATTTATATAATTCTTATTTTTTTGGATTGCGACCATTTCGTAAAATTGGCGTTTTTTGTATTGTTTTCTGTTTTGAGGATTTCTACATTTTTAAAACCAAAAGTGTGTTGTTTTTCTGTAATGTGTTTTGTCAATGCGGTCTTATTATGTTTGTCATATTGGTGTCCATTTATTCTGCTTTTTAGATGTTAACTGGTTTGGCCGATGTAAACTCCATTGCAATTTTTACACAGACTCTTTTATGTGTTTTTGTACTTAGATTATTTTGGATTTAAAGTTGCTGATATTATTATTTAAAAGATTGTGTAATTTATGACTTACAGTAATATTATGGTTTTGTGGTACATATGGTATGGAGATATTGGTGTTTATGCATTATTTTTGTGTATTGTGGGTTTTGGTTATTGTTGTTTTAAAATTTGTGAATTATTTTTTTGAAGATATTATTTATAATACTAGAGCGATAATTGTTCAATAATAAAGCTTCTTTTGCTGTTTTAATTGCTTCGTTCCGGCATTCTGAAAAGGACAATTTTATGCTCGGTCTGCAATTTCGATTGCCACCGATTTTTTTTGGGATCGAGGATGTTGGAAATTACAACATAAATACCTAGAGGACCATATTACTTTTGTATACCATTGAATTTTGATGGCATTGTTTTAGTGGCAAAGTATAAGGTCTAAAAAATCGATTTTA
Organism: Diaprepes abbreviatus; assembly: GCA_034092305.1. Lineage (NCBI taxonomy): Eukaryota > Metazoa > Arthropoda > Insecta > Coleoptera > Curculionidae > Diaprepes > Diaprepes abbreviatus. Next base: position 15,689,997 of record JASJET010000028.1, read on the forward strand.
TTTCTTTCTTCTTTTACTATGGCGTTGCAATTTTTGGTGGTATGCATTAGATTTATTGAGGATACCTTCACAGCGATTTTTAGGAATTGCTGCTATACAATTGTCTACAAATCTATGGAAGAACGGTATATGAAATTTAATATATATATATATATATATATATATATATATATATATATATATATATATATATATATATATATATGCAGGATGTTTAACCTGCAGAAATTTTTGATGCCAAACTAAAAAATATCAACAGCCAAACGAGATCCATACGCACAATGGAAGTTGAAAAAGTATTTTTTTTATCGGCCTGAAGGAGAAAAAACGGTAACTTACTAAACTAATTCGTCAGCTGTAAAGATTTCTTAATATCTTACTTAAATTTTAATTTTTAAGGCTCTCGTAACTTCGTTGTATAGATAGATGTCGTTTCTCAGGCAATATTTTGCAGTCTGGCATCGAAAATGTCTGCAAGTTTACCATTTTGCCGACATATCTCGGAATTGGAATTTTATACACACAGTTGTTTTCTGTAAACTTTACTCTTGGTACGTTACATTTAAACCAAAATTGACCTAAATCTCTGGTAAATAGTTTGGGTTGTTTTCGAAGAGTGGAAATGGGAAGTTCTGAAGCAGTTATAAAAAAGATGTGCAAACACTGATGTGAGTGAGTTTGAAAAGCATCACGACAATGTAGAGCGCATCGTATGACATCTTATTTTTCCTATTTAGCGCTTAGTAATTTTTTTATACACCTACAATTAAGGTAAAATTGTGTATTCGTCAGTTAGTTATTAAAAACATAGTGTGGTCAGCAGTGTTGTGGCTATTCTCGTATAGAATGTAAGGGAAGTAATATCGAAAAAATTACAAATTACTATTTTTATTACCCTACATGTCTAATGAATACTTATTTACCTATTCGCCACGCCAAGTGTTAAAACTTTTTTAATGTTGCCCGTTTTGCCGTTAATCTCATCACTTGTCAAATCGGGCGACCCATCAGAGTGCGATTTGTGGATGTGTCGCTCCGATTGCATCGATCCATCAAGGGGTGCTTAATTAACGGGTCATGTAGTATTTTGAGTTGACATGGTTTTAAAGGGGATTTTTTAATAAAAAAAAGTTTCTATCTTTCATTACATTGGGACTGTAATACTTGTTGAAATGGTGAGCATTACTGGATGGATAAAATGTCCTTAAAAGCATTTAGAATATCCTTAACAAAACATTAATTAAAAAAAAATTGTAAAAAGTAGAAGAGATGGAATACTAGGCATTTAGCAGTGAATTAAAATTATGAAAAACAACTTCTTGATAATAGTTTATTTGGGTTGACTTTAAAACATTGCATTATTAATTGTTTTTTCTAGAGAATTCTAAAAACTTCAATTGGAATATATTTTTAATAGTGATAAATATTTTGACTAACCAAAGAGACTGTATATCTGCTTTAAAAATGAGCAATTTTTGTGGAAAATAATTTCGCTATTTTTCCAGTTCATCGATCCGGCCTATCTCCGTAGTACAATCTGCCTCCGACAAAATTAGTTTTTGTTCCCAATTTGAGGCATTTATTCGTTTATATGACATGATACGCTGTTTTATACCGTGAAAAAGGAAATTGTGTTATCCTTTATCAAGCTTGGCCAAACAGAAAAAGCTAAATAAAATTTAGTTCAAAGGCAAAGTTAGAAACAACATCAGGGCTAGATGATAAAATTAACGTTTTTATATAAAATGTATAAATAAGATTGTATAAATTGGAAAAGAATCTATGTAAACGTTGTTAGGCTACACCCAGAAGATAAGAAGCCATTTTTTTACATCGGTGAAATATAGGAGTTGCTGAATCAACAGACAAAAGGATAATCGTTATTTTGTATTTTTTCTTTAATGAATATTAGCTATGTTTTTCTCTTTATTTTTTCATTAGGTTCGAATAAACCACATTTTTTCATTAGGTTCGAATAAACCACATTTTTTCATTAGGTTCGAATAAACCACATTTTTTCATTAGGTTCGAATAAACCACAACACTAAATTACTTCAAATACTGTATTAACTACTTGTTAACACTTTTACAGCTAGATAACAACCAAAACTAAACTCATATCCTATCTCTATCTATAAACCTATAGAATCTACTAAAAAATACAAATCCAGAAATTACAAGAAATATGACTAAACAATGATGACTCATCGATATAATATTTCTAAAAGGACGCAACAAAACTCTCCCAGTCCTTCGTTATACTGCCCCTCTCCTAATTCTGATCATCTCGTTCAGCTTCGATAATTCTGTGGTATGAATTCAACCTGTGAAGATGTAGTACTTCCATTTTTGTCTTGGGATTTTGTTGGATTCTATAAAATCTACATTTGATTCCATCCCGTCTACGACTTCTTTCACTTCTTGTCGCATTTTTTCTATGTCTTGTGGCACAATTGATTTAAAACTATTTTACTTCTCTTTGGTCATATTCCTGTTCTTCTTCTCTTGTTTTTCATTTTGGCGACGTGCTTTTTCTTCTTGCTTTTTTTCAAACGACGTTGTTCTTCTTTTTGGTGATGTGTTTTTCCTTCTAGTTCGTCTTTTTCATGACGTGCTTCTTCTGTTTTTCTATCAAAAGAGATTGTTCTTCTTTTTGGCAACATGCTTTTTCTCCTTGTTTTTCTTTTAGGCGAGGTTCATCTTCTCCTCGTTTGTAAGGCTTTCCATAGAATCAACCAATGTTTCATTTATTTGTTCCATTTTGGCTATTTGTTGTGTAGTATTTACCATAGAATGTCATTGAAAACGTGGTTCTAAACTCCTTTCTTGATGTTAAATTTGATGGGAAACTCCGTTTCTCGCTCTCTCTTCTAGTTTTCAAATAGAGGGTTCTAGAACTTTGTCAAAATTGGGTTTTAAGCTTCTTTATTTATGGCAAACTCAATGACGAATTCAGTTTTTCGCTACCTCTTCTAGGTCCAAATAGAATGTTCTAGAACTTTTTATTGATGACAAATTTGTATGTAAATTTTTCGCTATCTCTTTTAGTTTCCAAATAAAATGATTTAAAACTTTGTCGAGAATGCGATTCGAAGCTTTTTTCTTGAAGACAAATTCGATAGTAAAGTCAATTTTTTGTTATCTCTTCTAGTTTCGAAATAAGAGTGTTATAGAACTTCATCGGTTCTAGGCTTCTTTCTTGATGACAAATCAGATAGTGAAGTCTGTTTTCGCCATCTTTTTGGGTTTTAAAAGAAGATATTCTAGAACTTTATCGAAAATTAATTTTGTATTCTTAGTTGATAAAAAATCCAAAAATTCTGACACCAATTGTTACGTTTATCTCTCTTTACTTTCTCACTGAGTTAAAATACAACACTTTTCACTAAATCACTTCAGAACGAAAACTAACACATATCCTATTCCTATTGATATACCGATACAATCAACTAAAGTAGATGAGAGTACAACTCTAGAAATTGCAAGAAAAATGACTAAACAATGATGACTCATCGTTATAATATTTCTATAAGGACTCATCAAAATAATGTTTCTATGAGGAAGCATCAAAACTCTCGTAGTTTTTGAAAATCATGTTTCTTGGGTTTAGATCGTGTAAAATTGAAATTATTATCTAAAGTTTCGCTTACGATTGCACGAGGAAACTTCAGGGATTTTTACTCCACGAGATTAGAACACTGAATTCAGTGTTTTATATTATTTATATTAGACAAACTATTTTATTTCTCAACCAACTCAAAAAAAGTTTATACTATAAGGGCAGACGTACTCTAAAGCACTTTCTCACAAAGAAAGATGACGCTGCTGGTATTAGACTTCATATTTAGTCACATAAGTTGCCTGAAGGATTCGCTTTCCTTATATTTAGGTGCGCTTGCCTATCCTGTGTTGACAATAACCAATGAGTTTGAAACCAGTCTGCCGGTGGCGGTGTACTGTCATGGAACAGACTTCCATTTTCCTGATATTTCCTTGCAATCTGAGAAAATCCTTGTCTCTAACCGTGTTAGAACATAGTCTGCCCGCCTCCCCTTATATTATAAGGGTTTTTTCAGTTGGTTAAAAACTAAAATAGTTTCTCGAATATATTTAACACCCAACTGTAAGTAGATTGTATTACTGTATATTGTAAATATTTTCAGTTTTAGAAATATTGAATAGTCCAAATAAATAACAAAAACAAGTTTTATACCTATATTCTGTCTTGACAATTGTACAACAATGCAACAAATCTGCAAATGATATAGCAAGCATATTTGCACATTGGCAAATTTAGAAATGGTTTCATCAAAAAAGCTTTATATGTACTAACTATAAGCTGAAACTGTCGGGGCCTAAATCGTAACAATGGCAAAGGGATTACGCTTGCATTTTGCAGATAAATTTGTATAAAACGTGTATAATGCACAGTTAATGCAATCATTTTATAGGGGATTGAATAGGGTTATACATGATAGTGACGTGTTATGCGCAAATATTTAATCCCTATTTCGAAAAGCCCCGCTTGTATATTTTCATTGCATATAGAGTTTCGATCAAATTATATATTTAAATTAACTTGCCAACATAATATTATTCGCTACATTGATTTGTTTAATAATATAAAGGGTGCCAGCGTTATGTGTGATTTTCTGAAATTAAACTAATAGATTTTAATATAAATGAGGTTGTTTTTCCGCATAATTGCTTCTAATTCTTATATACGTTTCTAAATGGTTCTTCAACATGTCGATGGTCTCCTGAAAAAAAGCTTGCCCTAGCTCCTCTAACCACTCATTTACGAAGATTATAATTTCTTCGTTGCATTAAATTACTTGTCACGGATATTTTCCTTCAGTTTTGGGATTAGATAATAGTAAATAAGAGCTGGGTCGGGTAAAAATGGTGAACATTAAAGTAATTCAAACTCTGCCTTCATAACAACAGTCTTGACAATAAAAGATGTTTGACTAGAGACGTTCTCCAGTCGATCCTGTCCCAAGGAGTAAAATTCTTGAACTCTCGTGCTTCTACGTTAACAGCATCCATTTCTGGAAAGAGTTTGCTCTTCCTCCCAATCCTTTCTGCTTGGAAAAAGTATCTCAAGAGAGTGGGTGGATTGAAAATCGGCGCCATGTAGTCTGGTTGTATATAGATCTTTCTACAACGTTCCCTAGCTACACGGGTAGTAATCAGTTCTTGCTCTGAGATGACATAGGCAACTGAAAAGGTAAACTGTCTTTAAGGCCTCATTTCCTATAAATAAGTGAGGAGGAAGGGAGGTTCATCAGGATCCAGAGTGCCTTAGTAGGAGCAGGCTTCATCGCACTCATTTTTGCATAAGCCAATTCTTTGAATCTTGTCAAGTTGAAGACGTGTTTGAGCTTGGTTGTACTGTAGCGACATATGTAATCATAGAATTGATCACTATAGTGTATATCCAGTATATTATTTTCGGTATTAGCCTCCACGTGCACCCAAAGGCTCGTTTACTAGTCAAGAAAGTACATATGGCCATTTTAGCTCCAGTCTCAATATTACAGCTCAGTCTTGAGTATTGAATTACTCTCAGGTATGTAACAAATTCTTTTTATTGAAGGGCCCTTACTGACAGCATAATTGTGGACAGTCTCCCTATTTTCCCTTTTTTGTAAAAAGTGCCGCTTTGGCCTTGCCCGGATTTATTTCGAACTCCTCTACTTGGCACCAATTTAGAGAGTTCGCATCATCGGTCCCTCCAGGAGTACATAAAAATTTTCTTTGCTACGAAATAAAGCTAGTTTCTTATCAATTAACTATTATTTTAAAGATCAAGTTGTATACATACACACAAAATATTAAAATTATTAATATATGTTTAAATTAGGAGGTTTTTGCACAATAGTAATTACGAGTATTTGGTATTTTTAGAAAATTATACTCCAAGAGGAACGTGACTAATTTTTAAAGATAACTATCTTTAATTTGAAACTAAACGAAGTAACTGTTTACATACTCAGAGTACACTAGAAAAAAAATGCGAAAAATACAACTTTGCGAATAAACCAATGAAAATGTATCAGTGTACAGTGCAGGTTCCGCCTAAAGTTGGTCGAGACTGTCAAAAAAACTAATATGTATATTTTAGATGATCATTCTTTTAACTTCAGTTGTGCGGCTTTTTATTTATAAATGTATTTTTTTACAATTCTTAAACTTAGCAGCACAACGTATTGCAGTAGTACGACATACCTTCTTGATATAATACATGGAAATGGTGACCAACCTAACAGTTTTTTATTAATGCAAATTAAAAAGTTTATAATGTATTGTTTAAGATAATCTTGTTGCATAATTATAATTTTTTAACACAATATTTATACCAAAGAAGCTATGACATCATGAGTATTTATTATTATATAATCGGTTGGCAAGCCGGATGCGTCCAATAACCTTTTTTTGACAGATATTATAATAATTATTAAAAATATTCATGAAGTAAACTGCAGCATCTAGAATAGTTTAAAGAAAAAAAGACAAAACACACTAAAACATGCAAAAGAATCTTCGAACACAAATACTTTTTAACTGAAAAAAAAAATAAAACAATACAAGACACAATATTTTTATTTAAATATACTCTATCCTTTTTTCTCTTTAAACGTTCATTATATACGTCTTTATTCCAGAATGATCTTGTTAATAGGACTTAAAGCCCAGAGATATACTTCTTATAATATAGAACAAGACTAATTTAGTCGGTCTTCATGCAGAAATAGGATACAGGAAGCGTTCCGCGGTTAGCGTATGTTTCCCGTGTTCGTGGAATATGGGGTAATTATGGGGCTTCATGTGCTTGACGATTAAATTGTTATGCAGTTAACAACTGGCATTACAAGCGAAAGTATAATAACACGATGAGCTTAGAGCGCTTTTAAATGGAACTTTTGTAGAATAGATTCGTGTTTTAACGGTCTCATTTTAACACTTAAAATGTGATCTTTCTCTATTGCCGAAGTAAAGAGGTACTATGAGAGTGAGACAAATTGACGATTTGTTTTGTAGTTTTTGATTTTATACTTACTAATTGTAAATTGTTTCTAACTGAATTTCACAGTTTCAAAAAACTTTATATATATATATATATATATATATATATACATATACATATATAATCCTTTATTTAGTCATAGACTAATATAATTACACACAAATCTTAACAACTAAATTCATATTTTAAATTAAAAACAACAATCAAACATCGTCAAGCTTTACAGAACAATGACATACTAAACTAAACTGACACAAATCTAAAAAAAAAGAAAGTGCATGTCTCAAGGATAGACCTTATTAAAAAAATACTGCTTCAGACACCGCTTAAACTTATTTAGAGATTTTAAACATTTAATATTTGGGGGCAATAGATTAAAACTGTTTAGACCCTTAAAGAATACAGAGGTTTGTGTTTGTTTCTTTAATACTGGAGGAATATAAGAGTCTTCCTTCGATCTAGTGTCATATGCATGTATATTTCTATTATAATTAATATGATTTTGTAAATATATATGAGAACTACCCGATCTGATTTTAAAAATAAAGATCAATGTTTGATATTGAAAGAAGTCCTCCACCGATAACCATTGCATTTCCCTCAACATGTAGTTAATTGATGTTTTTTTGTACCTGAGAGTATAACTTTCATGGCTCTATTTTGCAATTTTTGAAATCTTGCATTTGCATTTTGATTAAGAAGGAACAAAACTGTGGAGCAATAAACAAAGTGCGGCATAACCAGAGTGTTAAACAGGATTGTTTTAGTCCATCTTGTAAAAAAACTAGAACATTTTTGAATATAGCTAATTTTATAAGATATTATTTTTATTAAGTTATTCGCATGTTCTTTAAATTTAAGTTGTCTATCTATGATTACTCCTAAATATTTAAACTTTTCCACCATTTCAATTATTTCATTGCCTACTTGAATAATAGGATCTCCACGAGAAAAAGTTCTGTAATCATTCTCAATGCAGATTATTATAAATTTGTTTTTTTCCACATTTATTTTTGATTGGTTACAAGCACACCACCAATATAAATTTTGTAATGTATAGTTAAGTGTGTCAACCAATTGAATACGATCAGAACATGCAAAATATAAAAGAATATCATCTGCAAAAAGATGTATACAACAATCATCAGATGTATTCACTATATCGTCAATATATATAAGAAATAATAATGGACCTAGCACACTGCCCTGTGGAACACCCATACTGCTCTAAATCTCGTCAGATACAACGTCATTCAATTTCAATCTTTGTTTTCTTTTAATTAAGTAATTATTCATAAATTTCAACACACAAGTAGTCTTTCCCTATCTAAAGTCTCAAAGGCCCTCCTCAAATCCAAGAAACTGTGTTTCCAGTCATTAAGAACATACTGCACTGCAGTTTCACAGCTATGCTTACCCCGAAAACTATATATTATCACATATTTAATGTACCAACATTATTTTGAGTTTGGTATGAGTTCAAAAAATTCTGAAACGACCAGGTAAAGATGGATATTTTTCCCATAGGTAGTGTCCGCCATCTAGACTTGTTTCGAACTCATTTATTCCTGTCAAACGGAGCAGACATGTACACTTCATAAGAAAATTGACTCCTTTAAGCAAATTATAGCATTCTACACAAAAAGTCCCATACAAATTGCGCCAATTATTTTTAATATACAGAAGATGAAGTATCTTTTCAACTTCTTTAATCGAATTTAATGTAGAACGAACTGATATTTGAATAGAATGCTTTAAATTCCAAGTAAATGAAAATTTTTCTCGATTTTTGGTACAAAATCATTAAACTGAATGTAGAATGGACATTAAATTTGCATTAAATTTAGGGTTATTTTTAACAGTGTACCATAACTATAGATCTCTAAAACCGGGACAAAGATATTAAAACTATTTTAGAATTGATTAATTTGTAGGCTACTCTCTTTATTAATAAAAATAAATATTTACCGAAAATATTTAAGAAAAGGCGCCGACAATATTTAAATGGTAAGTTTGGTTTAATTCAACCGTCTCTATATATCTAATGTTGTCTTTAAAATCGTAATAGTGGCCCCGGAATTATACATTTATACATCGTAAAATAGTATGATCCAAAATGTATTATTTTTCAAGATACAGATATTTGTAAACTGTGACTTTTTTAACTATAAAATTTGAGGAAAGATGGCACATACAATCCTATGTTTCATGATCTACCTAATAACTTTGGCACGAAGAAAAGAACATGTAAGCTATTCTTCTCTGAACTGTCTCGCGTAGTTGCTACAGAGTTTTCCTATAGAAGGTATGTGTTTTAGTTTCGTGATCTAATTAATATTTTTGGAAATAAAAAATTGACTTCCGGGTTAATCAGAAGTCACCACGGCCCGAAAAATTGAAGACCGGAATGTATATGTTATTTTTTTTTAAATGTTGGATCCACATACTTTGTCAAAAACATATTATTATCTCTCTCTAATTTGGATCCACAGCGTTTTAACTAGTTGAATAAAATTCGGAAGTACTGGATTAAATTTACTTCTATAAAGAGAAATGATTATTCTTAGCGAGCATCTAGTTTTATTAATATAAAACAACCTGCCAAGTAATAATAAAATACTATATATTTTAAAGAGCTAGTCGTTTTCATAATATCATTTTAATTCTAAATTTAAATCTTCAATCCTAAAATCATAAATAAACATTAGCAATGGATATTAAAATTAATTTAATAAAAGCCCTTTAGCATGGATTTCATTAAACCTAAAATCAGTTTATACATCGACAATACTGTATTTATTTATCTAAAAAGGTATATCAGTTTACGTAAATGGTTTCACGTCGATAACAATATACGGAACAATACGAAGGATAATCGTCGGATTTCGCGTGGATTTACCTGATAACGCTTGTGAGATACAGTAATGGTCGAGCCCTACTCGGACGCCAACAGCTAATCACTGATTCAGCCGGTGAACAAAGCCAATGCCTAACAATATGGCAGCCATTGTCTCCAAATATGGATCTCCATCAGCCATTATGTCATGTTACAAAGACATTAGGTGTGCATGTTTACCTGCTGCTTACGACCAAATGACTGATATACCTAGTTGTAGGAACAAGCAAGAGTGTCTAAGTTAGAAATTTATTACATTTCAAATTGTGTGAACAATAAGAGCATGAATTTGATTTTCAATCGAGTCGAGTTTCCATCAAAATTATATTAGTTCTGTTTTCTTCTAATTTAAATTATAAAGGCTATAAGTCTAATGTATAAGCCGAAAGCGAATAGATCTCTTAAATCATTCGAATTAGTAATAGTCATAAAAGTAGAATACTACAATATAACGTATATAAGGCAATTGGATACAAGGCCGACTAAAAATTTAAGGCTTTTTGAACTTTTTAAACATTTGTCTAACTTTAAGTAATCCCTAAGGAAAAATAAAATATTTTATAATAGATGCAAAAAGTTTTCATTCTAATTTCGCTGACTGTGGTACCTGAGATGGTGTAAAACTCACTATTCCTAAAATTTCACTACACAATTTCAAAGTCAAAGATCCGACTGCATATTAAACACTAAAGTAGAACAGATTATTTTATTTTATAGATGCGACAAAAAGCGATTCCGCCAAAACCAAATTTTGTACCTTGCGACCGGTGTTAGAATAGGATACAAAATTAGAAATAATATTACTACAAATTATTTCATTCTAACCAGATACGACATAACGGGTTCCTGCCAATTACAAATTTCTATGTTATTTTCTATTCGATTAATCTAACTGTATTGTTTACATTTCGTCATATTGTTTTCTATTTGTATTTTATGTTTCTTATATGAAATTGTAATATAGAAAATATTTTTCTTTAGAAATAGTAAGAGAAGTTTGCTGTTTCTAGATTGCGAAAAATGCAGTAAGGTAATCATTTCAACACTGTCAGAAGTGATAATATAAAAAAATACTGTGATAGTCCAAATATTGCGAAAAATTGCTGTAAGGTAATCATTTCAATACTGTCAGATGTAATAATAACAAAAAAAATAATGTGGTAGTCCAAATTAACCAACTTAAACAAATGGTTACCCTCTGTATAAGCGTCAAGCAATCAAAGTTCTAAAGGATCCGTCTCCGATTTGTCTCATTCAACATGTATTTTTATACACCGTGAATTGAACCTTTAGGGGGTGGAAACTACCCCAAGTTCATTTCTAAATATATTTCTTTTTATATAGGGGCAGATTTTTTCATGTAAGATCATTGGCATATTGTTAGGTTTACGAAAAGGGCTTTCTTTACACATATCATTTTCTCAGTAAACCGTTTGTAGCGATCAATTTTGACGGCAGTTTTTGTCCCTTAGAAATGCAATCCAGGACGTAAAAAATACGTATTGAATATTTTTGATATACTCATACTCATATATCACAGAATAGCTGAGAATGATCCCTTGTTAGTATAAGCATGTTGGTCGGGATGATTTTGTTACCTATATATTTAAACAATTCTTGATATATCATATTTACTTACTTATTCTAAAAATATATTCTATATAAATATCTTTCAAGTCATTCGGAACACAACAAGAAAAAGATAAATAACAAATTATTTATACTGCCATGGAATCAGTTTATTTATCTTTTAATTTAAGGAAGCACGATACTCCTTACAAGAAAAAAGTGAATATTAACATAAATTTACGCTTTTATTTTTACTTTTTGTTAGTGGAAAACTACACTGTTAAAAATAATCTTAAATTTAATGTACGTTCCTTAATCAAATTTAATGCTTTTATACCTTAAATCGTGAATAAATTACATGTACTTTGAAATTAAAGCTTTGTACATTAAATTTAATTGAATGTTACCTTAAATTTCAATAAAATAACTGAAAACATACCAAATTTAATGTATAGTTAAATTAGATTTCATTTAAAAATTATTAAATTTAATGCATTTAATGAACGGGTTATGAAATTTGCTTCAAGTATATTACATTAAAATTAATGTGAAGTTTTGTTACAGTGTACACTGTAAAAAGAAATTACATTACACATTTAAGGTAAATGTGCAGGAAGCAAATTTCATTAAAATTTATTATAATGGCATTAAATTTAGTAATTTTTACATTAATCTAAATCAATTTATTCCATTAAATTTAAGGCAGTCATACATTAAATTTAAAGTTTGATCATTACTTTTTAAGGTGACTACGTACATTAAATATACAGCCAGTGTTCGAACTGACTGGTTCCCCTCAGTAAAGGGCAAACAAATACACCTCACCATAAGAAAATTGAGTCCTTTAAGCAACTTATATCATACTAAACAAAAAGTTCAATACAAGTTGCACCATCTTCCGGAATTTCATGCAATGTATAGTGAATAATAATGCAATTTCCCTTAGTATTGGGGTATATGGGAATTAATTTTAATGCATAGAAGTTGAAATATCTTTTCAGTTACTTTATTGAAATTTAAGATACCATTTAATCAAATTTAATGTACAACGTACTGATATTTCAATAAATTTGCTTTAAATTCAAATTCAATGTAAATTATTTACGATTTAAAGAACAAAATCATTAAATTTAATGTAGAATGGACATTAAATTTGCATTAAATTTAGTCTTATTTTTAACAGTGTATGTCTCGTAGTATCCTAATTTAAATGATAACTGAGTGTAATCGCGGTATTCTTTCCAATATAACAATTTTGCCACGTTTCTATTAATTTGCTTTATTGTCTGTTTGTTTTGTTTATTTGTTGTAATTGATTTTAACCTATTTTTCCAATGAGCTACAGAGTGAAACTTTAAATATAGCTCAGAACTGGATGACACTGCATATTAACTTGTTTTTTATTTGTCTGCTTCTTTGTCTGTTCGGTACAAATTTTCCACTCAATTTTGAAACTAGCTTCCCAATGAGCTAAAGACTTGAAACTTTAAACATAATTCAGAACTGGATGATAATGTAATAGTAACTTGCTTTCTTGCCTGGCCTTTTGTATAACTATTCGGTAAAAATTTTGCAATCTATTTTAAATTAGCTTACCGATGAACCAGAGACTTGAAACTTTAAACACACTGTTCAAAATAACCCTAAATTTAATGCAAATTTAATGTCCATTCTACATTAAATTTAATGGCTTTGTACCTAACATCGTGAATAATTTACATTTACTTTAGAGCTAAAGCAACTCATTCAAATATCAGTTCGTTGTACATTAAATTTGATAAAATGATATCTGAAATTTTAACAAAGTAACTGAAAAGATATTTCAACTTTCTGTTGCTTAAAGGACATAATTTTCTAATGATGAAGTGTACGTGTCTGCCGGTACTGACAGAAACCAGGGAGTTCGAAACCGGTCTACAGATGACGGTATACTACCTATGGGAAAAATGTCCATCTTTTCCAGGTAGCAGAATTTTTTGATCTCATATTAATGTATATTTAATGCACATAGTCACCTTAAGAAGTAATGATCAAAACTTTAAATTTAATGTATGTTTACATTAGATTTTGATGAAATACATTAATTTAGATTAATGTAAATTATTAAATTTATTGCATTACATTAAATGCATTTAATAAACGTTTGTGAAATTGATAAAATAACTAACTTATTATATTTTTCTACAACCTGCAAACTCATTTCGTTTTCCCGCTGGTCACACTTCCTTTGATTCCTACAAATTACCATCGTGTTTGACAAAGTTTCAAGGATGTCCCCTTATAAACATAAACGAAACGAAATTTCTCCAAGGATCGATAACTCTTGTAAAAGCGTAGCGTTCAAGTGAATACACTTATAATTGCGAGGTGCTTTGACGGTCGCTACCTCCAAATTAGCTCTGTTTAACACTCAAAGGAAAGAGATTTTTCATTCGGTTTAGTTTTCTTTTATATTTTGGCTCTCTTAGGTTTCAATGTATTCAATCTGAGAGTTCGTTTAATTTTTACTGGGCTTTATGAATTAAATATAAGAAACTGAAGATGATATAATATATTCAAATAGATTTTAAGCGCTGTTTCGTCCTAATATGGGACTCGTCAGGCCACCGCATTCGGTATAAACCATTATCTCGCCTTTGCATCGTATAAAGCTGAATTTAAAATTAAAAAACAGCAAACAAGACGACAAAGGCGACATATCTCGATGGTCCACTTGATAATACAAGAACCACACAGATTAACAAAGTTTGTAAAAGAACCGTCATATGGTGGCGCGACGGTGAATTAAAACAGAAATATGTAAAATCGAGTACACGAAACGCGCTGCCCAAAGGATAGGGGTCGCATTTTTCGGTATTGATGAGTCCCATATTAGGACGAAACAGCGCTGTCGCCATCTGTCGGACCCGGAGTTTTTCCATATTTTGGAGCGCTCCGCACTTTTTAACACGAGAATCATGTAGATTGACAGATTTTCACGTCCGCTTCGCTAATATTTTATTCTATTTTATTTTAAATTACACGGACAAAAACTTTTCTACTTATTTATTTACTGTTTGGCTTTGAAACACGCTAAACGATGCTCTCATGGTGGGATCGTTTGGTGCGGCATGTGGCTTTGGTTGCTAAAATAAGCGGTAGGCTTGCTTGCGAGTACCGAAAAATGCGACCCCTATCCTTTGGGCAGCGCGTTTCGTGTACTCGATTTTACATATTTCTGTTTTAATTCACCGTCGCGCCACCATATGACGAATCTTTTACAAACTTTGTTAATCTGTGTGGTTCTTGTATTATCAAGTGGACCATCGAGATATGTAGCCTTTGTAGTCTTGTTTGCTGTTTTTTAATTTTAAATTCAGCTTTATACGATGCAAAGGCGAGATGATGGTTTGTACCGAATGCGGTGGCCTGACGAGTCCCATATTAGGACCAAACAGCGCTGTCGCCATCTGTCGGACCCGGAGTTTTTTCATGTTTTGGAGTGCTCCGCACTTTTTAACACGAGAATCATGTAGATTGACAAATTTTCACATCCGCTTCGCCATTATTTTATTCTATTTTATTTTAAATTACACGGACAAAAACTTATCTACTTATTTATATATATATATATATATATATATATATATATATATATATATATATATATATATATATATATATTGTGTTGCTCTAAGAATTTAATAAAAATATTGGAATTTATTCTTCAAATGTTCTTTTCAAGATAAACCGGGGAATATCGAATAAAGCCGAATACCGAAATTTCGGATGCGAGGTCGCATGCAGGATAATAGCATGGGGAAAACTTTCGTATATTGTTGTCCACAGGCCCGAATATGAGAAACTTTCGGCCATATAAAAGTGAGATTGTCCAAGTTTTCGATAATAATTGACCGTTCCTTGCTAAATTGGAAATAGTTAGGCGAAGTAGGGTCGAAGCATCTTCTTTATGCTGAAACGGGAAAGTTTATGACCGAAAATTTCGACAAGACAAATAACCGAGGACCGATAAATTTAATTATGAACTGACTCACCACTTTTTGAAGATTTTAGCAAATAAACGATATTATTTCACGACATATTTCCTATCCTTTAGAAAGGATTTATTAATTAAATGGCAATCTTGATTGAAACTAAATAAAAGTAAAGCTGTGTTAAACAGTCTGTATGCCATTAAAATATCTTTTACGCGTTTATTGTAAGTATCTTTAACGATAATTCACACGTGATCATTTCGTGGCTCACCCAGAAGTACTGTTTTGAAAATCATTTTTAATAGCTTAACTAGACGCATAATCTAAAATTTTTTCTTTCAATTCAGCATTTTTTTAAACTAAAAATATATAGCCATAAAATTCAAATATAGTGTGAAGTTGTATGGCAAACAGAAGGATATTAATTTCTCACTGATATAACTTCAAAAAAGATTCGTAACCATATTTGTATGGAAAAGTTAGAAGAAGGTTTATGTGTTACGATGATGACACTTTCAAATGTATCACAATAAAGCACACAAGTAATATCTTAACAAGAATGTTTACTTTACTAAGACAAGAACAATGTCTTGTGAGATCTCGGATCACTACTGGTGGCAAAAGATGATCCTATCGAGTGTCACTACATCTATGTGTAAGTTTATGAACTGGTGACAAGAAAAATTTATATCACCAACTATTCGTATTCTGGAATAAATTTGGTATGAATGATCAAACAACTAGAATATTTAAACCATCAAGTAAGCCATAATCTGTTAGACTACTATTAGGTCATTATGAACTATAGTCGGGGGCCCGGGGGGTCTTCGTAGCTGATAGACATGGCTCCATCAAAGTTTTTAAATGAATTCTGACCCCTTGATTATGTTAGATAGTTCATATCCAGAACCCCAAGTTAGGGTTATTCACAGTGCTAAAATGTAATGTTAGTATTGCTTTTTAAAGCTACAAACAAATAGCATTTCATCAGTTATAACGTATGCTTCGTCATATATGAAGGAAGGTCTACTTATAGGCGCGAACCTAGTGCATATAATCCATTATACCTATCGCTGATCATTGCATTAATATTTCAAGCACATTTTAATATATATTTTTATTTAATAATTAGTAGCACCTAATCGAAAAATAATCAATACCGTAGCATGAGGAATTTCAGTTACATAACTATTTTTAATAAGTTGGTGCGCGCTGCTTTAGTTTTTCTAATTTTAAAATTTCCTTTATACGATATTTTCTCGTAAGTAACAAGTTTATTAATATTTATCACATAAATATTAGAGCTCCTCGTTGATAACTGCATTGATATTGAGTATTGACTAAGCTTAACTATTTGAGATTCCTCAATAATATATTCATTTATATCAACTATTTTGTCTTTTTAGATTTTTATTTTTAACTTGGAAATCCTAAGTTTTATGAGTATATTTCTTATATACACACAGTTGCTACCAAAAACATTTACGATGTTTATCCGAAGGGGCGGAAGCGGAAGTAAATTTACGTCAGACAGTCGAGGAAATATGAAACACTTCTAACCAATCTTAGTTGACCATCCAAGAACATTGGCAGTAGATTGATAAAGTAAGTAGAGCAGGTGATTGGGTCCCTCATGCAACTTATTGCTTCAGCGGCACAATGCAGAAGCGTTTTTTGATTGCTTGAGATGAAAAATGGGACTTCTTTGATAATTCAGAACGCAAAAGGAAATGATTGTCGCCGAATGAAACGCCACGAAGTACAGCTAAACCAGATTTACACCACAAAAAGGCGGTTTGGTGTGTTTAGTGGAGTTTTCAGGAGGTCGTTCATTTTGAAGTGCTGAAACTTGAGCAAACTGTGAATGCAGACCGTTACTGTCAACAACTTTATCAAGTAAATTCATTTTTAATTGAAATGTGTCCAGTGTCCACAGAAAAGCGTTATTCTGCAACACGATAATGCAAGACAGTACTGCGCAAGACGAACCCTGGAAGTAATTAATGAATTGGGATGGGACGTAATGCCTCACCCAACATACGCGCTCGATATTGCAACATCGAATTTCCACTTATTCCGATGGCTACATCATTTCCTGAGTGGCAAAAAATTTGAAAATTTAGATGATGTCCAAAATGATACAGATATTTTGTTCAAAAACCAATTGATTTTTATCGATCTGGCACTGAAAATTTGCACACTAGATGTCAAAAGACTATTAAATAAGGAGAGAGATTTCATCATTGATTAAAAATAAAAACTTTTTCTGTTTGAATTTAATGTATAGAAAACATTACTTTCCGGTTCCTCTAACATTTGTAACTCAAAAACTATGCGTCGGACGGAAAAATCACAAGAGACACTTTTTGCTTAGAATCGGCCGAAGAACACGAAAATATTCTCATTTTACAAAAAACAACTTTTTCAATAATTACAATTTTTTTGTTTATAACAAATTACCTGATCATTTTTGGGAAATCTCGATATTCGCAATCAGGGTTCAAAATATATATAAAAAACTTTTGAGAAGCCATGTTTTTTTTATCGATTACGAAAACCCACTGGGTTTCAGGACTATAGGCTATTTTAAATATAGCCGCACTCAAAACTTCTTTACGAGTGTCATCGAAACAAAACACCGATGTGATAATATTGATACAATAACTTATTTGAAAATATAACGTTATATTCGTATATATCCAAAGCTTAAACATGAGATTAAGAATCGTAAAATGTGAACCGATTAAATTTTTTAAGAAAATATTTTGTGTTTTAGCTGTACTTCCTCATAAGAAACATATAAGTTCCTTTAATTTTTACTTTTACTAATTTAACTTCAGTACCACTGTCACAAACCGCTCCTGTAAAGTCATTTTCTAGTTTGTAGACCTTACCTATATCAATATCACACAGTTGCTATGGAAACCCCCTGGATATGAAAACATGTCAACAACCTGATGGATTAGTCAATCAATGGCAAACAAGTAATGCACAGATTTCTTAGTAATTTTTGTGAAATATATATTAGTTATTATAATGCTTGATCCAAAATATATTATATGACATATTATAAAAGTAAATTAAAACAAAAAGTTATTACCCGATTTCTCATAACTTTTTTGAAAATAATTTTAATCTTTTAGGTTTCAATAATAGGAAACGTGATTATGAATAAACATAAATAAATATTGTGTTAACGTAAGAATGTTTAGATTTCGAATCATTTTAAAGTATAGAACGGAAAACAGAAAATAGTTTTTCGAACCGAGAAAAAATAATCTATAACTATATAAGGAAAAAATTGAAAAAAAACAATACAAAAGGTAAATATCTAAATGTTAATTCCATCCATTCTAGAGCAAATAATCCTGGTCCTCATGAAATCGCTCCAAGTACCCCAATAGGATCGTTAAATGCATTTCCTCTCTGATGTGCCTAATAATCCGGTTTGCAGCATCACAGTTATACTTCCGAGATCGTGCAATATCCCAACTAAATAGGGAGTCTGAGCAACGGCCACATCTAGAACGGATTCTGTTTAGTTTGACCCACTTGTCCTGTACCGATAATATTACATCTATATCGGTCAAACCATTCTCGCTTTTGGATGTTTCCAATAAGTTGACACTTTTTATTGCGCTGTTATTTATATCGATCTGTTTAGCTTGTAGCATTGAAGGGTTTCTTGAACGGAGTCTATTTTACAGATAGAGAGGTACGATGTTATGTATGGGTAGTTCCAGATTCTTATTTTTTTTTTGTGATACTCTCTCAGCAGAGCCTGTTTGATGGATTGGGGGTGGGTATGATGTTATGTATGGGTAGTTCCAGGTTCTTTTTTTTTTGTTGTGATAGTCTCTCAGCAGGGCCTCTGTTTGATGGATTGGGGGTGGGTAGATGTTACTCAGTAGGGGGGAGCCAGTAAGGTGTTGGTCTAAGGGTACCAGTGGTCATGCGCGTATTGTTGTTTAGTTGGGTATCAATAGATTGGTATGATAGTTGTTTAACCACCTGAGAAGACCAGTGCAATGGATGATGTGCGCAGTGTATCTGCTGTCACTCCCCAGGTCGTTCCACACGATTTCTTAATAATGTAGTTTCGTGTGAAAATAATGATTTTGAATATAAAAATAATCCATAACTATTAAATATATCTAATAAAGACTGCTATTTAGTGAACACACATATTTATCAGAGCCCTCAAAAGAAAAAAATAACTATTTAATTCTGATTATATTACTGGATGTTAACAATTTCACCTTTTGGATGACACTATCTTAATCAATTTTGAATTACAAGGTCTTTTTATCTTAACAATAAAATCACTATTTTCGATATTTTGCAAATTTTGTTTCCGAACGTATAAAACCAATTAAATTTTAGCAGTGTGTTATCATACGATTATCTAAAAAGTCTGTGTTACCAACATACAGTATTTTAAAAATACAGATATAGCTGTTTCAAATATAATATTCAATTTTATATAAAACTCATTTTAAGGAATATTTGAACACCGAGGGGAAACGTTCAGTATCCAAACTAGACTAGCTATACATCTATTTTGCATGAGTTCAAGTCACTTTACAGTTTTCCTTTAAGTTTTAAGTTTATCCCATGTCGCGCTTCTTTTCTTTATGCCATACTAAACTTTTGTGAAATTTTGATGATACTTTATGCCGGGCGAACATGTACTTTGTTGTGAATTTTATAGAGAGACATAGTTACAAGGCGACCAGTTCGTACGTGACTCTACGACAAAACAGGGTCTGTCGCAAAGTTTCGCATTATATGGTAAGAGAAAAATGGAAGTATGTTTTAAAGTACAATGTTGCATGGGAACAAGAGAATATAAAGTTATAATTTACGTTAGACTTTTTACTTGCGTAACGTATTTCATTTTCGAAGAAATTCGTTGTAGAAATTTACTTTATGTATTTTTGCATTACAGGTATGTATACCTTTGTAAGTTTTCACTATATTTCTATTTATAAAAAGCCTGAAACATCAGCCGATTGCCTCTATCGAGGTAATTTTTATATAATTTTTTGAAAATCTTTTGAATCTTGAGTAATAAAAGGTAATCGTGAAGGATAATAAATGGTAGTATAATAAACTATCAAAATTTGAAATGAAAAAGGACACGTTTAATATGAAAAAAGGTCTCTTGTGATAAAATTTGAATCAACAAAATAAAAAAGCAAAATAGTTTGCCTGATGGATCTCAAAAAATATCTAACTTTACTTCATTGTTTTAAATAAATATATTTTTTTAACTTTTTCGCTTTTAAACTAATAAAACATTTATATTTGATAACTGGGAAATCAACTGTGCAGAAAATTGTAATTCGTTATAGTATTGTTCTGAGTAACTTGTAACTTTAATGACATTATGTGTCGTTATTGTTGTCAAGGGTTGACCTTCGTCAGGCTCGTCCTTAACTTGATGGTAACCGCATTTGAACTCGAACTAACTGAGCATCTTTATTCTTAAATGGATTTTGAGTTCGAAAATCTAAACATATTGCTTGCCATCATTTTACAGATAAGCTTTTTTATTGGCTCAACAGGTTGTATATATATATATATATATATATATATATATATATATATATATATATATATATATATATATATAAGTGTATGGTAACTTCTTTGGGTTCTGTGTTTGACGTTTCGCCCAAAGTAATGGCCTTTTTCAAAAGTATAATCTAAAATAAAAAGGAAATTAGAACTAACACACTCATATGACTCAAAATTAACACTTAAATGCAAAATATAAAAATTATTCACATTATTCAAAATAATAATATTAACAATTTTACATTTTGCATAATAGTTTACAATATCGACTATAAATATTATTTATACCTATTTAAATCCTTCAGCAACAATATTTTATAACTTTTCATATAATATCTTAAAAATTCTTTGATAATTTATAGAAATTAAGTACCTTATGCTAAGTAGTTCATTCGATAAACTTCAAATTTTGTTTTTTAGAGGCTGAGTTACTTAAACTACATTTGGACAATATAGGATAAATAATTTTTTATTAGGTATATTTAATAAAAGAGAAATTTGTGTACAGAGTCATAAGTACAATTGTGGGCTAATAAGTCCCAGGCCTGACATACAGATGGCGCCAGCAGGTAAAAGTATGTACTGGCATTCTCTACTATTATCCTTAGCTACTTTATATGCCAAATTTCAGGTCAGTACATGTTTGATAACTTTTTGATCAAGACGTTATATAAAATGGAAACTTTGGAAAAACGTGAAGCTATAAAATATTTTTAACTAACAGACTCTTCACTGTCATTACAACGGTGAAAAAGTGGATTTCTAGATTGAAAAGGAGTTGTATGAGTACTAAAGAACGTTATTAGCTAGATTTAGCACCCAGCTACTACCACATGTTTCCTAACCCCGAAAAATGGCTTATAGTAAAGTTCATAGCAACGAGACAGTTAGTTATTTTGAAGACATTTCGTATTATAAAGATTAACTAAATTAAAGCACCGATATATATATATATATATATATATATATATATATATATATATATATATATATATATATATATATATATATATATATATATATATATATATATATATAGCCAAAAAAAAATGTTGCTATCGTTATCAGGCCAACCCTCTTATTTAAAATGAGCGAAATGAAATACAAAAATGTAATAATTTATTACATTATAACAAGTCCAATTTCTCTAATGCGCTTAAAAAGAAGAAAATGACGACTCTACCGCCAAATTGATTTACTGGCTTCGCACAAAAACGAAGGGGAATAAAGTGACTCGCGAATATATAACTAAAACAAATCTGTAAGTCATTTTGGAAATGTAATTACGCGCGGGATCCCCAAATACAAATCTTATTAAGATCCCCATTTTCGCATAAAGAGAATGGTCGACCCTTTGAGTTTCCTAATTTAATATTACAACCAATAACTAATGATTAATTTATAGGAAACTTCCTATTATGATCCCAAATAAGTTGTTATTAATAAGTGCTATTTAGAACTTACAACATTATAAAGATATATAGGCTTAATATGGGGTGCTGTAGTCTTTATTAAAAACGATATATGCTGAGGCTGTTATTTAACAATTTTTAGAGGAAATTCTTGTTGCAATTTTTGGAAATTAGCAAGTAATAAGCATCATAAACATTACAAATACTACATCAAAGATGTATACCAGATGATTTAGAATTTTATTAAAAAAAGTTGAATTGCTATAATACGGAATAATTGAAGGCAAAATGTGGAGAATATTTTCTATAAAGACATGATCGGTAACACGGTTATATAAAATTATAGATGTGCTTAAGATATTTAGGTTAAAGGCGAGTGTTAAAAAAAAACACGTCAATATCATTCTGGCTAAATACTCCGCGTTTGCGAAATAAAGCAGTTTGGAATATATGGAAGAGCCGTTTAAATATTCTAAACAATTGTCGGAAAAGTTATGTATATTAAATTAAATTAAATCTATGAGGCATCGTTTTTCAGAATGATCCCTGCACGAATTTACAAGAAGTCCGAATATCAGATGGATGACGCCCAGTTTGGATCTCGCAACGGACTGGGAACGAGAGAAGCTCTTTTTTCTCTAAATGTACTGACACAGCGATGTAGAGATATGAATGTGGATGGACACACATGTTTTATAGACTACCGAAAGGCATTCGACTACGTTAACCATCAAAAGATGATCGAAATGCTGAGAACTACCGGGGTCGATGAACAAGACCTACCCTTTATTTCAGAACTTTGTTGCGTCTTGTCTTCGCTCCTGTTTTATTTCTATTCGGGGTCTGTATTTAGAGAAGCGTTAGACAATGCCCAAGGTGGAATCAAGATCAAAGGAACTGTGATAAATAACATTAGGTATGCTGATGATACCATCCTAATAGCAAACAACGTACAAGAGTTACAAAATATAATAAATTCCGTGGTTCGTCATAGCAAAATGTTCGGCTTACATCTAAATGTCTCCAAGAACAAAACACTAGTCTTCTCAAAGACGCCAATAAACGTACCTTTACATGTCAACAGACAAACACTAGAACAGGTAACATCAATAAAATACCTGGGAGCTAATATCAATAGCTAGTGTAACTCGAGAAAAGAAATATTATCAAGGATTAAACAAGCGAGGAAAACACTCATGAGTATGAGAACACTTATTACAATATCAAACCTTAGTCTAGAGTTCAGAAACCGGAAGATCAGATGTTACGTTTTCCCTATCTTACCATTACATATGATGCGAAAGTTGAACAATGCACCCACAAACAGACAAAAAAAGTAGAGATCTTGGAAATGTACATTATAGATGGATGCTGCGAGTTTCATGGGTGCAGAGGACCATTAACGACGATGTTCTCCAGCGCACGGGTAAACAAAAAGAACTGCTGGAGAGGAAAAAATTCAAGGTTAAAGGATCTGAGGAGATGGTTCGACCGTTCATCAACAGAAATATCTCGTGCTGTAGTTTCCAAAACCACACAGGAGAGGCGCATTAAAAAGAAGATGAAGCTTCAAAATGATCAATCGAATATGGATAACGGGTAAAGAGAAGGTTAATTTTGAAGAAGTATCAACCAGATGAGTGCGTCCCCTTTTGGGAAAAGCTTTGTCACAAAAAGGGGGAGGGGCGTAATTTTACTACTTGTAGGATGATGATACAAATTAATCTGATTAAAACTGCAGGGGAAGGGGACGATTAAAAGTAGTATGGAAACTCGGAATATAAATACCTAGTGTAAAATAATTTCTGACATAGGAGAAAATAGGAGATTCAATTATTGGATAACTTTCCTAAGAGAATTGGGATTGGAGGATCAAATTTAGTGGGCGAGGCGTTCCTCACGAGACACAAAGAGGGCATAATAGATCTTTCAGGTCGCAGTGCACATATCCTCATGTCCACATACATACACAAATACATACATACATACTCTTTGGTGCATTTAAGTCAAACCTGTCTGACCTAATATTTTTTTAAATTTTATAAATTTCAGTTTCTTGGAATAAACTTAACTGGAGAGTGGAGATAATTCAATAATTTGGATGCTAAAAAAACATTGGTCTTAAAAGATAAGATGAGGAATATCTACAAATCTTGAAAGCTATAGCGGCACCATTAATAAATTACAAAGAAAAAATTGTTTTCTATCAGACGCAGTAGAAATATGGAAGGAATTGGAGGATCAATTATAATTATCGTTATCCCAGCTTGACATTGTTCAAAAAAGATATAAACAGGTACTTACGGACTATCACTTTATAGCTTATATTTTAGATGTAAATAAAACCAAATATAAAGCGATTAATGGGGAGAAAAATCAAGCGTTAAATACTGTGAAAGAAATGCATGAAAATATTGGATATCTTTGATTTATTATAAAACCCTTAGCCAAAAGGGAACCATTTTTAACAATATTTCAGAGGAGGTTTTATTTAATGTTAGTAATCTACAGTGGTGGGTCTCACAAAAAAAGATTCCTGATGTTGAACGTTTCCAATTCTGAAGCAGTTTTTATGTGCTGTCTCGTCATCAGCTTTAGTAGAAACGGTCTTTTCTACATTCGGGCTCGTTCACCCGCAAATTAGTATGAATGTATAAATATCACAATGAAAATGTGTGTTGTTATTCACAAACTATCTACCTGTTTTGAGAAACGTTTTCTTATTTATGATTATTTTGGAATATTTTATGTTTATTTTGTATTAAACAATGTTCACACTTATATTTCTAGTTTTGACTTTCTTTAGATTTAAATTATGGATTAAAATTTAAAAAATTATGTGATTTTAAATCGTTGATTAAAATAGTGATTTAAATCGATTAAACCCTGCGTGGAATTAAGAATCACTCAACGTTCAAAATGTAGAAATAAGACATTGGGAATATGAATAGCCGTCCCCCGACATCAGATCACACTTTTAAGTAATAAACTACCTTAAACTTTTTAATATTAATATTTTACGTAAACAAAATAAACTTTAAGCACAATTATCCTGTATTTACCAAAAAGAAGGTATCAAAAGTGACGCAAAGAAATAAGAAAACATAAATAAAAGACAAGTTCGCACCTGCAAACCTGTTTCCTCCCTTCGGGATGGGAAAGGATACAGCTCGATTTAAATTAATATTTAATGGGGATAAAAAGAAGAATTTATGTGTTTCTTTGTAAGTTCACTGAGAGAAAATTCCAAAATCTCGTCTCTTTTTTTCTAAATTCTTTGTTGAAACTCCAAAAATGCCGCTTTAAACGCGTTAAAAAAACAAAGGGTGTTTCTCTTTATCCAAGCTAATATCGATCAACATAATCGGTGGTCCATCGAAGCTACAAGATGATCAATCAAACGAAGGTCGAGGGAGAAGAAGCTAATATTATTTAATCTTATGCAGGAAGAAAATTAAAATCAATAAAGTATCAGTAAATAATTATGTACTCTTTATAAAAAGCTAAATTCGAATTAAAAAAAAAAATATTTAAAAATTATCACGTAACAGGTAAAAATAATATTAATGATTGATTAAATTATTAGGATTTAATATATTATCTAATAAATATTGGTGAACATTTATTTCTGTTTTGTGAGTTTAACGACTATTTTATAAAAATAAAAAAAAATGGAAAATAAGGCCCCTTTTGTTTTTACAGATTTTTGCAAAATTTCCGATCTGTGATATTATTTTGATATGGGTGCCAACATCGAAAATAAAATATAACCACATTAACAAAGTTTATGTTGGCACAATTATAAACGAGACCTTCTGGGAAAAATAATAAATATGTAGATCGTTGAGCTGTGAATATTGAAATTTTATTTCCCCAACAATTTGATGGAAAGCCTATAATCCCAACATAATTAAATTAGCTAATGCGGTGATTTAAATGTTTTTAACGAAGATACACAAATTAAAACCAATTTATTTTGACAACAGAGCCTGTTCAAAATAATTATCTATGACATCTGAGTTATACAAGTGAAGTTTAAAAGAAGAAAGAGATGAAAATTTAAAAGCATATAAAAATATTTACAAATGCTTGTTCAGTAACTCATTCTTTTCCTAAAGAAAAGAATATGCACTTTAAACAAACTACTTAAAAAAATGTGTTGTGTAGGTATTCATGGAATAATTTAAATAACTTTTATCAAGTTTTTTTACCATTATAAGTTTTTAATCTAATAAATAATTTCATGGTCGTTTAAAAATATAAAGGAAATTCAGTTAAGTAGTACCGAAAGTTTGAGCAATTAAATCTTAAGCCGAATCCAAACCAACCGCGCCGCTACGTGCTATCACAATTTCAGTTAACAAATGAGAGCTGCCCAAAATGGCGGATAATTACACACAGGTACTCCAGAGTACACTCAACAACTAGATCGTTTTAGGCGGGGATAAAAGTTACATGAACTTGGGCGGTTGGGGTAGAGCCAGTTTTAGTCTCTGAAGTTATAAGCTCGCTTTCTTCATTTACTACGGAAAATATTCGTTATTAATTAATATTTAATACACATTTATATCTCATTGTTGGGATTTGCAAAGGAACACAACAATCATAATGGATTTTAGAAATCTCATGCTCCCTTTCAATAAACGTGTTGTTAAAACTTCAAAAAATGTCATCTTAAACACGTTAAAAAAGATAAAGTGTATTTTCCCTTATCCAACCTGATATCGATCAGGTTCAGCATAATAAAAAGTAATATTCGGATAAAGCTACAAGATGATCAATCAAATGGGGGTTAGGGGGAGAGAAAGTTAATATTTGATCGTATGCAAACTTACCAAACCAGGGATGGCTGCCTAAAGTAAACTTTACTGCAAACCGGAGCAATTAGCCGGGAGAAATTTTATACTAACCTGAAACAAAAAGAATACGATTACTTATTGGAAAAGTTTTGAGAAACTATAGAGAGTATACAAGAATAAAAGTAGCCTATATGCATTCTTCTTTCAAGAAGGACATAATATATACAACCAATTTATTTCCGGCAAATATAATTCTAGTTGTTTCTTCATAGGCGTTTCGGCTACCTGATGGCCTCATCAGTCGAGCTGTATCGGACCGAGAGCAAAATTCGCACGAAACAATTGTTTATATAAATCCCAAGACATGTCGTCAGCATATTAAACTTGTCAAATTTTTGATGTCAGACTGAAAAATACCGCCGGTCGAACGACATCTACACATTAACCGGAGTCGTGGGAACTTAAAAATTAAGATTTCGGAAAGAAATAAATAAATCTATTTTTTTTTCTGACATCTATTTTTCAGTCTTGCATCGAAAATAGGCAGGTTTACTATCTTGCCGATACGTCTTGGAATTTAGATTTTATATAAACAATTGTTTCCTGTGAACGTTGCTTTCGGTTAGATGCAACTTTACTGACGAGACCTTTAGGTGGTCGAAACTCATATGGAGAAAGTTGTATTGGCAGAATATAAACTGTGTGTGTATATATTCTTTCCTTTATCTGCTTGAAAGGAGAATACATATAGACAACTATATAAACATGGGAGGAAATATATTTATTTATTTCTTACTAAAATCATGCCCTTAATTCACTAACATGGTTTAATTTTAAAACTGTCCTAAATTGACAACAGAGGGCCTAAACTGATAATAGCAACAATTAAGATAAGCAAGTTTTAAACCCTAAAAATACACACATAAAACAGTCATTTTATTTTATTACTAATCCTGCAAAAATGGAGAATTTTGTTTATTTTCGGGATACAACTCTTTTGCATATTTCAAGGCTTTATCTCAAGATTCTTATCCTTAATATCCCTATATAAAGGTTTTTTTGTTGACATATGTAATTATGACAATATCATAAGCAAAACAAAACTGGCCGGCTAGAAAATCTAAATTTCATGGTAACTTCATCCAGTTTTAACCCTAAATCTTCTTAGTGAATCTGGCTGATAATTTTTAAGAATAAAAGTAAGTTACAAATATGTTTTTTAAAGGTGAAACTTCATATACGAATCTAGTATTGCTATCTTGTTTAGTATGCTTGGCAAATATTTAAATTATAAATTAAAACAGAGGTAGATGATTTAAACTTAAGGCAACAAGAGACTCACAGACTCAAGTGAGAGCGGAGTTAGCGCGATGTGTGTTCTAGTCAGACAAAAGATATTTCAAAATCAAATTATTTCATTTTACAGCAAATGCAATTTCTACATATTTTTTTAGAAATTACTAAACCTGTGGTGCTTCTATTTATCTCTAGCAATTTCCACATCCTTCGAATTTCGTTTATCCTTATTTACGAATTGGTTGTTGTGATAATAAAATAACTTTAGTTCAAGTATAAAATGAATCTACAAAAATAATTCTATTCCGGCTTTAATTTTTGTTTCCAACGGCATAAAAAATTAACAACATTAAAGAGGTAATAATTTGAATTCTAAGTGGACCTTGAGAAACATTCTTTCTACATTTCTAATTTCATACAATGCTTCCTATAAGTTTTAAGAAACAAACAGTGAAGAATCTACGTTGCAAAAGTTTTAGATTTTACATAAGTACAGTTTGAAAGTTCCTCCAGAAGCAATAAAATAAAACTGGAAATTCCGCTATTCGCTTCCAATTCAACTGTTCTATTATAAAAGTTGTTTGACGTTTATCGAATTATTTACATGAAAAGATAATGCCATTTTATAGTTGGTTCTTCGGTAAAAATTACTTGAAAACTTTCGGGAAAAAAGTTTTTGTTTTTAATTGAATCATCTCTTCAAAAATTAAGTGTTTAAAAATACATAAAAAATGTAACTGTGGAAAAGTTGAGATACGCCTCAAGCGAATTCGATTAGTTTGAATAGATTTTACGAATGACTAAAAAGACCCTATACTATAAATAAACTTATTATTAGTCAAAAGTTGCTGGGAATAATAGCAAATAACATTCTGAAGCAGATACTTGTAGAAGTTTCATTTAAAGTTTATCTACTGATTGCATGCCCTCTGGACACAAAGTTGGTTTTGATATATTTATTTAATCAATTAGACTAAAAAATTTAGAAAAAAGAGTATCATTATTTAAAGTTGCAAAATATTTTAAAAAGGATAAGTTGACGTCCACCAAGAGCTAGAAATATGGTACGTTTGAAATCATTACAAGTCAAATTTTTAAACATGACCTAAATTCTCTTCAAGTTTGACCCAATGTAGTTAACATAATCATTAAGGCAAGTTGTAGATAGTGCCTGGTTCAACATTAAAGCTCAAATAGTGAGAATATTCATTCA
The DNA here is from genome assembly GCA_034092305.1 of Diaprepes abbreviatus. NCBI lineage: Eukaryota > Metazoa > Arthropoda > Insecta > Coleoptera > Curculionidae > Diaprepes > Diaprepes abbreviatus. The sequence continues at coordinate 15,719,766 of JASJET010000028.1, forward strand.
TTCAAAATCACTTTTACATAAAGGTTGTTTTTTTTAGAGGTATACAATTTTAAAATGAAATAAAACATGTAGAAATAATGTTATAGCTTTAGTTTTGGCTTTATTTAAAAGATAGTTGTATGCCATTAGTGTTTAAATATGATTTCGGGTATATGAGCTCTACGGATGGCTTGAATGAAGCACAATTGGGAAGTCCAATTTTCGACCATTTTATCGAGCAACCGGGACCATATATCAGCAATTACGCGACGCCTGTTGACTTCCAAGTGGTGCTATGTTTGTGGTTTATCGGCGTAGACTAGTGCTTCACATATCCGCAAAGAAAGTAATCCATAGACGTGAGATCACACGACTGTGGAGGCCAGTTTACAGATCCATTACATGCTGTGTGGCATGCTGCGCCATCTTGTTCAAACCAAAGTTCTGTCTGTCACACGAATACCATTCAACTGAGAAATGAAGAAGTCAGTAATCATGGCTCTATAGCGTCCTTCATTGATGCTAACATTCTGGCTGGCATCATCTCTAAAGAAATATGAACCAATGATACCACCTGCTCATACAGCACACTAAACAGTGACTTTTGATGGATGCAAGGGCGTCTCAATAAAGGCTTCTGGATTTTCTTCGTTTCAAATTCGGCAATTCTGTTTATTAACGTAGCCATTCCACCAAAATGAGCCTCATCACTGAGCAACATTTTGCGTTGAAAAAGAAGATCAAGCGGTCCATTCACCGAATGTACGGCGCGCATGATGGTACATGATTTCAACTCGTGCACAAGTTGGACCTTGTAAGCTGTAATCCAAGAACTTTCTACAAAATCTTCCATAAAGTCGATAGGCACAGCTCCAATTGTTATGCACGATAGCGAATCGACTAATTCGGGTCCTCCTTAACACTACGTTCCACAGCACCAATAAATTCTTCTGTGTGGCGTTTTTGTGGATGCGTATTATCAACCAGGGTATACGTAGTGCGAACATGATCCATGGTTTGGAGAATAAGTTGTTCCGATGGACGATTATGTCGACCGCAAAATGGACGTAACGCACGGCAAGTTTGGTGAACTGGCGTAAATCTATTCATGGTGAAATGGCAAAATAAACTGACTACAAATCAACTGTTAAATTTATTGTCAATAGAAATATTGTTGCCAATTTAAAAACCAAACCTTTAAAAAAACTCCCTTTATTAAAAATTTTACTATAAAGAATAGATTCAAGTTACATACATAGACAAGAATACGAACAACATGCATTATATAATCATTACAAGAATCATTACACAGTATTTGGCAACGAACGCATTTACATTCATGCATATGAAACAGTTTCGACAACAATTGATGGCGCGACTGAGGCGCCCCCACCTCGCATTGGCACAAACAAACACTACTAGGAGATAAGATTCAATTAGAACAAGATCTAAGTGGAGCGCAATAATGTCAGAGTTAACTTAGTGATTCGTAGGGATGAGAGATATTTTTACGAACATCGATATTGTATTGATATCGACAATATTACAGATTTTTTGTCCACGCGACACTATTTATTTTTAAGGTACGCAGTACAGTTTGTATGCTACTGGTCTAACATTTTTCAATATAATGCTGCTTGAGGCAGGAGCTAAGAGTATGTGCGCCCCCCTGCAGATTTGTGAATGCATCTTTCTATTTTGCATCCGTCTTGATTGTATTAACATAAACAACAACCCAATTTACTGCAAACTTCTTTTTAACAACATGCTTCTATTATTGAAAAATATGCTGAAATTTCGATGGATGCGAGTCCTCAGTTTTGATTTTAATGATACCTAATACCAGACCAACGAACGCCAACAAAGGGGTTCCACTAGCGTTCGTCGATCAGATGTATACAGTTTATCGAACGTTCGTTGGCGTTCGTCCGTAATGTGCAGAGTGTAGGTAGGTAACTTCAAAATAAATGAAGCGTTCAAGCGAATGCGATATAGAAGATAAACAAATGGTTCATTCAGTGAGTCTAATTCAGTAATACAACGTCGGATATTGGTATGTTTGTTTTCGATGTTGCAAAATTCTCGGACGTTCATGAGACGTATTGCTAAGAACTAAAAATTTATTAACCATACCAAAAAATTATCTAATTTTAAAACTAACTTACATGGACAATTTTAAGTCATTCAAAACAATTCTAAATAAAAAAAAAAATGTTTTAAAAATCGCTAGGAATGATACAAAAATCTGGACAATTTTAACTTTGCGGTGCATTTACGTTAAAGCCGATAGTCCTCAAGTTATTTGGGTTCAGCCCATAAATTAAAGCATCGTCCAAAGAGGAATGTTAAAAGTAAAAGTTAAATACTGAGATCTTGAATCTCGAAAACACCAGGATTGAAAAAATGCATCAAAAAATGGCGATTTATTTAACTTAAGCAAAATCGAAATATATTATATTTTCGGTATTTTCATCTTATTAAAAAATCAATAATTTTATTAAACTAGTTACCAATTTTATCTATTCATGCGACTGGGTACTCTTTCAGAGTTGCAGTTATTGATTATCAAGAGAAATAACTGATTAGTACAAGTCTATACGAGGTTGTTCTAATTTGACTGACCGAACTTAATAATGGTTTTTATTCCTTTTACATAATTACATAACTGAATGGTATGCGTTTTATTTGGAAATTTAAGGATAAGAATATGGTTTTTATTGTCAAAAGTTTTGTTTATGTAACTGATTAAAAGAAGACTTATTAAGTTAAAAGGGCTGATTTTTTGAAATAGAAGCATATATTTTTTTAAATAACGAAATTACTGATATCTAGGTAGTTGTAACTTGAATATCTGCTGAAAATAGTCATAAAAGGTTTATTTAAACCTTTCCCAAAAACATATTTCTTGCTTTTGGGTAACGGTATCTAGATATATATTATTGAATAGTTCTACCGTCGGGCACTTTTCTTTTTTATACCCGCCCATAACATATTTTTGTTTTGATATTACTGCCACTCCACGAGCCATAGGCGAACGTCAACGAACGTTCGTTGTCGTTCGTGACACCATCCACACTAGTCCTATGAACGGTAACAAAACCGCTTCATTAGCCTTTAATGGCATTCGAAGCAGCATAAGCACAGCTAAACTTGCTTGTTAATGGCACATTTTTTACTGGAAAAGTTGTTGTTTCAACAAATTTAGCCTCACAGTTTTCAAACTTCCTTACCCTAGATATACTCTGAGATCAAAAGATCTGTCAGGGGCTGTTTCCATATTATCGGGCCCTAGATGACCTTATGAATTATTGTGGTTCCCGTAAACTTCCTGACTGTTCGTACAGTCGCAGGTAGTACGTTCTACCTCCTTCATATCTTTGTAGACCTGTCTCTCGACATAATGCACAAGATTCGTTGGTATTATGCTCATTCCGGTTATAATAAGAGCCGATGCATAAAACATATGATTAAATCGAATAAAGTAATGACATCTAATTACAATGCATTATACTTCAATAAAAGGTACAGAAAAGAAGAAATTAATTAAACAGTCTATAAAAAATATTGAACATGACATTGTAAAATATCGATATTCGTAATGATCGATCTGTTTTGCTTACCTCTACTTTCTCGAAATAATTTGGAAATAAGCTATATTAAATGTATGGATATTTGCTTTTATAATAAAGTGTCTCGACTGAAAACTCCGCTGCCGTGCCGCGAGTCGGGGTTGTGGCGGCAAAACCGAAGTAGGGTGAAATATATATTACGGTTATGAGGAGGGTGGGGTAGCACAGCCCGCTAAGAAATGAACAGCTTGTTTTGGAAAACTTAATTGAGCGGGATAATCCAGACATTATGAATGCAATAATTTTCAGTCAAGTCAAAACACTGAAAGTGTTTTACCTACTTACATAAATTTACATTTAATTAATTTAGTTAGAACCTTATATGGAAGCAAAATTATGTTAAAAAGTATAAAATTTAAGTATAAAATGTAAGGTAAAGTTAAGTAGCAAAAAATACTGGTATATATATATATATATATATATATATATATATATATATATATATATATATATATATATATATATATATATATATAATGAAAGATATATTATTGATCCTCTCAGAGACGACTCAGATACAAACACAAAAGACAAATTCTTTGATAAACTCTCTAAGGAATTAAATAAGACGAAAAAACAGACAAGAAATAGTCTTGTTAGGTGACCTGAACGGAAGTGTGGGTAAGACTCTTGACAGTAAAATAATTGAACAACACGGAGAGGACGTAGTCAATGAAAATGGAACGAGATGGATAGAGCTTTGTGAGCAACACTCGCTGAGAATCCTAAAGGGATTTTTCCAACACAAAGATATATATAAATATACCTATACACAAAAAACAAAAAAATTAAGATCAATTATTGACTATGTTGTGAATAAACAGGGCACTTTCATAATACCCTATGATACAAAAGTTTGGAGAGGAGATGAGTGTGGTTCAGATCACCTACTAGTAAAAGCACCCGTTGAAATAAGTTGCAATAAACATCTCATATATCAGGAACAAAGTAACAAGAGGGAAGCCATAAAACAGTATAACACACATAGCTTAAGAGACGAATCCTTTACAAACTACTTTTAGCATAAAAATCAGACGAAAAAAAATTAGCGGCACAGTAGAGGAAATGTACGAAACTTTAAAATACAAGATTCACGAAGCAGCACTAGAAGTCCTTGGTATTAAAGATAGAACGTAATACAAGAATTCTTGGTGGACAGACGATTTAGTCCAACTGGTAGGAGAAAAGAAAAACCTATATCTTAAGTGGTTAAATACAAAAGACGATGAAGACCGAAAAAACTATAATCGATATAAATATATAGTGAAAAAGGAAATTAAAAAAGCAAAAAACAAAACATGGGAAACCAAATGTGCCGAAATTAGCGCAATGGTGGGAGGATCTAGGTCTAGAGAAGCTTGGCGAACTATAAACAGTCTTAAAAGAAACATAAACGAAAGAAGAAAAATAAATCCCATAAAGATAGAATAATGGAGAGACTACTATAATAATCTACTTGAAGAACAACGTGGAGAGTATTTAGACACACAACTAGATATAGCTGAAATAGGAGTTAACGGAGTAGATATCATTAAATTAGAAGAAATAAAAACAGCATTACAAAAAATGAAGAACAATAAAGCAACAGAACCAGGGGATTTACCTATAGAGGTAATTAAGCACGCCACCACAAGAACGTATGAGCTGCTTTGTGGTATTTCTAACAAGTGCTTGAAAGGGGAAATGATTTCAAGAGATTGGACGAGCTCTTACATAAATTTTATTTATAAAAAGGGATACAGGAACGACTGCAGTAATTATCGGGGTATTAGTATTACGTCGTCCGTTGGAAAGCTTTACGAAAGAGTCCTAACAACCCGAATAGAAGAGGAAGTCATGAAAATGGAAGAACAAAGTGGATTTCGATCTGAGCGATCCTGCGTGGACATATTTACAATAAAACAACTGGCAGAAAATAGAAATGGAGCTTGACGCTGATTTCATAGATCTTCGTAAGGCATTTGACTCCGTCCCTTGCAGAAATTATGGATCGCAACGAAAGAAGCAGACATAAATTGTATATATAATCGCCGTAAAAACATTGTATAGAGAAAACCAAGAGGCTGTTAAGGTCGGAAATAAAACTTCTGAGGCTTTCCCACAAATAAAAGGGGCTAAACAGAGTTCCTGTCTCTCTCCAACTCTGTTCAAAATTTATCTATGCAGCGCTTTAAAACAGTGGATAAGAAAATGTAGCCCCATGGGGATATGGATTGAGGACACTCACTTGTATATAATCCTCTTTGCAGATGATCAGGTAGTTCTTGTGGAAGACGAGCAAGACATGATTTACGTGATAAATAAACTCATAAAAGAATTCACTAAATGGGGTTTAGAGATAAACATACAAAAGACACAATACATGACTATAGGAGACACAGGACAAGACATGGAAAGAGAAAGCGGAATAATAAAACACGAATACCTAATAGTTATAATATATGAAGATGGAAAAGATAGTAAAGATATTCTAAAGAAAATAGGGAAAGAAAAAAATGATTAAACATCCAATCTTGTGGAGTAAGAACCTAACAAAGAAAACAAAACGAAGAATATATCAGGCTATGATTCAGCCATTACTGACGTGTGGATAAGAAGTGTAGGTCACAGATAAAAATATGCCACAACAACTTCTTTCAACAGAAATGATGCACTGGAGAAGATGTTCCGGTTTAACTTTACTTCATCATGTAAGAAATGAGACCATCGGAGAAAGAATGGAAGTAAAAAATACGATAATGGACGATATAACAGAAAAACGGTTAAAATGGGACGCCTGCAACGAATGAGCGAAGAAAGGATACCTTTAAAGGTTTGGAACTGAACATCAGCGCAAAGAAATAAACGAGGGAGGCCATGGAAAAAATGTATTTCAAACATCCGAACCGAAATAATGGAAAGTAGAGGACTCTATGAAGGAGGCTGGAACGATAGGAAACGATGGCGTCTGGGATGCGAGAAGTGACATTAAGTTATAAAAACTCGCCATACATATATATACATATATATATATATATATATATATATATATATATATATATATATATATATATATATATATGAAATATGAGCTCCACAAAGTGTACTTATGTTTTGCCAAAATAAGGGGAAATAGATTTTCGAAGTTTAAAACTATCAACGGTGAGCTTAACATTCACTAGTGCGAATACCTTAAAGTAGGTGTTATCCTTTTGCATAAATAGTCAGGATTCTTACATATGTGGCATTATATTCTTGAGAAACCGATAATATTATGTCTTTGTGGATAATAAATTTTTATCTAAATAAATTTATTAAATATGTCTTCGACTCCTATGTGTATACATGTTTTGAATTTTTACAATCTAATACAAATTACTAGGCTATACTTATTTAAGAAATGTAATAATAAAATAGATGATTATTGTCACTCAGGTTACACTAGTTGTTTTATCTATTCAAGGTATTGGATCTCGGTGACAACAATGAAAGCAAATAAACCAAAAAATACTGGATATAAAATGATCTTTTTATCAAGGTTGTTTCGCAAATCTTATATTAAATATCCTTATTGTAATAATAAATAAATAAGGACAATAGAAATAACAGTTGTATTAATAACATTATATTTGAATAATTCTGAGTTACCCTGTATACATCCGCATATACCGATATTTCAAATTTCTTCTTTTCAAAAGACTTCTGTTACCTCAAACGATATATCCTACATCTCTTCGGTGACAGTGAGAATTTTAAATAATATGAGATCTATCTCGAGCTTGTGAAAATAATTTCTCTTCAGGCGTTAGCTGTACGCGTCCTGTATTTTAAATTGGCACTTCAAAAGGGGGACAATGTCTTGTCAATATATTTCCTCCACATATGTCGGCACGCAGAGAGGCACCGCACTGCGTCGTTCCCCATTTTGTATTCCCATCAGCAAAGAACCCTGGGCGTTTTTTCGACCCCCTTGTGGACCCCCGCAACTGGCTGCCTTTTTGACGATTTAGCCGTTTAATTGAATTTCTTTCTTTGTTCCAAGCTCTCTCATTTTTGAATTAACTCTATTGTCCAGGTTCACGGCTGTCGGAGGTCGACGGATAGTCGGTGCATCGCTTGGGTTTTAAATATTGCTTTTGAGTGAATTAAATAAAATTTCTTTTTATATTCTGTACAGCCGCCAGGAAGCTTTTTGTATTAATAAATTTTATAATATAGCAAAATATAGGTAAAATGTACTGGTGAAAATAAAAAGCATATTTAAAATACAGTGTATAGTATACAGGGCGGGCCCTAAGACACTAGGTGATTTGAAAAAAAATAACCTGTGTCGTAGCTATTTTTTTTCCGAATTTAGAAACTAGATACTTGGAAGTTTAATTATGGAGAAACACACTATTGAATAGAGAATCTAAGTTGTGTGGCTTAACTTTGAAGAGGAACGGTTAGTTGAGTCAAAGAGCATATCTAAGGCATTATAATGCGAGAAATGTTTCAACTCAGATTACTATACGCAACAAAATTTACAGTAAAGAACATTTAGCGCGTACGAGGAAGCGTGGAAGAAGAAGTAAAATCATCAAATAGATGCCGTTCTAATCAAAAGAGGTATCTAAACTTACTTTCATAAAAAAAACTAATTTGCATAGTACTTAAATATTTATGATTGCCAGCAGCGACTCCAGAACATTGTTTGTTTTCTATAATTTTGCAGAAAAGAACCTAACTTACTCAACTGGTAGTTTATAAGTTACCAAGCCCATTTGCATCACTCCATATAAGAGACGTAGTTTCAGCAAGATGGAACCACGCCTCATTCTACCAGCTCAATACAGCTTCTAACGGAATTGTTTGGTGAATGAATAATTTCAAAACGATCTGAAGTGTCTTATCCAGCAGGGTCGCCTGGCTTAACCCCTGCGGATTGTTTTCTATGGGGCCATTTAAATGACCAGCTAAAGAAGAATAATTGAGCGGAAATCGTCCTCCTAAAGCAAGAAAGTTCAAATTTTTATTATGAAACACACGTGGGAAAAACCCCAAATGTGTGCGCATGAAAACAAAAGGCATTTGCGAGATATTGTCTTTCATCGATAATGTAAAACAAACCCGTTGTAGGAAGCCCATTTTACAACACAATGTTATTTACAAACAAATCAGCTTTATAAATGATGTAAGAACTTCTCCGATCTCTGGAAGAAAAAAATGTTTTACGATAAAATTTACCTTTTTTAAAAAAAAAAATCGCAACGTCGCGGTTTATAAATATTAAGGGCCGAAATTGACAGAAGACATTATTGAATACTTGTAGTTTATCGAGAAATTTTTCGGTTTCACGAAAAACATCCCTGTAAGATCTATGGACCTTTGAAAACTACCTACAGAATCTATCCGACGGTATTCAAATAGCGCGGGTACAGCTACTCAGCGGGTTGCTATGTTGCAAGGCGCAGATGTCTCCGCTCTTGGCAGTATCCAGTTCAGAGCCGGCATTCTAGTAACACCTGTTATTTCGGAGTAGTATGCTTTGGAGTTAATTTGATATAACGTTTTGACATACTAGAAAAAAAAATATCATAGTGTTTGTACATTTGTAAAAGCACATTTTTGCATTTAAAAGCATTTTAGTGAAAGTTTACGCAGATTTTAACTTTAAAAAAGTATTTGAACACGCGGTGGACCGTTGAATGTGACATATAAATCATTACGAAACAGTGTATATTTCTATACAAGGGTAAGAAAAATTGTAAAATATTATCTTAAAAAATTATTATATAGAATTTGTTAATAAGCTTTTTTTTTAAAATTGTTCATTCAATTAAATTTATTTAAAATTATTGTAGAATTGCATACAGATATGTATAATATTTTAATGTATTTATTGATTTCTTGATATATATATATATATATATATATATATATATATATATATAATCTAAATATTACAATTTTACTATATACTTTACTCCAAAATGTTACCACTCACACAAAGCGATATGTGCGTGTAGTCCGTAGCTGAGCGGCATAGCAACCCGCTGACTGGCTGTATCCGCGCGATTTGACTACCGTCAAATAGATTCCGTGGGTAGTTTTCAGAGGTCCATAGATCTTACAGGGATGTTTTTCTTGAAACCGAAAAATTTCTCGGTAAACTACAAGCATTCAATAATGTCTCTGTAAATTTCAGCCCTTAATATTTATAAACCGCGACATTGCGAATTTTTTTGAAAAAAAAAATGTAAAATCTAAATCTAATAGACATATTAGAAAAATCGTAAGTACACTGACAAAAAAGTAATTGCAATTTTTCGAGTGCAAAAAACTGTTTTTCGCAATTTTCTCGACGGAAAATCAAAAAAAAATTTTTTTTTTGAAAATATATCTTCAAAATATACGTCATTTCAAACAAATTGCTGTCAACCTGGTTGCTGTATCTTTATTAGGAAGGATAATAATCGACTCGAATTTTCAACTTTGAGCTTGATTTTCTCGGAAACTATGCAACTCACAAATTTCGGATTAAACACGGTTTTTTGGGTCAAAAATATCTATCATTTCCTAGAATTCTGAAGCGATATTTAATTAATAAATATCATTTAATTATAACTAGTGGCGCCACCTATAACTTTAATTATATCAATCGATAGGTTTTTCAAGTATCTATAACTTTTGTTTAAAACATTTTTTTAAGACAACCCTTATTTTTCAAGATAAACTGGAAAAACTGAAAAAAGTACCCATTTTTTGGCCACCATTTTGTAAACCACGGACCGTATGAATTTCCATTGAAGTATGTTTTTAATGATGCCAAAATATACCCTTTTCAGCAATAAAATCGCTAGTTTTTTCCCAAAAAGGTTCTTTTTGAGTCTAATTTCCATGTATCATAAGTCATGTTGGTATATTTTTTTACTCGATTAAAGAGAGCTGAAAGCTTGTAATTTTCTTTTTGACTCAATAACGGGACCAAATAATTCACGATCGCTGTACCATTTTCTTCAAAATATGCTACAAAAAGATTTTCTCCATACCTCTTGAGTTGTTTCATTAATTTTAGAAACTAGCTCAATTTCTAAATGATTATCTATTTATTTAATCAAATGAGAACAGTTTTCTTTATAAGTTTATTACCAGGTTTTGGAAATAAAAATAATTAAATATAGGAACTAACATATATGATTATTCATATATGGGTGTGAATGTTTCCTATATTACTTGCAATTAAAACTATACCGTAATAGAAAAAATAAAACAAAACATTTAGTACGTACATTTTCTCACAGATTTTTAAGACTTTCTGCATTTTTCACCGAAATCGTTATGCTGCTCTCAAACGATGTCACCAGATTCCGATTATAGGTTGCACTCTCGAGTTTCTTACAAAGCGCCTCAGTGATTTACATAGTATGGCGGTTCTCTTATGCCCGGCTTACTTTTAATATCACGTCACCTTTAACGCCAAATTGCAAAAGTTAGACCGGTATTACATTGTGTAAACTTTTATGACCGCACACTACCTCATAAATTTTATATATTAAGGGTCTTTCCCGAAATGGCGAGAAACTAGATTTAAAGAGTTTTTAAGGGTTGATTATCTCTACGTTATTTGAATGTATATGATGTACGTTTAAAAGAATATATTACGGGAAACGAAAGTGTTAGTAAATAAAAATAATATTTGTAAATGCTTTTATTGTAATTTTGGTATCGGCAGTAAATACATTTGAATGATTTCTTTAAAAACATATTTTTAAAAATCTTTGACTGATGATGATGAAATAATATAAAAATAATATCTACTTTTATTACGATTGTTCGTTTTGGAGTGTATATTAAGGTATAAATCAATCAAGTATAACGATTAGAGATACAACCTAATTGAAACGTCGTAAAAATAAATAAAAATAAAGACAATGCAAGTCCGACAATCATATTTTAGTCAATCTTCAATATAAATTTTATCTTACGAAATACCCAGAAATGTAAAAAAAAATGAATTGCAGCAGTTTTACAATTTGCGAAAAATTATTCTTACTTGATAGAATAAGCTTTTTTTTTAATAAGTGGTTTCAAAGTCCAAAGACTGGCACATAGATGGTTATTCTAATAACAAATTCATAAAATTTTTAGTTAGTACCAACCTTCATAGAATACGTGTCAAAATTTGATGATATTTTGACAGGTATTCACGGAGCCATTGACCAAACAAGAACGTGCTGATTATTCAGAGCGGTGTTTAAAGCTGTTTAAGCGAAATAAACAGGATTTCTTGATACCGTATGTGACAATGGATGAAACATGTATTCACCACTACACTCCGGAGTAAAATCGGCAGTTGGCTGAGTGGACAGTAAAGGATAAATGCAAACCAAAGCGACCGAAAATACAACAGTCGGCTAGCAGGATTATGGCATACGTATTTTGGGATGTGCCTGGTATAATATTCATCGACTACCTTGGAAAGAAACAATCCATCAACAGCGAATATTATTGGTGCCTTTGCAGGAAGAAATCGCGAAAAAGCGGCTCCAAACGAAGAAGAAAAAGTGCTCTTTCACCAAGACAATGTACTGTGTTGTAAATCACTCGCAACGATGGCAAAACTGCATGAATTGCCCTTTAGATTGTTTCACGGATTTGGCCCTATTACATGTTCGCAAATTACAAAAAAACTATCAGCGGGAAAGAGATATGTCTCTAATGAAGAGGTGATTGACGAAACTGAAAGGCATTTTGAAGGGTTGGACAAATCGTTCTATAACAAAGGCCCATAAATGTTAGAGAAGCGCTGCGATAATTGTATCACTCTAGAAGAAGACTGTGTTGATGAATAAAGTCGAATCTTGCCAGAAAAATTGTGTTTTTATATGTTATTCTCGGTACTTTTCCAACCACCTGGTTATGTCGAAAGTTTGGAAAGAAGGTTTTAACAAAGAATGGACAAGCCCCTTTAGATTAATTCAATATGGTTCAATTTGTTCGGTTATGTAGTTTTTCCGATCACATTTCATATCAAATTATAAAAATTTAGATTAATTTTTTAATTAAAATTTCAATTTAAATTGAAATAAATTTCCAGAAATGTATATTCTTTAGGGTGAATATCAGCTCACATAAATATAAAAATAAAGTATTACCTAAAACGAGAAAAATTTTAAACAGCTTTTAAAAATGTATCTAGATGCAAATTTTCATGGGTTCTTATGATGGGAATGGGAAAATAATATACTTACAAATTTACTTTTATAGTCTATTCAAGAACTAGAGAGAGTAATAAATCATCTTTGACCTTTTTTTTCTTTGCAAACTACCTGTGTTTTTTAGTCCGGTGTCTTTGATAAAATCTTTTAGACACATAAATTTTTCATAGGAATGGGTTAGAAATTTTATAATAAAATTACTGGTCTATAATAATGGGCTATTTGAGTCGGAAAGAGGTTTATTTTATCACTATATATTTGAGGCATTATTTCGGTATTAAACTCAAAATAGAACTAAGTTGTTATAATAATGTGATTTTATTTCTTATGATTTCTTAATAAGTCACATACATTACAAAATATATTTCATTAGAAATTAGTTAACACAAATCACAATTGTATTTTTATTACCCTTAGTTTTGGCGTAGAATCCATTTTAGACACATTCAGACTAAAACATATGCTTATTGCCTCAAAAAATTCTCTCTAATTTAAATACTTGTAAATACCCATTATCATTAATACAAGAAGTTAAACATATGTAAAAAAATAAATTCGTTCATGTCTTATTAAAATATTTTTAGGGCTTCGGTATTTTTATCAATTAAAAACATTTTTAGGACATTTGATGTTTCGGTTTATTTATTTCTTAAACCATCTACAGAATTACAATTAAACACTAAAGCGGAATTAAAATGTAATTAATTTTTATATATTGTAGTTAAAATTAGATTTACCTATTTTTATTTCTATTGCGCCGACATTCTAATTTAATTTACTGTATTGTATGGAACGCGCTTAAGAGAAAGACACAAATACGATAATAAAATACGGGTAATTGGACTAAAATATATATAAAATTAGAGAGAGACGCGCCAAAATAAAAATATATAAATGGTTAACAACATTAAAAAATAAAACACAACACCAAAAAAACATTTAAATAATAGATTGTGTTTATTTACACTGGTAAACATTATGTATCTAATTCGTAATCAGAATCAGTGAAGCTATCTTCATTAAAATTAACTATAATTGGCTCCGCCATCTCATAGATCATGTGATCGAATTTCCACATTTTTTTTTCTTCTTTTATAATAATTTGTGTTATTTCCTGTCTGGTTTTTCCCAGCATAAATTAAGTTCTATGAAGAATTTTCAGAGCCCAGTTCTTTTAATTTCAGATCAATCCAGATCTTTATTGATTTTAGTCAGAATTTTATCGACAGTTGGGATCTGGTTCTCATAATAAAATGTATGTACCACTTCTTTTATTGCAGTTTTCATCTATTCTTCCAACGGGTTTTTCGTCTTCCTGGGACCGAATGTGGCTTAGCAAGCATATCTTTTGGGTATCTCACTAATCTCAAATAATATATAAAGACAAGAGCAAAGAAGATAAATCATTAAAGAAACACTGTAAGGTGTACTCTGCTCACTTACATAAAATAAAGTGAACTCTGAGCAATTATATTTGTGCAATAACTGTATAAAAGCTTATAAAATTTAAATATAATTAAATATAATTAGATTTATGGCATTCTTCAGTTACATGAGGCACTGGAGCAGGTATGTTGGAGGTTTCGGTAACAGTTTTATTACTCTATCTAGTTCTTAAATAGAGTATAATTCAGTAAATTGTGTGTTATATACGATGTAAAAATTCATCCTTTCCGCGCATTTTCTCTATTCTCCAATATCAATTTTAAATAATTTTTTTTATTACTTTTTTACAAGTAATATGAAGAAATTTTGTCTCTGTATTTACAATGTCGTACGTCACATACTGTCTTTAAGTTTAACTACAGTTTTATTTCAGCCAATCAATGTTGGAACACAAAATGACCACAGGCTAAATCCTTCAGAGCTTTGCACTTATTTAAGTGCTAACCAATCTAATGTGCAGTTCATCAATTAGTTAAGATCCTTAGTTAGGAGTAATGAAGTACTGTCCCGGATAAAGCTCGATAATGCCAAAAGAATTAGTTTCTACGAAGGGGTAATTAAGCTCCCTGCTCGGAGCCGCCGTCGACACGTCGTGCCCTGAATTTCGATCTTGCCGGCAATCGTGGAAAATGAAGACTTATAGATCTCCTCAACGGCAGCGAAACGAAAAAATAAAAGACGTATTTATACTAATGGAAGAATTATGAAGGAATTTTTAATATAGCCTGAAAGTGCGCCATGATTTACGAGCCTCTTAATTAAACGTAAAGCATCTGGTGGGGCCAAGCCGTGGCACACAGTGATCCTTTCAGTATAATCCGGATGGACAAAATAAAGTTTAAATAAATTTGAAAAAAATTCTGGAAATCAAATTAATGCAATGGGAGAAGTTAACTCATTAGGTCAGCGGAATTAGCATCTGGAAAAAAATTATTGTTAGTAGACTTATGATTACGTAGAAACCTTCAGAATGATAATAGTAATTATGTAGTATCGTATATCTCATTTTCTTTTGTGGGGAAAATTTTCTATTTAACAATTACGATGTCAAAAACAGTTTTTTGAAGTTCTAGGAAAACTTATTGTTTTTTAGTAAAAAAAGTTTCAAACAATAGTTGTACGCTTTAAAAATACCCACAAAGTGAGCTAAAGCTCATCAAAAACGAATAATTCGTTCGTTAGTTATTGCAAAAAAGCCTGCCAAAACGACTGTTTTTTCAATGGTTAAAAAACAATAGAAAAATATATTGCGACGAGATATGAACAACCGATATGTTTTTGTAATCAAATCATTGTTAAACATAGTAATAAACAAATCATTGCACGTGCTTTTCAAATTGCGAAAAAAATGTTACAGTAGTCAACAGTATACTACTAATTACAAATATTAAAAATCAGATTGATTAATGTACCATTAATATTTATGGAGTTATAGCATGAAACAAATTGCGACTGTCATTTGCCGCCAAATTATTGGTTGTACAAGAAAAACATATGTTAACTTTTTGGTTTATTTTATTGTACGAACATTTTTCACATACAAAATTTTTTGCTACCATACATATTTTTCGCTTAAATCTATACAAAATATTTATTCCGTTCTCTGTTTCTTGGAGATCGATGGACATTCATTTTCGAAAGACTTATCGATTTCATTATTATCATTACAATGATCATCATCATTATCATTCTCATCGTCATCATCATTATCACTCTCATCATCTTCATCACTCTCATTATTGACATAATTATCATCAACATCATCATTATCATAATTATTTTCTCCCCTATTACTTTCATCGTCTTTGAAAGTAATATTACAATAATTCTTGATTGGATAGTCGCTTACAATATAATCGTCAAATGTAGTTTATTCTGCTTCTCGAAAAAT
This sequence comes from Diaprepes abbreviatus, assembly GCA_034092305.1. Classification (NCBI taxonomy): domain Eukaryota; kingdom Metazoa; phylum Arthropoda; class Insecta; order Coleoptera; family Curculionidae; genus Diaprepes; species Diaprepes abbreviatus. Next base: position 15,735,890 of record JASJET010000028.1, read on the forward strand.
AATAATGCTATCAAGAAATGTTGCTATTAGTTTCATGCTTTATCTCAATATATATTAATGATGCATTAAAAATCAATCTAATTTTTGATAGGCCTAATTAATAGTATACTGTTGACTACTGTAACAATTTTTTCGCAATTTGAAAAGCACGTAAGTACGGTAAAATTATAATTATGCGTATAATCTATAAAAGTGTAACAATTTGTTTATTGCTATGTTTTTCAATAACTTGATTACAAAAACATATAATCTATTGTTCAAATTTGAAGCATCTGAGTCACGATTTTTTCTATGTGCCGTAGACTGAAAGAACACCCCCTCCCCCACCGCTCACTTTCTGACTTTTGGAGTAAGTGCAAGTTTAAACTATTGCTACAACAACAATTTTGAAATAATTGACAGGTTTTATCTTTAGATCACCTTTTTTGTTCGATGTGACCTCTAGAGAATGATGATGTGCTATTATAAGGTCAAAAATATCATGCTTGTCTATTCATTTTGATATTTAAATTTTCCTCCTTATAAACCAAATACGTTCTCCGCTTTTTAATTTATTTTTTTTGGTAACAAGCACTGGACTCTCTTTTCTATTGGCACGAAGTGTACTTGTTACATGTGTTTTCCATCTCAAAAGTCGGTTTGCTAATGACAAGCTATTGTAGTAATCCATTAATACGTGATAATCTTGATTGTAGTTCTACTGACTAGATTAAGATTTTAGGGTAAAAACTTGGTATTGTCACATAGAATAAACCACCCGCAAAATCGTTTTTTATGATTTTCAAGATGGGGTAACGATGTCTGGTGGAAGTTGAATCAATGAAACCAGGGACACAACAATTTCCGAATGGGCTCATATTTATTGCTCATATTATAATTTATAAAGATATACAACTTATTGAAAAAGAGCACAAATTTAGGATGTTCATATGTGGAGAAAGAATTAATATGTCGTTTCTCCAAATATAAGCTTAATCAATTATTAAATTTATATAACAGTTTCTTCAGTACGACACTGAAAGTTAATAAGTTGAACATCTGAGACTCGTCTAAATACAAAAACAACGAAATAAATCTCAGAAATCATCGCCATATTTAAACAAAGTGTCAGAACCTATCAGATGATAGGTCGGTAAATTACAGTTCTATTTGTGTTTTTTTGCGCACTAACGCATTCTATTGAAATATTCGCCAACTAAAAACGACGTGCCAGTTCTTTCATAAGGAGTGCCCAGACTCTGGTAGCGATAAAGGTTTTTTTTTATTTCGTGTGTGTCATCGTCTGCTTAATGCTATTGTGGAAAAGTTTTATGTTTTTCTTATTGATTTTAATTTTATCTCAGGAAAATTCCTTTTCCGGATTTTTAATTTTTTTTTACTATAAATTTATATATTTATATCTAGTGTTGTAGAGCCTTGAAGCCTTGAAAATGCTTTAAAATAAAAAAAAAAAACGTCGGCAAACGGAAAAATTATTTTTCTCCGATTTGTAATCCCAAATAATTTTGGCTGAATAGTTCTAGTTAACGAGACTAAATTTTACCTCATGAAAACGTAATAATAAAGATGAAATTTTTTTTACTTTACTGGTTGTAATCTTGTGGTGGTAAGATAGCTAAAGTGTTAATGAAAACTCGAAAAAAAAAACAACCCTGAAGCTCCGTGCATTTAGTTTCTATTGCTTGCCTCACTGTGTGGGATTTAATGAGCATCCAAGAAAACAGGTTCTTAAACTTACTTGATAACGCAGACGGAATTACTATATAATTCACTGTTTTGTTTTACATTATTAACAGCTTATTTTCCCGGCACGCCACCGCACCGCCGTCTCGCTAAGGCATTACCTAGATCTACGTGACCCAACAATCATAATAAATTCAGACGAATTTTCATCCATCCGCCATACATAATTTATGTGTGGCGAACGTTTACGTGCGGAAAAATTATCCCGAAACTTTTCACGAAATTATTTTTATGCTGAAAATAAATTTGGAATAAAAGTTTTATGCGTGTTTAACAGGAATAGAGGTATATTAGTATTACACTTGAAACATATGTTAACATACTCCTCACAAAAACTTTTATGTTCCTATTTCGGAACAACAAAGGAAATTAAAAATGACATATTTTCATATTTCTCATAAATGTAATAAAGTGAAACAAGTCCTAAAAGTAGTTGGATTAAATGTTTTTAAAATGCCTTTTAGACCGTCGTTACATACACAGCTAATTTCTGACTCGGGAATTAAGCTCAGCTTATTTATTATTAGGTACCCTACAAATTGTAGTTAATATATATCCCCAGTTAAATGAGTCATTAGGGGTTTCAAATGATATTCCCAATGTATCAGTAGTTAGAAAAGTATATGAATCATTAACTTACCACTAGTAACTAGTAAGGGAAGAAAAAACAGCTAAAAGTTGTTGAACGATTTATTCTGAAGTTTGTTTAAAACATGAAAAAGTTATGTTGACAAATTGTGAAGAAATTTTTCAAAAATGAAGCTCGATATATTACTAAGATTTATTAGATAGTCGGAAATGTCCGCATGTTACTCCAGTTCATGGAGCTTTACTTTTTAGGCCTACCATTAGAAAATACTTACGTATTAATAGTTTTAGTCTAGCTGCAACTGATTTCCTTTTCTTGGTAAAATGAAAATCAAATCATTGGAATTAAACATTATAACACCCATATAATCAAATTAGTCAACAAAATCAATAAAACTATAAAAAGATTTTTTTATACAAGGTAATTCAAGATCTGACTTTGAGGCAATAAAGAACTCTTAGTGGAAAACATGTAACATTCTTTCAAATAGAGGAAGTTTAGGGCACTAAGTATTTGCTACGTTCTTCATGGGCATTTAAAAATACATAAACTTTATACACTTTGAGCTAAAATGGAAAACAGAATGCAAGTGCCATAAATTTAATTACAGTCCAATCAATGATTTATATTCAACTGTACATCAGACCAATCCTGGCTTAGCTGTTGGATCGACAAGAAATTATTATGGGCGGTCACACATAGAGAGCGTTGTAATTGTTTTAAGGCCTTCTGTCACTGTTATGGTTTTTTTTTCTTTCGACATTTGATCTGTCATATTTCGATTACTTTAGAAGTAACTAGAGCGTAATTTTGTTTATAACTGTTATTTTATTTAGGGTTAGTTTTACCATGAAGTGCAGAAACGAACATTTCGGCATATTTTACGTTTTTATTTCTGCAAAGAAAAGGCTGGTGAGGCTCACAAATAGATATATTAAGTTTATGATGTTGATTACATAAGAGAAAGCAAGTGTCAGAATTGGTTTGAAAAATTCCGTTCTGGAGATTTTTCACTCAAAAATAACAATCATTCTGGTCGACCTACTGAAATTAATGCCATAATTGAAGAAAATCATATAACTGTTCGAGAAATTGAAGAAAGGTTAAATGTAGCGCACGCAACAACTGAAGATCACTTAGAATGTTTTGGTCTTGCTGAGAAGCTCGATGTTTGGATTCTGCAGGAATTAAAAGTAATTCACTTAACACAATGAATTAATATTTATCACTTCGAAAATGCTCATGTTCCAAGCGTAATGAACCAGTCAAACCACATCTAAAGCTGATTGACATCCGAAAAAGGCCATGCTGTCAACATGGTGGCACTATAATGGTGTTGTATATTTTGATCTGCTTGCAAGAGGCCCTTAGGATCAATTCACTTATTTACTGTCAACAACTAATGAAACTGGAAGAAACAATCAAAGAAAAACTGCCAGCATTGGCAAATGGCAAAGAAATTGTGTTCCATTATGATAATACAAAGCCTCACTCATCTTTAGTAACTCATTACGGGAGCTTGGTCAGGAAGTAATGTCGCATGCCTCATACATCTCCGATCTGGCAGCATCTGATAACTCCTTATTTCGAAGTTTGCCAGTCTTTCGATGGTAAAATTTTGACAAATAATGATGACATTGTATCACACAAAGTTCAGTTTTTTGCTGATAAGAACCAAAATTTCTATGAGTTCGAAATCGTGAAGAGGTAAGGAAGATGGCAAAAGGTCACTGAACAAAATAGAAAATATATAATTCATTAAAATTAAAAAAAAAAAAGAGTTTTATGTCACACTAGAAAACCGACATTACTTTCTTGGCGTTCTGATGCTATGATGTCCTAGCGGAATCACTAAGTGAAGTGTGAATGTTTTAAGATGAGTCCACTATCAGTTAAAAAAAAAACACGATCGGTGAAGTAAAGAATGGTTACTGTATTTTTTAGGAAGAGAGGTATTTTGGCTATAAGGAGAATACAGAAAACTTATGTAGTATCCATGTATGATGTTTCCCAAATCCTTCATTCTAATTTGGAGAGTAAACTTCCGGACCATATCGATGTTCATGGAGAAAATATCTACGCACAAGTTAAATAAATTTCAGGAAAGTGGAAAATAAACCAAAATATATAAGAAAACATTAAAGAAGTGAAACAATTGGAGTAAGTGACTGACATGTGTAGAATACAGATTGACACAAGTTTACCAAAAACAAAAAAATAACCTTTGGAATCACAATAGATAGACGATCTGAAGAAAACAGCTGAAACTTCAACCTGAACCGAAGTCGGGACATTAACCATTTGTGGAAAATTAAGAATATTTAAATAAGCAATAAAATATTATTTAATTATAGTTAAATAATTATGGATTTCACTATGATAATTATTACCAGAGTTGCTGAAAGAAAGTATTCTAGAAAATAAACAATGTGGGAGGAACGCTACATGGCCAAGAAAAATTTGTATAGTCTGTAATTAGTGTTAAAAATAAAAAATAATTTTTAGGAATCAAAATGTTTGTATCTAATAATTGGAAGCACTAAAACTATAGGCATATCATATCATAGTAAACTAAACCAGCAAGAAATCTTTCCGGCGCTTACTAGATAAAAAATTGACCATAACGACATCATTTGAGCCTCAAATTTACTCTAGATTTGAAATCTCAAAAATATTATTAATCAGGATCATATTTTCTGTTTTTATGTAAAAAGTAATTATTATAATTCCATTAACCTGTTTTCTGGCCAACCTATGATGTTAGAACATAAAAATAATTATATTATAGACTTTTGTTGGTTACCTTATATTCTTAATGAATAAATGTTAAGTTTCGGGAAAAGTGCAAGTAAATTTGTATGGTAAAGGTTTTCGACTTGAGTGGTGAATTGCATGTGGCTCTGCACAAGCGAAGAAATTCCCAGCTATAATATAGGTTACGTATGTAATGAATATTTTTTAAATAGTTTTCATTGCTCTTTATGTAATAAACACTTTGTAGGGCTGAAATTAAGCCTAACTTTTTAGTTACTGTATAGAACTTTCAAACATTATTATGTTTTATCTACAAAACTCTATTTATGTTTCATTTTTTTTAATTATGTCTAATATATTTATGAAAAAAAAGCTATTATAGTTTCAGTTTGAGATTAGAATCTTCGATTTCAAGATAGCGTCTTTAATAACAGAACTATCTACCACTTTATACAATAAGTAAATAATTAATTAACAATCTCTGAATCATGTACTTTCATAAGAATACCATACAAGGAAAAACGACTGGTTTAAGTTAGATGTCGGACAACGATCTGTTACTGTGTCAGTATTAGAAAATTATCGCCTTGTTCGTACAACTTATTGCGCAACTATACAGAATTAATATGCCTGTCACACATGTGCGACTTTATTTTTACAACGACAAATTTGGTACTAATTGTAACTTTTTAACAAATTTATTAGAAATAAGATTTTTGACATAGATATTGACAAAAATGAACAATCCGTCTGCAAAATTACGTTCCGCAATTATACTGAGAGGGTTAATATTATTTTGTTTTATCTAGGTTGATGAGGTTAACGTGATCGTTAGGTTTAGTGTAACTCATTATTATTCTAAGACACCGATTGGAAAACAATTTAAATTAAGATGATATAAACAAAAACAAGTAATGGAAATTGCAGAACTGTTATTTGAATGTTGGTGTGGAGGCCAAAAATTTTTAATTAAAATTTTTACTTTGTCCTGGGAGTTTGTAAAAAGATCTTATAAGGGATAAATATTTTTATAGATCAACTGCAGACAAATAGCAAAAGGGTCAATTGATTAAAACCCCATCAATTTACATGATCAAATGAGATAAGATAAGATCATTTATTAATGTCAATGCACAAAAGGTACTTACACAAGTCAATTAATAATAATAGTATACAATCAAATAGCTTATGCACTAATAAAACTAGTGTGTATATAAAAATTAAAATGTGTACAAGTAATAAATACAAGAAACATTTAGGTTACTAAGACAAAGTAGCAACAGATATGCTTGCTTAAACAGTATAAACATTTAAATGAAAAGAACAGAAACGACACTACATTAATTAACATATTATTTAAAAGTTATAATTTATAAATTCCTCAGTGGAATAAGAGGCATTTTGGACAAGAATTTGTTTTATTTTATATTTAAAATTTAAATAGGGTAGATCTTGTAATTCTAGAGGAATTTTATTAAAAAGTTTGATACCCCAATATCCCAATGAGCAAATATATATATATATATATATATATATATATATCGATGGAAGACATAGCCAAATCAATAGCTAACTCTAATACCGCGTCTCTCCACCTTTTAGTATTTACGATCCAAGTTTTCGTACCAGTTTTAGTCGCGTCCCGCTTATAACAGCTTTTTTGAGTTTAAATTAAATTTATTTTTTTAGTGGTCTCGATACACCATCAAAATTTCAATATCTCCCTACCAGTAGAAAAATTATTCAACTGGTTTTGTTAAATGGGGCTTCCTAATGGGAAGGGGGAATGCCCCACAGTTTAAAAATCGCTGCTAATAATATTAATTGCTACATTTTAATTAACTTATTATATAATTTTCAATAATCTTTCAGTTAAAAGGATTATAAACTATATATGACCCATTCCACAGGCCAACAAGCTTTTAAAAGTTTCTACTAATTCTGCATATTCAGTATAAAAGCACAATAAAGAATTTTTATATAAACTAAAATCCGTGAAAATGAAAAAGCAGCTTCCAAGAACTAAACTTATCCCTGTAGTTCTTAAAGTATTAGCAGGGATGGAGCGCAAAATTAGGAAAATTATAGACAAAACTACCCTTTATATCTGTTGTGGTATATCCCGATTTCACAATCGCTGTCTTCGTTTAACTTTACCAATATAACCGGCTTGTATTTACGAGCACGCGGCCAAATTTCGGATGCGAAATATAAACTCAAATGGTTGACATAAATTCCAGCCAATTGGCTTCTCCAAGTTGGTCCCAGTTATTAAACTCAAGGGCAACGAAACATGCTGTAAAACGCAAATTAAGGTAGAATATACAGTTCTTAGGAAATACTGAACACTGATGAGTAAATTAGGATATTTAAAAAGAATATATTATATACCAGGGATAATAGAATAAGCATCTACCTAGCCATCATTGTTGGATTTATGGTTAGGAAGAAAATTTTTCTAGTTTCCCTCGTAAATCTAAAATGTTTGAAAATTGTACAGGCGAAGCTGAGACGGATCAATATTAAAAACTAAAATCATATACATATATGAAATAATAAAATACAAATAAAATAAAAATAAAATATTTTTATATTTATTAATCTTTTATAACTAAAAATATTAAAAGTTAAATTCAAAATTATCTAAAGAAGTGTAAAAACAAATTTTTAGTTTTACCAGACTTTTTATTGACTATAACACGATGCATTATGATTCGGTAAAAAGTTCGTTCAAGTTATCGGCAAAGGCCGTCGTCGTTATCGATGCCAAGGCGTGTGTGTATGTGTGTGCAATTTGGCTGGCGTCGTCGGCAAAGGGGCTTGGGACCGTCATCATGCCGTGTGTTGAATTCTTATCACGATATGAAATAAGTAAACTTTTGAAATAGTTCGGGGCCGACATTACCGGTTGAAAAGGTCTGCAATGCGCCGTTTTCTGCTGCTGCGGGCTTATGGTAATGGACGGGCGCCGTAACGTCTCGACATGGTAATTTATAGGACTGCGATGCATGGCGGAACGGTTACATCACGCGCTAACTTGATTTAAATGACTACGATTTTTCAGTGACAAGTTTTACATATAATACTTATATTATTGGAAAATTTAACCTTTCAACTAAAGCGATATTGTTCATATATTGCTTTATTTTCAAAACAGCTCGTCTTAAATTGAAAGTTTCCTTAGAATCATCCAAGAGTAGCACGTGTGCGAAAATGATTTTGGTTTTAAATTGCTCTATCCCAAGCTAGAGAAAAAAGCGAAACTTCGGTCGATAGAGCCATGTTGGCTCATAACTTCCGTTCAGCAAATCCCGCTTTTAAGTATGCTATGTCCACTGAACACCTTCCTTGAAAATATTTCTTAAAACTTCTAACATCATTTAATGTTAACCCGCTTCTCCCCCACCCCACCCGGCCTTACATTACTTATATTACATATAAATCCCGATCATAATAGGAGATTTTACTAAATTTGGTGGAATTTTTCGATCAACAAAAGAAGAATGAGTCAACAAAGTACACTAAAAAGTAATATAGTTGAATCATATAAACACAGCTGAAAATTTTCTTGTCGCAGGTGGAAAAGTGGGCAATTTTACTGTTTTCACGTCAGGACGTTAAACAGTAACGTTTATGTTCTTAAATGGTGTTAATATAAGCAAAGGGTCTACTAAGAATATCTAGGAAACGAGAGAAAATTATCATGAACTTAGAAAAAATATATATTTAAGGACGTTTTACCTAATGAAAATATTTGTAGATTTATGAATTTTCTTTAAAATTTGAAAAATAAAGAACTGTAATTTTAAATTAATTGAAAAACACACTATTTTGAATTTCTCAGAAAGTTTTATTCCAATACAAGAAGTAATTAATTATTTTTATTACATGAAATTAAATGTAAGTAAAATCGACATCACTACTCCGTTGGCAGTTTTATATGTACTCTTTTGGTAAAATTTCGGAATAGGAATTGGAGTTAGGGATATTGTATTTACAGGATCATTTGACTTCTTGATGGCCAATTCGACTGCTGAAATGAAAGATTGCACGGTCTGAGAACATCGTGTCCAATAACGTCATGGTTTCACGTCCGGTGTAACAGATGGCGCCATCTTGTCGAAACCACATCTCAGTTACGGTCATTTCATGCGATTCTTGCCAAAAAAAGTTTCTTATTATGCCACGGTAGCGATCGCAATTAACACTCAAAGAAGCATTCAAAAAACTATGGTCCGATGATCAAAAAACTATGGTCCGATAATATTTTTGTATTCTTAGAAACATATAGTTTGAGACTATTACACTTTAAACCTGCTAAATATAATATATTTTCGAAATACAAAATTCATTAAAATGAAGTTTTTCTGCCTTCCACACGGACTTTCTGCAAAAGGTATTAAACTCCCAGAGTCCTTATTTGTCCAACCTTTTTTATATATCACTAATAACGTATTATCCATAGTTGTGTTAACTATTTTAACATTCTTTTTTTTGTAAAATTATTAACAATAACAAAAAACTGTTTTTTACAAAATTTTCGATCACGATGGGATGGATTTAGAGAAATAAAAAAGAGGTTCAAAGGTATTTTTATTGGCTACATATTTGAAATGGTACGTTTTTCAGTAAAAAGAATAATTTTTGAATTAAATGAATAACAGAGATTTTTCGCTTTTAACTATTAATAAAAATATATTGCCCGTTTTGTATCCCCCAAAAGAATAATCTTCATAAAGAAAATTTCCCTCTACATTTATTTTTCTTTCAACGTCTAATATATATTCCTTGCGCTATAAAAATATTTGGAACCTCTGCAAATTTAAAATTAGCTTTAAGCTTTTGATATAACAAAATAAACAAAATTTTTTACAGAGAAAATTTGTCTGGATAAAAATAAAACTCCGAATTTTAAGCTTATATACAACATTCTTGATTTATAATTATATATAGACAATTTACTTTGACAGTAATATTGTTGAGGTAAGATACGGTATGCCAGAAATGCTAGCTCTTCCGTGAATGTGCAAACAATAATAGACAAGCCTCATTAGCATGTGCATGTCAGCTTCATGGTACGTAATTATTCTGAATACACATTGAAATTAATCAATTCTCAATAATTAGGTAACTACCATATTTCATTTGCACGACTCAAAAAACATCCATTTTTAAAGTTTTACAGACTGTGAAAATAACTTTATATATTCAGGTCTATAAGGCCTTGTATAGAGGGAAATTGTAGAAAACTACCCTTAAACAGATCTTTTCAATATAAAACACTAAACCCTCATTAAAAAATCGCTTGAGAATTCAGGTGGCTTACCGGATCTTCTTTAGGATGAGCCCGCCTCATGTTTCATTATTTGAATCTAAAAAAACTACCAAAAAAAAAATTCTTTCATAGACTGTTCCTTTCGTTACAAAAAAAAAAATACAGGTGCGCTAGACTACATAGGCAGACAATTTCAGTTAATCATCTATGGAGTCTACCAGGATGGTTTTCGGAGCCCATACACACATTAAAACGAGGATTTTTTCCATTAATAAGTATATTTTCAAAAATAATCTCATCGCTAGATTTCCAATAATATTAAAAAGCATCAATTTGAAACTTTTGGGCTATAGAAATTTTTCGCAAGTTTTCTGCTTACTGTGTGTGTGCGTACTGGTCATTTGATAATGTTCATGCATTACTCATTACTAATAAAATAAGAATATCAGGATTACAAAACGCAGTATTGTCGTGTCCAAATTTTTAATTTGAAATAAGGTTATTTTATAGTAGTTTCCGGTCGGGTAACTTAGGACCAACAGCAACAATAGAGGTTTTCCTTTAAATTTTCAAATATATAAAACAAAATTTGAGACTGTACCTATCTATTTGATCAAAGAATTAACAGGTTTGAATATATAAAGTTAGTTCCATAACATACCGTATAAGAAATATAAATCCTCAAAATAAGTTCTTTATGTCCGAAATTTTTAGGGTATACAACAAAAAGTTTCGAAGATAAAATTAAATTTTTATGCCCGGATAGGCGCCTCTGTTACGGCGCCCACGATCGTCTCTATGATCCCCTCCCACTCCGTCACTGTCGCCGACCGTAGGCTTTATTTTTTTTTCCGGGAAACTTACCCTCCCAGATCTAACCTAAGTCAATGTCCCTTTTTCTGTCATAAAAACAGTATCTAGGACAAAACAGTAATAATTTTCCAAAGTGTTATCAATTAAATGTTCCGCGGCGCTCCCATAGGATGACCCAGTAACATAAAGGTTGGTGCTCCGCCTAGGCGTCGAAAAGTCTAGACGCCCAGCGTCGTCGACGTCGCTTTTTAGTACAGTGCTATCGCATAAATGAGCCCCAGCTCCAAAGTGGCGTCGAACATGCTATGACATCGATCGGGTATCTATTACATTGGTTATATTGAAAAAATTATGGGGTAAAATAATTTTTATGGAAAGTAATGCAAATTTACAGATTATTTTATTACACTATTACTTTTTGTCGTTTTTGGTAATATCTGGACGTAAATTCTTCTTATATAAAATATTTTTTGTTTTACTAAAAATAACAAATTTAAGAACAAACAGTTTAAAGTGTTTTAAGCGCGTCAAGAGCGATTTATGTCAATTCATACACAAAATTTGATTATTTGCCGTTTCTGAAAACTGCCATAAACTAATTTTTGTGCAGATATCTTAGGGACTGAAATCAGAGTAAAAATTGAGAATAAAATTTAAACTTGCTAATCACATAAAAACACTTTCTGCTATAGCAAATTTGTAGCAATCATACCTCAAATACCATGTGTTGAACATTTCAGTAACTAACAAAAGCAAAAGGATCGTTTTTAGGTATTCTATCGGGAATACGTAGTGGAGCATGTTTTAGTGAATGTTATGATGCTAAAAAACGATTTTCTGACCAAGAAAATTTTTTGACAGCTTATTAATTTTGTGATAATATTTGTCATTTTGTCCAGTATGCCTTGCACTAAACCATTTCCTGTAGACTTCAAGAAAGGATAATTAATTAATAGAAGCGAAATGGGAAAAAACCGTTGTTAAAAAAAGCTGAGAACGACAAAATTAGTTGTAAGGCAATTTAAAATTTTAGCATTAGAGGAAAAGTGGTACAGAATTAAAAAAAAAGACAGCTAATAAAGTAAATAAATTATCCGGCTGAATTAAAAAAAAATAATAATAATAAATCATCGAATAAATTTCAACAAAAGCACATAAAACCAAAGGAAATATAATATAAAAAAATACTTCATCATTAAAATATATAGTCAAAGTACGGAATAAACTTAGAAATTACATTAGTGATAGACGTGAGTGGTGGTAAACTTAGAGCAAACTGGGAGACCTCGAAAAACCCCCCTAAAGTTTGATCGTAGAGTCAAAAAACAACAACTTAAGTTAGATTCACTCCATCTGCAACAACAATTTTGTACAAAAAGGAAGAAGTATTTAACCTTAAATTTAATGCAAATTTAATGTCAATTCTACATTAAATTTAATAATTTTGTATCAAAAATGGTGAATAATTTACGTCTACTTTGAATTTAAAGCAATTCATTAAAATATAAGTTCGTTTTACATTAAATTTGATTAAATGGTATCTTAAATTTCAACAAAGGAACTGCAAATATATTTCAACTTCTGTACATTAAAATTAATCCACATATACCCTAATACTAAAAGAATTTTCATTATTATTCAATATACATTGTATGAGATTCTGGGAGATGACGCAACATGCATTGAATTTTTGTTTAGTATGATATAAGCTACTTTAAGGACTTAATGTTCTTATGGTGACGTGTACATGTCTGCTCCGTACTGATGAAAGCCAATGAGTTCGAAATCCGTCTAGATTGCGGATACTACCTATGGAAAAAATGTCCACTTTTTCAGGGTAGTTTCAGAATCTTTTGAACTCATATTAATGTTGGTGCATTAAATATGTGATACCATATCTCAAATTCAATAAACACTGGCTGTATATTTAACACAGATGGTCACCTTAAAGAGTAATGATCAAACTTTAAATTTTATGTATGGTAACATTAAATTTAATGGAATAAATTAGTTTAGATTAATGTAAATTATTAAATTTAATGCATTACATTAAATGCATTTAACAAACTTTTGTGAAATTTGCTTCCTGCCAACTTACATTAAATTTAACGTCTTTCCCTTTTACAGTGTAGCTAAAGCTAGGTTGGATTGCAAAATATCGGGTTATAAAGTGGGTCCATAGTAAGAAATCAGTGGTATCATGGATCGATTTAAATATAAAACCATTTTGCACTACATAATTCTTTCAGATGCTAAATGCAGCATGCCCTTCCGTTTTATATTTCAGCAGTATAATAACTCAATATTGTTTACAAACAATAATGAAACTATCTTTAAGCAGCCAGTTCAGTTACCAGATCTAAATCTAATTGAGAGCCTATATGAAATAGTAAATAGAAAAATAGCAAAAAAACTTCGGAAAACTATCGACGACAAATAAAAACAAATTTAATTTCATCAATGCTGGAAAAATGTCGGTAAGTTATTAACATAAGATGATAATAGACAAAATATTAGATAGCATGCATAAAATTAGCTGACTGACTGACTCCGTAGCACTACAACCCAGGGTGGGTCTTGGCTGCCTCGACTATCTGCCTCCACCTAGAACGGTCTTGTGCCAGCTCCCTCCATGCTGGCTGGACAACTTCAAGGATAGCTAGATCCTTGTGGATGTTATCTCTCCATCTAAGCCTAGGTCTTCCCAGTGGTCTTTTTCCTTGTGGTGCTTCCTCCCATATCCGTTTTATTAGTCGATCGTTTTGACTCCTTTGTATATGACCTGCCCTTCGTAGTCTTCTGGACTTTTTTTCTTGAACGATGTCAGGGCTTTGATATATTTGCGCAAGCTCTATGTTGCTCCTCATTCTGTGACGGCCTGTTTCAAGGTCTCGGTATGGGCCATATATTATGCGCAAGATTTTTCTCTCAAACCTTTTTAGCAGCTCCGTATCGTGGACTGTCAGGGTCCATGTTTCACTGGCGTAGATTGCTACTGATCGTATTATTGTTCGATAAATTTCGGTTTTTGCCTTTCTAGTGAGAAATTTTGACTTAAGCAAGGTTTGTATTGCAAATGTACATTTATTTGCTTGTGTGATGCGCTGTGTAACCTCTTCCCGCATATTATTGTTTGCCGTTATCACTGCGCCCAGCTACTTGAAAACTCGCACATGCTCAAAATTATAGTCATCCATGGTGACGTTCTGCTAGATTCTGTCTCGGGCGGGGTTGCGGGAGACATGCATGTATTTGGTCTTTCCTTCATTTATTCGGAGCCCTATTCTCTGAGCTTCTTTTTCTATCTTTATGAAGTTTTCCTTCACACTGACTGTGCTTTCTCCTATCGCGCCTATATCATCCGCGTAGGCAAAATAAGTTTAGGGCCACTTGGCCCAAAAACCTCCGCGTCAACTGATACTGTTCTTACGGCTTTCTCCAGTGCAAGGTTAAACAGTACTGGTGACAAAGCATCTCCCTGTTTTAATCCTCTGTTGATAGAAAATGTTTGGCTACACTCTCCTTCAATTTTGACACAGCTTTTTGCCCCCTCCAGGCACGCTCTACACAGTCTAATCAGCTTGTGCGGGATTCCAAATTCTTCCACAGCTTCCCACAACCTTATCCTAATAACACTGTCATATGCTTGCTCGAAGTCTATGAACAAGGTATGTAAGTTTTTGTTAAATTCCCAATATTTCTCTAGTATCTGTCGGATAGTGAACATCTGGTCAACTGTTGATCTTCCGCTTCGAAAGCCACATTGGTAGTCTCCGATAATCTCCTCAGTATACGAAGAGAGACGTTGAAGGAGAATGCTGGAGAATAATTTATAGGCGTGGTTTAGTAAAATTAGCTCCCTTATGTTTAATACAAGTTGTTCTATTTCTTCAATAATTTTATTATTATGTAGTGGTGTTGTAAATTTGTACAATCAAATTTTTCCTACAAAATATATTTTATCAATTTTATTTTAATACATTTGCTATTACGAGTAAAAACCATACAGTTACTCTATTTTTGTTTGATACCATTCATAGTTGAGTCATTCGGCAATCAAAGTTTAAGATTATAATTTTGATTCATCAGTTGCAGAACTTGAAACTGTACTGTTCTGAAGGTGCGGAAAACAAATTTTAGGATTTTCACGACTAAAATCCAGAGCTCCTTTTTGGCTAATTTAATAATAGACAATATGTATTAAAGGAAATATTTAATATTTATGGTCTTATTTCTACTGTTGACAGTTTCTAGCAAAAACTAATATCAAAATTGTCATGAAACGTCTTATTATGCAAGTAATTAGACAGTAGCTGTGTGTAGTACGACAAAAGATCCCGTAATAATAGTAAGCTCTGCTGTATCCTTTATTGTGTACAGTATAAATATAAAAAAATCAAATTTCCCACAGTTCATTACAAACCATTGAAGACTAGCCAACTGTAACCGGAAAATTCTATATCGATTTACAAGAGCATAATTTTCCACCCAATATTTTTTATGACTCGGCTGTTTAGGGGTACAATACTTTGCATGACTTGGCTCGACGCAACGCTATGCCATCTATATCATTAATCTTCTGAATCGTGGTATCCAAATTCAAGCCTTGAAAGCTGCGTTGCCAAACTTAGAAATGTTTTGATAGTGTAGTTGGTAAAGACGGAGTAATGACCATATTTTAAACATTAAATAATTTTTGTTGGTAAAGTATCAAAAAAATGTTTAAATTTGTAAAACAGTAATCTTACTCAAAACAACTGATAGGACTATTATTAATTTGTGTAATGTTCGCAGTTTGCAACACCGGCATAAAATTCTTAAAAAAGGGTTAAAATCAGACCAAATTACATATCAAACTATCTTGCTCCGCATTATTTCTTAGAGAAAGGGAAGAAGAAAGTTCTCTTTTTTAAACATCTAGATAATTTGTTTCATTATTTTATTCATAATTATATGAATGGTAAACTTCAGTTGGAAGAATTAAAATCATAGTAAGTCAGGAAATAAAGAAAGGGTTTTCAAGTTTTTCTCATCAATTGTAACATGTGTAAGTGACAGGTAACACTTTCGATTTTTTAAGACTAAAATTACTTTTTTAGAGCAAGAGCTGGTGCAGAACCTGCGGAGGGACAACTCTGAACAGTCTTCTGTCGCATTTATGTGAAACACTATTTTAAGTGCAAATGAACAATTACCTAGCATTAAATAAAAACTACCCTAAACGTCCGGCAATATTTCTCTTCATTTAAAGATGCATATATTTTAATGTCTTAAAATTTCAAGAGGTATACTTTAACTATAACTGTCTGAATACGGAAATGAGACATGCAGGGCTAAATTAAAGTAGAATTCGGAAACTTCAGGCGACAAAACATATATATATATATATATAGTAAAATGGAATTGGACTGGGCATTTACGGATGAATGAAGGACAACTAATTGATGCAGGCAGAATTATTGAATAGAGATCGAACATATATATGAAATTTGGGGAAATACTTTCAACCAAATATACTATTCAAAGATGGATGGAATGAGCATAGCAGAGCCTTAAGAAAATATACTGGAGATTATTAATCGGAAAATAATGAATTTAATTGAAAGGAGTGAGTGCAGATAATGATCCCCAGTTTTAGTATTTTTATTCGAAATAAAATATCCAGGTTTGAAGGATAACAGAATACATTGAAGTTATGTAATAAAAAAGCAATAATCTCACTTTTTAGATATTTTCAGGGAGACTAGTCGATAAACAAAACTTTTCATTTTTAATTGATTATTATAATTTAGATGGATACTAAATCATTTTAAAGATCAAAAATCTCTAAAATTATTGGCTTGCCTTTCTCTACAATAAGTATTTTAAATGCCTGAAGAAGCTGCATAGTAATAAATTATTTGATCTGTTTTTTCTATTTTAGCCGCGTCAAAAGAATATTGAAAGTCTAACCAAAAAGAAAATCCAGAAAACGAGGATGTAACAGCCTACGACACGCGCGACCTAAATAAGGAAAACGATAACCCCAAAAGTTACGAGATTTCCTCCTTCGAAACGTCACATCCATAAATCTCCATTGAATAAACAATGCCGAATAATAGAGAACCGTATTCTGACGCGGGAGTGATTTATATTAATGTAACCGCTCCTGAGCTGTCTTTATGTATTTCGTCTACGCTTTCATAAATATCTGTCTAATGACGCTGACGGATAGACTTTGAGGTCCAAGTGCCGGAAATATGGTCCTTGTGTTTGCTATCAACCCCGCGATTGGTAGGAAGTCGACCGCGTATAGTTATGCACGCGCCAACATTGGATACGCTGTTGCCAAATTATATTTTCTTTACATTATTTTTCGAAAATATAAATATACAGGCTTATTAAAAATAGTTCAAATAAATAAATCTTTACATTGCCCCGTTGCCGTTCGCATCAAAATTAACTAGCGACTGTATTTTATATTTATATTTTCAGTTAATGAAAATTCCAAGTAAAAACATGTGGAAGTTTTATTTCATTTTCTTTCAGCATTGTGATCCAAGTATTGAACGTAGTCATCCCGCTGCTCCTATTCAGGATAAACCAGAATCCATTTTAAGGTCATAATACTCTCTCGTAATTGGTATGATATTCCTCTCGATCTTTTAACTATCCAAAAGTTTCAGTACTCGCCGATTTCATCTTCGATCTCTTATACGGGCTATGTGATCCGTGTAACTCTCTCCGTTATGTCGGTTACTTCAGCACTTTAATCTATCTATTCGTTTCGTTTTTGTCTCTTAGGGTTGGTTAAAGCTATCATTTTATCTCCATTACTCTTTAACTCACTTTCAGTTTGTTCACTATCTCTGTTGCGAGCGTTCTGGTGTGTGTTCCATAGGATGGAACTGGAAGAAAAAAGCTAGGATTGGTTCAATGTATGGTTTTATTTGCAGGTTTTGTGGTATTTTTTATAGATTGGCACGTTCTACAGTTTGACAAATGCAGTTGATTATAATTGCGTTCTTCAATTTATGTCTCGTTATTTAGTCTCCAGAGCTTTATTTTCGGGCTCAGATATATCTACTCGTCAACTTTTTCCAAATTTCTTGTTGACTGTGATCTTTGGATCATATCACTTTAGATATATTTTTAAGCCGATTTTTCCCGAGGTTTTCATAAGTTGGATCAGCATTTGGGTTAGGTTTTCATGGTTATCAGATCACATAATCAGCGAACCGCAGTTTAACTTTCAAACATACCCTCTAGAGCCAGAGTGAACACGAAGGCTGAAATGCAGTGTTTTTGAATAATTCCTCTATCAATGGGCAAGAGCTTAAACTCTACATCTAGCCTTACAGGCGATACTACCATTCGGAATATTTCTTTGATTCTGTAAGAGCTACTTAGGATCAATTTAATTCTTTCATTATTGTTCATTGCCCTATCATATCAAAGGCTTTTTCATAATCAACAAAGACCATTCTTAATGCAGTTTTATTTAAAAAGTTCAAATCAAAACTAACATGGCTAAATGTGACAACAAATACATATTGCTAAAGTGTAAACGGTGACGAAATTCTCATTCTAGAAATATGATAAACAAAAATATAATGTTTTTAGAGGGGGAAAAATCTCTTCCATCAGTATTTAGACTTGCATGATCTTACGTTATGACTGCATTTTATCTAAAGAACTAACAATATATTCTTTAATTTTTTCAGCAATTAAATTTGGTTTAAATGACGAAGCCATCTTTTCCAAGAACTGAAGAAATTATATTCGCTTATAGCTAACGCAGTCCTTTTATCGCTCCTTCAGGCAGGACAAGTATATAGCAAATATTTTAAAACTTTTGATTCAAATGGCATTATAAAATTTAGCAGGAACTGATAACATTTTTATATTGATATCTGATTCTGAACTGAATATTATGAGTAATTTTTTAATTTAACAGGTATTTTTTTGTTGGTAATATCGGAACGTTTGTAGAGTCATCAACATTTTGCAGATTTTTCTATTGCCATTTTTACATAAAGGCTCCTTTATTAAAAATTTGGGCACTACTTCATATAAGCAGTTAATCCGATAAATTTTAGTAAAGGCCTTATGCAATCAGTGATACATCAATACAGAAGTACTTGAAGATGCAAACGAATTACAACCATTCCCACTCTAGTAATTGGAATAATTCATACCCACACACAGTAGCCCCGAAGAAAGAAGAGAGAAGATAAATGGTTTCGGAATCATCAGAGAAGAAAGAAGAGAGAAGGAAATAGCGATATAACGCAGATCTGGCCGGCACAGTTTCCTGTCGGATGGCGGTGTTTACAAGGAAGCGTAAGCACCTGGGCGCCGTCATAACCTCAATATAAGGAAACAACTTAGAGAAGATAGAAAAATAGCGAAAACAGAGCCTAGACTGTTAAAAAAAGGACAATTAATGCCCAAGTAGGGCTGCAATTCCCCTCGAGAAGACAGAAATGCGAAAATATAGAAGAAAGAAGCTAGCGAGACTATGATGCCGATCCGACGGAGACAATTCTTCAACGGGTTGCATCGTTGGTGACTAGGATATAAGTCTTAGGCCTACAATTGGGTGCATAAGCACTTAGAACCAGAACTTAATTTTTCATGCAAGCGATGAAATATGAAGGCGAGAAGATAACCTTACATTGCAAGTCAAATGTAAGGCAGTGCTTTTCAATAGGTGCATTGGCACCTGGAACGGCAACCACTGGACACTCACAGTGCGCTTGTGTAGATTGTAGCTTCACTACGGTAAATCGAAGTAAGAACGGGGGGACCTTCAGTCAAGAGGGGGTTTTAGCCGGTAGGAATTCGGCACTACCTTCACACTTCGTGTTGGTGTCTATGCAAGATTTCCCCTCCTTCAGAAAAAGAAAGAAAAACTTCATACCAATTAGTTTGGCAGCCAATTACGCTGTTATACAAATTATAATAAAATTGATTTTTTGGGGACATTTTCATTATTTTGAGAGAAAATGTGCCGAAAATCTAAAAATTTTGGAACATTTCGAGGTTTCGGGGCAAGTGACGCTTCTGTTTTATGTTAAAATGTGTGAAACATCTCAGATCATAAAATTTTGTCAAGAAAATAACATTCTAAATAATGTGCTTTATCTTCTTTACTATATTAAACAGTTTAAGGAAAGATTTTTTGTGTTTCTACTATAGTAAATTAAGAGATTGTTAAGAAATCCATTTTATACAGGAAAGAATGTCAAGTGGTCTTATTAATTAATGAATTAAAAGTCTACATTTTAATTAATTAATAAGACCACTTATATCCACCCAGCAATGCAGTCCTAAGTGTTAGGCGGAAAGTCAGGTTTAAGTATCGATAACGATACTACCTTATATTATGATAAAAAAAAAATATGCATATTAGGGAATCCGATAACAAAACTAAAATTTTAAGTTAAAATTAACTTTTAAGAGCTTTAACGAAATATTTTATTTTATTTTTTCGGTGTGATCGTTTGAGGCAAAACATTTTATTTTCCCGCTTCAATCACTGTGTAATATAATACTGGAACAAAGTCGGTGTTATCAGTCGTTAATAGCGAATACAAGCAGAAAGGTATTTTGTTTTGTTATCTGCTATTCGATATCTGAATGAAGGAAAACGAAAAGAGCAATTACAGTACAACTAACTTGTATCAAAGCAAGAATATAAAAAAAACCGTAAGAATAAATATTTTTTATGTTCAAGTTGATATACATTACCTTCTAGGATAAACATACCAAGAAAGCAAATAGACTAGAAAATTTTAAATTGAATCTATTTAAAACTCTACTTAATCTAAAATTGTACTACATTAACATCTTTCGCATCTGCTTCATATAGAAAGTTTAATCAAGCGAAAACTATCCATTTTAGAGTAAAAAGCAAACAAAAAAACAAATATCCCTATATTTAGAAAATAGCTTAACCTAACTGTTGCTTTGCATAATCCATGCCCATTAGAGCGTCTGCGAAGCCATTTTCATTGTGTATTTTTTATCTGTCAGAGAAGCATGCCGTGCATTATTAAAACGCCTATGCAAGTTTTTCCAAAGCAAAACAAAACAGCGCAGCTCTCAAGGAAATAAAAGTTCCTCCTACGTTGGATTTGCACACAACAATACCATTGTGACATGATTTTTAATTTCTTCGACAATCTAAAGACATGACTTATCGAATATCATTTACAAGTAATTCGTTAAGCAAACAACCAAAAGTTTATTTTTTGAGTTATAAATCTAAGAAAAAATATAGTTTTGAAAATTATGACCTCATATTATGCTACTAAATGTTTCTTAGCCCGTCGGCCAGTCCCCTTATTAGCAGCGCTAATTACTACAGCTTATTAGTAAACCTGTCAAGTAACTTTACTTTTAAATAAAATTAGGATAATACTGTAGGAACTATGAAGGCGTAAGGCGAACGAGCAAAACTGAGTTTCGTTAATAAGCATCTTAAACGTACTGATTAGGGAATTTATTAAAACAGAAGCTGCGAGGCAGGTATGACTAACAAATTACATTTATGAAGGTCTTACTTAGTAGGACCAGTGTAGTAAGTTTCATTGATTAACATGCTATACTTGGAATCACTCGTCAAGCAAATTTTTGTAAGATTAATACCTCATCATCATTTACACAGTTCATTCAAAAAATTCCGGGACTAATTTTGTAAAAAATTTACAGCTAGCGTTATGTCTTACCTGGCGGTAGAACTATGTAAAATCATGCCTTAGTAACTCACAGTGGAAATGTGAGCGGTGTAACTTCATTTATTGGTCAGGTATGTTCGTTTAAAATAAACGTGTTTTTGCCACTGTGTCATAATTTTTGCTATGGAGCAACTTGCCGCAATCAAATTTTGTTTCAAATTGGGAAAAATTGGTTCTGAAACATTCGAATTATTGAAAATCATGTATGGTGAGAACTGTTTAAGCCGCAGCAAGGTTGTCGAGTGATATACGGTCGATAGTTGCTGAAAGACGATCCACAGGCGAGACGCCCTTTGACCTCGACTATCGATGAGAATGTCGAATATAGGCGTATCGCACTATCCCGTAATGAGCGAATTACGATTGAAATGTTGTCAGAGGAACTCAGTATCAGTGTAAGAAGCCTGCACCACATTTTGCACGATGTTCTCAGGAAAAAGAGTGTGTGCGTAGTTTATTCCACACTTTTGGAAGAGCTGAAAGAGCGCCGTGTGGAAGTTTCACGCGATTTGATTAAATGGGCAGACAAGCATAAAGATTTTTTAAATAAAATTGTAACCGGCGACAAAGCATGGTGTTTTCAATTCAATCCATCGACCAAATGCCGAATCGCTGAGTGGAGAGGTAAGGGTGAAGGGAGGCCCATCGAAGTTCGAGCGACATGGCGAAAATGAAAAAGGTGTTCATTTGGTTTTTCGATCCCCGCGGGATTATCCATAACGAAATTGTGCTTCTGAGCCAAACAGTGAACGCACAATTCTACTAAAGTGTCCTGGATCGACTTTTGAAGCAGATTCACCGCGTGAGACCGGAATGACATCGGTTGACTTGTTTATGTTGCACGACAATGCGCCAGCTCATCCCTCACTACCCACCACACCATTTTTGGCCCAAAAGTCGGTCTCTATTATTCATCACCCGCCCTACTCGCCAGACCTGGCTCCGGCAGACTTTTTTTACTCTCCAAATTGAAAATGACGATGAAGGAAGAACGTTTTGAAGATGTTGATGCGATTCAAAGGAATGTGACCAGGACTCTGAAAACTATTCCAGAAGAGGAGTTTTCCAGGTCGTTCCAGCGGCTATACGAGCGCAGAAAAATTTGTATAGAACGATGAAGGGATTATGTTGAAATAAAAAATAAAAATACCCTATGTGCTTATCTAAATGATTGAGAGAAATTTGGTACAAATGATATTATTCTGATATGGGTATAATTTAATTTGTTTTTTGATGTTTTTATAAATTTCACCGGTTTATGGAACTGCTTAATAATACATAATTCTGAATATTAAAGCGATTAGTATTTAATTCAAATATGAAGTTGCCTACGTAGTTAAAATTTTTAATGAATAATGCGGGGAGCGGACGTAAGTCTCATTCGTATTACAAGCTTATCAAATATATCAAGTTATAAATTCCCTTCCATATAAAGTTTTAAAACATTATGGTGCAACGCGGAGAAGCAAAATTTAGTAAAAATATCAAAACCGAAGTTGATTCTAGTTAATACTGACGCGTTGCATTTTCGAGATAGAGGTGTTAGTTAATATAACGGGCGCCGTAAGTGAGAAGATTGGACAAACCCGATTAACTGTGCTAACATCCGGATGTACGGTATTGATCTTATTAGCTTAGCTTAATCAAATCCTCGTGATGCGCTAGGCGAGCGAGCTAATCCGCAGGTTTGTCACTGAGGTAGTTTCGCTTGTCTTTTCCGATGGCAAGATTATGCGGAAATGTAGGTACCAAGAAAGGAAAAGAATGGAGGATTATAAGAATGTGATATGGTTTTAATAAGAAAATTTGTTAGTATCATACATATATATTTAATTTTAGGCTACCGTTTAGGTATATTTACGATCCAATATTTAACAATCACTTTATTAGTTAATTATTGATTGGACTATAGTTAGATTAATATTTTCTTATATTGTGGAATCTATATAATATAGAGAGGTTCATCAGATTTAAGTCTAATCTAGATAGAAAAGCTTACGAACATTTACTTCAAGTTCGGATATCATGACTTCAAACACATCATATTATTCAAATAAAACTCCAAAGTCTTTAAAAAATGTTTATAATTATTAAAATCAAGATGATTACCCACACTTTTAGTAACGATATTTTGATTTCATACTGTTTTAATAAAAAAGTAAGCACTGATAGTAAGGCCAGAATTGCACTAAATAAGGCAAAAACTATTAACCTATATATTTTCGAATGGTAAGATTAAAAATTACAGATTTTTCAAAAATGAAGTATGATAGTATAACCGTAGTTTATTTGCTGAATAATTATCAACAATTTTTTGTTTTAATTCAGAATCAGGTTAGCGAGAGTTATTTTGGCGGTCTGAATGATGTTTTTATTTTAAGCTTGTTCTCGTTTTTAGTGATACTGTATTTCCAACTTTTATTTCTCCTTGTTAGCCTTAACTCATCCATTGAAGGACAAATGCATTCAGCATTCTCTTCCAATTCTCTTTATATCGTCCTATTCATCGCTTTGCAGTCCGAGGTTTCTAAAGTTTTACTGTCAGCAAATTTTCAATTTGAGGATGCAGTATTTTTGGTGATGTCAATTACGGTAGCCTTTTGACTAATCCACGTATTCATCTTGCGATCTTTTAGTTTGATGTTCAGCATTTGTCGCTCTGTTATCATCGTTGGTTATTATTTGAAATCTTCATCTACGTTGGACATTACTTTGGTTTTCGCTGGGCTTACTTTTAGTTCAACCCTTTCGGGTTCTTTTTTTAATTCACTGGACATATTTTGAACATATTTCAAGTCGTCTGATATCAAGACTATATCATCGGCAAACCTAAAATAATTTAGCCGTGATCCATTGATGTTTATTCCTTTTTCTTTCCATTTTATTTTCTTAAACCTCTTCAGATATTGTTAGTAGAAGTTTTCTGAAGTACTGCCTTGTCTGCCTCTCACAATAAGGATCGGATTAGTTTCCTAATGTTGATCGATTGAGAGTATATATATATATATATATATATATATATATATATATATATATTTGACAGATCTAAAGTCGTCTCTTGATCTCCCAGTGTTTCACTGTATCAAACGCTTTCTCAAACTCAATAAGTAATAAATATAAGGACAGATTATATTCATTTGATTTCTCCGTTAAAGTCCTGATAGTTACTACCCAAGTACATTTTTTGAAAGCCAGTCTGTTCTATTAGCTGGGAATTGTCTAGCTTCTGGATAATTCTAGATGTTATTACTTCTATTAATAGTTTGTATAAGCAGTATAGAGGGTTATTAGTCGATAATTTTTTAGCTATTCTTCTATTCCCTTGCATCATCTTTGAAACATATCAGTCAGTTGATATTTAGCTTACTTGCACACATCTATTAAATATTATCATGATTATCACCACCATTTTTAATAGTTCATTAAACATGCGGCCATTTTTGAAGGCTTTTTAATTTCTATTGCTCTTGAGAGCGACTTCCATTTCATATTCCACAACTTCTGGAAAGTCTTCCCAATTCACGCCAGTATGACATCTCCATTCCGTAGGGTGGTATCACAGTTATTTCTTATTCTTTATTTTTCTTCCTCCTTTGCCAAGCCAAATTATTTGTAATCATATGATGTTACCTTTTATTTTTTTATTATTAATTTATTTATTTCTGCAAATTTAGTAGTATTATGTTTGTTTTCTTCAATCATTTCTTCGAAAATTTAACAGTTAGATCATAGTAAACATGTCAGTCAGTGTTTTATTTGGGCAACAAGTTAAAAACCTTTTTCGTACGTTTTGCACTAAAAGTGATAAATCTACAGGCAGCAACTTTTTGTAAACCGTATTAAATCCGTTTATAATCATGTAAAAGCTTTCCAGTTTTGGGTTAACGGTTATATGTAGCTATCATAAAATGAAAAAAAAAAATACCTTTTAAAGCTGGAACTTTTACGAAAAAGGTCGATCCGCTCCTACTAAGGTATAAACTACAATAATTTGCAAATTTAATATGGCCGATGGAAAGAAATCCGGTACTTTTTCTTTAGGTTGAATTTATTGCCTGCCTTGTCAGATAGGCGTCTCTTAATTTCATATGCATGGAGCGCACATACATCCTTTTTGGCGTCAGATAAAAAGTAAAGTGTTGTGGAGCGGCCTCCTACTCGAACTGAACAACCTCATAAATTCGCATTAGTTCTTTTTAAACCCTTATTTTAAATTGCTTTTGAAGAAAATTTAAGTTTATGTTAAACAAAGATATATTTTTATTGACTGGTTATGAAAAATAACAATAAATTTAATAGTTTTAATTTGATAGGATAGAACATTATCACAATTAAAACAATGCTGAAAAGAATCCAAGTGGGGGCGTATCATCAGATCAGAACACCGTAGTAGCTACGTTTAACATAATTTCAAAAAACTGCACAAATTTAAACATTAAATATTCAACAGTTACCAAATCCTGAACACAAAATTAAATTAACCAAACAAATAAACGATGACTAGAAAAAATCATAAAAAAAAATCAAAGATACAACATGGATATCTATAAAGGAAAAAATTGCAGCAGGTCCTAATTCTTATCTACAAAGAAAGAAAGATCGGAAAAAAGGAGATCTAGGAGCTAATGGATAAGAAAAAAGAGATAAATAACAGAAACAATATAAAACACAAGGAAACCAAGAGAATCATTTGGGTTACAGAAAACTGCGGGAAAATTAAGGAACTACAGGATGGTCATGATTCTAAAAAAATAGAGTAAGTAAAACATAATGTCAATGTGCACAGTGTGTTGAATGTTCTAGTTTTAATTTTAATTGTAAAAGTTTCTAAAAGTTTTAAATTGTATACATCTTGTTCTGTGTGGAAGCTACGCTCGCGACTGGAGATTGTTTTCAAACTGGCAGGGTTAAGGTGTGCCCTTTGACAAGGTCTGAGCGCTGAGGATGGTCTAAATTAGACCGAAAGCGCTTGGCCGATTGTAATAATTTTAAATACATACACTGAAATACAAAATCCGCCAATTTCTTGATTTCTTCGATGTACAACCTGTTAATAACTTATTGTTAATGTTTACGACTCGCTTTAAAGAATATCTAAGACCTGATAAGATCCTGCCGATAATTAAATATTCTAAATGAATAACAGCAAGGTTCATTTTAAATACAGGAATAATTGTATTCGGTGAAATTAAGTTAAGCTAGCAAACGTATGACGGAATCTTAAACTGAAAAAATCATTTCATTTATTTTCTTTTCCAGCATATTTTGCCTTACGTTTTCCTATAGGCTTGATATGTACTAAAACTGGAATAACAGGTATTTATTCCAGTAAGATAATAAAACGTCTGAAGCCACCACTGTCTCAATGTATAAAGTACTATATTTATTTTAAGCCGTTTATTTTCGTCCTTATAGCGCTATACATGCCGATATAGCGTGACTTCGGGTTCAGAGAAAGGCCAGGTAAAATTAAAAAAGCTTCACCCACTAACATAAAAAGGCTTTACGAGCAGCAACTTTTTAAATTACGATGTGGCCACGATAAATTTGCTTTTAGATCAAAGCTTTACGAAATTAGCAAGGTTTTTATACTTATAAGGTTTAATAGCTTTGTTGATAAATTTAAATATGGGGAAAAATATAGTGAATGTCAGAGTATATTGATAAATGTAATATTTCAGTAGGAATACATTTTGCTCATAAAAGAGCCAAAAATCTAAGATGAAGTAAATGAAGAGATACTTATTTTTGAATTTAAGTAAATTAATGTTGTCTAACGTTGTACAACAATTTTAATATGAACAAAATTAGAGAAATAAAAATATTGTAGGGATGATATTCAAAACTGTGGTTTTCAGCTCACAGTACCCATTTGAACCAGATCTAGCTACGAGACTTACTTCTAGCCATATAAGTCTTCTTCTTCTTCTTCTTCTTCTAGGTAGAACGAAGTTCTGTTATCTATACAATGCCTCATCGATCCTCGTTTGAGGTCGAAATCCAGCTGTCTCTCCATCTTTTGGGGGGCCGTCCAGGCGGTCGTTTGGTGTTTGGTTTCTCTCTCATCACGGTTTTTGCTAGTCTGTCATCGTCCATTCGTTCCACGTGATTTCTCCACTGCCTACGACGGTTTTGAACACACTTCACAACATCCCCCACTCCGCTGTCCTCGCGTATTTTTGCGTTTCTTATTCTATCTCTTAAACTTGTTCCCGTGATCATTCTCGGCGTTTTCATTTCTATGGTTCTCATAATTTGTTTTGTCTTTGTTGTTTCATTTCTTGTTTCTGCGCCGTAAGTCAGTCTTACACAGACCTTGTAAATTCTTGCTTTGCTCTCATTCGTCATATGTTTATTGTTCCAGATTATGTCTCTTAGTTGGCCTGATATCATGGCCGCTTTGTTGGCTTGTGTGCGTACTTCTTCCGTTACTGCCCTGTTACTTGTTATATGTGCTCCCAGGTATTTAAACTTCCCAACCTGTTCGATACGTTTGTCATCAACCATTAGTTTGCATCTTACCGGTTCTTTTGCTATTACCATTGCTTTGGATTTCTCCACAGATATTTTCATATTATACTATTTGGCTGTTTGACTGAGATGGAAAAACATTCTTTGTAAGTTGTCCTCGCTATCTGCTGTCAAGGCAACATCGTCTGCAAAGCATATAATCTGAACGGTGTTGTGTCCCATTGGGTACCCAATATTTGTGCTTTTTACCTCATTTTCGTCCATGATTACATTGAAAAGTGTTGGACTTATGCTATCACCCTGTCTTATTCCTATGGATAGTGGGATTTCCTCTGTTAGAGTGTTATTTGTTTTCATTACCATGGTGTTTTTGGAATTCAGTTCGCATATTGTGCGTATGATTGCTTCGTCTACTTGTTTTCTTCGCAGTAGTTCTGTTATGTGTTCCAGTTTGACTCGGTCGAAGGCTTGTGTAAAATCCACAAAACAAATGAACCGCGGTTTATCGTATTCGATAGATTTTTCAACCAGCTGTCTGATAATAAATATAGCGTCGATAGTAGAGCGGTTATTCCGGAAGCCCTGCTGTTCTTCGTATCCCCTAACTTGTCTATGATCCGTTGTGGCAGTATTTTGGTTAATAATTTGGCTGAACTGTTTAGTCGGCTGATTCCCCTGTAGTTTTCGGGTTGTTTCTTTGATCCTCTTTTGTGGATCGAAATTGTGATACTTTTCCGCCATTCGTTGGGTACTGACGTTGTGCGGAGTATTTTTTGATATAGAACAGTGCGCTCTGTGACAAGGCTGAGGCCTCCGTACTTTAGCATCTCATTCGTAATTTGATCGATACCAGGTGATTTTCTGTTTTTTAATTTCTTAATTGTCAGGTGCATCTCTGCTTCACTGATGCCATATAAGTCACTAAGCAAAACCTAAATTAAGGGAACCATTTTCATAGGTTCATAAATAAGAACAATGGTTTACGATTCTATTTTCTTTGTATACTTAATAAAACAGAGCCAATGTTTGGAACTGCTTCGTAAAGTATAAGTGAGGTTGTTTTAGAAAATAAAAGGGATAAAAGCGCAAAAACCCATCAGAAGAAATCTTTGAAAATTATGTTTCTTGTTCGTATTAAGTATTTTACGTTCAAATCTTAAGTGAAAAACTCTTATTATGACACTCACGAGGTGAAAAAAGGATTTCAAAGATGCTGGAGGATAAAGATCATCTACACTTCCAATACTAAGATTTATTATTCCGTTACGTTATTCTATATTAAAAAGAACAACATTCCATAGGATTTCTGCGACCAATTGTCTATGCACGATTTTTTCAATGATAAACGAATCTTATTCCGATTTTCAGCAACATGTAGAGGGTTTTACAAGGTTTAGGTATATAATTTGCAGATATTTTGTGTAAATTTCACTCACTTGGAGAGGTAACTTCACATGCCAAGAGGCGACGAGTTAAACAGAAATATAACAATAACAACTTCCGTGTGGAGCAGAAGCGAGTTGCTAATAATAAGTAAGATTTTTTCGGGAAAAAAGAATTCCCAATGGAAGTTAGTTATTATAAGGTTTAAAAAATAATAACAAAAATTTGAAACACTTAAGATATTTTAACGTTTTAGTTCGGGTTAGTAATAATTTTTGAAATGATAAAATTTCTCGCAATATTTCAGGTAAAGTTTCTCTAAACAAGTTCAAAGCTAAACCAAATTATCCAATTAAAATCAATGACCCTTTATTTTTCAGCCATTTGATTAACTCCGATCAAATTGAAAAGGTCTTTCGAATAATTTAAAAACTTCCAATTTTTTATCAAAGAAAGTACTCATTAAAATCTCGTCCTTTGACGATGAATTCCGAGGCAAATCGGTTTTGTATAACTAGGTCCTTTGTCGAGTATATCTGAAATGGATTTGTATAATCAATGATGCTTTCGAGGGCGAATTAATAATTCCAATTTCAGATGCTTTGTGCTTTGTAAATTAATATGTTTAATTTAAGCAAATATTTATTATAAATTGGCGGAAATTAATGGGAAAATTAGCGTAATGGGTACCCACTTTAGGAAATATGTATTATAGAATTCCTGACTTCATAACTAACAACGAACAGTTAGATTATCAAATGGATTTAATTTTTAAATTCAATCTAGTTGCGTTAGAACTTCTGAGCTTTGTTTTTCTTATGATAATTTTCTAAGTCCTAGAAAAAACCGAGGAATATAACATTCCTATACACCTGGAATTTGTAGATTTTCACAAGGCCTTTGACTCTATAGAAAAATTGGCGATCTTGAAATCACTTAATAATGCTAGAATTGACCTCAGGTATACCACTATCATACAGAACATATGTAAAAATGCAACTATACAGGTTAAAATCGACGAAGACACAAAAAACCGAAAAAATAAACGTTATGAGAGGTGAGCGTCAGGGAGACATCATCTCTCCGAAACTTGGAAGATGTCTTTAAAAAACTAAATTGGGATGAGAAAGGTTTGAGAGTCGACGGTTCTTATCTTAGTCATCTTCGTTTCGCCGACGATGTTGTTGTCATGTCTAGCAACACAGAAGAGTTAAAACAAATGCTTCAAGATTTCAATGAAGAGGCGAGAAAAGTGGGACTTAAGGTGAATTTGGGGAAAACTAAGTTAATGAGCCCTGGCGCAAATGTACAAATAGAGATTCAAAATGAAATCATAGAGAATGTCCAAGAGAACATCTATTTAGGCCACGTCATGAAACTGGACAAAGAAAATCAAACGGCGGAAATAACAAGGAGAATAGGGCTGACATGGGCTGCCTTTGCAGTACGTATTAAGAGATAGAAACACACCAATCAATCTTAAACGGAAAGTGTATAACACGTGTGTTTTGCCTGTTGCTACTTACAGCATGGAAACGATAACACTAACCAAACAAAACGCAAATAGGCTCCGAGTCACTCAACGCTCCATGGAGAGATAAATGTTAGGAATCTCGTTACGGGATAAAATACGAAATCAAGCAATAATATGAAGAACCAAAGTAGTTGACGTCATTGAACGCATATCACGACTAAAATGGCAATAGGTGGGGCACATAGCTAGACAACAGCCCGATAGGTGGACAAGTAAATTACTGCAATGGCGACCGCGAGAAACGAACCGAAATCGTGGCAGGCCACAACGCAGATGGGTAGATGATATAAGACAGTTTGTTGGAAAAGACTGAAGTGGCAATGGGCGGGGCATATAGCTATACAACAGCCCGATAGGTGGACGAGTAAAAGACTGCAATGGCGACCGCGAGAAAAGAACCGAAATCATGGCAGGCCACAACGCAGATGGGTAGATGATATAAGACAGTTTGCTGGAAAAGACTGGCTCCAGAAGGCGAGAGACAGGTCCCAGTGGAGGCCCATCGGAGAGGCTTATGTCCAGGAGTGGACGTCAATGGGCTGAGAAAGAAGAAAAAGAATAATCTTATAAGTTGTATTATACAGGGTTGTGCTGAATGGCTGAATTAAAGGCGAACGGAAAGTGATAGCTAAGCCGGGTTTCTCTCAACTTTCAGAAATGCAATTTGATTAGATAGTTCATATGCCGGTGACGTCAACAACAATCAAATAAAAATGTCACTTCTGAATTTTTTTAAACAGAACCTCCTGCGTGTTATCTTTTATTTCAAATCTCCAATAAATTTCGGATATTTTTTGTAAGACAACTAGAACCATACGAAGTATCTAAGCTTGATTATGATTTTTTTAATGACTAAAAAACAATATCATTTTACCACTTTACTAGATATGCGTTTTTAAAATGGTGGAGAATTCTAATTTCAGTAAAAATTTTTGTTTTATATATTATTTATTTTGTTGTTTCTACTGGCTCTATCAAATTGGATAATTATTTTGCATTTTTCGATAGTGGTCACTAATAGAGAGCGCAGGCGTTAAACAAGTTGATTGGATGATTGCCCAAATTGTATTACTAACAGTTAGATTTTTAGACAAACCTTAAGAAAATTAGAAAAATATTTGTCCCACTAAATCGATGGTAATAATATTTAGACAATTACCCAAAGAACGTGTTTAACTCTTCGCACTTTATTAGTTACCACTTTTGAGATTTTTCACGGATATCGGAACTCGTCAAAATGAAGCTACTCAAGAAGATTCAGTCTATTAGCAACCATTTATAAAAAAGGGCCTGGGATTGTAAACTATTAATATTCTTAACCATATGGAACTTTTACATCAGGTAAAAATAAGCTAAAGAAGAAAAACGCAATTTGCTTACTAAATTTCCCATAGAAAGAAGATGATTTTCTAGTGTATTAAAATCCGAATTGCAATGTACTTAATATCCCGCAATAGCCACGTGATTGATCTAATTACCTCCTGTACAAGTTAAACACTGTTCGAATTAGAAGCTACTCTATATAGAGCGGCTTCGTTTTGAAACTTTAGCCTTTAAGTATTTAATAGATTCTGTTAAGCATGATTACGCCAAGTACAAAACGGTAAACAATTCGGCGTTTAAAAGTTTGTTGGTTAACTTCCCGGCTAATACTTTAATTAATACCACCAAAGGCAACCCGTAATGTACCTAAAGTAATTGTATTACCTAAAGTTGTTTATCGACCGCGCGAATAGTATTCTTCAGGTCAAATGGGCCAAATTTTCGATATAATGTAGGTAATGTCATGCCGATCAAAAGTTAGCATTGTCACAACCTAATCTTATAACTGAATTTTAAGTCCTGTCGTCATATAATTAGACGAATACATATAAATTTGGTAAAGTGTAATGCTGAGAATTCTCTAAGAAAATATTTCGTTTTAGGCATAATGAAAAGACTGTTGATAGTTCATGTAAACTTATATTGAAGCAGTATGTTTTGAAACGTTTATTATGATATTCTAAAATTATTAAGTTCAAGATACAATCAGGAAAGTATGTCGTCCAATAAGAGTCTCTAGATTTTTCCATTCAATCGTTTAACATTTGTCTTTAACTTCCAACATTTATATTTGTATTAATCCTACATACTTTGTAACATTGGCAACAGTGTTAGAAATTTCCAGCACAAAAGACGCATATCCCGAGCTATAAAAGTTAAGCTAAAAACAGATATTTGAATTGTAATATCAAAGCATACAATTTTACGATAATAAATGTCACACTTGCTAAGAGCCTCATTGTGCTACAAACACGGGCATGCTAATATTTGCATTAAATGTCCTGACATATACCTTTTGATCAAAAAGTACCCGAAATTCTTCAATAAAACGAAAATGGTTCAATTATTCGTCGATGTTCATTTTATTTCCTTCAAAGTAATCTCCACTGCAAGCAATACACATATTCCAAAGCTTCCTTCAATCTTAAAAACACTTTTTATAGGTCGATTTTGGAATCGCCTTCACCTCCTTCTGGAAATTCTTCTTTATTGCGTCAATCGTCTTTCTACTCAGTGGTAACTTGAGTCGCGGAAATAGGAAAAAGTCACACGAAGCCATGTCCGGTGAATAAGGAGCTTGCGGAAGGGTATGAACGTTGTTTTTTTTTTTTATCAAATGGTTGCATACAAGAAGAGACGTGTGAGCCGGTGCGTTGTCGTGCTGAAGGAACCACGAGTCGTTTCTCCACAATTCGGGCCTCTTGCGACCAACATTTTCCATCAAACGCGTTAATACTCCTGTTTGGCCTGACGGAAGAAATTTGAAGTGGCAATCAAAAAAAAACCATCCACAAAACCTTGATTTTGGATCAACTTTCTCGTGGTTTCAACTCGTCTGGGAAGCGCTATTCAGATGACTGTTGTTTATTTTCGATGTCATATTCATATTCATGTTTCGTTACTTGTAGTGATGCCGTCAATAACATTTTGGCTCAAAGAAAGCATTTTTTTAGCGACATCAATGCTGTTTCTGCAACAAATTCAACACTCTCAGCACAAGTGGCGCTTCAACTCGTCACATGCCCAAAACAACGTACTTAACGCTCTGCACCGAGCCGAATGAGACACCAAGATCGGACGGTATCTCTTTGATGCTCACATGACGATCTGCGAGGACAATCTTCTTAACTTTTTCGATGTTTTCGTCAGTCGCACTGGTGGATGGACGATCGGATCGAGGCAAATCATTAGTACGCTTGTGTTTTCGACATTGTCGAGTCCCCGTAAGCTACCGTGAACATTTTCAACGCTTCGGTACATGATATTTTGTTAGAAACATAAAATTTCATACAAACTCTTTGCTCAACTAAATTCAAACACAACAAACACTGACTTGTTCAAAAAGCTATTAAGCACAAACTCCCGACAGATCGCGCCCAATCAGATATTTGAGCATCAGATAATAGATGTATAAAACCTAGAAATTTTTTTTTCTCAAGCGCGGTTTGTTTGAATGAGGAATTCTGGGTCCTTTTTCATCAGAAATTATAGTGTTCCTCTTGATCACAAAATAAAAATATTTCATTGAAAAGAAAAACATACACCTAAATAAGTATGTTTTTATATGCTGGACATGACTGATGTTTTGCCAAATAGTACAAATGAAAGTTTGTTGCAAGCACAAAAATGAAACCAATTATTTGTCATAAAAAAACGTATGTAAAAATGAGACCAAATTCAAAACATAGTCTGACGCTAAAGCATTTTATTCAAGTTAGAAAAAAATGTAGATCATTTAAAATGTACATTTAAACTCTAAATTGCTTTGTCGTAAAAATGAACAGAGTTAATTAACCAGCGCAACTAATTTAAAGAAAAGCAAAAAATAGTTCTAAAACAAAAAAATATCTATAATGGCCACCAGCAATTTTTAATAAACCTTTCTCCCTTAATTTATACCTTTATCACAGGGGAAATAAAAGTGGAATCAAAGTTAGGGAAAAGCGGCGGTCCCTCAGGAAACTTACGGCGAAGTTTATGTTTGGAATGTGTGGCTCTCATAATTTTCAACATTAAAAGTTATATTTTATTAGGTTTTTCGTACACTTTGTTAAAGTTATATTTTCAAAAAGTGGAAAAGTTTTCAACGAGGATTTTTAATGTAAAACCATAATGAAATATTTAAAAAACGTAGTTAGAAAATGCAAATTTAGAACAAGTTAAAAGCGAGTAAATACATTTGTGCTCTGTTAATAAAGTAAATAAAATATTTTATAATGTAGGAAAATTTATACCACAATTTTATTATTGTTCAAGATATAAATTCTATGTTTTTTGTGTTTCTATGAACCAATACATAAGAGAATGGAATATCACTTATTTAACTAGAAATTAGAATAAGAATATTTGTTTGCAAGGTAGTAGTTAATTTATTTTTATATTACCAGATCACTAAGAGTGTTTTACTCATGTTATACTGTTCTGGGAAGGAAGGGGAGTAATTATTTTAATAGTTTTCCTGGGTATGGATTTGTTTGATTTAATATATTCCTTGCAAACATATGTTAGATTTAAAATATACACAAATATATGTGTTTTAATTTTTGTGGGTAAAAATACCTGTACAAGTTTTATGCATACTAAAGGAAAAGGAGACTTATTTGTCTCTGACCCCAGTCGGAATTTATTATATGGGAAATGATGTAAATTTGTTTTGTCACAATCTAGCCACCAGTATGCATACATATGCCCATATACCCATAGTGTGAACAGCCATACACAAGCATATGTACATTGCCAAATATAGATGGCGCTTTTGTACCTGCTCACTGTGAATGGCTTAAATGCATAGAGTGGTAAAGGAGCACAATAGCAGATTTTGGGTTTTACTGAAGCGTGGTAGATTACCATAAGGGGGGATATCTTACAACCCTGTCGAGTACCTCCACCATATATAAGCCTTCTACATAGGGCCGCACGTCTAGGGCAGCAGATCAGTATAGTAAAAAAAAATCGATGGCTAGAAAAACTTGAGCGTGTCAGGTAGGTTAATTACATGCTGAAAGGTGTGCATATCAATAATCTGACGATTGGAGCGTAGCGTAAGGGAGTGGGACGGCCACAAACTCACAAAAATCATGACATTTTTTTTCAAACCGTCATATTAAGAAAATTCCTTCAAATAATTCTCAGATTATGGGTTAGCACAAGTAGATCATCAAGCTGAAGCGTCTGTATAATAATCTGATGCGTTCGCGTATTTCAAAATTACGATTTTTTTGGCACCCCCACAATGCAAACCGGCAGATTAACATACCTTCATGATCAGAGAGACGTGTGACCTATACGCTTAGGTGATGCGTTCGAGTATTTCCATGTGGCTGTGAACACCCCCCCTCCCCCGTGGTGAAAGGGTATACATCATATGATCTTTTTTTCTTTCTACCATCCAATCTTCAACATCCAATACCCCCCATGACGCTCGCGTAAATCACCATTTAGCATCGTGGGTTACTATAGTACGAGCCAGGGAAATGTCGTTTTTTTTTAGTAACTATCAAAAAAACATTACCGTTCAATTCGGACGGCTTGACATTTTCATACATTTCTAAATCGGCAGAAAGAGAAAAGCATCGTTACGAAATACATCACTTGTGGAGTGGCCAAATGACGAGTGATTTATTTTAATCAGCCAGTTTGCAATATTCTGGGCATGAAAAGTCCCTATATTATCATCTAGTATGAAACAATATTAAATGATTATATATATTCTACATTTTACAGTTATCTTTTCTTATTTCTAATTTCAATTTTTAAACATTTTACACCTAGATTTATATGGGGTAAAAAAGGAAATTATGTATTTGAATGTGTCGTGAAAGGGTAACATTTTCAAGATACCTGCATTCATTTCATTACTCCAAAACCAAAACACCAGGGAAATAACTTTGAAGTTTCAATAAGGCCAAATATATTAAATAGGTTTTAAACTTTAGAAATATGATGAATTGTGTGTGAATTTCTTTGCTAGAAATATCTCAGTGACATAGCAAGACGCTCTTTAATTTTAAAGAGTTTTTCTTAGTGCTTTGTCTTGTTTCATTATTTTAAGGCGAGTTGCATTATTTGCTTTTGGTAATGACTAAAAGTAATACATTCCACCATTTTTAAGATACAACCCGTTTTATTCTGCATTGCAATATTCAACTTAAATAACAAATTTTGCTTACAAGTTGACTTTTAGAAGTGATTAGCTGATTTCTGAACTTAAGAAAGTTCTATGCCGAACATAAAACTATGTATAAAGAGAACCTCTCGACAATTTTTACGAAAAAAATTTAAATTAAAATAGTATTTTATATATTAACCTATAATCTTATAACACTAATAATAATATTGGGAATACAGCCACTCAGTAATTCTTCTTAACTAATAAAAATTTGTATAAAAAAATAACTATATTTTGGTTAAGCAATCAACAAAAGCACTCGAACCATAATTTGTTCGGTGTACTGTTACAGCAAATCACTGTCATTTTCGAGATGTCTACTCGGTACTCTAAAATTAAGCTGGTCAAGAACTACAAATAAACTACAATTGGTGAAGTTATACATTAATGTCGAAAAAGGAAAAATATAAAACATAAAAGTAAGTATTAAACAATTAAAGAGATTCATCTGATAAGCTGCCCTCCGTTTTTAATAAAGTGTGCCGAAACCTCTTAAGAAAACGCTTTAGTCATATAATAATCCGTTGGCAATTATGTATAAATAACCAAGAAAAGTTAGTTATCTTTTAACGAAAGTCTCAGCATCTAGCTTTGAAAAAAAAATATTTCCAACGTTCATTTTTCACTTGAAATTTTAACCCTTGCTTGAAGTACATAATATGGTAAATTTGGTTCTAACCAACTTAAGATAAAATATACAACCATTAATTTTCCGAAACGTAAAGCATGGGGTAAAGTTTTTTGCTCCGGAGAGTAGTTACTTCCGAGCGGGGTTCGCGCCGGCTGAGTTTCCGCAAACCCGTATTTATAGTGACATAAAGAAGCATTTATGTAATTCAAGTTTTGTAATTAGAAGTAGTTGCGAAAATCTCCGGGGAAACAGCACGGCTCACTCGAACATCGATCACGTGATAATCTATAAAGTTAGATTGGAGTGTAAGGAAGGCAAGTGCCGCGAGGAATTAGCCAACTGTAAAAGTCCGGTTGTTTTTATGTCAAACAGAGGATAATAATTTTAAAGTATCTTGCAAAATAAAAATAATTTTATGTTACATCTATACTTACACTGCTGCTGTATCAATTTTGAAATTGTTGAATACAGTATTATTTTTTGCTTCAAGCAATATGTTAACTCAAAAACGTTTCTTTGTTTAAGTAAGAAATCAATCAATCAATGTAGTTTTTGCATCGGATCAATAATTGTTGAAAGGTAAAGACTTTCGTCTAGAAAACTTTAGTATATGTCACAATCCAGATGCACCAATTTAAACAGAGTTTAAACGTTTTTGGGAAGAGAAAGTTCTTTTCGTACTAAATTAATCCATAGAAAGAATTGTTAAAGGAATAAAACAATATGATTTTCTCTGCCACCCACTTGGTCTTTTATAGGGAGTTTTACGTGTTTTTTACTTTTACCCCACGTTAATCATATTTGCCCGTTAGTGTTTTAGTCTGGTGAAGTGTAGCGTTCGTTAGATGTCAGTATTTATCAGACACCTACGAAATGCAATACTTTTCCTAGACAGTTGCAGCAAACAGTGAATTATGTATGATAAATCGTATTTCTTTTAAACCTTTGTCACTATCTACTTCAAAAAAGAAACACTACTTTTGAATTAAAAGAAGTCATAAGTTCATATCTTATCGGCTCAAAATTAGGAGTTCTTAATAAAATAAAAGAATAAATAAAAGAAAAATGTGGTTTGCATTTTGAATTCCATTTTGTCATTAGCAATCTAAAATCAAACCACATATTATTTCATCTTACAGATGCGACGAAAGATGTTCCCACTAAAATCAATTTTCACGACCTTGATTGCGTCGCACTCCAGTATTACACTGCAAGAAATTTAAAAAAACAGCTACAGAATATTAAATTTCAATCACATACGATAAATGGCATTCTCGCGAAAATTAAATTTTAACGTGGATTGCTTTTAGATTGCACCTAAGTTTATTGTTTTTACGTTTAGTCGTGTCAGTTTCTACTCGTATTTTATGTTATATATGTGAAATTAATGAAATATTTTTGCTTAAAAATGTTACAAGGAGATTCCTGTGCTTGCTGTAACCGAACGTCAAAAACCGGAGGAACTCTATCTCTTTTTAAGATTCCTAAAAATCACTTAAGAAAAGCATTTGAATATAGTTAAACATAAGAAGAATAAAAAAGTAGTGTGACCCAAATTTACAAAATTCAATAAATAGGTGTAAAAATATTCGAAATTTATACACAAACAAGAAAAATAAAATTCACTTATGGGTTATAATAAAATAAATTTATTTTCTTTCTTAATTTAAAGAAATATTTAGGTTTTTATTTATACTTCTTGCCAGTGGAAAAGTATATACTGTAATATTTCTTTCTAACTGCGATATTATTTAAAATTTTTAAACTTTTTTCCAGTGTAACGTCGGGTCGCGAGGTATTGAAGGTCACGAAAAGTGACCCTTCAACTTTAAAGATACCGGTGAGCTTGTCGCATCTGTAAGATAAAATAGTATGTGGTAAGACAAAGTATTTTTTACCATTTTGGTTCCAATTGAAAACTACTGACGGGTCATGGGTATAGCTTACTTATATACTTTAGCAATTTGGCATGATTATTTGTGATATAACGTACAGAAATATTTCCAAAATTGTAAAAATGTATATAAAAAAAGCGTAATTCCGAGTATTACATGATTTTAAGTAAGGTAGCGCAATTTTTTTTAAAGTAATCACAAAAGTGAGATTATTAAATTCAGACAGAGCATTAATTTTTGAAGCTCGATTGTATCGTGAAAAAATCGCGTTAAGATAGGCGTTAATTGTTTACATATATCCTCCTTTCAAGCAGAAAAAAAGGAAATAATATATATAATATTTATAAAAACAGTTTGTTTCCTGCAAATAAAACCTTGGTCCTATCTCCATACGCGTTTCGGCCACCTTATGGTCTCGTCAGTGGAGCTGTATCGAACCGAAAGCAACATTTATCGGAAACAACTGCTATATAAAATATAAATTCCAAAGTATGTCGGTAGGATATTAAAAATCATCGACCTCGATGCCAGACTGAAAAATATCACCAGACAAACGACATTTATACAATCACCGAAGTAGTGAGGAATTTTTAGATATCAAAATTTCAGTAAGAAACAAAGAAACTAATATCCTACTATACTTCGGAATTTATATTTTATATAGCAGTTGTTTCCTGCGAAGGTTGCTCTAGGTTCGATACAGCTCCACTGACGAGACCATAAGCTGATCGCAACGCGTATGGAGGGTGGATCAAAGTTGTATTTGCTATTTGGAAACAAGCTGTTTGTATATATTTTTTCCTTTTAACTGTTTGAAAGGATAATACATAAAAAGAGCTATTTAAATAAGTCAGATAGATTCCTTTATTTCTTCCTGAAATTTTGATTTTTAAGAATGGCGTTATTTCCAAATGGGGAACTATAAGCTAGTTAAGGGGGGCGATACATATAACTGCTAAAAAAAATCAGTTTTTTTTTTATTACGTTAGAATGTACTAAATGTTTTCCAGAATACGCCAAAAAAAATTTTAAACGGATATTCGTATTAGTTCTCAAGTTATAGTTAGTTATAGGCAGCGCGGCGTTCCCCAACTGGTAGAGTACACCTGCCGCGCGTCCCTGCCTTCTTTCTCTTCGGCGCTATGGGAGGTTCTCCAATTGTGTAGCCCTTCCAAATTCTTATAAATCATACTAATGCAATGCACGAGGAGGCTGAAGGGCTGCTGTATGAAGCTGGAATCGCTGACTAACGAGTAAGTTACAATAACAACTAATAATCAATGATTTTTATCTACCACGAACTTTAAATGCGTTTTTCTCAAAGTAGTACTTTTTCAACTCTTGTGTAAAATATCGCGAAAAATATTCGATCGATTTAGCTCAAATTTACACCACATCAACAAAATAGTATTATCTTATAGTTGAACCTACAGGTTTTTGTAATTTGGGAAAAATAATTTGTTCATTAATGTTTAAAACGCGATTTTTTGGAAAAATAATCGATTTTTTTGTTTAAACTAAAATTAATGCAAAAATTTCGTTTTTTTTTTTCTAAACTTTACTGGTTAACCTATGAACTATACATCTAATTAATATATTTTTTTTTCTGAATGTTGCAGGTTCACCGGAAAAAACGTTAAGTTGCACAAGGCGTTTTTCGAGATGTTTTTGTCACTCGCTCGCATCGTCGCCATTTTGTATTAAAAAATTATAAAAAAAAATATTTTCAAGTACTTTTAGACATGTACTTTAAGGATTTCATATTCAAAATTTGTTTAATAAATAATATATATTTTTTAAATCAATATGAAATTAACATTTTTTTTTAAATTTTACATGTATCACCCCCTTAAGGAAATGCATCCTAGTCTTATCCAATTTAGCATTAGGCATATTTTTCTAATTTTCTAAAAACAGATAGCGAGTCTATATCGTTTTTGCGTCTTATATTTTAAACATTAAAATAATATCAATAAAGAGGCCACCTTCAGATTCAGAATCTACCGCTTTAACCTTTTATTAAATATTTATTCTAAAACTGTGTTGTGGTTACGGTACATGCTTCTTGATCAAAAAACCAGTAAATTAGTATCAATTTAGTGGTACTTAGATGAGACAACATAAAAAATTCAACATTTAAGGTGGTGGGTGAAAAAATGTGTTAAGTATATAGGAAAAATACATTTATTCCATTAGCTTATTCAAAGCCACTTGCATAAAAATATTTTGTGTAAGACCTTTCTATTTAAAAGTAGGCATCTAAAGTAACTGGAAGTAATAAAATGTTCACATTCAATGAACAACTTAAAAATGCAGCTTTTATTGTTACTTATATAATAAAATGAATCGAGGATTAATAAAAGTGTGCAGTTAACACATTGCATTCCATTTTATCCACTGTACGCCGCATCAAAATAGAGCAAAAAAAAAACCTTTTTTAGCGTTTTTGCTGCGCCGGAGGCCATTAACGGTTGTTCCAGACGAAAACTTTTAGTTGGCTAAGTGTTAACGATTGCCCAAATGCATATTGGCAATCTCTGGCGTGAAAATTCATTTTAAGTGCACGGCATCGTATACGTTTTCATCACGCTCAATTAAACTTTAGAGGAAACTGTTTACTTTTTTTATTTTGTTGCGAGGTTTTAAGACAGCCATTCAGTTTTATTATATCGCTAAATTCTTCATTTAAAAGTTTAAACAATTTAGTAGCCCTAAGGGATTTGGCTAATTCTCTAAAACTATTACTTTGAAGCGTTTAAATGCTTTTATATACTTTTTAAGTCGTTTAGGAAAACAAAAAAGTGGCGAGCTTTTCTTGAAGAACTCCAGACAGTTCCGGATTTAATCAAAATTTTATCT
This sequence comes from Diaprepes abbreviatus, assembly GCA_034092305.1. Taxonomy (NCBI): domain Eukaryota; kingdom Metazoa; phylum Arthropoda; class Insecta; order Coleoptera; family Curculionidae; genus Diaprepes; species Diaprepes abbreviatus. Next base: position 15,778,769 of record JASJET010000028.1, read on the forward strand.
GGATAGGCTCTTGACCAAATGTTTTAGCTATATTGATTAAAAGCTAAATTAATTTAATATCTATAATCTAATAATCTAGTTGTTAAGGATAACAAAAGCTCGATAAGTTTTACTTTAAGGGTTCGGTGCACCACAATTTTACTTACATGAAATCTTGACGAATTGTTATTGTCATTTTCTTGGAACACTCTTAATTTTAACTACTTCTTTTATTATATTCTATATAATAATTAAAAGTATTGTTTAGACCTATTACTACCATGGGATTAATTTTTTATTGAACATAGCTATTGTATTTATTTAATAAACAAAATTTCTTTCCTGAAAATTATTTTACTTACAGCCCAAACATGAAAACGCCAAGTATTATTTATAAATACTCAACTACACTCGATGTAAACAAATTCAATAAAAAAATAAACATTTCCCATTACTACAATCACAAAGCTATCACACTGTCGTTTGGTGGATCTAACAACAGAAAACAAACAGAAAAAATTCAATCAATCAAAAGATAAAACTCCCATAAATAAGCCATGCATCAGCGGAATCGGGGAAGTGTAACAGGCGTTCCAGTCGGCTTTTCTTTCTGTTTTTTGCAAGGAACTTTTTGCAAAGTTCCTCACGTTGTTGCCAGTTTATGTGTTAAAACCGTTGGGAAATAACCAAATATAACTTAAGAGTAGGGAACATAGATAATTTCTGTTTCAAGTTTCTTAATTATCGTATCAAGTAAAATAACAAAATAGAAGATAAAGAAAAAAAAATATTTTTTAAGTATTTAATATTCAATCACTTAAAATAAAGGTTTAAGTGCAAAATAGTTTTCTCTCTATAAAATTTGGTAGAGCCATTCTAAATATCTAGTCTCAACAGGAGCCAAATAACTTTTACTATAGACAATAAAACCAATCCATGAAAAATATCATAAGACAGACCTATGCAAATATTGTACTCCGTAGATATTACTAAGTAACACTCTTTTTTAATTGAAGTATAAATCTTCATTTTATTGTATTAATGAAATTTGAAAACAAGGTTTTGTCTTTAAAATTTACATTTGTTCAATTTATATATAATTTTGAGCTCCTCGTCCTAAAACACACAGATAAGTCAGATCTACTCGTCACTTTCATAGGGTACGGTATAAGAAGTTGTATTTTAATAAACTACATCGGGTCGCCATTGTCAACAGTTGTGTATCATTACAATTCTTTGTTTAATATTGTTAAACAGGAATATTGTGACCACAAAAATATAAAAGAGATATTAAGAAGAAACAAAGAAACAAGTTTTTGCCTAACCAGCAGGTTTCTTAGAACAAAAATGATAAAATTCACTGGAATTTCAACACTGAAATATCAACAAAGATACCTTACCATTATTTACCTGGTAAAAGTATAAATAAAAATAACCATATTAATGATACAATTCATAAATTTTTTTAATATATATATATATATATACATATATATATATATATATATATATATATATATATATATATATATATATATATATATATATATATATATATAAAATTATAAACGGCAGAACTATGTAATATCATGCCTTAGTTACCCACATTGGAGATGTGAGTACTGTAACTTAATTTATTGACCAGCTATGTTCATTTGAAGTGGACGTGTTTTTGCCACTGCATCACAATTTTCGCTATAAAGCAACGTACCGCAATCAAATTTAGTTTCAAATTGAGAAAAAGTGGATCGGAAATATCAGAATTATTGAAAATCGTGTATGATGAGAATCATTTAAGCGGCAGCAAGGTTTTCGAGTGGTATGAGCGGTTCAAGAACGGTCGACAGTCGCTGAAAGTCGATCCACGGGAGGGGTGCAAGAGAATGCGCCAGCCCATTCCTCAATACTCATCACACAATTTTTGGTCCAAAAGTCTGTCTCCATGATTCATCACCCACCTTATTCGCCAGATCTGGCTCCAGCAGAAAGAATGTGACCAGGGCTCTGAAAGTTATTCCAGAAGAGGAGTTTTCCAGGTCGGTCCAGCAGCTATATCAGCGCCGTAAAATTTGTATAGAACGAGGAGGGGATTATGTTGAAAACTAAATAAAATCTTTTTTCTAAACTCCTGTTTTCATTCGTAAAAAAAATTAGTCCCTGAACTTTTTGAATGAATTCTGTATAAATATATATATATATATATATATATATATATATATATATATATATATATATATATATATATAGTGTTTTACGGATGAGAACATGCCATTCAGTATTAATCCTGGAATACATCCATTCGATAGTTTGGTTTCTTGTAGAAATTGGCAGACGTTTTGCCAAAATCTCATTTGGCATCTTCTGAGGTTGCTGGCTGTAGATAGCTGATTGACTGTTCTACAACCAGCAAGCATTTGGCGAAACATCTGCCAATTTCTGCAAGAAACCAAACGAATGAATGGCTGTTTTCCAGGATTGAAAAATTCGCTTATTTCCATAACACCATTAAAAAAGGGGTGCTTAGGTTATTCCCTGCAAAGTCAACCCTAGTTCTTTCTTCATTCTGGTTTCGGCCACCTAATGGTCTTATTAGTGGAGATATAATGAACCAAGAGCAAAATTCACAGAAAATATTTAAAATCCCGATTTCTTAATGTGTTGGCAGGATATTACCCGTAGAACTTTGCAGAGAATAAGCTCTCTGCCGATATCAAGGAGAAAGGACAACTTTTCCAAAAACATATATGAAATTATTTATTTTTATCAATTTCCCACAGGTTGAACTATTGATGATTACAGTCCGGCTCAAATTCTAAGGGCATTAGATATCCTGCCGACACATTTATTTTCTGTGAATTTTGCTCTTGGTTCATTGTAGCTCCATTCACAAGAAATTTAGGTAGTCGATCCTAGTATAGAGAGTAAATTAAAATGGAATTCGCAACCTTAAGGAACAAAATAACTTTTCCATATATATATATATATATATATATATATATATATATATATATATATATATATATATATATATATATATATATATATATATACTTTTTATTGAAATTATCAGTGCAGATTTTCCATAAAAAATATAAATAAATTATTTGTTTTTCCTGTCGGTCTCTTGCAAAAAGCATTAATAATTTTTTAAAACCCATAAAATTTAGTGTTCCTATTAAAAATTAAAAATTTTGACAACATTGTATATGTCTTATGTTTCAACAAAAGTGATTAAAGAACATTTTAGCTGACCGCTCGGATCCGAACAATGATTTTTGAATTTGGTATGGATGAGGAAGCCCGCGCGCTCTCTTTCATGCTCCCATTTTGGTATGTGTAACATAACGTGGGGTTTATAAATATGACCACAAAAAGAGATAACAAAAAGAGCGGATAACAAAAGAAGCCACTTAAATTAGGTACTGGGCCGGAATTTTTTCGATGTTTTTTACTTATTGAAGAGTTAACATTTTATCAGATCTATTTATTTTCTTTATATCAATTAAAATCAGCTTTAGGAATCCGGAAATTAGTTATTTACATTTAGAAAAATAAGACCACTTATTTTTTGTAAAGGCGAATAATTACCCAGAAATTGCTTCTTAAAATTTGTAGTTGTATAATATTAGGTTACTGCATTCTTACCACTACTTTCTCCTTCACTGGTGGTAGTATTAAAAGATGCATACCTGAAACAAAAATAAATAATTAGTGATAAATCTGAAACAAAAATAGCAAGAAGTAGAGGAAATGGGGTAATTATGAACATCTAACTTACAACGCTCTAAAATAATAAAAAAATTCACAAATATAATCAATTTTTATTGCAACGTTAACGTTTTTAATCTACCTACAAAAAAATTAAATCAGAATTCTTGGAAATAAACTTTATAATCAAAAAATTAAAGAAAATAGAAAATATTGTGGTTCTTATTTACTTGATACCGTGCGGAGTAATATAAGATCAGTTCGCGAGGGAAATAGGAATATTAAGCAGTAATTGTGAACGACATAGGTAAATCTGTATAATTATTACAATTACTATCTTTGGCTGAAATCACAGAAGTAACCCTTACTAGGTTGACTCTAGATACATTTATCATGTGCCCAGTTATTACAAATGGCGCACATGATTAAATTTTCTCCACGTGGAGATTCATATTTTTCGGTGCAAAATGTACATATACATTTTCATTTTCTTCGAACACTCTCTTCAAATTTTTGACCCGTTTACCTTTAACTTGTGGCTTCGCTTTTGTAATTTTAGTGGTCTTTTTCGTTTGAACTTTCTCTTTTTTAATTTTCCTCTCAAACTTGTCTTTTCTGTTTTTCCTCTAATTGATATTTTATAAGTGTGCTAGATAAAATGTGAGAATGATTTTTTTCCTCTCTTGGAAGTTGTTATTTTAGAAATGACAGATACATTGGTAATTTCAGCAAGAAGCACAGCACTGGATGGAGTAGTATAATGGTTACATACATATCAGTTTGATAGTCAGGAACAGAAGTAGTATTTTGACTTTGACTGTCAATGAGTTCATTCAAGATTTGCTCAGCTGCAGTACTTGATTCTTGAGTTTGACTGCCGTTAGACTCATTTCATGACATGTTTTCAAAGGATTTTTTAAACTTGTCTTTATCAATAAGATTAATTCTAGCCACTGTAAATCCATTGACAGCTTTGCTTATGTTGGCTGTTTTGTTATATGCATTTGTAAAAAGCTCTCCAACTTCATATTGGGTGAATCATTTGTCAGGATTGTTAACCATGTACAGCTCATACTCTCGGTTGTATGCCGTTTTTAGTGAATTAAGAAAATTAAATTCAGTGACTGCATTTTGTGAGATACATGATGTGGCAAGGAAAGAAGATGCAGGTTGTGTTCTAGAAAAAGATTGTATGCTCCCAGGCTAATGTGACTTTTGTGATTATCTAGTATTATCAAGACTGGTTCTTCTTTGTTAGGTTTCACAAAAGAAATCAAGTGTTGCAGATAATCAACGAATATGGACTTATTTATCCAACTAGAATCAGAAACCGTAGCAATCATATCGCTATTACAGACTTTAAGCAACAGTTCGCTCATTCTCTTTCTTTTGAAGATGAACATTGGAGGTACATACATACCATTAGCACTGACAGCTCAAACAACAGTTGTGGTGACACTGCGTTCTCCGCTTGTCGCTTGTGCTACTTGTTTTAAGCCTTTCGGACCCCAAATTTTAAAATGTTTTTGAACAGTACTTATACCCGTTGCATCAATACTGAAGATACGATGACCAGGAAAACTGTGTTTTGTTTGGAGGGCTTCTAGTTGGTCAAAAACGAGTTTATCTTTGGTGGCGTTAAAAGCTATTATTCGGCTAAGTCACGCAACTTCTGGAGTTCGTAGACTGATGAAAAGATATCTAGACGACATGAGAGAATAGTATCAGTCCTTGTCTGCTTACTGAGATTCTTGGTTGAATTTATATTTCAATTTGTTAACTTCAGCAAACGTAAAAGCAATATTTCTTGTGACTTAGGTGTTATGACATAAAAAGACTCACAGCAATCGAGTATGTGTCTTTCTAACTGGTCTTCCTTTCGACCTACTTTTTGGTTTCTGAGTATTTGATGACTGCTTTGCCCAAAGTAGGCTGTTTGCTCCTAACATCTTGTATTGCATAGCGAAGATCTCCAGTTTCATATCTCTGTGTGGTTTTTCGTTTTCGTAATGTCTAGGCTATAAAATAATTTCTAACGTTAGAACATTTTTACAGGATCAATCATTTAATGAGAGTAATTAGGAACGTTCACATTTATCCTCCTGACGCCGTTCCTAGTTATCTGAAGTATGCAACTTAAATCAAAATGGCCGTTACTCGCAATATTATCTTCGGTGAACTTAAAGTGACATGTAAGGTGATAACAAAATATGACGTATGGTGGTTTTTATATTGATTTCTACATACGACAAGAACTGTAACAAAAGTACGTAATAATAATGTCTCATTCACCGTGACAGCATGCGCGCGTCTTCTCCCTTACACTTCTGCGGGCGCACTAATGGACACCAAGTGCATCTATTTAAACATGTGCAGGAGGTGTAGTGCGAGATAAAGTATTTGATATTGATTTATTTCTAATTACACGCAGTTCTTAATTATCCCACCTTCCCCCGTTTTTTATTTTGAGTTATATTTACATTAGAAATGTTCCACGTTTATTTTAAGAAATGTATGTTTACAAAAAAGTTATATAAAACTATGTAAAATATTGTGTTTATACTTTATTTGTCTAAAAAGTAAAGAAAATTAAAACTTAATTAAAAATAGGCTGGCAAAACGAGAACGTGGCTGATGAAAAAAACTGTAAAAATGAATCGGATTAGTATGTAATAAGTAATCTTTAATTTATTAAGTTACTTGTATATTACAAACAAGAGCATATCAGTTACATGTAAAAACATTAGTCAGTGTCCATGAATATGACTTCATTTGTGCAAGTACCCATAACTAGCTAAATAGTTTTTGGGATTACCTCTAAAACTCGAATAGAAATATACGTAATCAGAAACGGCTCCAAGCTCATTTTGCACTAAAGTTCTATACATTTACGGTAAAACATTTTGTATTTATTATAATAAGAACAAACAAAAATATTTATAGAGTAAATTTTAACAGCAAAACAAACAATGCAATCTGCCCACGGCACTATTTTCAAACCACAGTTAATAATTCGCGCCCTACGTATTATTTTAAGACCTTTGTTAAAACGCAGATTTGCTTTTACATAAATAACTGCACAGTACAATAGGAACTAAATTTAAATAATTCAGGAAAATAGGAAGCAAACTGGAAAATTCAGCTTATAACCATTTTGGTAATTAGGTTCTGTTTATTTTGTCGACATTTCTGGAAAGGTTGTAAACACGAAAGTTCTACCGGCTAAATTAGAATTTGCTGATCGACCGTGTGATAAAATTTTTTATGGCAAAAATAATTGCGTGTAATAAAACCATTGCATACATTCTTGCTTTATTTTGTGTAATAAAAACTGTAGTGCGCCTGCGATCGCGTATCTAGTAAACGTGATTTTATGAAATAAAACTAATTAAACTATTTTTTTGTTAATATCGATTTTATTTGATGCTAATAGCTAAGATTCTTATATTTTTTTAACTTATAGCATATGACGAATGATGGTACCAAGACTGTCAACATTAGCATAGTTTAACAAGGATAGGATTAATTCCGCCAAAAATGATCTCGGATATTTTACGACAAAATTATATAAACAGCCAGTCTATCTGCTATTTCTGTATTAGCATATGCTATATATATATATATATATATATATATATATATATATATATATATATATATATATATATATATGTATGTATGTGTGTATTTATTTGTTTGTTGTTTGAAGTACGAAGAGGACGAAAACATTTTAAGAGCAGAAATCACTAATAACATAACAAACCTTCTACATCATTGTCAATTAAATACACCGTAAAAAGGAAATCCATTAAATTTAATGTAATGCATTAAATTTAATAACTTATATTAATCTAAATAATTTATTTCATAAAATTTAATGTAATCATACATTAAATTTAAAATTTGATTATTACTTTTTAAGGTGACTATGTACATTAAATATACAGCCAGTGTTCATTGAATTTCAGATACGTTAACACATATTTAATGCGCCAATATTAATATGAGTTCAAGAAATTCGGAACTTATCAGGAAAATGTGAACATTTTTCCCATAGGTAGTGTCCGCCATCTAGACTGGTTTCGAACTCATTATTTCCCGTCAGTACAGGGTAGGCATGTACATTTCACCATAAGAAAATTGAGGTCATTTAAGCAACTTATACTAAACAAAAAGTTCAATACAAGTTGCGCCATCTCGCGGAATCTCATGCAATGTATATTGAATAATAATGTAAATTCCTTTAGTATTAGAGTTTATGTGAATTAATTTTAATGTACAGAAGTTGAAACAACTTTTAAGTTATTTTATTGAAATTTAAGATACCATTTAATCAAATTTAATGTACAATGAACTGATATTTGAATGAATTGCTTTAAATTCAAAGTAAATATAAATTATTCACGATTTTTGGTACAAAATTATTAAATTTAATGTAGAATGGATATTAAATTTGCATTAAATTTAAGGTTATTTTTAACAGTGTAGTACACAAAGTTGGATACAAAAAAATATTAAAAATCAAACAGTTTCGAATGCAGACTTGTACATTTTACAAGCTCATAAGGGCAACTGTACTGTGATTATAAATCGAGATAAATAAATTTGAAAAGCTTATTGGCTCACACACAGGCGTAACTCAGCACATGACCCAACACTACAGCTTAATAAAGGAATCATTAAGATATTTAAAATAAAAAAAAAATAAATAATTGAGCCATTTATGTACATTTGAGTTATGTTATTACCAAAATTTATTGTTTACCAAAAATACGCGAACAAAACATTCCCATACGTTTAACATGGATGTGAGTTTCTTTATGTAAAACCGAGATAAAATATTTTTAGCTGTATCCTCCTGATAATGCTATAATTAAATGGCGGAAAATAGAAGTTAATAGAAAAGAGAAGAAACATTTATGACAGACCGTAAATATACATATATACATATATATATATATATATATATATATATATATATATATATATATATATATATATATATATATATCCTTAAAAATATAAAAAAAAATGTGCACGTTATATTATTGTGAATGCAACCCTCAGTACTATCAAAAATTAGTCAGTTCCAAGAAATGCGAACCAGACAAATGGCAAAATTGTTGCACGCTGAGGGGGGGGGGGGCTTATTCACACAACTACAGATTTCTTTTAGCCATTTTGACATTTTAATTTGTGGTCTCGTAGCTATTAGAAGGCTCCTTTTGAAACTTCTTATTTTGAAGAAAACAACTCAGTATTAAGCTCTATCAATGGATAGAAATGTATAACTGCTGTAATCTCAGAAAAAAAGAGGAGCAATTAGCTATACATTTCTTTCTTAACGTCAATTAAACTTATTTAGACATGTAAGGCTCTATCGACATGGTATCTGATCACTTGGTCTAAAGAAACTTCAATATTTTTCTAATCTAATTTTTCTGAAGACGTGGGTTAACTTCACTGGCCCAGCCATTTCCCGTCTGATCACTGAAGTGAACCGGCGCCGGGGCGATTAGTACTTAGATGGCTGGCCATTACGGGAAAACCACGTGACCGTGGTTCGGAAGCGACGCTAAACTGTAAATCCAATTGCCAAATAATTTCCATTACCAAATCTTTTCTTTTACTTTATTTTCTAAATTTCTTGTATTTCATAATATCACAAATTTTAATTATTTATCATGGTCAAAATTTTCATAAATCAATATAGTAATAGTATGTCCTGTGTTTTATTGAAACTTTCAACGTAAGACTAATCGGTAAGTTTTTCACAACTTTTAACCTTTCAAAGCTGAGTAACGCCTTCTATTAAAATTTTAAAAATATGATTAGTTAGTCAACAACCGTCAAACGAGTTAAAATTTCTTTCTAGAAATTGACATTTTTGTGAAGGAAAACCTAATAACACTTTATAATATTGCAAGGTATCAAAATGACCTCGCACTTTCAGAAAAGTAACCTTTTGATTAAGTTTTATTAGTTTTTGATGAAAACATATATAAAAAAAATCAATATTTACACGTATTATATTGAAACGCCTTTAATAATATCAGCAACAAAAACTCCTAATTTCCTATGTCAACAGTGGTGCAAAATTATTACATGATCTGACCATACATTCGCTAAATTTCCTAATAAAAGACTCATAAAAATTGATTAAACATTTGAGAAAATAAAAATATTTCAGGCATGATTTATAAAAGATTACAATTTCATTTTATTTGTATGGCGTCGCTGGCGATCAAATATTTATATAGGCACTATGACTCATACACTACTCCATTTATAGAACACACTTACTATAAATGACAAGAACTTTATATACATTTTATGTACTTCTTCGATTGGAGTCATAAAAAACATATAACCGAGTAATGCGGAACATAACGTATCCACCCTCCAAACTTTACTTTCTATGGGTAGTTCTATAAAAATAAAGATATCTTGCGGCTCTTAATATAATTATTTTTGCATCAATGTCGGCATAGGCTTCTGAGTTGTATTTTAGTAACTAGTAATTAATGAAAAATACGTCATTAGACTAGGCATATTTTCATTTATAACTAACAGAAATAGAAAACTAACTGATAAGGTGGAGATGATAATCATAATTTTGTTGAATATTGATATTATAAATTTGATTGATTAGCTTTTGGATACAAATCCTCATGATTTTTTTTTTAACTTCACTGGTGGTGTGAAGCAAAATCTGACTATGAATAAGTAACTGAGGGTAAAAACTTACTAAATGAGGAATATGTAAGCAGTACATTTTCAAATTAAAATAACAGCATCTTTGTTTACGAATAGAGTGTCTGCCTGTTCGCTGTACTCCTAAAGGTGGATCGAAAATAAAGTAGCGTTCACACTTCCGCGAAGGGAGTAATCGATGATTTGCTAATCGCAACCATTAACACTTACAAGAAAAAGAAAGCTTAATTATCTCTTTCAATTATTTAACATTCTGTAGCATTACTTAGTACGAAAGAATATGAATATGCTAAAATAATGCCATATTGCTTTGAGGATTGTACCCTGATAAAAATTTCAAACATAAAAAATATAATTTAGCTTCCTGGCTGACAAATGTAAAATATGTTGCTAGTAACTGGTAAAATACCTGATATGTTATGTAATAGAAGATACGTAAATAATACCTCAAATTGTGACAAACTATCGGTTGTGGCAAAGTGTGTTCAGATTACACCTTATATGTAAAAGAAACTAAGGTACTAGCAACAGTTTCGGGCTTCTTTAAACGTATAATTAGATAATTAATCGAAAATTGTAAGTATCCAAATAATATTAATAGAGTTTGTTTGAAGGTCATAGACAACGATATTTCCTGCGAAATAGTAGTTATCGGTTGGACTTCCATTGTCTTTATTTTTTGTTGAATATCACTTTTCGAAATGCTTTTAAGATAGGGAATATTCAATATTCGTTTTCGTTCTTCGTTCGGTGTCGATATTATCCTATTTCTGCGCTGTTTCAAAATTTTGTCCACCAGATAAACTGGGTATCCGTTAGCTGTTAGGTCATTTTTAATGTGATCTATCTCTCTCATCAAGTTCTCGTTGGAGTTGCAAAGAGTTAGTGCTCTATCTACGAGATTTCTTATAATTCCTTGTTTGGTGTTGTTGGAGTGATTGGACGAGTAGTTTAAGTATTGTTCTGTGTGTATGGTTTTCCAGTAAACTGAGGTTCGAATTTGTCTGCCATTTCTTTCAACCAAAACATCTAAGAAGGATAATTTATTTTCTACCTCTTTCTCCATGGTGAGTTTAATGGTTGGGCTGATATTGTTCAGATGAGAAAAGAAATTTTGAAGTTCTTTGTCGTTTCCATTCCAGATAATAAAGGTATCGTCTACATATCTAAGCCACAAAACTTTGGATACTTAATTGTGGATTCAATTGCGAAAGTCTTGAACCATTCCATGAAAATATTCATGACAACCGGTGAGAGTGAGGATCCCATCAGTAGTCCATCATCCTGGATGTAGAATTTTTCCTTTTCCTGCAATAGGAATTAGTTAAACAACTTTCCAACAAGTCCATGACGGCGTGCGATGGTAAAGATGTTCTTTCTGCTAAGGTCTGGTCTTCTTCAAGTTTCTTTCTCATGATTTTCTTGTAATTCCTTAACTGAAACGTTGGTGTATAGACTTTCCATGTCAAAATAAATTGATCTTCAGATTGTACTTCTATTTCACATATAATTTCTACGAAATGTGATATTCAACAAAAAATAAAGACAATGGAAGTGCAACAGATATCTACTACTTCGCATAATATTAATAAAGATACAGGTTACAGGCTACATCATACGTGAAAATCGACTGTAACGCTGGATCACATTTCGCTGAGCACCAGTCGGGTATAAATAACGATCTGTTGCTCCTCGATGGTCACTCAGTATTCTAAATCGCGTGGAGTAAGGATCCTTGAAGATGCCTCGTGCAATGGTAGACAAAACGTCCGATAATAATTCCAACTTAACACGATCTAAACCCAAAAACCATGATTTCCAACTTGGCCAAAGCCGTGAAAGCTTTCATTCTTTATACTAACCTATGACAAACAAATTAAACTACATATATTCCGATTTTATTCCTCTTATATTCAATATTTTTTTTTGGTAACATTTAATGGCCTTATATTACACTCATATGATCTATGTCCTAAGAGCGATTAGACCAACGACTAAAAGTTCTCCCATTATGTAAAGATTACTTATTAATTAGATAGATAGTCAATCTTATTAAAGAGAATGTCATATAATTAGTTTTTCTTATATTGAAGCACAACTTTAGGAAGTCCAGAAATTTTTATTATAATTTTAAAGTTGTTAATGACAGTTGATTTCACCACATCCCAAGTATTTCCTGAAGATAAAATGACCGTGTCATCGGCGTATGTAGACTTAATATCAACGCTAAGTAATGAATTTATATAAAAATAATTTTTCCTCCGTGGTGTACTCATCAGTATTTTTCAAAGCAAACTTAACACTATCACTGACCTTCACAAACTGACACTTTCATTGGCCTTCACAAACTGATTCCTATTTGACGGGTAATTGCTAAAAAGTTATAGCACTGTACCTCGGACTCCATGAAGTTATAAAGTATCAAAAGTATTATAATGAGGAAGTGTCGAAAGCCTTCGCTAAGTCATTAAATATAGCCATGTGCTTATTTTGTAAAACTTTACCTTCCAAGTAACCCCACAAAAAGTAGTCTGCAGCCGTCAGCGACCCCTCAATAGGTCTCCTTCTTCTACTTCATCTGTAGTGGGGTTACCTTAAAGGTATAGTTTTCCCAATTAAGCCAATTGGCATAGAAGACTTAAGATTCTGATTATTGCAGAAAAAAGGTGAATTACAACAGAAGTAATCATACATGTTCAGAAAGAATTTATTAATCGCTTAGGTTACTGACAATTAACCAATGGGAGGAATTTTCAACATTTAATTCGAAAACAGATTGTTTTTTTTTAATTATGAATTTATTCCAGACATTACATCCTTATTTGATACACTGAAAATGTGGCATAAGTCTCCGAGATATATAATAATTTTTAACGCCATCCAAAATATCTTCCTAGAGTTAAGGAGTTTTGGAACTAATTGGTATTATTCTTTTACCCCTCTAAAATTATTTTCAATAAGGAAACCGAGGGATTTTACACTAATTTCGGAACATACAAAGAAATTGTTAAAAATTAATGAAACTTTGAACACGTGACCTTGAAACAAATTTAAGAAGTGAATCTAAAAATATTGAGACAAAATTAAAAATTTGCCAATTTTTGTAGAAACACCCATATATTTTTATAGTTATGTTTGCGAACTAGATTAATATCAGGAAATAATGGGATAAACGTCGACAGAATAAACTATTTTTAGGGCGTACATAAATAAGCAAACCAATAATCTTAGTACAAATACATGTATGTGAACACTTAATAGTCATTACTGGCTTTATATACCGCCTCAACTTTATGGCAGACGATAAATTTGCCCCAAGAGCAAATGATTTTCAATTATTTATAAAACTGTTGCAAGCAATCATATTTTCTAGTTCGTTGTACAGTTTGTTTGCTTTCTTGATTTATGTTATTTGTTTCTAGGATATTGTTAAGGTATTTATGGAATGAGAATTTGTGATACATTTATATCGACGCACTAGGTATACTTCGTTACCTATCTACAATTTATATTTAACTGAAACCTCCTACTCCTACGCTTTTCAAATAAGTATGTCTGTGTAACTAATAATATTATAAGGTTGCAGATTTCCATCTTTTTCACGTTTATATGCTAAATTTTTCACAATTTCATTTTCCATAATAAATCCATTATCTTGAATTTTTTAGAGGTACAATACCGCTCAAAAGTATTTGGTCACCTGCATTTTTCTTGACATTACAAACAATACATCTATTAAAACCATTTTATTAGGATTCATTGTTTGTGTCTCACCGCAAAATGCGTATCTACAATAAAAAGCTATACAGCTTATTGTTTTGCCGACTCCTGGTCATAAAACCAAAATATATAAACTCGAAATTTCTTTGAAGTTAAACTTTTTAGTGGCACTTTTGTTTTGATGAACACATTGGGTAGTAAGTATCAATAAAATTTATAATAACAACTAAAAAATATTTTCTATTAGTTATCTGATGTCCTTCGACCAGGAAACACACTACACAGCTTAATATCTTATGTGTTATACCATTTTCTTGGTTTTAATTCTGCGCTTTGTTTTTTGAAACAAAATATCAAGGAATATTCTCAAGAGACAAGAGGCATAATTACCGGTCTTCATAAATTCGGTAGACTACAAGTCTACAAAAGATACCAAGGCAAACTGTTGACTATATACTTGCGACTCAAGGAATAATTTTCAATAATCGTCATCCAGGCAGACCAAGAGCAACAACTTCTCGTGAAGATTTAAGCATAGTGGTTAAAAGCACACGTGGTAGACATATAACTGCACCAGAAATAGCAGCAGAGTTTAGTGGGTGCTGTGATAGAAATTATCACGCAGGTGTTCGGGAATACATAGCGGTCTCAAAACCTTTTCTTAAGATAATAAAAATAAGAGACCTAGTTGTACTAGAAAACACAAGAACTGGACAACTCCAGACCTCTGGAATGACGATTCAAAATTTGAGGTTTTTGGATCCAAACGAAGAGTTATCTCCATGGGCAGTAGAACGAAAAGGCGAACGAAGCATGTACTGTGGCTTCAGCTAAACACGGTGGAGGGTCTGTGATAGTTAGGGGATGTTTTGGTGGTTCCGCCGTTGGGGATTTTGTGCAAATAGAAGGGATTAAAAAAAAGGTTAACAAAAATATTAGAAAAAGTGCGTTCTGAGGTGCGTTAAATTGATTTAGAGTTTATATTTTAACAATATACTGATCCTAAACATGCATCAAAGCTGTACAAGAGTTTTTTAAAAGAAAAATATCAACAATAGGTGTTGAAATCATGACATGGCCTCCGCACTCACCAGACTTGAACCTTATAGAATGAGTGCAAGACGAATGGCAGAAAATAACAAAGAAAATTTTGGAAAAATTAGTAGCTAAGTTGCTAAGCTTTGTGAGGCCGTCATTACAACCAAAGGTGGACACATAAATGAGCTTAAAGTTTAAAAACAGTATTGCTATTATGAATAAAACAATAATAAATAAATAAATAAATAAAATCTTTATGAAGTCATTTTACTTAATCAAACTTTTACAAAATACCTTTTTCTGGGTGGCCAGATACTTTTAAGCGGTAGTATACTTATAACATAAACTGTTATTCAGAAAAAAACTAATATCCACTGAAGTTTTAATACAGCATTTTTTAATTTACGATTTTGGATTATATACTTTAGAAAATACCTCCTGCAGACATGCAAAACCCTTCTATATAATAATCTTATCTTTAATTTGACGCGGTGTAAAAAAAATTAAGCTCTCCTAAACAGATTTATTTGTTTGTAATTTTGGATTCCGAAAACCTGTGATAGAAATCGATCCACTGTAAGACCAGATTTAAAGTGCATTTTAAATTGTTAAGACTCCTTTAGAATTTCTAACCTTCGACTATTTTAGTGAAAAAACTTTTACCCCAGAACTGCAAATGGAAATGATTTTCAGTGTATTATTATATTAAAAGTCATCACTGCAGGAATTTTATAACAATTTTTCACTTACATAGTTTGAACAGTGACATAAATTTGTTCGTGGCTCTTTTTTTTTGCTTCCGGCATTATTTATCTGCGTCAAGAAACATTCTCCCAAAAAAAAATTATAAATCCAAATTAACTGATGAGAATTTGAAATTGCTGCTGATAATTTCCACTAGTAAACTTGATCCACAACTGCAAACAATTTTTAGTGAAATGTTACAGCTGCATAAATCTCATTAATTATAATATTAACATTTTATTATATGAATTACCTATGTGTGTCACTGATAAGTTTTTAGGATAAATAGTCATTTTTTTCCGTTCGTTATATAAAAAACATGTGATTATTATTTTGTATGACTAACATATATTACAAATTCTACAATGTGATCGAAATAAACTATGATGTGATGGATTGGAGGTAGTTTGGTGACTCCAGTTCTATATGATTTTATATAAATACACATGGAAATAAATCTAGCTTAAATTAGCCGTCACCTCTTTATAACGGTCATTCATTCTGTGTCAGCAGAAGTGTTGAGATAGATACTTCGATATCTCGTAAAGAGAAATACGATTCACAGTCAAAGTATTCAAAATTTCACTGGATAAATTTTCCTATCTCACCCATAACTTTTTAATTTAAAATAATTTCTTATATGTGTATAGTTTTGCATTTTCCAAATATAAACAATATATAAAATGACTTTGAAGATTGCAATCATACTGCATTGATTGTGCTTAATGCAAAATCCTTACAATACAAAAGAGCATCCAACTCTAGCTTTAAAAGGTCGTGTTCATTTAAAAACTAACGTTCATCGAAATGTTGTTCATTTAATATTATCAAAAGAATCTTCCAACAACAATCAACAGTTTGTCAGATTCAATCGCCATATTGCAAAAGCAGCAAATAAAAGAGAGGAACGTGACTAAGGCAAAATTACGTTTGGCAAAGCAATAAAGGCGGCTTTGTACGGTGTACACACAGAGTTTTATTACACACACACTTTACGATCATCAAGATCGGCATTTATGGCCGACAATCACCGCACCAACAGTGTCAATTTGATTTCTAAATGGTTTTTAACAGTCAAGAACTGCAGGCGTTTAACATAGTATACTATGGTGGTCTTATTGGGGTGGCTATAGAAACTTTATGAGCTTTTCTCAAAGTGGTGTTAAGTTTATTTTTATGAACTTTTGTTAGTTTTATAGAGAGAGTTATTATTTATTTAGTTTTTATGCTTTATATCATAAAATTGGTGTAATTCGCTATTTACCTATTGATTTCTGTGATTACTCTCTATCATGCTGCTTCCTTCAACGCAACGTCAAGTATTTATTCTTATAAAAGCCTATTTGCAAACTATCTTATCGATTAAAGGAACAGTTTGGCGAATCAAGAAAAGTAAGCTTTCGTTCTATGAAGAATTCATTAGAATTCCAAAAATTCCTGAAGCACTAATTAGTTCTTTAAGAAGTTTAGATGTTTGACGAATTAACAAGTTGTTTGTAAACGATTTCCGTAGTGACCAATATCAAAGTTGTATGTATAGGTCAATGTAATGAAAATCGGGAATTACTGGTATTCTTTGCATTATCTCGGTAGTATCTTGCTTTCTTGTTTATCGATTTGATATGATTTATAACAATATTCTGTTGTTATGATAATATTTAATATAACACTGGATTTTGAATACGCAACTCCTTTTCAGGTACTATACTCCATTAGGGCGTTGGTAACGGTTAAGTTTTTATGCTTTGTTTTATCTCTTACGAGATATATATGGCCTGCACCAACCCCTAATCCGCCATATTTGAGAATTGTGTTGTACGTCATGGTTTCCCACTTCTACGTACTTGTGATATGTACTGTTCGCAACTGGTCACAAGTCTTTAAATAGAATTTTTATTTTATTATTCCAAGGACTAAGGTCTGCACCGTGCAAGGCAGCAGATGAGATATATCTGAAAAATATTTTCACCAGCGGTCAGCCCCAAACCAACTACCTTCGAGCCAATTCCACACGAAAGTTGACGTTCTTACCACTGTTAACTGGGCCAGGAGGAAATCAGAAACACTATATTTTACGAACGATGCTTACTAGAATGATACAGAGCTTTGTATAAGTATTTTCAACAGGAAAAATAAAAAAATAACTATGTTATTCTAAATATTCTGGGGATGTTTGCCATATTGCAATATTTAAAAGAACGATACTCACGATATCTAAATAAAATTTATTGACGCAGTTATTTCCTTCGATGTTGACGTGTTCCCAAAATTACCAGCTTAAGGATACTCTACAGCAGAGATGAAGATACGCAAAATATATGAGTTCCAACAGTATCAGTATTTTTGGGGTCCTCGTGGTTTTGATAGAGAAATCAATATAAATAATTTTTATTTGTTTAATTTCAATCTAATTTCCAAATAATTTTTCACCATTAAAAGCGGTAAGTGATGATTAACACAGTGAACCACGTAAGATAAAAAGACTAAAAACTATTTTTTCATGTTTAATATCACCGAAATGTAATAATTTAAGGTAGGTATTGCCTAAATCCACATTTTCGGTTCATAACAGTCGCCACGGTAATACAAGAAATCTGATGGAAGGGTATTACTTTCGGGAACTTTTCTCTGTAATTAGGTTTAACAATGTAGATCCATATGTGTTGGACATAATAGGTGCTATCATTGCTTTCTTTTTCGTCGATGAAAATTACTCCTTAAACATCCCAAAAAATCGTCACAACCTTTCCAGCAGATGCCTGCAACTTGAGAGGGCGATATCTCATTTCAAACTATGACTTTTAGTTTCCTAGCTTAATGATGGAGTTTTGTTGCATAGAGGAAGTTTTGCTTATTTTCTCTAAAACTAGCTAAAAGAAGCTTTGAAATTACTGCATGAACTCGTTTCCGAAGTATCCATAGTATTTTGTTAATATGTTATAGACGCTATGATATGAATATTTCGTTTCTTTAACTAACAACAGATCACTTACATGCGAGTCAATGTTTTCGAGTTATCTTTGCATGAAAGCTACCACAGTTGACTTCATTGTACCACCGTCTCACATTTTCATAAGAAATAAGAGTTGAATATAATATAATTGTGAAAATAGCATTAACTAGCATTTCGTATCGTTGCTATAATAGCAATATAATAAATTATAAAATTTAAATAATCTGCTGTTTCTGTTACAGATTTTCATTTACAAATTCTTCATCTAATTAATTGTTACTTTAATATTTATTCGAAATATGTGTAATAGAAATGTTGATAAATTTGTCAACATAAATATTAATATGATACATAATATTGTGGGTAGGCTATTAAATGCTATTAATTGTTTTATACATACAGACCTCTCATTTAAACCCAGTCGCGTGGGAGCATAAGGTTGTAGTGAACATTTGGGAAGGGTTTCAATAAAAGTTAGCTGCGAAATGGTCAGAAAATGTGATTGCTCAGCAACCGCATTGCGTATTTTTGAATTAAAATTGTTAAATATATTAAACCCAAAAGTTTTAGTTATAGCGCTGATAATTATTTCAAGAGAATTATTACGTTAAAGAAAACAGTAAAGAACTGTCATGTTTAAACAAATTTCAACTTAGCTTTAAAAATAGCGCCTATGGTAAGTTGGTTATATTTCTGGTTTTCTGTTTAGGAAATAGGGCATATTTAGAGCATTGGAAATATATAAAAATGTTAGAGGTTATGACCGAATATACCTTATGCGTTATTCTGATTAATATGTCAGATATAAATAATTTATAGTAATCCATTTAACCCTAACCATCAGTTAACAATTCTTTAGTTCTCGGAAAACATTTGGAAATATTCAATTTTCTCTTATCAAATAAAATAATTTAGAGTGGGTTTATAAAGGTTTTTTTATAGAGGTATAGAACTTTAAGTTGGCAACACTTTTTAACTGGCGGCCATTTTGTCAGCTGTCAAGTGATTTATGTTTAGTTTAGTTTGGCATTTCAACATGAATAGACTGACGCCTGAACAACGTTTCCAAATTGTGCAAATTTATTTTGAAAATGATAGTTCTGTTCGAAATATGTATCGCGCATTACGTCCATTTTACGGTCAACATAATCGTCCATCAGAGCAATTAATTCGATTAACTATGGGACGTTTTCGCACCACGTTTACTCTAAATGATAATACGCATCCACAGAGAGGTCGTACAGTGCGTACAGAAGAAGTCATTGCTGCTGTAGAGCGTAGCGTAGAGGAAGACCCGAACCAGTCTATCCGCCATCGTGCACAGGAATTGGATATGTGTTCATTCACTTTATGCAAGATTTTGCGGAAAGATCTTGGTTTACGTGCTTACAAAATCCAACTCGTGCAAGAATTGAAGCCACACGATGACCTAGCAAAGCGTAGATTCGGTGAATGGACCCAAAACAAGATTGCCGTTGATCCCGATTTTCATAAGCGAATTTTGTTTAGCGATGAAGCTCACTTTTGTTTGAATGGATACGTCAATAAACAAAACTGCCATATTTGGAGTGATGATAATCCTCAAGTGTATGTTGAGACACCGTTACATCCAGAAAACCTGACTGTTTGGTGTGCTTTATAGCTGGTGGAATCATTGGTCCGTACTTCTTTAAAAACGATGCTGGTCAGAACGTTACAGTCAATGGTGACCGCTATAGAGCCATGATTACTGACTTTTTCGTTCATCAATTGAACAACCATGATGTGCAGGAGCTGTGGTTTCAACAAGACGGCACAACATGTCACACAGCTTGTGCCACAATTGATTTATTGAAGGAAATGTTTGGTAACCGCATAGTTTCATGTTTCGGACCCGTAAATTGGCCCCCAAGATCGTGCGACTTAACGCCGCTAGACTATTTTCTGTGGGGATATGTGAAGTCGCTAGTCTACGCCGATAAGCCCGAAACGATTGATCACTTGAAGGACAACATTCGCCGCGTTATTGCCGATATACGGCCACAAATGTTGGAAAAAGTCATCGAAAATTGGACCTCCAGATTAGACTACGTCCGAGCCAGCCATGGCGATCATATGCCAGAAGTCATATTTAAATTATAATGCCAGAAGGTTATCTTTCGAATAAAGTAAATTTCATGTCAATTTAAAAAATTCATCTTTGTTTTATTCCATTTAAAAGTTCTATACCTCTATAAAAAAACACCCTTTAGTTACTTTTCTAAAATTTCGACTTACGTTCATGTGTTTACTACTTTTAAAGTTGATAGAAAATGCTAACCAACTATTCAACGTTGTAAAAGGAGTGAATACAAGACTAGTCATGACAATTCGTATTGTTCAATAATTAACTATGAACGTTTGAAAACATGAAAAGACGATATTATAATTTTAGATGCTCGAGTATTCATTATAGACAAAAAAGTTTAAACAGTGGGTTGTAGGTAGTTAAAAAAAACAATTTGACCTATGGAGTTTGTTAATTAGTTTTTGAAAAAACGAAAAAATCGTTAAAAATAGTTTATGCAGAAATAATTTCTTCGTTGCTTTTATTGTTTTAAAAAAACCTTCATGTTAACAATAAAAGGATATTTATATAGTGATAAAATTATTTATTTAGTTGCCTTGATTCAAAGATTTTGTGGGAAAACGACTTACTTTTTCACCTAAACTAAACTGAGTTTTAATCTCAAGATGTCATAAAATATTAATGATGAATCGATTTTTTCTTTATAAAAACATATTGTTTTTGATGTCAAAAAATGCTATTGTTTTTCTTAAAAACAGAGCCTCAACTATTGCTTGTGTGACATTCTAGTCTCGATATTTGAAAGGCTGGAGATTTTTTGCGAACTTCAAAAAAAAAATTAACGCTTTATAACCAATAGGACAAAAATAATATAAAAAAGTAATTATGGCTTTGTTTATAACAATTAAGAAACTCTTTCAGCGAAGTTGATTAGCTAAAAGGTTATATTCCTTGTTACTGTTGCTGATTTTGTCATATAGTCCTTTAAACATATTATAAGTAAGCAGTTGTCAAAAGGGAGAGGCGGTGACTGTGTGCCAGTTGCTCGAGAACGGAGGTGGTAACTAGTGTTGTAAATATTCGGATGATTTTGATATTCGGATGAATCGGATATGGATGATTTTAATATTTCGACTGAATAACAATATGTATCACTTTTGGATTTTATGTACTTCTGTCCGTAACACATACTGTCTGCTAATAAGGACTGATATGGATCAATATGTATTAATTTACTATTCGGATTGTATGGTTATTTTAATACATCACATCACTAACGGTGACTTCAAATCCAAATAGTAATCTTAGAGAAAGCAACATTAACATTTTACTACTACTGTACAGTGTTCCCCTTTTGGTATTATTAAGTTATATTTTGTAGTAATAATTATCAGGAGAGGTAAATTTCGTTTTTTTTTTGGTAAGTTTTGCTTCTAAAATAATTGATATTTAATAATTCGAGTATTCCCGAATACCTGCCGAGAATATTTGGGTAAAAGCAAAATTTAGGCAGAAAGGTTAATGCGAAATTTATTTCAATATTTGCATATAAGATTCCCCAAGAATTCTAACAAATATAAAAGGTATTTTACTTGATAATTTTTTAAACTCTGTTACATTCGTTATAATTTCCATATGAGTTAAAAATTTTAAAATAATTAACACCATTTTCTTTCGTTACAAAAGTTTGAAAATTGGTTCTAGGCCGAGTAATCTGTTCTTTTTGTTCTCTGGAGTTGTTTTGTGTCAATATTGTCATTAATAACATAAAAATTCATTAATCCAAAGTGTGACATATTCAAAAGTGTCAGCGAGTCTCTTTTTTTTAAAGTGTTATTGACATCTCATAGCTATCTAGTTAAAAAAGTTTTTTGAATTCCTGTTAATATTTGTGTAATACTAATTTCAATATTAAATGTTTTATAAACGATTTGAGTTTCAAAGTGTACTTAAAATAAATATTCTAAATGTTCAAATATTTTTAAAAGCCATTGTGATATCATGCTGTTATCATAAATTACCATATGATTAAAAGTGAATTTAACCGTCATTAAAAAAATACCATGCTTTTCATCAGTCTAATAGAGAGTGATTGACCGATTTTTAACAAATTATTGAATGAACCTTAGAAAAAATCGTTTGACAGAGAAGAAAATAACTGTCTTAAGCGGTCTTAAACAGCTAGACGCGGTTATCTCCACCACAACGCAGGCATACCGCTACAACTCGTCTAATTTTAAATATAATTTTAATAACCGTTTGAAAAAATCATCAATAATGAAAAATCTAACCTTTTAGATATTTACTGCTCTCCTCCTATTGGCCATAGAATTTTTTTTTAGTCTGTGGAAATTTCCTAGCATTCAGAATATCATTACTAGATTGTCACACAAGCGACGGTTGAGACTACTCTGTTTATAAAGAAAAAATTGCAATTTTTTGACATTAAGAAAGGTATGTTATTACAAAAAATTTACTTTTCAATAATATTTTATGCAAGTGTAAACAAATTAACGTATCTCAGCAACAAAACAAACTTTATAAATAAATATAAATATTAATTATTTTTTTACAATGAATAAAAGCAATGAAAAAGTTATTTTTGCAATAACTACAGCATAAATAAGAAAAGCTAGTTTTAATGGTTTTTTCGCTTTCTTGCTGTAACCAATTAACAAAATGAACAATGTCATAGCTCAAATTGTAGGTTTCCTCACTTACTACTTAAACGTTATTGTCTATAATCAATATCTGAGGTTCTAAGAATAAAAAACTGTCTTTTGATGTTTTTAAATGTTCGTAGTTAATTATTAAACTTTACCTACCCACCGTCGCCGACTATTATGACTAGTCTTTGCCCCTTGCCCCTTTGTAACCTCTACTAGTCTGTTAGGTTAATTTTTTATCGATTGTACTCATACGGAATTAACTTTACTAGGAAATATGAATTTTAGCGTTTCGATAAATTATTAATTCTTTAATTAATATTTCAAAAATGCTATTCATATTTAATTAAACCCCAAATCAACTCTTCTACAATGTATTAATATCTTGCTTTTAATCAAGTTAAGTCCGAAGTCAATTCCATTGGCCAATGAACAAATCCTCTGTTGCTAAGGGCTTTTTGTAACGACGGCAAAGACGTTCGTCATTGTATTCAGCGGGACCGGTATGCAAACAAGCGGTGCCAGCATTCGATGTCAAGCTAAGACATTCGCGATTTTACTGCAGTTCGCTAAGCGTGGAAGTGGACACGATGTCTCGATGAGAATATTTACTTAAAATAAACTGAATTATACATAAATGAATAAGTATGTGATAAAGTATTAGCATAATCATGATCATTCAAGCAGACTCAACAAGTTGGACATTTACGTATTCTGTAATATATTGGTGTAATACATGTTAAACGCCGGCCATTACATCAGGAGCATAAACACTTACATTATATCGATCGAATTAGGAGAGCTCAAAGGACCATGGAACGACAAATATTAGATATAACTCTCCATAATTTAAACAGAAATAAATGGATCAGACAAAAACAAAATATAAATATGACGCCAAACTTAATTGGAAGTACAGGTCACAACAAGCGCCTTTAAGATTATAGGTGGGACTGAAGCGACGACATAAAAAAACACGTTTGTATGTTCGAGAAATCAGTATTATTGTTAATTCAGTCTCCCAATATGTGAACAGACCATGGAACCAAGAGAAATTAAAACTGTCATATGAATTCACCAAGAGGATTAATTCAACTTATTATTGGTTGAATTAACTCGTTTTCAGTAGTTACATAACATAATTTAACATAAATTTATATTTTCAAGCAACATAAATCATTTCATTTATAGTTAATACTTCTCGCAGTCAAACAAAATTATCTTTTTACGTCTATTATCTTCACTTATTAGGTCATTATGTAGATGGACTAGTAAATACAAGGCCTTTACAATAATTATACGCACTCGGTCTCCTTTTCCGAGCACTAATTGTATACAGATGTCAGAAAAACGACTTTCTAGGCCAAATCCTTAGCATTATTAGTTTTTGTGACTTGGACCAAAATGTTATTAAATAAACTGTCATAGAAAGAGGACAGGGACTATATTTAAATTGCCCGAGTGACAACTCTATTAGTTTCTTTGAGGGTTGAAGGGTATATTAAGAAGAGAAATATGGAGAGTAGTTTTACGTAACTATAAAAATTGGTTAAACAGATAAAAAGGTTTTAGAAATTTGATTACATTAACGTTTCCAACTACTGATATTGCCATATGTAAATGTTTTTGGAATAAAATGTGTCAGTTATTTCTCGTAATACCACAGACTATTTTATCATATAGACGCCACAGTTTTGTCGATGCCTTTGAAGTTGAAAGACTGTTGAAAAATTGTATAAAATAGAAAAAATACCGTGATTATATTCATTGTAATGATTAAGGCCATATTCTTACTATACGGCCGCTCTCGATACGATCTCGATACGCTCTCGGTCCGGTAAAAGATTCTTACGGGAGAAACAATGAATCTATTCACACTATCAGTTTCGCGGAGACTTTGATCTCGTAAACTCTTTTTCATTTAAAAAAAATGTGTCGAACCGAGATCGTATCGAAAACGGCACTATAGTGAGAATCAAGCCTAAAACTGGAAATAAATATAACATCAAATACATAGTTCTTCACTGACGAAAATTAAAAATATGTTAATACTTGTTTTTTTTTTATACAAAGTGCAGCAATTATTTAAATGAATACAAGGGAAAGCTGATTTCATAATAATAAATTGGTAATTTTTTTCTTATTGTGCGGTTCCAAATCACTTGAGAGAACTCTATAGAAAATATTTAGAAAGCCTTTTCTACAAATACGTGTCATAAAATTTTATTAGATATCTTCATGTCCCATATTTTTTGTCAGTCATCTAGACCAGGATTCTCCAAACTACGGCCCACGAGCCAACATCAGTCCGTAAGTATCTCCAATCCGACCAGCCACAGCTTATTTTCATTACATTGTCAAATTTACAATGTAAGTAAACTATACAAAATAATCACATGTTTTTATTTAATAACAAATTAAGAAACACAATAACCGACATCCCTACATAACGAAACTGAACATTTTTACTGCAATTAATGATATGACATATATTCTAAAAATGTACAAAAAGTGACATACATAGGGAATTCACATAATCAAAATAAACATTATAAATATGATAAGTGACATTTATGTAATAGTAACTTTTTGTTGACAGTTGTTTGCAAGTTTTGGATCAAGTTTACTAGTGGAAATTATCAGTAGCAACTTCAATTGCTCATCGGTGTGCCAAAAGCGGAAAAAAACCACGAGAAAATTTATGTCACTGTGTGAAAGGAAGACTCAAATTCGAGTAATAATAAATTTAAATATTTTTTTTACACTGCAAATCAATTATTTCCATTTGAAGCTATGGGACAAGGGTTTCTATATCGGAGTTAAAAGGTATTTAAAAAATGTTTCAAAACTTATTTTTAGAGCACCCAAAGCTTCAGCCTTAAAATGCATACATAGCATGATTGTGAGTGGTCGCAACAACACCTAACGTGATTTAGCTATCACCGTTGTAAAGAAATGTGCTTGATACTTGTTGGTAAGTATCAACCGAATTTGCGAACGGAGCGGAGTCCACCTCGCACCCTGCGCTATCGATATCTCAATGGCCAGCTAGTCCCAAAACAAACATTTGCGCGTAACTCGAAACTAGAGTATGAGCTAGCTACGTCTTAGTGGAGGAGTCAATGTGACCCTTAAGCTAAAAAGTTTGGATACTCCTGATCTAGGCAATTATTTTTACACTTTTATTAGTTATTATTTGTTAAATTTTGTTATTCTGGAATGTCACATCACTTGTTTTTGTTTTTATTCTTATTGACTATATTCAAATAATTACCGTAAGAGATTTTTAAGGAAAGTTATTATTTGTTAAATTTTGTTAATCTGGAATATTACATTATATCTTTTGTTCTTATTCTTACAGACTACATTCAAAAAATTACCTTAAGGTATTTTTAAGGAATGAATGAAGAATCACATATTCTCCAATATTCGACCTATAGTCATGAGAAGAAGTACAGGAAGTTCCTTGTACTATGTTTAATGAAAAATATTCTATAGTTTTAAATACACAACAAAAAATACAAAATGAAAATGACAAGACGAAACATAAAGTATAAAGTCAAGTTCAATCTAATAGAAATTTGGTCTTTTGTTGCATGTGGTTAAAATTAAATATTATTTTGGTGTATTCTTTATAATTTTACAATTTCCTCCATGTAATAGTACATATCTTCACAAACAAGACCATGATATTTGGTTTTGGCAGGAATCCTTTTTATTGCATAGGTAACATGTAAGTCTTATATGGTCATCGTTCCGAAATAAATTTTATAGCAAACAAATAAATTTTGAGTATTTTCAAACTATTTTTTATGATTAGAATCAAATACTGTGCAACAGGAAAACAAATTGTTCCTATTTCTTCGCTCTTCTAGAAAAACTATAAGATTATGAGCTTAGTTTACTGATAGCAATACGTTTCCAATGGAAAATTTTGAAAGACCAAAATCAAAATAACGCAGTGTTTTGAAATGTGTATTAAGGTGGTTTAGTAATTAGGGAGTATTAAATTTTTTTCTGTAACTTGCTGTAAATCTATAATAGTTCGGATAAAAACAATGAAATATTTTCTTAGATGAATATTTCCGAGGCAGAAACATAAACTGTACTGATCAAAAAACATATTTAAATCTTCTCCAACTGGTATCCTAATTTTTACTTCCTTTATTAATAATTATCATTATAACTCATTTGAATTAGGCGCCTACTTTTATTCAAATCGTTCAGATTAACCCGGATAGCAAAAAATTGCGTCTTTTTAATGGGCATGATATGTAAATTTTCAAATAATTATGTTATTCTCGAACCAATAAAAATGCAAATTTTTTAAATATATTATAATATTTGAGACAAAAAAAAATAAACAAATAAAAAATAGACTTGATGACTTGCAGCATAAGTCCAAACGGCATATCCTATCATGATCAATGAGCAGACCCGAGACCCATAAAAAGCTCGTAAATGTTCTTTCTAAACGTTCTATGTAATTTATTAACGGTCCCTAGGCAGCCCTTGTATTATTCATCGCATGAGTTTGTAAGGCTAATTCTTTTTGTATCATTTTATCAGGTATTTTTACTGCAGAATAAAGTGTTCATTATTTTAAATGGTTTAGAAGCCATACTCAAGATAAATGTATGAATATAAGTTATTCTTAATCTCCTATAAACGCGAATTTAACAAGAATTTAATATAACTATAAAAGGTTTTAATATCGTTTGTTTTGGATTAAAATCGCGGTGGTAACGGAGACCATTTGACAAATGGACCTACAATTTAACGTGGGTTCCGAACTAGGGTCATGCAATCTTCTCAAACGATCACCCATCCAAGTATTAACCACGCCTGGCGCCTATTCATATCAGAAAGGTATGAATATTTTTAAACCCCGCCATAATCTTATTTTTCCGTTTCATCTGAGATCCGATATATATATATATATATATATATATATATATATATATATATATATATATATATATATATATATATATATATATATATGCTTATGCGGCTTTTACGGATTCCTCCGTGTGAGTTGCAATAGCAGTGGATATAACCACATTATGCCGTTATAGTGCTGAAATCACATTCAGCAAACGTACAGCTATATGCAACTCCGTGTATAAGTGGAATAAAATGCGAACAGTAAATGTAAACTTCGTTCCATCATATCCCTTCCGTGGTAGAGGTTGCACAGTTTGTATAGATTGCTACAGAACACAATCTATCCAATTCCACCACCATCGAGATGATGGCCTACCTGTATAACCACATCACTGTAGCGGGGGGGGGGGGTAAGTTTTGACTTTCTTCTCGATGTGGTGGTACAGGTAGGTCATCATCTCGATGGTGGTGGAATTGGATAGATTGTGTTCTGTAGCAATCTATTCAAACTGTGCAACCTCTACCACGGAAAGGATATGATGGAACGAAGTTTACATTTACTGTTCGCATTTTATTCCATATATATATATATATATATATATATATATATATATATATATATATATATATATATATATATATATATATATATATATAAATGCAAGATCCTTTTTATTTATTATTTTCATAGAATTTCAGCCCCAGTTCGAAAACTAGTGGAGCTGACCAGTTCACAGAAATGTACCAATTGATAGAATACGTAACTTTCCATGCAATCCTTTCATTTATTTTTTCGGGTTTCGGGTTATTTATCAATTTTTAATAATGATAATTATATTTGAAATTGTTATTATTTCAGTACATTAATACAAAAATTGTTGGTTGTATGACCTATTATGTCTTAAAATTTAAGTTATGTTACCAAACTATTAATAGTGAAAAATTTCAATAAGATATTAGATAAGAGTGAATATTTTAGATTTCTCTTCTAGTATATAATATATCCCATTTAATTTTATGGCGCTATAAGCAACATATACAGTGTGACGGATAATGTCCGCATCATATGGGATTTCTTTTATTAATAGCTTTATTAACGTCACAACTTTTAGGGTCGGGATTTAGGTAGGTGATAAAATTCAAACATATAGATGAATAAATCTCAGTGCAACAACGTTAATCGAGGAAAAAACTATTCAAATTTTTTTTTAAGGGAACACCCCTGCGAAATGATGAAAAAAGGTTCATATTCTCGATTTTTTTTAATTAAATTATTTGTGTGAGTTGTAAAAAAGATATTATTTTTTATTAGACTTGTCTTACATTATTTTTTTTATAATCCAAAAGTTAACAAAGTTATTAAATTAGAATAGAACCTCGGTATAATAATATTGGTTCAACAACCAGATCTATTATTCGAGAATAGTTGGCTGAGAAGAAAACACATTTTTAAATGTATATAAAGGTAGTTTCGTTTGTACGGCGAGTGTTCAAAGTAAAAAAAAATGCAAGATTTTCACCTTAGATTCAGAGGCTCAAAAAAAAAAAAATTTGATCAAAATAAAAAAAAATACGTTGCCACTGCAACTATGAAATTTTTGGTGTTTTAAAAGTTAAATCGGACACTTGCAGATAGAGTTATGTTTCCCGTCAGGTCGAGGAAAGTCGTTTCTTGATAAAAAACGCGAATGAGTGTTCAAGAGCACGAGGCGATATTTTTATTATTAACTTAACTTCGTCAATTCTGAGCCCATAAGACGCATCTTCTTCACCATTGTTGTCTTCGTCGTTGCAGCTAAATATCAAATAAACACCTGTATATAATTCTTACATTTAACAGCTATAGGCACCATTTAACGCTAGAGGCACAGTCGACTGCGCCATGCAAGTTCATGTATACCTTTGCCATCTTTTAGATTTTAGATATGATTTTTTTTTAAACACATACACTTTCAGAAAATGTAATAAAAAAACAAAAATTTTTGGCAGTAATCAATCCTAAAATGTGGTTTGATTTTTAGTAATATTTCTGTTTTAATTATATTATTATTAATTATATTTCTGGATTTGATATAAAATGAATAGGAATAAGAATAGTCCAAAACAAATGTGGAATAGTGTTTTTGTGGGAATATATTTTAAAATTTGTCATTGAGTTGAAAAAAGAAATTCACAGTTATTTTTGTATATTTCTGATAAAACCAAAAAAAAACTAATTTTAGGTTGAGATAACTAAAATACATTCTTACCTAACTTTCATATATAACATATGGTTTCGACAGGAGCATTTAATTGCCTGGCAACTTTGATGATATATCTGCTTTACATAAATATATTTTTATGCTCCATAGTTAGATAGGAACATTTCAGTTTGGTTCTATTCGCCAATCCGTCTGCATATCAAAACGTTAAATCCGGGTCAGCATTTTATTACTAGCAAACAAATTTTTAATGATTTACTATTAGATAGGTCTTCAAAAAAGAAATTACATATGCCATATGCAAATTTTCACTTATATGCTTTACACGTAAAATATGAACTTCTTGTAACTTTTAAAATTTTCCTTTTCCATTCAATTTTCCAACAATAAATTTGAAAAATCTGAAAAAATTTGGCATAACTTCATTTATAAAAGAAATTCTATGAAAAGTATGTTCACTAATTATTTAGAAATAAATAAAACTGTTTAAAATTTAGTTTTGCATTTTTTGTTGATGCCATCGAGTGGGGTGTCATGAAATAGATCTTCAAATCATTTAGTCATCTAATACACGAAATATAAGCACTTAATACTGCTTGTAGCACTATTTTTGGGTGTGATTCTTGGTGAATGCGTCGGGCAAGGGAGTGGGTAATTTTAATATAATTTTGTTAAGCAGTGCAGCTCCTTCACATGGAAGACCGGGGTTTAAATCGGTTTATTTTTGAATTTCTATATCGTAGCCTAAAGGTCATCAAATAATTTAGATTGAAATTAGTTTTACTTTTGATTTAGTTCCAAGCCTATATTTGTTCGTCATTACTCATTTGAGTGGGCACTAAATATATGTTTCGTTATTTTTTTAGCACAGTTTACTCCAGATTTTGAAACTGAACTGTACGAAAACCGAAATACGAATCGAAGAAAATCTTCATGGAAGGCATGCAGTTAAAAAAATGCAGGATGAAATTTGCTGACGACTGAAAATCAATGGTCTAAGGTAGTGTTTAGTGACGAAACCAAATTTAACCTGGTAGAGCCAATACCATGGCTATAAGGAGATCAGTAGGTCAGAGATTCAATCTTAAGTCACTCATACTGAGAGTTAAAATTGGCGGTTGTTATATTATGTCCTGAGGCTGTTTTCTACAGTATAACCATTCTAAACACACATCACGTTGGGTGAAAAATTTGACTACATATCATAAAATTTGCATTAGTGGCCTTCAAAATCACCAGACATAAATCCTATATAAAAGTTATTGAACCATCTAGATAAGTAAACTAGAAAAACAAATATTAAATATAGCAATGACCTTTTGAGTGCATTTGAAGAGGAGTGGCAAAAAATTCTCGCTCAGAACTGTGCGAAGGATAACCATTGAAGTACTAAATACGGCTTAATTATGCTTTAATAAAAGTTCTATACTTTCAATAGAAAAGGACTGAATGAATGTATTCGTTAATAAAAACTGTAATTTTTCACTTTCGACATATATATGAGGGCTCAATTGCCTCTATATATATATATATATATATATATATATATATATATATATATATATATATATATATATATATATATGTTAGTTTTTAGTGTTTCACGGATGGAGAAATATGGGTTTGTGTTTATCCGGGAATACATCCGTTCGTTAGCTATTTCCATAGTTGGAATTTGCAGACGTTTCGCCAAAGTCTCATTTGGCATCTTCAAGTGCTCGTGTCAGTAGTTGACGATGAACTGTTCATCGTCAACTACGGACACGAGCACTTGAAGATGCCAAATGAGACTTTGGCGAAACGTCTGCAAATTCCAACTATGGAAATAGCTAACGAACGGATGTATTCCCGGATAAACACAAACCCATATATATATATATATATATATATATATATATATATATATATATATATATATATATATATATAATAATTTAATAGGTATATTTAATTATTACAGAGTGCTTTTAATCTAAAAATTAATGAAATTTTAGCTGTTTCGCGTTGTATTAATATTTCTCCTGAAGATAGCTTGTAAACAATTTTAGTAACATTACCAAGTACGCCGTAAAAGCAAATTTCGGTATTGAAATATAAAACCGAGCAGTAAAGAGAGTAATTTTAGAGCCGAAACCAGTGAAAACCATGAGTAATAAAACGGTCGAGTGGCTCACCACAACGACGGTGAAGTCAAGTTCGGGACAAAAAGGCGAATTCTTCATCGTCTCGGGAATGTTTCGTTCGTGTTTCGATGCTATCGGTCGTTCGGTTTTTCCTTTACGTTCGTTGCCTGGTGTAGTGATGGGATCGTGTAAGATAGATCATTTACTTTCGACCTTAAATAAATATATATTACTATTTTAGCGGATTTTGGATAGGTGTTGTTTGATTTCATTATTTCTAGATTTTCCGTTAAAAGAGAAATTTAAATAGCCATCCTCTTTGCTAAAAAGCGCATTACAGATTCATTTATAGTCAAAAGGTATGTGTTACTTTGTTTTTAGGGAGGTGAGTAAATTTTGTTTCTTTCACAGCCCAGTAAATCCTGAATTAAATGACAGTAAATAGTAGTTTTGCTGATTTTATCTTCAACTTCGTGACGAGTAGCTTCATCTCTACGTTTAGATATTCGTACTACATCTTATGTCCAAAAATTAAAACTGTTTAGTACTTTTTATCATGCAAAATAGAATTAACAATGGTATAAAGCAGTCCTTACCTGAGAAAATGACAAGCAAGTCGTACAAGGAGTTTATTATACGATTTTTTAAAATATAAATACATTATTTAATATAGGAATTCGCAAGAAATAAAAAAAAACTTTGATAATTCCTTTGGCCTCTAAAATCTCTGAAATATCGAATCAAAGTGATCATCGTCGAAACTCATTGTTATTTTCATTTGTATGGAAAAATTATTTGTACCTAAATGTAAATATTAAGAATCTATTTATTTGAATAAGGATTACTGTATTTTTGTGCCAAATCGGCAGCTATATCATATTTATTAGAATTTATCAGTTTAATTATATGCTCAGACTCACAATCCGATCAGACAAAGCTGGAAAATTTTCTTTCAAGTTCCAAGCTAGTCAAAAATAATTTTATTGCTAAAATTACATTTGCTTTGGGTTAAATTATATACCAACATTGAAGGAAATATAGTGGGCTCTGGCCGACTAGTGAGTCAGCCAGGTAACCTCGTCTGACACACGTTCAAAACGGGCCATGGTACAGGCAACGAATATAGATCAATATAGAAGCGTTGATTTAATGGCATTATTTGGGTCTCGAGCGGGGCTCACTTTTTTATGCTATCTTTCTTGAACGCTGCCTCCACCGCAAATTTATGTTCCACAGCTCCTTCTTACCACAAGTTTTCCTTCTAGATAATCAAGTGTAAGAAATGTTGCTACCTTATTCCAATTTACTCGTCGCTGAATGGTCAGTTCTTTAACAAACATTTTGTGGTTGTATATGCATATATTGGAATCCCGTTTCATGTTTTTTTTATATACAAAATATTTGTTGAATATGTACAGTAAATATTTCCACAAGAAAAATAAAATTATTATTTTTAATTGAACCGTTTCACTGAAGAAATAAAAAAAGTCCTCGAACGTAATTTAAAATTATTGTGATGATAAAATATTTAGTGCAATTTTGTGTCTTCATATTAATTTTAATAACATATTTTTATGAAAATATTTTAAAAAATGTGCATATATCGAGATTTGAACCTACAAATATAATTCTCCAACACTCCTGACCTCTTGGCCACGAGGACGTTTGAAGTATATAGTTTATTTATCACATTAGCTCATCTGGGAAAGGGGTAAAGATGGGTGCGCCATCTGCTGTGCAACCAAGAACAGCGCTTCTATATGAAATCTATATTCGTTGGTACAGGTACCATAATATACGGGAACACATCCAGATTAAACCCAAGGTAGCATATCACGGTATATCAGGCCAAAAAATCCATATTACTGATGTTTGTCTTCGGGAGAATTTGAGGAAAGGTTACAGAGGCAGGACAGTTCTTGTTCTCTTTGATAGTCGGGCAAGGCTGAAGGCTCTGCGTGCTATCCAATAGAATTTGAACAAGTTTGGGACTACTTTCAAAACTTATTGCTCTAGCAAAACACAATAAGGCCACTCTTGCGTGGCTACCAAAGTACAAGGACATCCCGTCTAAGCAGACAATTGATCAGAGTGATGACAGGTCTTATAATTGAACACTGCATCTTCAGGAAACATCTACAATAAATGGGCGTGTTTATTGAAGAACATCACCTTCGAATGCGAAGCTTAAACTTATTGGAAACACCTTCAGAGATCAATCACCAAAGGCTTATACCCAGAGAACACACTAATGAACAGGCTGCTAAACCTGATCAAGGTAATCAACTTGTTCACCTAGAACAGGCGACACAATAATTCTTAAGGCTGCAGTGTAAGGGCTCTTTAACCCTGGCCTGCTATATCATATAATCAATCAATCAATCAATTAGCTAGCACATGACTAGAATCGACGATAAATTAACAATACTTATGTGTCTCTCTGCTCCTTACCAATACTGGAATATGACGAAGGCTTGAGTAATTATTATAATATTATACTCATTACTTACACATTTTACGAAACTTGTGAAAATATAACTAAATAATAAAAAAAAGGCCATGTAGGTGTTGCACAGGCATTATGTTCATGATTAGTTGTTGAGGTTGTTTTTTTTTTGCATGTTCCTCCAAAATTTCATCGTAAATTATCGGAAGACATATTGAAACACCTGATTTTTGATTTTCAAAGTTTTTTTTGATCTGATCAGTGAACTAAATCGCATCAATTTCGTGAACGAAGTTTACTATGTATTATTATATTGAATTTTTTCAGATTTTTAAAATCGAGCGTTAGAAACTGTAACGTACAGACGAAAGGATGGGCATGCTGAAACTACTATCACTATCCGAAACCAGAACAAAGATAGCATATTGTAGAGGTCTAATAAAAATTAAGCTTAAACATAACAACCAAAGGTAAACTACAAGACCTACTTTTTTATTATTCACTGAATTATATATTGTCTTGTCTTTTTGGATTAGTGGTTATATTTACAAAAAAAAAAACTTCTTAGTTATCTCGATAAAATAATATTTTGCAGAGGTTTTAAGACCATAAGCTAATTTTGTAAAAAGGGGTTTAGAGTAAACCTTCAAAGAGAATAAAGTAGCGAAAGAAATATATTCAAAGGAGAAAGAGTACACCTCCATAAAATATTCTAAATCTCCACAGTCGTCTTGTTATTGGGATTTCATTCACAAGCTCTTTTTTTATTGCAAAGTTATTTTTATTTTGCTTTTACCTGATCCTTTTTTCAAGGGATTCGAAAATATTTTTGTTACATAAGAAAAACATTTTGTGGTATCTCACAAATAGAAAATACTTTGGTTGGTTTGAGATTAGATATAATCTAGAGTGTAGGACAAGGTAGATTTTCACGAGGCAAACCGTATGAATTTTTAAAATATTTCTGGCTTTATGCCAGACTAAGTATTGATTGATTACATAAGTGCATTTAGAAAAAAAAATATTTGTTTTTGCAGATGTCAAGACCTGGCATGATATTTAATAGGTTTATACTTTCCATTACACTATTTTTAAAATAAACCGATTTTAAATAAAATTCATGAATCACTAAACAAACACCCCACCCATAACCTGAGCCATATTTTATAGCAACTAAGTTTGGTAAGGAATCCAAGAGCTAGACGTTGATAGCCCTGCCATGCTCCGATGTACCAAAAAATTGTTTAAATACTTCCGAAAAGAATTGTTTAAAATAAAAAGAACCAGGGATATGCTAAAAGTAAAAATTTATTATTGAAAAAAGCATACATCGATTTCAAAATTTGGACATTTTTTTGCTGGCATATTCTAAATCCTGAGAAAACTAATTCTCATTGTTGGATTCATTGGTAACATTATTATTTTTAATGAAACATTTAAGATACAATTTTTGAAGGAAAGAAAGAAAATATAAAAAATGTAAAACTAATTTTCTAAATATCTATAAATCAACAACAGGGGGACGAATTATGTTTTTGATACAACGCCCATAGCCCGAAGCCATAATTCTTTTATGTCATCATTCCCGCTATTTTAAATAACTAATGGGAAACTGTATTTTTGACCGTAAAATAATACTGTGTATTCTTGTCACATTTATCAAGTAGGCGACAATTCATATCTTGTAAAACTATATGCTGGTTATATAACAATAAAAGAAAATTATACGTTTTTATAGTGAACCAATCGTTGGTACTAATTTAAAGAATATCCAAACAAGGAACAATTTTTTTTTTTGAATTGCTTCTATTTTTATGATGTTCTTTTTCGCCTGTTTTGTCGAACTATTACAATTGCGGCAGGAAAATCAGGAAAAAATACCCTGTTGTGAACAGTACCTGTGGCAGTTAACTGATAGATGTGTCAGATAGTATGAGGATATAGGAACAAAACGAAAATATTTTCTGCAAAGAATTTCTTTGATAAAGTACTGGTGAGAGAAAGAAAAGAAAGATATTAGACTGTTTCGAAAATGTGAGTGAAACATCTTGTAGGCTTTTCAACACCATTCACAACAAGCTTTTGCACTAGTGAGTTGTATTATTTGTTGCTGAGAAAATTTAAAACCGAATAAATTCAATAATTGTTTAATAAAAAGTAACTTTTTTCAAAATCAATCTACGAGTTAAATATTGCGTAAAAATGTAGATTACTGAGTACTTAATATGCTGTAAAAGTTTCAAAGTGATACTTCAAAGAGCTTTTGCAAAATTGAAATTATTTATTCGAAAGACGTTTTTTCTGTAAATGTTATAATGCGCAAAATAATCAACTTCCAAATCCGACAGAGGTCTTCTTGAAACAGAGTTTTTTCCTGCGTTAAATATAGTTGTTTTAAGCTCATAAACTAATTAAAAAACTTTGGTGTAATACCATGTATATATATATATATATATATATATATATATATATATATATATATATATATATATAATAAAATAGAATCAAATATTGACGAAGCGGACGTGAAAATTGTCAATCTACATGATTCTCGTGTTAAAAAGTGCGGAACACTCCAAAATATGGAGAAACTCCGGGTCCGACAGATGGCGACAGCGCTGTTTCGTCCTAATATGGGACTCATCAGGCCACCGCATTCAGTACAAACCACAGATTAAACAAAGTTTGTAAATAACCGCCATATGGTGGAAAGACGGTGAATTAAAACAGAAATATGTAAAATCGAGTACACGAAACGCGCTGCCCAAAGGAAAGGGGTCGCATTTTTCGGTACTGGCAACCAAGCCTACTGCTAATTTCAGCAGCCAAAGCCACGTATCGCACCAAACGATCCCACCATGAGAGCATCGTTTAGCGTGTTTGCCAGTACCGAAAAATGCGACCCCTATCCTTTGGGTAGCGCGTTTCGTTTACTCGATTCTATAAATTTCTGTTTTAATTCACCGTCTCGCCACCATATGGCGGTTATTTATAAACTTTGTTTAATCTATGTGGTTCTTGTGTTATCAAGTGGACTATCGAGATGTCGCCTTTGTCGTCTTGTTTGCTGTTTTTTGATTTTAAACTTAGCTTTATAGGATGCAAAGGCGAGATGATGGTTTGTACCGAATGCGGTGGCCTGACGAGTCCCATATTAGGACGAAACAGCGCTGTCACCATCTGTCGGACCCGGAGTTTTTCCATATTTTGGAGTGCTCCGCACTTTTTAACACGAGAATCATGTATATTGACAAATTTTCACGTTGGCTTCGCCAATATTTGATTCTATTTTATTTTAAATTACACGGACAAAAACTTATCTATTTATATATATATATATATATATATATATATATATATATATATATATATATATATATATATAGTTTTACGTTATAATAATATTTTGGTATAAAGAATTATTTTGCACAACATCATTTATTTTCGACTTCATTCGAATTTATAGGAATGCTAGGCAAACTATAATGAATTAAATATTGCTATACAAATTACTATTTATTCAATATGATAGGAAAGCATATATATATATATATATATATATATATATATATATATATATATATATATATATATATTAAAGAAATACATTCTTAGATATTAGGTAATGATTATTTTTTACATATTTATCTCGGTTCCCAAATGCCAATATACATATATTTGCTTAAATTCTCCTAAAAATATCAGATTGTCGAATAAAAATCCCAAATTATTTAAATGGTATGGGAACAAAGGCATTTCATTTACTTAAAACCTCAAAACAACTATATTTTTCAACTAGTTTTTGTAATATCAATAAAATTTTCGATTATTTAATGCTTGAATGTAATAAAACAACTCTTTTTCAAAGAGAGCTTTTCCGGATTTAAGTTCATTGTTTGGTGCAATATAGAGTTGCAAAAAAGTGAAAAAAAAGTTTTAAGACACACGATCTGATAGAAAATTCGGTTTGAGCTTTCATAGTAACGCATTACCGAAGTCATCAATTACGTTTGCATTTTAAATTGAAAAACATGTTTCATTTTTCGACGTTACTACGCGGGTTGTATTCAATTACTTCTGGGAAATTACTATTTAGTTTTAATTAAAACCGCATTAGAAATGAAATTGATTGTTTGATTCGAATATGATAAGTAATAATATCACATACCACATATTTTCATTATTTCTTGAGTTTTAGCGAGAGAAACAGATACTGTTAAGAGCATGAATATTTCATTATTCTGGTATATTCACGCCAACACGACGGTCTTAAAAAATGATGAAATGGTGTCTCATTGGAACTTTTAAAATTCTTTGAGGACATACAAAGTTGCAGTTGGATTTTTATCAATGTTATATAGTAGTATGTATTTTGTGAAAAGGTTGGTACATAATTTTATGTTTACAAGAGAGACCCCATTATAAAACTTTTGTTGCAAAAGTAATTTTTATAAGCACATTCAAATGTTAATTGAATTTTAGCTTTGATACCAGTTTGTGAGTCACAATAATAGTACTCGTCAAAGTGAAACCAGCATAGACATTTAATATGTAAAGTCCAGAAATATTCTAGTAGGAGAGTCAATAATCATTATCACAATAACTTCTGCTGAAACCATGGCGAAATAAATTTTTGTAATTTCTTTTGACAAGGATTTAAATATAGTGTATAATTTTCACAATGCATTTTGTATTTCAGTTTGAGATTAGATCAGGTCTAGTCTCCCAGTAAATAAACTAAAACCAAAATTTTTTAAAAATTGATTACACAAAACTCCTATAAAACTCATAATTATGCCTACCGAATTTATAATAATATTGATGCCACTTAATTTCAATTAAATTATTAACATATTTTAATTATTATATCAGTATTAATTTTAATTAAACACGGATGTACCAATATATTTAGATTATATCTAATATTTAAAATAAATGCTTAATTATTTTGTTTATGTAAAACATTCAATCATACTTTTACAAAATGATCAGCAAACTCCTTATGTATATGTGTATGTTACCATTTAACTCGGACAACATAAAAATTATTGCATGAGATGTGAAAAAAAAACAGAGAAAACATGAAACTTTTCTTCACACCTTTCAAAACTCAAATGAAATATAATCTAAATACCCTTTTTCTCATATTTCAGTAATAAAAAAAATAATGTATAAATAATCTAAAAAATATAATTTCACTAATTTCTTACAAAAAATAAAAAAAAATCCTTAAAACTGTCGGGAAAACATAGAAAACTATATTTTCTGTCTCATGAAGTTGGGGTGAGACAAGCAACAAAACCTACGAGACGAGGATTTCTCGTAAGTTCTCACGAGAGTTCTCGTGAGAAATTACTGGTTTTAAAGGCAGGTACATTGTACAAGTTTACACGTAGAAACTTACCAATTAGTTTGCAACACACCATGGTTATAAATATTAGCTTAAACTTTTAGTTTTGATATTCTTCTACGACGAAATGAGAAATTAAGCAACACCGTCTTAACTTTTTACTTTTTTACGATTTTTCACCATCTATTTTCTCATTTCGGATCTCTTTAGCATCAACTCTTGAACATTTTTTTTCACACACTTACATTTCAGTCGAACTGTCAACATGAAAAGCAGAAATTTGATCATTGATCAACAGTGCGTTGATATATGTCACGGAGAAAAGTTCAAACTTTGACAGAGTGCGCAAGCAAAAAACTGACATTTCAATATTAATGCCCTGTTGCCAAACCTAATTCATTATTTATGAATTAAATATTATTAATGATCGCATAGTATAACTTTTAAAAACGTTTTATATGCTAATAATACCACTCAAAATATCATTTAATTTGGATATTTTACGTTCTTTTATTCATTTGGGAGCCCCTAAAAACGATATATTTCTTATTTAAAGTTTCAGCAATATGATTTTCTTATGCTGTTATCTCCCCTTTCACCGCAGCTCCTTTATAGCACTATCGAAATCCTCAAAGGTAAATCATATTTTCTATTTTCGAAAAATTTCAATTCTATAATTTTATATAAATTATTTCTTTCCTTTCATTGAATGATTACTTACAAATGAAAGATACGAATTTGTTTGTGGGAAACATAACAATGGTTAAACCCAATATACTGGAAAAACCCTTCTGCCACAAAATTAAATGTCACTGCATTGAAAAACAGAAGACTAAAACCATATAGCAGTTTATGAGTATCATTTAGTTTTTTATTCTAATTAAAAACAAATAAAATTTATATAAAACAATTTGAACCGACTTCTAAAAGTGCGCTAAAAAGTGAAAACTAAATATAGATCTTTATAAGAATTTGAAATTTTTGAAGTCGGCGCCAAACTAATACCTGACAAAATGTGATTCGCGTAAACAAATTAAAAATAGTTTATTTGTAATTTCATTTTGGAAATATTTTGGCGCCGACTTCAAAAATTTCACTTTCATATAAAAATTTATATTTATTTTTCACTTTTTAGCGCACTTTTAGAAGTCGGTTCAATTTTTTTTATAAAAATTTTATTTTTCGGTTTTTAGTTTTGAATTCATTTAGATATCCATAAAATATTTGTATAAGTATGAATCGTTATTAGAACTCACAATGACTCCAAGGTGGCAAAAAAGTACCCGTTTTATCCAAAGTTATAAATCACTCTAAAATGAACAACTAAAAATATTTGATTTTTAGAATTCTCCAAATACCAGTGAAATGGTGTTAATCACATATTTAGTCTGTCATAGTAAATTAACTTTAGATTGATAATATTGGTCTCAAAACCTTCCAATATCGATATTTAAAGTACTTGAGACATAAGTCTCTTAGCCCTATATATTTTATACTGCATATTGAATTTGTATACGCCCCAAAAACCCTGCAATATCAATTTTGGACAAAATAGACAAATGTGAAATTTTCAGTCCCTCCTATTGTATCTTACCAACCTAACGGTTGTAAAAAATTAACTTCATATTCGTAATATACTATCTCGAAAACCCTCTAATACCAAATCTGAAAAAATGCGAAAAAGATGAAAGTTTCAACCTACCATATTAGATCCGCTATACTGCATTTCAAAAAAATAATTTTAATGTCTCAATCCAATTTAAATCTAAACCCTTCCATGCCCTTTAATACCAATTTTGGATGAGATCTGGAAATTTAAAATTTCCAGATCGCGATATTACATGTGACATATTAGATTTTCTTAAAATAACTTTAAATTCGCTATTGACATCCTCAAAAACGATTCAGTCCCACCTTTGAACAAAATCTAAAAATGTAAAATTTTTAGTCCGCTTTATTGGATTCTCCATATTGAATCCTGAAAAAATACTTTTAAATTCATAGTTTACAGCCTCAAGAACCCAATGTACCAGTATTGGAGAGGATCGAAAAACGAAAAATTTTAGGACGGCATATTGAATCCGCCAGGTTCAGTTTTTCAAAAAAACATTTTAAATTCGTAATTAACACTAAAAAAATCCTCCAATACTGATTTCAGACAAAATCGAGAGATGTAGAATCTTTAATCCGCCATATTTCATTTTTCTTTCAATAATTTCAGATTCGTAATGTGCGATCCTAAAAACTCCTCCATACCGATTTTGAAAAAAATCGGGCAAAATTCATTTTTTATCCGCCATATTGGATACGCCATAATGGATTTTTTAAAAATAATTGTAGATTCGTTATGTGCGAGCCCAAAAACTCCCCTATACCAATTTTGGAGAAAATCGGACAAAATTGATTTTTTCGTCCGCCATATTGAATTTTTTAAAAATAATTTTAGATTCGCACATAAGTGCGACCCCGAGAACTCTCTTATACCCGTTTTGGACAAAATTAAATTTTTTGTCCGCCAGATTGAATCTCCCATACTGAATTTTTTAAAAATAATTTCTGATTCCTTGTGTAAGGACCCCGAAAATTTCCACATACCAATTTTGGAGAATATTGGACAAAATTAATTTTTTTGGCC
This sequence comes from Diaprepes abbreviatus, assembly GCA_034092305.1. Lineage (NCBI taxonomy): Eukaryota > Metazoa > Arthropoda > Insecta > Coleoptera > Curculionidae > Diaprepes > Diaprepes abbreviatus. Next base: position 15,821,980 of record JASJET010000028.1, read on the forward strand.
GCCATGGCATCTTGGATTTTACTGCACCAATTTCGTCCAAAAAAAATATGGGACCACCGCAGCAACTTCCTGAACACAACGTAAAAAATTTCATTCAAATCGGTGCCGCTGTTCCGGAGTAATCGGTATACATACATAAAAAAATATATATAGTCAACGAATTGAGAACCTCCTTCTTTTAGAAGTTGGTTAAAAATGTCCATATAAAACTGAAATAAATGGAAAAGTAAACTTAGCGAGATGAAAGAAAATTTTGAAATTTATATATTACGGATTCTTTCTTTGCGGAAGTACCAATTTAGGTTTCCAAGAATAATAAAACGAAATATTTAATGTGTGTCACTTAAGCTCTAAGATAATCTATTATTTAAAAGATTATTGATGGTTCCATTAGATAAACTAAAAAATAAAATAGAATGTCTCGAAATCAAGCAAAAGTCGTTTCAAGTAATAATTTAACAAAAACTATTCACTAAAACCGTTCGACAAATACGAAGAGCAAACATATACGAAATAAAAATAAAAACTTTACAATCACGAGTCGTTTCTGTTTTTTTTTTCTATTTAGGTTTAAAAGTTGTCTAAACTCAATAAAGAAAAAAGTAAACTTCAACTTCAAACTTTACTTCAAAGCGAGGAACGCTCTTGTGCTATCAAAATTACATATAAATTTCGCATTTGTCATTATTAAGCCATTTTGCGAATATGCATCATGTAGGCTTCCCCTGAGGTAATATGTGGGGCAGTTACTTTCATAATATATCGCGTATAGAGCTAAAAGATATTCGCCATCTCTACGAAATTCACAACTGAAAATTTCATTTCTGCATCTCAGCTGCTCTCGAGGGCTGCCTGTCGACCGTATACCGCTAATGTATGCGTTCTGAATACCAATAGGTTGGTTTTATACGGAAGCTGTTTCCTAAGTATAGTAAAGGTATTTTATATATAAATGGTTACACATACAGAGTCGCACATAGAGTCTGCAATACTTGTATTTTTTTTTTGAAATTGGTCAGAGAAAAGAAATAATAAATGATATCAATCACCTGATTTTTTGTAACGACCAAAGAAAAAAGCAGTATACTACACACTGGTTTGTCACTGCCTTGTATGAGGCGACGACAAGGAAGTTGGAGGGGGTAAAAGTAAGGAGAATACGCTAAAATAAATTCGGTCCGGCATGTAAAGCTGTACTCCCCTTAAGGGGCTATACTCTACTTGCGCAATAGGTCAGGGGACAGGACTGAACTTGAGTAACCTTTTATTACGTTGTTATATCGGAAAAATTATGATTTAGAGTTTATTAATAAATGATTAATAAAATAAATACTGACATGAAATACATTTAAGCATAATTCTCTGGGTAAAAATTTGCATAATGGGAAATTCCAGTACTTCCCCCTATTTTGGGGTCGTAGAACACAATTCTGACCTCCGACACTTTCACTTCAGGTTAAATTTTTTGTATTAAATCGTTAAAATTTTGTTATAACCACAAATTCCACACTGATAGAAGCCTCTGTATTATATAAAAATTCATAAATTTGCACATTTTTATTGAAAATATCAAGAAAATTTTTAAAAAAACATTTTTAATTCATGAATCCAGATTAGTTTAGGTTAATTTTAGTTTCTTAAACTAACCAAAACTAAGCTAAACCTGAACTAACTAAAACTGATCAAACATTTTGGGTGGTTAAGATTTATTTTACCCTTTTTTATATATTGCAAATATTAAACTATGTTGTTATCTGTAGTGGATAAATTTTATAGTTTATAGACTATGTTGTTATCTGTAGTGGATAAATTTTATAGTTTATATTACGAAAGGATAAGTCCAGGCCAATTTAGGTTAGTTTAGAATAGTTTCATTTTTAAAATTAATCAAAATCAAGCTAAACCTGAACTAACCAAAAATTTTGGGTGGTTAAGATTCATTTTTTTCTGAGATTATAAAACAATACAAAAATTAAACTATATTGTTGACTGAGATGGTCAAATTTGATAGTTTATACCACGAAAGTATTTTACATCTGACAACGTGTCAAACGAATATTAGTCGTTTTCGCGGGTCTAATGATCGATGGCCTTTCCGGAACGTATTTTTGGTTTTTCGTTGAAAATACAAAATTTTCCAAATATATTCACTAAAATTTGTGCAAAGATAGTTGAAATATATTACATACATGGTATTTTAACTAGTACCATTAAAAATAAATATGTAAGTTCGGTGTTTTCTTCAGAATTAAAAGTGCTTGGTGAAGTGACGCTTGGCGTTTTCTGAGTTTTCGGGGAAACTGAAGAAAAATAGTAAAAAACCAAAGCGAAAATCATATTCTACGACCTCGAAATAGGAGGTAAGTATCGAATTTTTCCCAAAAAACATAATTTTCCTAGATTTAACATAATGTAAATAATTATCAAAATATTAAAAATGTATTTACTGAAATTTAAGTAATATCACTGCACGGCACAATAAAAAAATCAAGAAAATTTTAAGCTTTAAGGACGATGGCAAAGGGCCATATTAAACACAAAGAATACGTTAGGACGCCGATCGCCACTTCCGCAAATCTTGCTCTGGTTTTGTGGTTCTCATATTGCGAACTTATAGAACAAATTTATTATTAAATTTCTTTCTGCGCGACATTTGTTTCCTGCATGTCAGGATAATATTTTTGGCATTTAGCCTATTTTTGTAGTTTTCCATATCCCCGCTAACTTCTTTGGGCAACGAGCGTATAAATAAATTTCGATGGTCCCGGCGAGGCTCAGCCTGAAACTCACCGTTGCACCATGCGCGCCGTCGTTTTTAGTTAATAAACAAATTGGTTAAAGTAATTATTTTTTAAATTTCTAACCTTAGACTTAAAACAACAATTCCATAAAAATTAACGCAATTTTCTAAGAAATGTTATGTTACCAAATTGCAGGACAGGCGAGTTTTATGATTTTAGCAAAATATTGACAAAAATATAAAAACCGGGAAAATGGTAAATAAACCATGGACCTGAACTTATACGAAGTGATGATTTATTATGTGTACGTTTAAATGAGACAGGATATACTTTTCTGTGTAGCTCAATTCTTTAGTCCTGAAACTATAAATATCCTTGTTTGAGACAGTTAATTCTAAAATGCACCTGTTTATTGCAGAATACGTTCCGGATACCACGGTTAAATGCCGAAGTTCTATTTCAGGCAAAGGTGCACGTAATTTCCCCATTCTCACATATCGATGTTGTGTACCGGCTGCTATTGGGAAATACCCGTCATATCTTTGGAAACGAGTATGGGAACAATGTAGTTCTAGAGTGGCTCGATGGCAGCCATTTCATTGTTGGACATGAATTGAGAAAGTTCTTTTATTTGCTCTTTAAAAGGCTGAATGATCTTTTTGAAATACTATATACTTTATTTTAAGGAAAAGTTGCATTTAAAAGTTTATTATCTTACTTTATAATAAAATAACTGACAAAATTGGCAAACATAATTAGGAAATTTTGAAGTTCTTTAGTATAATAAGGTCATTTTGTATATACTAGCAGGTAAGCTGAACCTGGTTATTTGATGAACAAAATACGGTCGTACATTGATTCCAAGCAAGGACATGGAAACTTGCGTAGTGCATTATTTCAAGGTAATTCATCGGATAATCAAATTTCTATATATTTTCTTCAAACTTCGGGTATTCATCGTTCATGTAACCTTCCTTAACGGAAATTTAGGATATCTTGGCCATCTGACATAATCAGTATAAAAAATGTAATATTTAACATGGGCTATGTAGGAAGAGCCATAGTCAGTGGGACATAATAATACATAACTATAAACTTTTCTAAGAAACGACTATATGATGTATATATTATAAGGTAGTATTTACTACAAGATGGGGACGCTCATTTATGAAGTTAATTCACAGTTTTAATGTTAACTTTGTTATTTAATAATAATTCAAGAGGCCGTCGCTTGGAAATTATACCAGAATGAAGAAACAACAACATTATAATGCGAAGTGGGTGGGCGGAAGTTATATTTTACTGATGATAGGAATGTCATCAGTTAAAGTGTAAGTATCGACGTTTATTAATAATGTGTAACCGGTTTTTACGCATTACATACATAATATATGTACGCACGTCTGCGGGACTACGGTATATGGTATCAGATCAAGATTAAACAAGGATAAAACAAATTTTACAGGTTACGACTTATTATCTATCAGGACTACGTAGTACAAGCAATGTTGCCGAATCATAGCTTCATTATTCCCACTCGATTTGCTCTGAGAGAGCGTAGTAAGCATCAAAAATTTAGGAGAGAAGTATAGGAAGTGTCGTAGGAAAGAGCATTGCATAATGAGTGATATTTTTGGCTACACCGGAAAAAGGAAATGCATTAAATTTAATGAAAATGTGCTGGAAGCAAATTTCGCAAACTTTTATTAAATGTATTTAAATTTAATTTATATTAATTGATTGCATTAAATCTAACGTATTCGTTCATTAAAATTAAAGTTTGATCATTACTTCTTAAGGTGACTATGCACATTAAATATAAAACTAGTTTTTATTTAATTTAAGATATATTATCATATATTTAACGCACCAATATTAATGAGTTCAAAAAATTCTGACACTACCAGGAAAAAGTGGAAATCTTTCTCATAGGTAGTGTACTGCCATCTGTAGACCAGTTTCAGACTCATTGGTTCCCGTCAGTACGGAGCAGACATGTACACCTCCCCATAAGAAAATTGAGTCCTTTAAGCAAATTATATTATACTAAATAAAAAGTTCAATACAAGCTGTGTCATCTCCCGGAATCTCATGCAATGTACATTGAATAATAATGTAAATTCCTTTAGTATTAAGGTATATGTGAATTAATTTTATTGTACGTAAGTTAAAATGTTTTTTCAGTTATTTTAATGAAATTTGAGAAATCATTTATTCACATTTAATGTACAACGAACTGATATATCAATGAAATTGCTTTAAATTCAAAGTAAATGTTAATTATTCACGATTTTAGGTAAAAAATCATTAAACTTAATACAGAATAGACATTAAATTTGCATTAAATTTCAGGCTATGTTTAACAGTGTACGATGAATTACCTCGATCCAGGATGCATGCAATATTCGGATTTACAAATTTAGTTTTAAGAATTTTGATCGATTTCTTAATAGTGGGGCGTCTATGAACTTTCCGCTCAGGATTTCTACGGCGTAGAGCTAGTTTCTTTGTTGACAAGAAATGTTAGTGAAACCAACTTTAGCAGCTTTTACACGGAAGGTGCTAACCGCGTGATACGAGTAATTTCGATAGCGTCAAATTGTGGGTAAATTGTACATGCCAAACTGCGGTATTAATAGTTCTCAAATTTATATTATACACACTTGCGTTCCATTAAAACTGTTTGAAATAAAACGCGCGTGCAAATATTTACTTGTAAATGAAAAATTTCCAAAAAATAACAAGTAACTGATATTGCCGGTGAAATTTGTAAAATAAAGGCGCTAATTTAGGCACTCGTTCAGTCCCGCATGCAAGCCTTTCTATATTGCATTGTAACTTATTAGGTATAAACGCGCGATTTTACTAAAGAATAATCGCCCAATATAACTTTAATATTTTTTAATACGGATTAGATTCAGAGTGTTTCAGAAAAAGTTGTAAAAATGGCAGATGGTCGGTGTTGGAGCCAAGGCGGTTACAGATTTTAATTATATCCATAGAGAATAGAAAATAGTGAATAGAGATTATAGTGATAAAAATATAAAAAAATGCCGTGTATGATAAACTGGAAAAAATAGTAAAAAAGCTAATTTTGCTAAACAAATTGAGATTTTTGTGGTACCTAATCCTTACTCAGCATTGATGACTTTAATAATTTTTGTAAAAATAGTATATTCTTATAATGGTATTTGTAATAGCAATAGTTATTAACAGCTATGTTACAAGTGATTTTACAAATAGATGATTTTATTTCGCTATAAAATATGAGTCTGTGATCTAATTTTTTACTTTAATCTGCAACATTGTTAAGTCCTGTTAGTAAAATTGCATGAATACGTTGATTAACACAAATTTTTTAATGTAACTAATTCCATCGACCACACTAGTCACGCGTGATATTTGGAAGTTTTTTCATGTCAACGAAATGGATTTATTTTTTGCCGAACGCAAGTATATGCGCTGCAAATTTGAGTATTCCAGTTTTAATCGTAAAATTTTGGTGTGTTTTAACGCAAGCGAAACTACACGCCTCTGTGTCGGGTGGATATAACTTTCCGCGTAAAGAGAGCGAAAAAATATTAAAGTTCAATCACACGACTATTCTCTTGTCAAATGCAGCATTCATATCTGTTAGTTACAGTACGATTTTTACGGAAAGACTTGCCTACACGATTGCACGTGGGCGCGTAAGGTTGCACAGTTAATACGTTAAGTGTAAAGCCGCTAATGATACCTACAATAAAATAACGAATTAACGAACCATGGGTCAGATAGCTGCCATTATTTTGCTTAAACTAAGCAGTGTAAAGCTTATCATTTGGCAGCCAGAAAGGTAAAACTATAAATGGAAATGCGAAAACAGCCTAGTTTTATTTTAGTCAAGATATTAATTTATTCTAGAAATGATAAAATTGAATACTAAGAAAAAATAATCTACGTTGTTTAAGCAGTCACTCTTTCCTTCTTCCATTAATTGCCCTACATTCTGGTAATTTAACTCGGCATTTATTTCACACTGCCTTTCTTTATCGTCCAGACGAATCCAATCTAGCGGCACGTAGCTGGCTCTTAATTTAAACTCTAAAAGCTGTAAAATAAACCTTGTAAATTTAAGTGATTTTACTCGTCTTTCGTTTTAACCACGCGTTTGGGTAGTCTGCTAAAATTAAAAATTCTTTTGAAATAAACGACAAAGTTCGTTTTGGATGTGTTTGATTTATCTGCGAACATTTAGAAAAAAGCTTGTGTAGTTTAAATCAGTTGTGTCGCCAAGTTATTTCAGCGCTAATGCATTCCGAAATTCATCAGTATGATTTGCTTATATATATATATATATATATATATATATATATATATATATATATATATATATATATATATATATATATATATATATATATATATATATATATTGTCTACATATTCTTAAGTCTCGGAAGAATAATTTGGCTTTATTTTGTTAAAGAGTTATAATTATAACTGCAGATAGTGTTTCCAAATTGTATACTTTTAAGAACACATATTCACACAAACTTAAGAATATATGAGGTCTCGAGGTCGTGAGGTTTTTATGGTTATAAGGTTGGGATCTACTCCTCATGCAGATGACGTGCGAATAAAGTAAAATCAAATGTTTTCTGAATTTTCATTTAGACATTGTGGGTCTTTTGGCGTCTCTTATATAGTGTTAATGTAATTGAGTACGTGCAAAGTTTTCTGATACTTGTTCTCACTATTCCTGGCAAATAATTTTCAACTAGCGGCCTTAACTTATATGTCTGCTAATTTTATTCCTTTAGTATCTAGTAAGTAGATATTTTGTAAATTAGAAATTACTTACACGTCTTAAAAGTTAAAAATGAATTAAATTACACAGGTCTGGGGTAATGATTAGTGTTGGGCAGCTGGAGATCATTTCCAAAGAAATTTGCTGCGTAGAAATCGAATAAGAATTGTCCCATCACCTCAAGTACTCAAAAAAATTGAGTGTGTTGACGATTTTTGATGTTATGTGCAGGAAGCACACAATTTTCTAGTTGCACCATCTAACATTACTCTTATTTACCAAGATAAGCTGCGATTCTTTCTTGCAAAGTTACGGCAATTTTAAGTATAGGTTAGTAAATTTTTAGAGATCAATATCGTTTTTTGAAAATTTCGATCGGCCATGTTGAATCTATTATTTTAAAAACAAACATTTCCATTTTCTGACATAATATTAGTAATCAGCGACCCCAAGTGAAATTTTTTTTGATACCTATATCATTTTTTGTAAATTTTCATGCGCCATTTTGAATTCGAAATTTTAGAAATGAAACTTTCAATTTTGCGTCCTCAACGGCCCCAAAAACTCCCCAAGTACAAATTTTTGAGAGAAATATATATAATAAAAAAATGTATGCCTCAAAGGGTTCAATGTGAATGCACATGACGTTGTTGGGATATATTTCATAATTTAAATTGGCCATATCTTTGTAAGAAAAAAAGGGTAGGTGAACACTCAGTGGCTTATTTTGAAGGGTAAAAATAGTATTAAATGAAGCAACTAGAAAAAATTTTGCGTATCATGTACATAACTTAAAAAATAGCCAAAAAAACATTTTTCGAGTACATAAACTAAAATATCTCAAAACCCTGAAGTTATGAGCCAATTTTGAATACGGAGTCAAATTCTACGCAGCAAATTACTTCGGAAATGACCACCAGCTGACCAACAGCAGAACCCTGTAGACTTGTGTTATTTGTGATGAAATAAGTGAGGGAGAGTGATTTGCATTTTCTGCATATAAACAACCGTATGCCTTCAGTTACATACTGTAATGAAGCTGAACTAGAGCAAATTGTAGCTCCTATAATGAAGGATATAGAAAAAAGATATCGCCTGACGTCTCAGGAGAGGTCAGTCTACCGTACCGAATATTTTGAAAATGTGTTCAGATGCTGGAAGCTCTATCAAAAACTCAAAAGGTGTACATCAGCTATTAAAGACGTTTTTCTGATTCTGATAGAAAGTGCCTATTGACATATTCGATTTACAAATTAATGTACGAAAATTAATGCTAGTTTGATGAAGTCAGATGAAGATTAAATGAAGTCGGTCTCTCAAGGTTCCATGGCTTTTCTAAAACCATAAAACTCATGGATTGGAATATATCAAAATAGAGTGAAGAATCGAAATCGGAAAAAAATTTGGTTCACTGACTCAAATATAAACACTAGATTGACTAATTCATGTTTATCGAAGAGTTGGCGAATACTATAACAGCTGCACTATCAAAGAGAACGTTAGTTTTGAAGGGGGGGATATGTTGCACTGAGAAACATTAATTACGAGGAATATATTAAGCAATGAGAATGGACAGGACAAATCTGGTGACTTTCAAATCAAAAACATCATGAAAGATCATGTTTTCCCACTGAACTATTAGCTACTATAAAACTCGACAACATATAGCAGGCATAGTGACTTATAATCTCGATATAGTTCAGATTCTTAATTCATATACGCCACCGTATAGCCCAGATTTAAATCCAATAGAGCACATGTGGTATCAACTAAAATGCCACATACGACGAAAAAATTCAGTCCCATGTACTAAAAAAGTTTTCGTCTGAGCACAATGGTACGCACCTCCTTAAGAAGCAGCATGCGAAGATGAGTGCAAATAGTAATTAGAGCTTGAGGAGGGAATACTCATACTATGGCCCTATTTTAACCAAAAAAAAAACAGTATTTGCCATTCCTAGAACTTAACATTTAAGTCTAAAGTAAATATTTTTCATTTTCATAATATTTAGCGTGTCATTATTTTAAAATTCTGAACACACCTGAAAAAAGAAGCATGGTGCATACACATAGATCTTGATATAAAACCGACGCCATTTTGCCTTGACTTTTATTTTTTCCTTTCTTAAACAACCAAAGAAGCTGTAGATTTTTAATCTTAATCTATATGGCCCATCCTTTGGCATTTTGGGGTGGAAAATCGTTTAAATTATTCTGATAATTGAGTTTAGTTGATTAGTTACCTTATCTTTTACCTGTCTTGTTGTTTGCATTCAACCTATCTACAGATGCAGTGGCGCTCTGAATAACCCACCCCTACTCTACGGTATACGGGTTAGCTTGGCATATTTTTTCGCTGGTGCTGTTACGAACCTTCAACCAAACTCTGGTAATTTTATTTTAATATTGGTTTTGATAATAACAACCGATGGTTCTTGATAAAAAAAACTAAACATCAAAATATCCTAGCTAGTGAACGAACTGGACAAGGAATTTTTATAACCACTCTTACCACCGAAATACAGAATAAAGTTAGCAATATACGATACAAAAAACATTATCTCTTTCACTTCTATCATTCATAATTAACTGTAATGAATCCGGCTAATAATATATGGAAACTAACAAAAAGATCACAAATAACTAGGTTGACATAACTGGTAATTAACGTTTGATGCCCATAGTGACCTGATATTAGGAGCAGAGGGCGTAGCTAGAGAAATAACTCTTATTAAAAATTTAAATAATATTAATAAAATTTATATAGTAAATTAATAAATTAAATGATCAATTTACGAGCAATATAATATTATATTTTACATAATTTGTATAAAAAAAGTCAAAAATAAATCATCCCGCTGTGCCCTTTTTCATTATCTTTGCTTTATTTTTTTAGTTAATCAACAAAAAAGCATCCTAAGTATTTGAATAATATTTTAATTATCTGCAAAAACGAAATTACCAGGGATCTTTTAACGGGAAAACACCGTATACAATTCTCGCCGGATTCAATTACGCGACAAGCCAAATGCCGGAATTAATTATTTTGAAAATTTAATTAAACACAACCACTCGGAAAAGACGATCTACTACTAATCAGACCGAAGCATTAGCTTTTTTGAAATTATTTAGGAAAATTTTGAGATATAATGACTTTGTGGTAAATAATAGTTTAATAATTGTTTTCGTATATATCTTCAGCTCTAAGATAGTTGGTACAATATTTAATTTATTAATTTATTAAAAAATATGTTGATTTTAAAAACTACGTTTTTTGGTAAATTATTTTCAAATATAAAACCTTTTTCATATTAGAGCGGACGTTGCCTTATAGATTGAACATTTTTTTTATATTCTTCAAACCAGATCGTCAGTTAGTTTAACTATGTATCATTTATTCTTTTAAAATAATCTAATGGGTTTGGTATATCTTTTATCTATGCTTAAAAATGATTAAACGCCAACATATGGCCTGTAGAATTACTCAGCTTATTTTACTATTATATCATAGTTTATTTTGATTGTATATCCAGTTGCAGATCAAACCTGTTAAAACAATATTTATGGAAAAAAGTTTTTCCCTTACTTTTTGTGAATTATACTGTGACACTGAGTGTCAGACGTAGATGTTTATGAACTAGCTGTTTTATCCAAAATTAAAAACTCATTTCCTTTCGACAATAAAGTCAATTTTATATCAGTATGATCAAAAACCCTTTAGTAAGAGATTCAATTCTTAGTTTAACGGTCCATAGAATTCAAGAATTTATCTCGAAAAGTATGATAAAAAAAATATTTATTGTTATATAATAAATTTTCTGGAACGTCCTTGTTACTTTCGCCACAAAACCCTTTTTTATATGATGTTTTTTACATAGCCTTGGCTAACTAAAAGAAAAATAATTTTGTTTTCCGAGTAAACAATATGAACCCCAAACGAAAATATTAAGTTGATGTTTTAGTCAATAATATTATTTTTCTTCGAGGTTTTTTCTATAATAATACTGAGTTGATGTTTTTGTGTTCGCTGCTAATTGAGTAATAAATATGGCCTTTTTTGATTACGCTTTGAACCTTTTTCTTTCTACGCCTAAAATGAAAAGTGTTTTTATAGAATTCAATATTTCCCACTGGTAGCAATTACTGCCATCCAAAACAACAAGGTGGTAAAAGACTACTATTTTTATCTAAAATATGTAATGTTCCACTAAAACTCGATTTTTAAAAAAACTATCGATTATAAGAAACACTAAAAAAATATATGTTTTGGAAGTTCTTAGAGGCAACCAGTCTTGATTTTGGTAGGAACGATCATCACTTCAAAGTGTTTACCACTCTAAAACATTAAATACATCTGAACCAAATGTTCTAATGATTCTACATGAGCGAATTTCTCAGAATGTTGACTTTCGAACAAAAACTATCTAGGTATCCAATTTGTCAAAATCATTTAGATTCTTTGGATGAAGACTCTGAAATTTTCTCTACGTGATACACCATAAAACTTGGGTACCATTACTGAGATCAAGAAACAAAATTAAGCTACCATGCAATTTTCTGCTTCCAAAAAAGGTTCGCAAACTGCCTTGGTGGGGAAACTATGTCCACCGTTTTTCGGAATCAAGCAAGAGGTATTCTTCAATACCTGACAAATGGCACTACAAAAAGAGTTGTTACCTACAGTAATATATTAACAATAATACGTATGGCTACTGTTCAAAAAATTCCTGGGTTATGCACAGGTGTGTTACTAATTTTTTAGCTCGATCACCCGTCGTACAGTTCAGATGTGGCATAGTCCGACTTCAGTTTATTTAAAAATTCGAAAATCACTTGTACTGTTTCCTTACTGGGGTAAGAAAAATTCTTTTGGCCCTCATAGCTCTATTAGCTGGAAAACTCATGAAAAGAAGTATAATACTAAGATTTTTTGGAGATTTCCAAAAACACAATGTGCGATTTCTGAAGTAGCTGTGAAACCGTTGCTACATCTTCTTCTTCTTCTTCTATCTTCTATAATAGGTCCCTGACCTGTTCTTTATTCGATTTTCCTCATTCTGGACTTAAATTATCGCTCCACCTTTTCCGTGGTCGACCTCTACTGCGTGTACCACTAGGCGATTTATCTCGTACGATCCTTACCAGTCTATCCTCTGTCATTCGGCTTATGTGTATGTTCCATTGTGTCTTACGTTGTAGGACACACTCATTAATGCAGTCTGTGTTGCATGATTGTTTGATGTTATCGCTTCTTTCCCTGTCTAGTAGCGTTTTTCCTGTTATTCGTTGAAGTATTCTCATTTCTGTGGTCTCCAATAGTTGTTTCGTTTTTGTCGTCTCTAGCCGTGTTTCTGAGGTGTATGTCATAATAGGTCTAATTGTGGTTTTGTAGATCTGAACCTTTGTTTCTTGTTGTAAGTGTTTTTTTCGCCAGATCACGTCGTTGAGGCAACCCGCCACTTTGTTTGCTTTGGCCACCTGCCCTCTTACTTCATCTTCGATGTTGCCATAACTAGTTATGTCGATTCCTAGATATTTGAAACTCATTTCTTGTTGTATTATTCGACCGTCTAGTTCTAGTTTGCATCGGAGGGGTTCTTTTGAGGTTGTCATACATTTAGTTTTTTCGGCTGAGATAATCATATTATATTTTCTTCCCGTAAGATTAAAGGTATTTAACAATCTCTGGAGGTCGTCTTCATTTTCAGCACATATCACAGCGTCATCAGCGTAACAGAGAATTTTTATTTCTGTATCTCCCATTTTATATCCTCTACCAAGTCGCACCTCCTTTATTATTTCGTCCATTATCATGTTAAACAACAAAGGACTAAGCGAGTCTCCCTGTCTAATACCGCTGTTGACTGGTATGGGTGTTGATAATTTACCGTTAGTGCGAATCTGAACTTTATTGTTTGTGTATATGTTTTCGATGATCTGAATTATATTGATAGGAATATTTCTCTCATATAACAGGTGGATTACGTCATCTAGCTTTATGCGATCGAATGCTTTTGTTAGATCTATAAAGCATAAAAATGTTGGTTTATTGTATTCTATAGATTTTTCGACTATCTGTCGTAGAATAAATACTGCAACCACGGAAGACCTTCCTGATCTAAATCCCTGCTGTTCGTCTTCCAGTGTTGTAACCGCATTGATTTTATTTTTGATTACTTTCGTAACGAGTTTCAGAGTTGTGTCCAGTAGATTAATACCCCTGTAGTTCTTTGGTTCTTGTTTGTCACTTTTCTTAAACATAAGCATCATTGTGCTAGTTCTCCACCTATCTGGTACTTTGCATTGTGTCAGGATTTTTCGAATGAAGCTTGTGAGTTCCTGTGTTAGTCGCTGTCCTCCATATTTCAACAATTCGTTATGAATTCCGTCTTGTCCGGGAGACTTCCTATTTTTTAAGGATTTTATAGCTTTCTCTACTTCTTGAATGGTGACTTCTACATTATTCCTTATTGCTGGTATGTTGTTTTTTCCAATGTTAGCATCTCCCTCAAATAATTTTGTTAGGTAGTCTATCCATTTCTCCTCTGATATTTTGTTTGTTTCGGAGAGTTCAGATACTTCTTTGCGCTGTTGTCTTATCAGTCGCCACATTTGTTTTTGTACACTATAGAAGTCTCCTTCCATTCTTTTAGAGAACTGCTCCCAATGTTCACTTTTTAGTTGCTACATAAATGCATCAAATCAAAACTAACAATTAAGTGTGAACGTAAAATAACTAACATTGAAATGCCTATTTTAATTCTCTTGATATATTATACAGAATTTATTTAATCTCACGAAAAAGATGCAGACATGCGAAATTATCGATTTCTCAGTAATATGAATTCATTCAATAAATACATTTTAGACAATCCTATACCCATGAGAAATAAAAATCATTTCACGTTTTTTACCTAGAAGACCATTATGAGTTTATTAGCTTTAAATCGAATTTAAGAACAACATAATCTAAGCAATTAAAAATAAACTAATTGAATAAGATCAGACAGAAATCTTTTTAAATAAGGTTAATTATATTCCGATTATAAAAACATTTCTAACATTTCCAACAAGTTAAAGGCATGCTCCAAAAAGTGAGCACCAAATAACATTAATTTAGCTTCTTGTGCCTCTTATATCTCTCGTTTTAACGCCTAGTTCTGATAATGATTTTCTACACGTGCGCGAATAATTCAATTTACAAATACAACGTCTTTTATACGATTGTAGGTTCTCTTAATTATGCTCATTATATCGCTTTAATGTTTAAGCAAGTGATTAGGAAAATAAATTATAGCTAGCGCTATATTAATTAGTGATTTATAAACCGAAACAAAATTAAAGTTGATTTACGTACAGTTTTAAGTTATTTTAAATGAATTATGAAATGCACTAAAAAGTTTATCCGCCTTAAAATGCAACAACAGATTTATTTGATATATTATTTTTTTAACATAACCTCTTTTACTTCGATGTGTTTGTGCCAACCATGTTGCAGCGACAACATTTCATAAAAAAAAAACGTTCTTGTTGGTCTTCCTTTAACCGGTTATCGTCTGCAAAATGACGGCTTTTCAGGTGTTTTTTCAAATCTCTAAATAAGGAAGTAAGAGACGTCAGAAAAAAAAACAAGAAGTTATTTATATTCGTGGAGGATGGAATAAAACTTTGGCTGCTTTGGAAATTTGTAAATTGTGAAAAAAAGACACAAATCAGGACCTATTTGATCAAGAGTCGTACAAAGTTTCTTTAATGCACGCTATTATTGTAGTATCTTTCCGCATGCATTCAATAATAATAATTCCTGCTTGGTTTCAAAACATAGTAGCCAGGAGCTTCAAAGCTGAAGCTTGTGTGCGGATCTTTTTGAAAACGGATAATTCTCATGAACCCATTTTATGAACTATAAATTTATTTCTGGATTCCAATGATATAACTGACAATACCTGCCACCATCTTAGAAAGAAAATCAGGATTTGCATTCAAAGATTTTCTAAATATAGTTGAATTATTAGGTATAAGAATGTATTAAAGTGAAATAAAACATATTTGTTAAAAACTACTTATTCTTATATTTTACAAATTATAATAAAACAATACTTGCTACCAAAAAAATATAAAGGGCCACACTTAAAAAATAAATTGATAAGTTTAACCAATAAATTGGATTAGACGCCATTAAATTATTTCGACTCAGTCCGAAAAAGATGATCATCTACTGCAAACAAGAACTTGAATTTGTTAATTCAACTATCCAGAATATTTAAAGAAACCAAGTCATATTTGGTCAACAAATATTAGTTTCAGAAATGGTACTATTCGTATAATGTTCAATCAGTGATCTCAACTTTAAAACATAGATTCAATACATAATACGACAATATATATTTAATGCTTAAGTATATTGGAGCAGTATAACAATAATATTTATTGGTTAAAATAACACAAAGGAAGCGTAGCTGAAGAGTTTCTTTTTTTTTCAATGTACTTACTTGGAACAGTATGTAATATTAAAACTGCTGTAAATAACTTTCTTCTTCTTCTTCAGATGTCATCTCCTATCGGAGGTTGGATATCGTCATTGCCACTCTCACTATATTTGCCGCTACTCGAAAAAGTTCTACTGAGCTACAATTAAACTACTCTCTCAAATTTCTCAATCATGAAATTCTTCTCCCGATATTTCTTCTTCCTTCTATTTTACCTTGCATGATCAATCTAAGCAACTCGTATCGCTGACCTCTCATTATATGTCTAAGATATTGCAGTTTCCTTATTTTTATGTTGTTAATTATATAGTTTTTGTCCATCGCTAGCAATACTTCTACGTTTGTTTTTCTGTCCGTCCAAGATATTCTCAACATCCTTCTGTAACACCACATTTCAAACGCTTGCAGTTTATTTATGTGTTCTTGTTTTAGTGTCCAGCCTTCCAACCCATATTGCAGCACTGAAAATTCTCATTCTTAGTTCTAGAGTGATGTCTCTGCTGCACAGAATGGTTTTCAGTTTTACAAACTCACTTCTTGCCATTTCTATTCTCGTTCTTATTTCTGTTGTTTGTTCATTATTTGCTGTTATCCATGTGTCCACGTATTTGTATTTTTGCATTTTTTCTAAATTCATACCTCGCAATTTTATGCTTGTTTGCATGTTTTGCTTTTTAGTTATTACCATATATTTAGTCTTTTTTGTGTTCATTTTTAATCCGTGTTGCTCGCAAACATTATTTGTTTCGTTTACTAGTTCTTGGAGGTCTTCAGAGGAGCTAGCTATGATAGCAGTGTCATCTGCAAATCGTATGCTGTTTAGAGCTCTTCCGTTCATTATTATTCCCTTACTTTTCGTTAACAGTGCTTCTTCGAAAATCGATTCACTGTACACATTGAATAGTAGGGGTGACAAAATGCATCCTTGTCTCACTCCTCTTCCTATTTCAATTTCCGGACTTGTTTCGTTATCTACTATTATTTGTGCGCGTTGATTCCAATATAGGTTAGTTATTATTCTTAACTCTTTGTTGTCTGTTTTTTCTTCTTAGAATCTCGACTAGTTTTTCATGTCTAATTTTATCAAAAGCCTTCTCGAAGTCAACGTAACAAACGTGTATATCGGCGTTCATATCCATACACCTCTGTGAAAGCATATTAAGTGCAAACAATGCGTCTCTGGTGCCTATACCATTTCTGAATCCAAACTGACTATGATCTATCCTTAATAACTTTTTTAAATACTTATTCTTTCGGCGAAGTTATAAAAACCTATTCAGAAATATTCTCTGTATTTTCTAAGGAATCTTTTATATTATCTTCTGTTACTGTCGAAGATTTTTATTCCATATATTTTTCAGTAGCTGTGAGAATAACACCTAAGCCTATAAACACGACTGATAAACAGCGCAGACAATACCCAGTATAAAGTTTAAAATTTGACCGTTTCACGAATTAAAATTTCATTTTAATTTACATCAATCAAGGAAAAAACAACAATGAAAACTTTAAAATCAACTTCATTTAATGCGGCTATCATAGCGATAATTTTAAATTCATCACTTTTCATTACCCGACAAGCGATTGGGTTTAAGGGGCCTATTTGCATATTTATAGCGGTAAATATGCCCATTTTATACTGGAAAGTTTGGTCTCTTTGCTTTCGTAGACAATTTTACTTGCTAAATGCGATTTTCGATTTAAGCGCTTTAGGGAAGATTGGATTACATAAAAAATATATAAATTCTTATTGTAGCGGAACCACATACAAACGGTATTTGTGTCAATTTTGATTTGTTGCACAAATATTAATAAGGAAGTAACAATTTGGAAAATTTATAGTTTTGTGTGAGGGAAAACTAACACAACGCACTTATCGATAATATATTATTATTTTTTGTATTTAAAGCAAAAAAAAAAATAAAGTGATAAGGGATTTTAATCAAACGATTCTTAAATTTCCAATATTACAACATCTTCTTCTTCTTCTACCTTCTATAATAGATCCCTGACCTGTTCCTTCTTCGATTTTCCTCATTCTGAACTTAAATTATCGCTCCACCTTTTCCGTGGTCGACCTCTACTGCGTGTACCACTAGGCGATTTATCTCGTGCGATCCTTACCAGTCTATCCTCTGTCATTCGGCTTATGTGTTTGTTCCATTGTGTCTTACGTTGTAGGACCCACTCATTAATGCAGTCTGTGTTGCATGATTGCCTGATGTTATCGCTTCTTTCTCTGTCTAGTAGCGTTTTTCCTGTTATTCGTCGAAGTATTCTCATTTCTCTAGTCTCCAATAGTTGTTTCGTTTTTGTCGTCTCTGGCCGTGTTTCTGAGGTGTATGTCATAATGGGTCTAATTGTGGTTTTGTAGATCCGAACTTTTGTTTCTTGTTGTAAGTGTTTGTTTCGCCAGATCACGTCATTGAGGCAACCCGCCACTTTGTTTGCTTTGGCCACCTGCCCTCTTACTTCATCTTCGATGTTGCCATAACTAGTTATGTCGATTCCTAGATATTTGAAGCTCATTTCTTGTTGTATTATTAGACCGTCTAGTTCTAGTTTGTATCGGAGGGGTTCTTTTGAGGTTGTCATACATTTAGTTTTTTCGGCTGAGATAATCATATTATATTTTCTTCCCGCAAGATTAAAGGTATTTAACAATCTCTGGAGGTCGTCTTAATTTTCGGCACATATCACAGCGTCATCGGCGTAACAGAGAATTTTTATTTCTGTATCACCCATTTTATATCCTCTACCAAGTCGCACATCCTTTATTATTTCGTCCATTATCATGTTAAACAACAAAGGACTAAGCGAGTCTCCCTGTCTGATACCGCTGTTGACTGGTATGGGTGTTGATAATTTACCGTTAATGCGAATCTGAACTTTATTGTTTGCGTATGTGTTTTCGATGGTCTGAATTATATTGATAGGAATATTTCTCTTATATAACAGTTGGATTACGTCATCTAGCTTTATTCGATAGAATGCTTTTGTTAGATCTATAAAGCATAGAAATGTTGGTTTATTGTATTCTAGAGATTTTTCGACTATCTGTCGTAGAGTAAATATTGCATCCACGCAAGACCTTCCTGATCTAAATCCCTACTGTTCGTCTTCCAGTGTTGTAACCGAATTAATTTTATTTTTGATTACTTTCGTAACGAATTTTAGAGTTGTGTCCAGTAGATTAATACCCCTGTAGTTCCCTGGTTCTTGTTTGTCACCTTTCTTAAACATAAGCATTATTGTGCTGGTTCTCCACCTATCTGGTACTTTGCATTGTGTCAGGATTTTTCGAATGAAGCTTGTGCGTTCCTGCGTTAGTCGCTGTCCTCCGTATTTCAACAATTCGTTATGAATTCCGTCTTGTCCGGGAGACTTTCTATTTTATAAGGATTTTATAGCTTTCTCTACTTCTTGAATGGTGACTTCCACATTATTCCTTATTGCTGGTATGTTGTTTTTTCCAATGTTAGCATTTCCCTCAAATAATTTTGTTAGGTAGTCTATCCATTTCTCCTCTGATATTTTGTTTGTTTCGGAGAGTTCAGATATTTCTTTGCGCTGTTGTCTTATCAGTCGCCACATTTGTTTTTGTACACTATAGAAGTCTCCTTCCATTCTTTTAGAGAACTGCTCCCAATGTTCACTTTTTATATTTCAACATAAATAGTTTTTTTTTTTAAGTAGGGAACAATTAGAAGACGCTCATTGTCTTTCCCTACTATAATAATTTTGTGATGAAATATATTTTAAAACATTTAACTTACCAGGATAAGTAAGTACGTTATGTGTTGCGTCGTGTAGAAATTACATACCTGAAACAAAAAAAAAATAATATAGAAAATCATCCTTCTCTTCACTCAAGCAAATCACTCATATAGGAGTAAATTACGTAAAATATATGAAAATCACTAATCTATACAATAAAAATGTCAGGGAAGGTATAATTCATCTCTGCTTGGGGTAGAAAAAACGGTTGTCTATCCGAAAAGTAAGAATTAATCCACATAATTTTTTTTTTCTGATATGCCCCAGTTCTGGCAACTGGGAACAATATTAGTAGAAGCAATTTTTAAAACTCGTGTGGCTTAATTCTAGAAGAAACTCAAGATGACTATTACCTGACTTACCAAACCCTTATTCAACCAGTGCAGTTCAATGAGAAAAGTATAATACCCAGACGTTCTCGACTCACAAGATATTCTAGTGATAATGGTCAGTAACAGATTGGATATCTCTAAAAAAAATTTTCAAGAGAAGAACATTTAAAAAGCCTTTCATCCGAAACGTACGACAGATGCACATGTATCAAATATCAAGATCAACAATTAAAACGAATTTAAAAAGCTGCAACTGTCGTAACAACTTTATAATGCCATTATCGGATCAACATCATAATCTGTTGCTAAACGATTTTGGTGTTCCAGCCGTTTCCGAGAGACAATGGCTATTGCATAGAACTTAAGCGACAGAAGCCACACATGTATGTCAAGGACGAACGGAGGCTAAAAGTAATTTCTCAAAAACCACCCTCTTCGCCTGGATTGCATCGCTTCCTGGAATAACCAATAATAGATAAAGAATGATTTTTCAAAGCCAATCGTCATCAAACGTTTTGTTTCTGAAGATTTGTATCGGAAGCAATTTTGTTATTTCAGCGACTTCCGAGAAATATTGGTTTAAAGTGCTTTTCCTAAGGTTGGAAATCATCAAGGTTATTCACACCTTACTGATCGCTTTCCGAAATAGTTCTGTTGGACTCATGGCTACTGTGGCATACATTTTTATTATGGTTAGCAATTTCATGTTTTAAGAAAAAACGATGGTAGTTTCTCGAAAACTCTTTGTGTTCATGAGGTAGTACGGATGTGGCTTATACTGTAGTTTACATTCTTTTTCGTAAACGGCTGGAGCAAAAAAATCGCTTTTGGTATCACCGATTACGAATCAATTAGCAACAAATTATGATGTTAGTCAGGTAGTAGCGCTATAAAATGGCTACTGCAGCTGAATATACTATTTACACCTAAATAAAAAATAATATGTATCTCAAAAAATTATATTTACATAAATTTATAAGCAACTTCTGCTGAATTTTGTCAGCTGTTAAATGCAAACGTTCATAAATTGAATATAGGATATCTAGGCTAGTAGTATCCCGTCAGATAGAAACTCGACGCTTCGAAACTTACATAAGATCTGTTTCGACGTCTCCCATTGTAACCAATCGAGTGAAAACTTCAATTAAAGAGAAGAATGCCTTAGGCTGCAGATGCGGCCCGAATATTATTGTAGATAGATGTTCATATCTTGAAGTTAGCGGTGCATTTACGGTCTCCGAACACACAATAGAGTGCTTTCGAATCGTCTTTTCTCATTGATGAAATTTTATTTTCTCCATGTCTCTCGCCTGAAAATGTTTGCCTTCGGTTACGAACGATGTCACAGGATAATACGGATTTATATTATTTTCAGAGTTTTACTCTACTCGTATATTAGATTGTTTTGTTTGCTATTTACGATCTTTTATGGGTTTCTAAATGTGTCTGGAGAAAACAAACCTATTTTTTTGGGGTTAACAAAATTTTCGTTGAATATGACAAAATATGCGAGTTAGCATTTACCTAATAAAATTTTTCTAGAAATGATCCGGAAAAACAAGATATTACAATAAATAAGAGGTACCAAAGACTTTGTTCAGGCATAGTAGGTACCCATCGTGGTTCACTAAGGAGGTAATTCGCTTATTAAAAAATAAAGAGTCGCTATGGCGGAAATATAAAAGATCTAAGGAGTTCTTATCTTGCAAATGTTGATGCGAAATTTAAAAAGAACCCGCAATCGTTCTGGTCCTACATCAATCTTAGGAAGTCTAATCGTACTCTGCCATCTGTTATGTATTATCAAGGTCAGGAAGTAACTAATTCCACTGACATCATAAATTTATTTGCGAAATTATTTCGAGTCCTCTATTATTCTTAGTCCTTATGTACCTATTTCTAGTCGTGGTTGCAATTCTTACCCTATCTAATTATCTAAAATAATACCTAAAGCTGTCGAGAAAGCCTGAAAAAAATTGAAGGCCAAATTCACGGCTGGTACTGATTTCATTCCTTCGTCTGTCGTAGGGAATTGTGCTTGAGCGTTTATTGAGCCTTTGTCCGTAATTTTTAACTTATGCATTCAGAAATGTATTTTTCCTGACCTATGGACGGAATCAACAATCTGTCCGATTGTTAAAAAGGATGATAGAATCAGGGTCGAAAATTATCGCTTCATAGCGATAATGTATAACTTTGTAAAGGTATTTGAGCAGGTTCTTCAGGAACAAATATCCTTTTACATATCGTCTTTTATGGTTGATCAGCAGCATGGTTTTGCTTCTGGAAAGTCAACCGTGTACTATTCCGCAGTATGTCTCAGAGCGTATTGAATCTGGCATTCAAGTCAATGTCGTTTACACAAATTTTTACAAAGTATTTGATCGATTTGATCACGGTGCCGTACTTTGGTTTTAATGACAATCTTATTAGATTTTTTGAAAGTTACCTATTAAACCGCTCTCACTATGTTGAATACCGTGGTCATAGATCTAGTAATTTTGTTGTAATGTCGGGTGTTCCTCCTGGGTCTGTTTTGGGTCCCTTACTTTTTAATGTTTTTATTAACGATATCACATGTGGGTCTACTTTATGCAGACGATTTAAAAATATTCCGGGACATACGGAATCTTGACGATTGCTCGAACGTTGAACTGGATTTCATGAAATTAAATACTTGGTGTCTTAAAAACACACTGCCTCTGAACGTAGCCCTGGGTAATGTTACGTCATTCTAAAGAAGTAAGATGCCTCTGCTGCATGATTATGGGGCCAACGGTGCTTTTCTAAGACGAGTTGACTACACTAAGGACCTAGGAGTCACATTCGACTGCAAACTCACATTTGTCAATCATATTAATGAGATCTTACCGAACGCTGGCCTTTCTAGTGAGATGTAGTCATGAATTTCAGTCGATCCAGATCATAAGCAAGTTATATTATTCTCTTGTATGAAGTAAATTGGCATGCGCCTTAATTATCTGGCATCCGTGTTACTATGTACACTGTGAAAAATTTTAAAAAACTGACTATCGCTTCTTGGGATTCTTAAGCTTGTTAGGTTTTATCTACTGGGTACTATACCTCGCGAAAGCCTATTGACAAGATTTAATTTCACAACTCTTTAAAAGCGCAATAGCGGGGCTAGTGTACTTTTTTATAGAAATTGGTTAATAACAAGATTTTGGCAACTGACTCGCGAGTTCATTTTCATGTTCCAAGATTAACTATTTCCAGTATTTTTCTATTTGCCGAAACCAAGAACTAATGTATTACAATTCTCCCCATTATACTCGATGTGTTCCCTTTATGGTTATCTGAAAGACAAATTTAATATAATTTAATGCAATTATTTTGTTGTTATGTTTTGCTTATTTTACTGTCTATATTATGTATATAATTTTAGGATTTATGTAACTCTGTTCTTTTTCCAGCCTATTAATAGAGGCTCTGGTTCTGTAGGGCAGTGTAAATAAATAAATAAATAAATAAATAATTAACAAGTCGTTAGCTTATACAGGCTGACCCATAACTTCCTAGCTGATTTTAAAAACCAATAATTTTTGCCATTGGTGATTTATTTTCATTTTTTTTTTCAGATTTAGAAACAACGAAAGAAGTTTGATCATGAAGAGACTCGATATTGAGCGAACAATCAAAGTTGTATCAAATGATACTATTTTACGTAACTTAACTACGCGATGCCAACAAGTTTCTATAGCTGACTTGTGACGTATACACTTATCAGGCTTTGATTTTACAGCAAAGAATACTTAGAGCATACAAGTAAGCGTGACAGAAGATCCTGGAGAACATCAACCAGACATCATTCTAATAAACTGACATTGACCCGAAAAATTGTACAATATATTTTGACGCTTCTTGGTTTATTTACATACAAAATTCAACTTGTACTATACTTGTATAATTAAGATTACCAACGATGCCAGTTTGCTGTGTGACTGCTCAAAAACTATTTTGACCATAAATGGAAAAAGGAATAAGGGAAAATTGTTCATCGACCCATAAAAAACAAACCAGAGACGTAGTTCCAGCAAGCCATGCTGTATTCGACCAGGTCATCAATACAGCTTCCAACGGAATTGTTTGGTGAATGAACAATTTTAAGACCATCCGCAATTTGACATGCACTGTCATTGTTCTGTGGGGTTATGTAAGAGAAGAGAGTTTACATCAATTAACCTAGAACCCACTACAAGCTAAAGAATAATATTCCGGTGGAAATCAGGCTCTAACAGCATATTTGAATTTATGTCATACAACATACGTAAAAAAGAGTCAGAGTTGAAAATGAGAGGCCAGTGCATGATGCTGTCTTTTGTTAATAATATGAAACAAACTCCACACAACGTAATTTTGAGCGAAGCTCGTTTTAAAATACAATGTTTTTAAAAAAGTGAATAAATTTATTAATTACCAAAAAACTTATGGTTCACTCTGTATAATATGGATGTTATATTTCTAGATACAAATGTGTTATAATAAGACGGGGTTTTTGCAATTGTTTACTTGTCTGGGTTGTAAAGTAAGTATTAATTTTAGATAATCAATATCTAGGAAAGCAAATGAGCAGAATTTTACCCTATTATCAAAAGAGAATAAATCTGCTTCACTCTGAATAACTTTTCGTAACGTATGGTTCAAAGTATTACTTATATTCGTATAGCATATGAGATTCGTTAAGTTGTTGCAATGAGAAACAGCCACTATTGCAACTGGACTCCTCCATCTGCTAAAACTAATTTAAAAATTGCATATTTTAAAACTTTAAATATTCCAAGAAACGACTTTTTACGTATAAATATTAAAAATTTTAGCTGATATAATTTATCCTCTCTTCTTATTTTAGCATGAGAAACTCCTTAAAAGAAAGTTTCACATCCAACAGTTTTTGATAGCGAATTTATTTACATTTATTCGCCGTTTCTTAAAACATTATTTTGTGCCTGATATGGCATTACTAAATGTAGCAGTAACAATGTATTCAATGATCGATGGAAATTTGTTTAATAAATTAATCGTTCAATATCGGTATATGAAGGTTGAAAATATTTTTTTCACAACTACTAAGTCATGTATCGATTATCGCTTGTGGGTAATATACATGAGGAATATAATAATCAACGACCAATTGTGAAATTATTTCTATCACTTCTTTGTTAGTTTCGGCCTGAAGCCAATTTGAATTCAAACAGCAAAACCCCGCTAATGCATTGATCAACTCATGAAAGCCATATTTACAAACGAATTTTACCACACTTTAGTTGAAGTGAAATTTCGCTTACACAAGAATTAATAGTCCATCGGTCATCACGTTAAGCAATGATAGTAAAATATTTGATAAACCTAAAACATTTTCCCAAAACAACACAAAACGGCACATTTACTGCATTTGAAACATGATTTTATGAACCTGGCCAAGGCACTAAAATTCGCAGGAGATTATTTAGGTCGTTAAAGCCTGATCTCCGCAGAACCAAGAGAGATTTGTATTTATATATTATTTTATTTATCTATAAATGAAAAAACAGATATTATAGCATTGTAGAAAGACCATAATAATAAGCAAAACTTTAATTTAAAAGTATGCACTCAGTATACATATATACATAGAAAAGCAATTAGTTCTCCGAGAAGAATAACTATCAATTATTTCCATTATCTTCAATTGAAAATTATCTGCGCCACAGATTTCAATTCGTTCCAAATTAGTTTCCGAGTGCCCAAACATTTTCTGCGCAATTTAACTAACAAGTTTGTGTTCGTTCGTAGCTAATAAATATCCACTCCGATATAAAATATAATTATCATTCGTAAACATAATATATTCGAATTTATTTTATTTATATTGTTCTTTTTAGGAGTGGGCTGATGCATTTCACAGAGTAAAAAAAAACATTATATGGTCAAAATGAAGCATAAATTCTAATAGATATTTTTCAATAATTTTTGATTTATTCTACATGTTTGAATTGTATCAAAACTGTATTTTTTCAAAAACAGCATCGAGTATCAGTCACTCAAGACAAAATATTTAAAAGGCATGATTACCGGCGATAAATTTTGTCTTACGAGTTTGAAGGCAGATGAAAATATGACAGAGATAGGGAAGAGCAAAGACCAAAAAAAGCATGTTAAAGGAAATCCAAAAACAATGACCACTTTACCGCTTTTTGCAATTATGGTGCATCAAGAATTCCTCTCGAAGGTTCCAATGATTAGTAGGGTAAATTAGTGAGCTTTTGTGTCATTTGGGCAAGGTCGTCCCCAGAAAATAATTAGAAATGAGGCACAACAGTTGGCTCTTGTACTACGAGAATGCACCAGTTCACATTTGACTTAATTTGTGAGTTTGTGGCCAAAAACTCAACCAGTATCATTCTACAAGCACCGTGTAAGTCTGATTTTACACCACGTGATTTTTCTTTTGTTGTTAATTTTCAAATTGCCATTTTGAGGATATTTTTTGAGACCATTGGAGCAATGAAAAAGCTCGTTCGCGTTGGGTGTGAATACTGGTGGGATAATTTGAAGGGAACAAAATAGATATTGAAGAATAAATAACATTTTAGGTGGAGATGGTAAAATCAACTGAAATCTTAGAAAATGTTATAAGGAGTTGGACAATCGTTCTTGAAGTACAGGAAATAATTCAAATAACTTTAAAAAGAAGAACAATTTCTTCTCAAGCCTTAATTGGAAATTACGAGGGCTCATCCTCATGCTTTACTCCGTTTGAAAAGTATTTACATAAAATTTTAAGCCTCAACAAGCTGTTGTGCAGTGCAGTATGTTAGTCTTAATTTGAAGCGTGTCGATCAAAGAACAGCGATAAACTACCTTTAGGAAAAAGATATAACGCCAACTCAGGTTCACGTAGGTTTGAAGCATAATTTGTTAGACCATGCTATTTCTTATGATATTGCCAAACTCAAACTGTAGTGGTGTGAATTTAAATGTGTTTGAATTTCAAACGAATAATAACATGAAGCGGAACCGATCACTCAGGAAGATATTGACAAAATTCGCGAACTTGTTCTGCAACTCTATGACATGCTAACAAAATATTTTGATACAAAAAAGTTATCTGCACGATATCACAAAGGTGCAGTTGAGTTTACAGAAAATTCACAATTCCTTCGCGATAGATTCGTAACGATGGATGAAACATAGAGCAATGTGCTGGTGTCCGCTGAATAGGTTGTGACCTCCGTCTTTTGGAAGTTGAAGGGGTAATTTTCGTTAATAAGTTAAAAGAAATGGCATACAACAACTTATATCGAAATTGCGGAACGTAAAGTAAAATGCACACGAATGTTAACAAAAGGTGTGCTAGTCTTTTCCATCACATATTTTGTCTTAACATGGTTTCTAAAAAGCCATAGAAATGTTGGAGTACTGTTGTGAAAAGTGTATAGGGATTAGATGCAATTCTATAGAAAAAAAGGTACAGATTTTGTCCAGTTCTTATTCTAAATAATTGAGGATGGAGCATAGGGATTTACCAGAAATCTGTAGCTTAGAGGCTAGATTTATTTTTTAGGTTATATATATATATATATATATATATATATATATATATATATATATATATATATATATATATATATATATATATATGTTTATGCGGCTTTTACGGATTCCTCCTTACATATATACGCCATCCGGCAGGAGGTCGGCGAAGTGTTGCATGCTTGTTTCCGATCTGTCCTTTACACAGACAGGTACATGTCGGTACCCTGATGAGTCTAACAGAGACGAAACATGTACCTCTGCCGTATCACTGTGACGGAGAGGGTAAGTTTTGACTTTCTTCTCGGTATGGTGGTACAGGTAGGCCATCATCTCGATGATGGTAGAATAGGATAAATTGTATTCTGTAGCAATTTGTTCAAACTGTGCAACCTCTAATACGGAAAGGATATGACTGGAACGAAGTTTCCATTTACTGTTCGCATTTTACTTCATATATATATATATATATATATATATATATATATATATATATATATATATATATATATACATAGAAATCCTTTCTCAAGTTATAAAGTTTGAAAATCCGTACATAGATTTTTGTGCCAAATATAACTTTTGATCACAAAGTCAAGAACTACATCATTCCAAATTTTTGAATACCAGAATTACTATTCCATATAAGTTTCCTGAGGGACCCTTTAAAATCAAACAGTTTTATTATTTATGTCGTAAATTTTTTATCCAAATCTTTCGATTAGTCAGGTCCGACATAGTGACTAAGAAAAATGCCACTCGGGGTAATAATAATGTCTCCATCAGCTAATACGAGGTTCATCAAAATGATTTAGAGCGCTCTGTGGGGATCTGCAGTGAGACATCCGAAACATCCCCCCAGAGGCCTATTTTTTACCAGAGCTTAGGGGTGCCTTTAACACTTTTGCAAAAAGTCTCCCCTAAAAGGTTTAGAATTAGGAATGGGGGACCGAATAATGTGTCTGTATTTTTCTTTTACCAAGAAAAACCTTTTTGTGGGTGTTATCGGTGGCTTAAGACTAAAATAAAACAAAGCGCCAAGGAAATTGTATTAAATAGTTAATAGAGAGAAAGAGGTAAAACGTTGGAAATAATTTCAACTTACCATGAAGTAAGTTTAACATTTTTTTATGTGGCAATCGGAAAATTTGTAATGTCATCTTCTCTGTGATAGTATGACACGGTAGCTGCTTTAATTATAAATTTTCTTCAATTTTGTGTGGTCGTCGCGTATAGAAATCTATTTATAGCTGAATATGATGGATAATTTTCAAAATAATCTTAGCGACCTATGAAAAAAAAAATATGGTCAATGCTTTGGCATGAAGGACATTTCTCAGCAAAATAATATACGGTAAAAAGAACCTATGTCAGTGTGACATTTCTGGCTACAATATAAACATTAATCTTGTCATTGTGGAGGGCAGTAACAAAGTTTTGATCATATTTTATGAACAGAAATTTGCAAATCTGTGAGAGAATAAATACTATTGATGAACTTCGATTATCGAGGTCATATAGCGTGTACAGTAAATATCTACTAATCTATCGGGAGTATATAGGAGAGATTAAAATAAAACTAGAACTTCCTCTAAATTTTTTCCTAAAATTGAAAAAAAAAACGACCGGTTTCGAGATAATTGCGCAACCTATTTAAAATATAACACTACAATAAAAAAATATTGGTCAAGCGAGTATCGGAACCGCATTATGTTAGGATTAAGTAGACGCTATTGCGGTTGTTAGTTTTTTCTGCAGCTTCGTTGCATGTCTATCTTTGAGTTAATGGAGTATGACACTCTGAATAAATAATATTAATAAATAAAATTGTGAAGGCATATCCAATAATGATAATACTTCGACGAATAACAGAAAAAACGCTACTAGACAGAGAAAGAAGCGATAACATTAGGCAATCATGCAACACAGACTGTATTAATGAGTGGGTCCTACAGCGTAAGACACAATGGAACAAACACATAAGCCAAATGACAGAGGATAGACTGGTAAGGATCGCACGAGATAAATCGCCTAGTGGTACACGCAGTAGAGGTCGACCACGGAAAAGGTGGAACGATAATTTAAGTCCAGAATGAGGAAAATCGAAGAAGGAACAGTTCAGGGATCTATTATAGAAGGTAGAAGAAGAAGAAGATATCCAATAATATCTCATACAGTGAAATAAACAAAAAAATTGTCCGTACTTTAACAGAGGAGAAGGTACCCTCAATTTTTTTAGGTTCTCCAGGTCTGGAAAATGGAAAACTGAGGAACTTATAAGGCTATGATTCTATTGAGTTCTTTTTGGTGGTTCGTAAGTTAGGTTAGTCGCGAGGATCTTGAGATCAGTGTGTTGGCTACTAAATGTAACTCTGATAGATAGTGAAGTGATTCGGCGTTCAAGCATCTGTTTGTGTGTATGGGTTTTCTGCAGATCGTAGACCTAAGCATCGATTATATGATCGAAGGTTTTCGAATATCCCGTGTGTGTGTGCTGAATCCTTCTCAGGACTGTAAAGTAAGGCAGCTGACGTTTAGATCAAATCTCATTCACCATTTTCAAAGTTCAACTGACGCTTGCGAGTCGGGTGCTGTCGGCCCGAGTGTACGTGGGCGCATTCATTGGCTGGATGGTTCTGGCCAGTCCGATTGCGCGCCCTGCTGCGTGTCATCGGCCCTGTTTGGAGTCATGTTGTGGAGTTGTGATCCGTTTTCCCACTACTTACAACTGCTTGATGTTACGAACGCAGGTTTTTCCAAGTATTAGGCAATCGCTGACTATCATCTCTGCTATCTAAGTTATTCGGCCTCTTTGCAATTTCGATGGCTTCCCTTATAACTTTTGTGGACAGGTTTTCACATCTCGATAGCAACAAAAATGTTATCGAAACGTGAAAACCTTTTTTACATCCGAAAATTCGCAAGTTCTTCCACCTGTCCACTTGTAGTAACATTAACGATATTAAACTTTTTCACAAAGTTTTATTTCCAGTGTTCATAAAAAACAGTTTTGACATTAGATGTAAGTATTTTGTATCTTAAATAAATGTTTAACGTTCTTGGTAGGCGAAACAAGAGAGTTCGAGTATTTATTTAACTTTATTGCTATTTTGTGGGAAAATGGTAAAATTAACGGAACGTGAAAGAATTGTAATATCATGCACAATCGGTTTTAGAGATAGAACGCGCACACAAACAGAGGTGGTTGAGTTACTCAATGCAATTCACTATATAAGTTCAAGCATGGTAAGTTGAGGTAAAGTTCCGAGAATATGGACATGTACGGAGTATCAAGAAATCAGGTTGACCCTCAGCAACAGATGAATATTAGCTTAATATTCTGTTGACAGCTTAAGATAATCCTCGGTCCACACTCATGGAAACAGCTTCACATTTTAATGTAGCAAATTCTAATGTGCACAAAATAATGAAAAATGAGAAATGTAACCCCTAAAAAATATTAAACATATCTTCAGGAGTTGTAGGAAGATGCAACATGCAACAATTATGCAATGGTAACGATTATTTTGAAAAAATAATTGTTTTTGTGATGAGGCAATATTATTTTTAAATAGCCATGTTAATAGACAAAACTGTCGCTATTGGGCAACTGAAAATCCTCATTGGTTCACAGCAGTTAACAACCAAAATTCTCAAAAAATGAATGTGTGGTGCGGTATAGTTGATGAAAGAGCCCTAGGTCCTCATTTTGTTGACGGTATCCTCACTGATGCGAGATATTTACATTTTCTTCAAAATGACCTCATTCCTACACTAATAACTTTGTATCCAGACCCACAAAAATTCGATATGGAGCGCCGGCCCACTACTTTTCTCTTGGTCGTGCTTATTTGAATGAGGTTTTTCCGAATCGTTGGATAGGCAGAAGAGCGGCAATTAAGTGACCAGTCAGATCACCAAATTTGACCCCCCCTGATTATTTGTCATGGAGGATACTTAAAAACTAAATGATATTTGACCCAGTCCGAAAATTTAAAAGTCCTTAAAGTTCGAGTCATCCAAGAAGTACAAAACATAACCGCAGATGTCATCGACAATGTTTAAAAATTCATCGGGTTGGCTATTGTCAGATTATTAACATCCAGTCTGAACATTTAATTTAGATGGTACCAAAGATTTCTTTATATATTACAGTCATTTTTTGCTGACAATTTCATTATGTAACCAACATCAATATTTACATTGACGTATGTAAAAAAAATATCGATGATGTCATAGCTCCTTCTTGAGTTGCTCTGTATATTTCGGTATAACACAAAAACCTCCAAACTAAAAATAAAACTCGACACGTGCGAGCTTCTTTCCAAACAAGTACCCATTTAGTTTATATTGAGTTTATCTGCTACTTTACAGAAGCACTGTATTTATGTACACCGATACCTTTAACATAATTATATAAAGGATAGGCAACAGAAAACCATAAGTATATAAGTTTTTCTATAAAAATTTATGAGAATGGACACTTTTTGAGAACTTCGACTTACTATTATATCGGTTATTCAATAAAGGTTTAGAGGAATTAAACCATGAGGACTGAAATGATAATGGAGTATAGATAATAGCACCTAATTGGTATCGATTCGACTGATGCAAATTCTAGCTCATCAAACTTTAAAATGCGCTGTTTAAATATTCCGGCTCATTTCCTTTAATGCCTAACATTGTGGTATCAGATTATAATGCAGTTTAGTTTCACGGGGATTAGTTATTTAATTAATTAATAATTACTCTGTTATTAACATAGCTGGTTATCTATTTAAAAAAAAAAACATATTTTCTCTACATTGTAAAACTCATAATAGGCACCTTATTATATTCTTTACAATTAAAAATTATACCAATTGGCTTTTCGATTTAGATCTATATTTTAAAACAAGTTATACTAATTTTAATTGTACAAGATAAAGTTTCATGTTTTGCAACTAATACAAAAATTAGTATCAGAAAGCAAAATTTCTTAAATTCAGAATAGTTTTAACTCAGATTAAAGTATTTTTTCAGAGTAATAAATTAATGATTTTAAAATTTTTTGCTTTCTTATATCGCCACCAACCGAAAGTAAAATGGCTGGGTTAAACCCACACGGGGTATACTGCAGTGATAACCTATAGGTACGTTGTATGGTGGACAAAAGCCATTCAGCGGTAGGCCACCCTGGAGCTCTGTAAACTCTGGCCTGCCTATGCATCACAGGAGCCATGGAAACCTTACATAGCTGAGGTGGGGATAGGGGTATACAGGCTGCAAGAAAACAAGGTTTGGTTAACTGGACCTGCCTTCGGACAAATCATAGCAGTGGAACCATGCTAAGAGCCTATAACTTTGACAGGCTTTACATCATTCGGGTTGACTAGAAGATAGGATCCAATCGATCACTAAGTCAGCCAGAAAACATTGTCTGATTTCCACGGCATTCCAGGTATCTAAAAAATAACGAGGGGGTACAGGAGCAGGACCGTTCTGATCTTCTCTGTATTATCTTCAAAACCTTATCGCTCAGGCAAAATATAATACGGTTACTATTGCGAGGGAACCAGTATACAAGGGTATTCTTAACAATGAACCAACTTGGAAGACCGGAATCAGTATCTGGCATTACTAAGACCCACTGGAACTACATTGCGGGCCACAAGCGCAACAAACCATCTGGTAAACTAAGCCGTAAAAATCTACGTTTAGTAGACAGTTGACAGGAATAATAACCGGTAACTGCAGCTTAAATAAGCATCTTCACACAAGGGGCATCTATCAGGACGTATAATGAAGAGGACGATTCAGCTTCATACATCAAGTGTGAATGCGAAGCTCTAACGTATTTGAAACACCTTTAAGGATCGGTTTATATCCAGAGGATAATTTACTGAACTGAATGCTACACTTGATAATGGCAACCAACTTGTTTACATAGAACAGATATAACTGATAGATAAGTATCAAGAACTACTAAGATCTTTAACAAAATCATCAATTAAAGTATATAATCTAACAAAAACAAACCGTTTGATCTATAATTATAACTATGATTGCTTATTACTAAATTTCACGTAATTTAAATACTTCTATTTTGCGAAAAATAAAAGTTAACAAAACAAAAATATTCCCCGCGGCGACATGAATCTTACTCGTGCACTGGAAAAATTGTCTTTGAAAGTGTCGACACCATTCGTTTTCATTAGAAAGATTTCTTGGTTCAGTCTCGCGCAAGTTGGATTACCGCTCAGCCCCTTCTCACTTTTTTTCGGATATGCCGGCTTAGGGCTCGAAGCCCATGGGAAATTTTCTCCTAGTCGAAAAAATATCGAATTAAAATGCCGCTGTGTGTCGTGCTGGAAAAGGTTAAGGCAATCAATGAGAAAAGCACATAAATAGAAGATCAATTTCAAATATAAACTAGATTTTTATGTACGCCAACAACTTTTGCGTTTATTGTTGTAAATGAAATAGAAAGTAAATTACCAGTAAAACGAAATCTGTTATTTCATAGTGTTGGCATTAGTATAACTTTAATAAACATTTATTTATTTAATTAATAGAGTATCTACAGCGGGTAAGCCAATTACGAAAACTGTCCTTAACATTAAAACATCGCACCAATAGTCCAACCAATTTTGTAGTTAAATTAAGTCTGATCCTGAGAAGGAAACAACTTATGGTTAATACTATCAATATACTAACTTAAAGAAATATTATTTCCAGCTACTTCAACATTATTTACCAAAAATGGAAGTGGCGACAATAGGTATGGACTATTTATTTCGTTTCTTAAATTCTTAAATTTAAATATATATATATAAATATATATATATATATATATATATATATATATATATATATATATATATATATATATATATATATATATATATATAAATAAAGTTCTTGTCCGTGTAATATAAAAACAGAAATAAAATAAAATCTTTGGCATAGCGAACATGAAATGTATCAATCTGTACTATTCTCATGTTAAAAAGTGCGGAGCATTCCAAAGTATGGAAAGACTCCGGGTCCGACAGATGACGACGAGTCCCATATTAGGACGAAACAGCGCTGTCGCGATCTGTCGGACCCGGAGTCTTTCCATACTTTGGAATGCTCCGCACTTTCTAACATGAGAATAGTACAGATTGATACATTTCACGTCCGCTATGCCAAAGATTTTATTTTATTTCTGTTTATATATATATATATATATATATATATATATATATATATATATATATATATATATATATATATATATATATATATATATATATATATACCAAATATATCCTGTTTCGAAAAGAAGTCCATTAAATATATTCAATAAATTCAGGTGATTGTAACTCTGATTGGGTTAGTACCAAGATCTTTTAAAAAACCCTTAAATTTTTGGCTGTGGTGACCATTGAAACCCACTATCATGCGAGCTTCATTAATTTTATTAAGTTATGTATTCATTGAAATTTAATGAACTATGAAATAACACCCAAAATTCTTGTGACAAGATATCCGCTGTAGCATTGTCATTAATAGAGTTAGCTTGATTAAGAATATTCTTATTAAGAAAAAAAGACATTGACGAGTTTATCCTATTGTTAAAAAAACAAATATTCTACATCATTTGACCACCCTATTCAGATCCTTCTGCAGATAAGTAAAATCACCAGCAATCAATACACCCCCAAAAAGTTTCAAGTCATCAGCAAAATTAATGCTTTGCTGCCTTTCATCGCGCTGCATATATTATTAAAAGCAATCAAAAACAAAAGAGGTCCCGGGTTAGATCACTGATGAACACCAGAAGTGTTTTTACATACATATGATTTGGCCCTCTTTATTTCAATATACCGATTTTTATCGGTTAGGTATGAGGCATTCATATTTGCTAGATTTTCTGTGACATTTATTTGAATTTTATTATAATGGTATTTTTTACTCTGCTTTTTTATCAAAATATTTAGGAATGTATGGCGTAAAAGTAAGTAAGTTACTTAATGTAAATCTATCATTGTATAAAACTACACACACATACTTCTGTGGATTTTTTAGGACTGTACAAGCAAGGGTTTTTGGGTTAAATTGTGCAAAACGATACGGTTTTTTTGAAATCGTGATTTTTCAGGATGCAATTTAGAAAACTAATAAATTTTGCCATAATAACATTTTATAAAATTTTTGTGGGTATTGAACCTCACAAGATATTTACAATAAAAGTAAATGATGATACTATAGTAACCTGAAGGACGAATGTCAACTAGAATTCACTCAAAAGTCCACAATCTATACTATGGTAGGTTTGTCTAAGGAAAACATCTTTCAAAATCTGATCAACAGGTCAAATCTGATAAAAGGAATATATCTCTGAAACCGATGCCCAATTGGTTAGATCATCAGCTTCTTCGCCAGATCGTTGGGGTGTGTTATTAGTCTTACTTCGTATTTTTGTATAGGTCTTTTTACTTCTTTGACAGTTGTGAGATGGAGGTCGTGGCTATGATGCACTTTGGTATTATCTGGAGTACTTTTGATTGGAACCCCTGCAGTATATCAATGTTGGAATTAACTGCAGTTCCCATAACTGGATAGGCCCAAAAATTGTTTTGAATGCAAGGATCTTGTTGTCCAGAGACAATTTTAACTTTCAATAATTCAGTAAAGCTTATTTAGTTTAAGACCTATTTCTTTTAACGAAAATGTATTTTTTCTTGGTTATTCAAGAATCAAAATGCGTACCAATATATTTAACATCGCTCTGTTGACGTAACTTAGTGATCTATTAATACGGTTGTGTCATCAGCGTAAGTTGCTGTAATCACATCTGGGGAGGCGGGAAGATCAGCAGTAAATATTATGTAGAAGATAGGCCCAAGAACGCTACCTTGAGGGACGCTACACCTGATCGGGTAAATGAGTCAAGAATTTTGCCGAAATGCAAGAATAGCATAATAAACAAGCAGTTTTATTTATAATAGATAGATAAACCTAAATTAAAATGAACAGTGGTAGTCACCATTAACATAAAAAACATCAGAAATAAGGTTTGAATCAATGGTGTTCATAGTCTATTGTACCACACCTTAACAGGACACTTTTAGATAGACAATATTATCATTATAGAATGAACTTGACTGAGATCGTATTTTTCAATCAGTGCAATTTTCAGCGATTCAAATAAAAGATAAATCGTCATTTTGGCGATATTTGGCCTCTCGATAGTTTCCCGATTGATGATGTTTTTTTTTTTTTTTTTTTTTAATTTCGTGACCCTGGACATTCGTGTGATAATTTATTATAAGAAAAAAAGACCCTTCCAGTTTCGACCCAATCCGCTGTCTTCTAAATGTAAAATACCCAAATTTGTATTTTAAATAAGTTAGAATGGGAATTTAAGAAATTCGTGAGACGGCCAAAATTACTTTCTTTGAATAAAAATTACATTTAATTACCAACGTTATTGCCACCTGAAAGTTAACTATATAAAAAAAAGAAATTTAGATATTGTCTCCTGAAATTAATAGGGTTAAAAGGATTATTCCGTTTCTATCCCCTTTCATGCGTACAGGTCAATTTAGACTAAAATAAAATATAGATTTGTTAAACTGCACCATTTGCGAGGGACAATAAAAAAGTTTTGTTTTTCACGTCTTCATTCCATCAGAAAAAAATTAGTTCTGTAGTTTTTCACAATGGACATCAATACTTTCTTTTTCTAGGACGCCCTTCAATTGCATACTTTCATAATTTCTGTGCGTCTAGTATACTAAACTGTAGATTGTCGTTAAGGCTTTTTGTGCCCCCCCCCCCCTACAGCACTTTAATAAGTGTCGCTAATCTACTGTAAGTCCGGGATATTTAGACTTAGAGGAAATCCATTATTTTTTTGGAGGGTAAGAGCTTTATTTATGCGGTTCGCAAGGTGACATCATCCAGTAATTTAGGTGCCAGTGCCATACTTTCGCATAGTAGGTGCTTCGCTGTTTCGACTATACGATCGCAAAAACGGTAAGTCTCGTTCTTAGCTTTGCCAATTTCTTTGAGATGGTATCTCAGAGAGCAGTGTTCTATGAAGACGTTCGTTATAACTGAATAACTTTTTGGAAGATCGAGAAGCATTCCTACATCCTTTGGCGATGAAACTATAAATTTTTCTGATTGTACACTAGAAGCAAATTTTAAAAAAGCACGACACCTAAAGAATTTGCAAAAAAAAGAAATAAATGAAATGGAGGATTTTTTGTAAAAAGGAACTTGACAAATTATAGAAAATGTTACATCGCCGCAAAGAACAAGGATTTTTGCCTGACAGCCTAAAAATTTGGGTATAATGTACTTTTTATTCCCAAAGAAAAGAAAATATGAATAAATTCATCGAATATACGACCACCCTGGATTAAGTAACGTACTGTGGAAATTTTGCTCTAATTTAACCATTACTATTTTACTCACCATTTTCAAACTTGCCTTACATAAACTTGAGTTTGTCGCAACTCGAATAAAAAAGTTTAAAAAAATAGAGTTTTAGTTTAAGGAATATTGATTAACAACTGTAGTAAATTTACATTGTCCTTATTTGTTAATAATCGTAGCAATTCGACTATATCAGCGTTTTATTGGGCTGCAAAGAAATCGACTTAAAACATCCTAAATTTATAAATTACAGACTTTCACTTGAACGAACCAATTTATATTTTCTTGTGGATATGGTGACTCCGATTAGCATTTTTTATATCTCCGTTATCGTCTTTAAAATTCAGAGTGCCTGCTTTGACCCAAAATTTTTGGATTATCCGAATATCAAGGGATGCCGTTTAACGATCATACTAGCTGGGAAATACACGCATAATTTTCCACATAGCGTCGGAACGCCAGACTCTGATCCTTCGGGATAATTTCGTGAATATAAACCCGTTTAAAATAATGGGATATAACATAAAAGTGAGACCTTATTATAATTTATACCTCAACCACAGAGTGGCCAAGATTATCAACTGTTTTGGGAGTCTATTGGTTCAAATGATAAAAAACTGATGGGCCAAGAAAATGTGAATGTACTCTCAGGTGAGACGCTGTCTCGAGAAGCTGGCAGTAAGACTGTGAATAAGAATATAAATAGTTAGTATCTGAAGAAATGAGGAAAAGATTATATGCACATACTTAATGATATTCAAGAAAATTAGCATTTTTTGTTTTACTAATTGTAGTTCAATCAAGAATAAATCCAAATAAAAATTAATTAAAAATTTAATCCGATCGGTTGAGTATTAAGCAATATCGTAAATTCTGAAAAGTAATTGAGAGTTAGCCGGAGAGTCCTGTGTACAACATCCCACGAAGATAATTAGAAAAAGATTAACTTTTAAACTTTAAAGTAACTTCAAAATTATATTTGCGAGATAAATTTATATTAAGTCTATCACGCCATATTAGATGAAATTTGTCTAAGAACTTATCCAAATTTTACTTTGGGGGTTTTACTGAATTAAAGATTATTATATTAAAAAGAAAAATTCTTAGTGAATATCACAGCTGCAGCGATTTGCGATTACTATATAAAATTAATCTATTAGTAACCGAAAAACTTAGGATTCATAAAGTTTCTTGATCTAAGCAAGATTGCATTTTATTCGGAAAAATGCTAAAAAATTAAAATAAATAATTGCATGGTATTGAAAACTTATCTAGGGTGATTTGTGAAAGGTCAATTACGCCCATTGCGTACATTACTTTATATTTATATATTTTGAAAAATCCTTATTTTGCTATCTTGGTTACTAAGGTCATCCCGATGACGTGAACACACCAAAGAATGGTGCCAAACAATGGGACTAAATGTCAACCCCACCAAAACCACGTTAGTAGCTTTTACAAGGAAAAGAAACCTAAACTTGGAAACCATCAAAACGATGGGTGGGAGTTAAATGTTTAGGCCTGATCCTAGATAATAAACTATATATTATTTATATATTTATATATATATATATATATATATATATATATATATATATATATATATATATATATCTGCAAGAAATTAGATAAGCGAAGATATTTCTTGGGAACTAGAACCAGACGAGATTTTAGAAATGTATAAGCCTAAGTAAGCAAAAACTAACTTAGAGTTCTAACAGGAATCCTGACAGGGTATTGTCACCTGAAAGAACACCTCAATAAACTCGGAATGGTACAGAGAGAAGTGTGCAGATTTTGCTAGGAAGAGGATGAAACCTCTATCCACATCCCTTCAGATTACAACAGTTTATAAAACCCTACAATGAGGTTCTTGGGAGCACATCAAGTAGAAGAAGGGGAGCCACCTACTTCAAAGCCATTAAACATTCTAAAGTTCCTAAAAGAAATAAGATAGAAAAACCTGCTCTAGTCGGCAAGGTATCCCTAATGACTTGGCAGTAGAAGGGGAACACATTAGATCTGTTAGGTCGCAGTATATTCATCACTATCCTCACATACATACATACCAAAGTTATCACATTGTTTTCCAATAGAACACATATGGCGAAGAGTATCAAGACTGGCAGATCAATGGCATAGCATGCAAAAAATCAACTTCAAGCTAAAATAAATTACATTAAACATTTTTTGATTCCGTAATTTTTTTGTCAGTCTATTATTCAATGTCACCTAGTACATCATGGGAATTCTAAATAAATAAAAACGAAATAAATTATGTCAAAGCAATAATTCAAGTCGATTATATAAATCGAACATAATCCAACTAATCATTTGGGTAAGTTATTTAATCGTTTCCGATTATTTCATTTACAAACTTAATAAATTATAATTGAAATTATTGGAAAAAACGATCATTTACATAAATTAAGTAGACAAAAGGAGTTATTAGAACACAAATCTTTTAAGTCTATAAATATTTTGGAATGGGAATGTAGATTAACAAAATAATTAATTGACATGCTTACCTTTAAAGATATTTGTAGCATGGACAAAATTGCTTTGGGAGCCAGTAGTTTCTTAAGTAATTGTATTTTCATGACTAAATTTGGTTTGACAATATTTTATTATAAACA
This sequence comes from Diaprepes abbreviatus, assembly GCA_034092305.1. NCBI lineage: Eukaryota > Metazoa > Arthropoda > Insecta > Coleoptera > Curculionidae > Diaprepes > Diaprepes abbreviatus. The sequence goes on from JASJET010000028.1 coordinate 15,862,687, forward strand.
GGGATAATAAACATAGAAGTCGAGTTCGCAAACAGTGCATGTTGATGTATTTTAAACCAATCAATGAATGAATAAAACTGCAGCAAACATTTATGTTTGTATGTATCTTACAAAGATCGGGAACAATTTAGAGCAGGCGCACATACGCTAACAGATTTAAAAAGGTAAATATGATGAACATGTAGATAACGCATATTTTTCAAACTATATATCATTCACGTAAATCACTGAATGTGCATCATCAATTTCGGCTGCGTCTGGAAATTTTGATATAGAGCATGACTCAAGATCTGACAGATTGATGAGGTAATTACTAACTGCAAATACTGGGGTTATAAGAAAGCTATTGGTAGAAAACAAACCTTTAAAATATCGTAAGATACGGGAAATATTTCAGTTAAGTACTTCGACTATTTAGCGCATTCTTTATGACCATTATCAAATAGAGAAAATTTGTTTCTTTGAAATGAAGAAAAAAATGGTTGCAATTTTTTTCATGAACTTAAGTATTTTGGCGTCTGTTATAAGTAAAAGACAGATTCCTGGCATATAGAATGGCTCTTTGAAAAATTGGAAACTCGATATTTAGTTCCTATATTTTTATAACCTGGAAGAGACTACAGATAATAATCAAACAAATATACAAACTAAATTCATCCTCTCTAAACTCCAGATTTAGCGTCCTGTATTTGCAATTTTTCCTTAAATGAAGAAGAGTCTAAAGGGTCGAAGTTTTTCAAATGACGTTCAATAAATTAGGGCATTTCAAGAGATATACATTAGCTTTTCCGGGTATTTGTGAAAAAATATTTCTAGCACCTTGTTTTCACGTGTGTAAGACTGTGTAAACTTAATCCCGTAGAAATATGTAGTTATATGGAAATTAGTATTTCATCTACTCAATTATAGGGCTATTTGTTCTCAAATGAGAATTTCGTTTGACCAGATAAAAAACTTCTGTTTATTTAAGATGTTACTCTAAATAAATTAAAGGTAAGGTAATCAATTTTCCCCTTGCAAGAAATTCCATACAAATAATCATTTCTTAAATTACTTTTCTCTGTTTATTATCAAAAAATCAACTTGTCAAGAACAAAACAACACAACATCACGAAAACTCCTCGGCACATTTCCATCGGTCTAGCAAAAACCATCACCTGTCCTGCCCTAATCCCACAATCACCATTTGCATGTGCTCAAACGTCATTTCGTTCCCGTTATCGGGCACATCGCCTTTTGTTTTGCGACACATTGATTTAAATTATATTGGAGGAGTGCTGCTTTTTGTTGAACCCTCAGTGCTTCCGGCGGCAATAAAAGGATATGAGGTCACGACCGTAGCACCTGCGCAAAGAAAAAAAAACAACGTATCTTTGTTTGTATCGTAATTGGTTATTTCGAAAAGGTTTTCTTAATATTTTTCATTTAAAAGAGTAAGTTTTACCCTATTTCGTTTTTCTGTATATTATTGGACACTTCAGTTCTGCGCTAATTTGAGTATCGGGCTTTTTAGCTAGAAATCTGATGCCATAATACTATTTAACAGGCGAATCTTAATATTATGTAACATATGACCTTTTAAAAAGCAATTACTAGAACTTGGTAAAGGTCACTTTATGAAGAAAAATACTTTCTTCAGAGGACTAAGTAGAAGCTAACTGTTTTTACTTCCCAATTTCTTAATTCTATGGCCAAGGGAAATTTATTTGTAGGGAAATGATTTTTCGTTAGATTCCAATTATTTCCTGTTATGTAAAGTTTATGCTGAGATGGAAAAATAGAATGGTGTTTCATTACTAAGCTACCAATTTGAATTTTTCATATTAATAGTCCAGTAAAACAATAACTTTTATTTTGCTATCGCAATATAAACATTGGCCTGTGCTATCTATATATCTACAACAAAAGTATTGGTACATTTACAATTTTTTATTCAATAAAAAATTAGTATATAATAAAAAGTTCAACAAAACAATGACGATTATTTTTCCTCGTTGAACGAATGAATGAATAAAAGGGCGAACCTTGATCTTCGATACCCAGGTCTCATTTGGCCCGTTGTATTCTACCATGAATGAATGAATGAATGAATGAATGAACAAGAGGTGGTGATACTAGATCATCGCTTAGGCCTCTATTGGGCCCTTTACATTTCACCATAGCTGCCGGTCATTCGAGGCTGATCGCCTTTGCGAATCCAAGCAGCCTCGTTAGTTGAGCTTGCCTAACTGCTTTCGGTAAAGTAAAATTGATTCTCCGAAATATCTCTGCCTCAGTCCGTTGAGTGCTGGGCACTCTCTGAGGACATGGTCAACAGTTTCATCCTCTTGCAAACACCATCTACACGTCGGGTCATCTTCGACACTAATTCTATGAAGATGACCCCTGAGGTGACAATGTCCTGTCAAAAATCCCACCACAATTCGCAGCTCTTTCCTTCCCAACGAGAGAAGTTAGTATGCCGTGCGCTATGCACAGTTATATGTTCCTTAGCACACCTCATTCCAGGAGCTCTTCTCAATGATTCAATAAGTTTGCTTTTCAGCAATGATTTTAATTCCCTTTTGCCAATAGCAATATCCACCATGACTCCAAGTAATTCAAGGCCGATCGCCTTTACTAAGCCAAGCAGCCCTGTAACCTGAATTTGCTGATGGTTTCAAATTATAATATTGTATCTCCAAAATATCTCTGTCAGCTTCACTAACCCCTGCTCATTTTAATCCGGTGCCAACCATATTGGGACTTGGAGTTTTTAAAAATTTCTTGCTGATTTCCTTAACAACGGTTTTTTTTATTGCGCGTCGTTTCCAGAAAAATACTTCTTTGTTTTCTTGTAGTTAATTTTCCTGTGCAGTTACTTCTAAGAGCATAAGCCACAAAATTTTTGTTTTTAAATTTCTGAATAATATATTCTACTCCTGAAGGATTTCGTTTAACTAGTTCAGCAATTTTTCTGTATGAATATTTCTCTTTATATAATCTAGTTATGACTTCTCTTTAAAAGACCCATTTTGCTATGTAATATACAGCTGACAATTGTCTAACTGCAGTAAATAAAATGCACATGAAGATGAATGTTTGGGTATTTTTCTTCCCAGCCCCCAAATGCCAACCCTGTCAAAAATGTGTGACCAATTATGGAAACTCATCTGTACAGAAATTCTCTCCACGATATGAAGCAACTGGTGTGTGCCATTGGCAACATTTGTCCTTGTCCATGGACTGCGCGAAAGGCTGGTTGAGAATAGGCCAAGAAGTTGCCAGGCTATACTTCCGACGTATTATTTGGCATATACTTCAATGTAATAAAAGAGAGGATATCAATCAATTTTATATTTGTTGAAAAATTGCAGTTCATTTCTGTTAACATAGACTGTAACAGTTCAGTGTGCCTTATGCTTATAATTTAAAAAGAATTCTAATTTTACTTTTTTACCTTATTATTTAGTTTATCGACATTTTTCCGTCTCTATATAATGATTAACTGAAATAATCAAGAACTTAGATCTACACTGTATAAATCATATTTTAAATTTTTAAGATACAGTGAAATAATTTATGTACAATTTAACCTGAAAAGAAAAAACTAAGCCCCATAAGCAACTCTTATCAAGAATGAAAGTATGAAAAATCGATATACTAATTTATCTCCTAATACTGCTCACATTCTGCCATACCCTGTCTTTAGTAAAAAAATATTTCAGGGAAACTGAGTTTTCATGTTCGACAAGATGAAAGTTATAAAACAGAGTAATAAAACAGCCTCAATTTTATAGCTATTTACTTAACGGCTAAATCTCGAAATCCACTTTTACACTACTTTTTTAAAGACTATTTTAAATGTTAAATTGCAGTAGCAATAATAATATTAGTAATTTCAAAATTATTAAAGATAAAAGAGATCTAACATAATAGCGAAATTGCAGCCTCAGTGGTATTTATAAATAATAACGACATTTCAAAATCCAATCACCGAGATTATTGCAGAAAATCATATAATGCCAATCCTAAAATTACGTCCAAATCAAATCACAGTGCGCCTGTAAACTTTCAATTCTATTTATAACATCATTGTTATTTTCTAGACCAAATATATACAATTACTATATTACAAAATAGCCGTAGAATACAATCACTGTTCTGCAAACCAAATTATTGAAATATTTATTTATGCATGAACAAAAAACATATCGGTATCAATATTTACACAATGTAGCCTTGATAATACACTATGGTTGAATTAATTTTTAGTTGACACACGGGATATTTGATAAGAATGTATTTATAGCAAAATTAAGTAAAGTTTTGATACCTAATAAGTTAACCAAAATAGTGGCGAGACCGAAAAAAAAAATGATTACCAGCACCAATATTTTATCAATCCAATCAATTAAGCAATGTATTTAAAAATAAAGCTAAGTATTATAGTTTTAGAATTGTAACTGAAGTAATTGTACAAAAAGCGTATTAAAAGGAAACACACATTCGATATAACAGATCTGATATTTACGGATTATTTCTTTCATCAAAAAATTATCTTCATATTTGATGTTAATTTCGCGACACAGTAATTAGACTTAAAATGCTCTATATGTAAGTGTCATCGGATCTGAAATATCTGGGAATAATGTAAATATAAAAAATGAAGTAAGCATATAATGGAATGAAAATAGATGCAAAATTCTACAACAAAATCTAAAGAGACTGCTCTTTCGCAGAACCTTTTTTGTCTTTTAATTTCAAAATTTTGTCTTCACCAACCTATCCACATAACATCAAGGCTTTCGCACGTCGCATGAAAACTTTCCGATACAAGTTTCATGTAAGTCTCCTAAGGAACCCTCCAAGAGCTTTCCAGGAAGTCTATGAATAAATTTTGTAAAGGATTTCGTGTAATATTTCATGAAAGATCTCAAGAAACTGACAACTGTTTCATGGAAGCATGAGACTAACTATGAAAGTTTCGTGAAACCTTCTTGCAAGTTTCTAGAAAATAACGTGCAGTCTTCCAAGAAAGGATATTGTAATTTACCTAGTAAGCAAAGTGGGTACCTAAACGTAACTTTTCAGTCAAATTTTAAGAAATGAGTTGTTATTCCATATTAATATTTTCAAGAAAGCTTTCTGTAATCATCCAGCTACCTTCTTAGAACCTTTAGTGGTAATTTACTGCAAATTTGAATGGAAGATTCCATTAAGAATTGATGAAATTATCATATAAATCTCTTATATATTTTTTTTGAAAGCCTATTGCAACCTTTTTGAATGCAAAGATATATTTTCATATTTTTTGTAAATTTTGTTAAACCTTCTAGCAAGTTCCTGGAAGATAACACAATATTTAAAGAAAAAAGTTGCAATATATCAAATAAGCAAACTTTGAAGTTTAGTGTAACTTTGCAGCATACTTTGAACTTTTTCATCCAGTCATGTCCTATTCTATATTGACTTGGGGACATGTACCCCAGATATCTCGAGTATTTAAAATACAGAGAAGGGCTATCAGGGCTTTGTCGGATCTTAACTATAGGAACTGCTGTAGGGAGGCCTTCAGGGCTCTTGGTAAACTAACCATCCTTTCTTTGTATCTACTTGAGAATCTGCTTTATATTCATAAGAATTGTCGTGTTTATGGAACTCATGCAGAAGTGCATGATTATAACACTAGATTTAAGGATAGATTAGTGCCTATGTACCAACGTGTGGAGAGGTGTCGGAGTGGCCCGGGATATTGGGGTATCAAACTTTTTAATAAAATTCCCCTAGAATTACAAAATCTACCCTATTTAAATTTTTAATATAAAATAAAACAAATTCTTGTCCAAAATGCATTTTATTCCACTGAGGAATTTATAAATTATAACTTTTAAATAATATGTTAATTAATGTAGTGTTTGTCTCTGTTTTTTTGTTTATATTGTCTAAGCAAGATATCTGTTGCTACTTTGTCTTGGCAACCTATATGTTTCTTGTATTTTTTACTTGTACACATTTTAATTTTTATACACACACTAGTTTTATTAGTACTTAAGCTATTTGATTGTATATTATTATTATTAATTGACTTGTGTAAGTACCTTTTGTGCATTGATATTAATAAATGATCTTATCTTAAGATTTCAGGGAAAGTGTTTATCATTCCAAGCGATTCTTTCAAGAAAGCTTTCCGTAATCATTCTATAACATTCTTAGAATATTGACGGATACTTTGTTGCACACTCGAATAGAAACTTCCATTGAGAATTCGTGAAATTATCGTGTAAGCCTCTCTTATAGTATATCCTTCTTGAAAGTGTTATTGAGTGATCCGTCGAGATGTCACCACTGTGCCTTGTTTACTGCTTTGAATTATAGAATCTGTTAATAGTGCACAGTTGCGAAATGATGGTTTGTACCGAAAGTAATGGCGTAGTGAGTCCCATGCTAGGACAAAACAGTGCCGTGAAAGCCTTCATAGGAACTTCCAGTAATTACCTGTCGGTGACAAATATTATGGGAAAGGTTCCGTTTAAGCTTACCATAACCTTTTAGGAAAATCTAACGTAAGTCTCTTTATAAGCTTGCCGTTAGTTTTCATGTATGTATGTATGTATGTATGTATTTATATATATATATATATATATATATATATATATATATATATATATATATTATATATATATATATATATATATATATATATATATATATATATATACATATATATATATATATATATATATATATATATATATATATATATATATATATATATATACCAATGAAAATTAACTGTAAACTTACAAAGAAACTTACGTTTGGTTTTTCTGAAAGGATACCATAAGCTTAAACGGAACTTTTACCATAATATTTGTCAAGGACATTAGGTAAATACTGGAACCTTCTATGAAAGCTTTCCAGAATCCTTTCGTGTAAGGTAATAAATATGAAGGAGAAACTTTCAGAACCTTACATGAGTCTTGTCTTACGCTTACAAACAGTCTTATGTATGCTTTTCGGAAAGGCTATCGTAAAATTAGACCTAATCTTTTCATTAGTATTTGTCACGGACATTAGGTAATGACTGGAAGATTTCACGAAAGCTTTCAGAAATGTTAGTTGAAAGATTATAGGACGCTTCCGCATAAGGTTATATAAACCAAGCAGAAACTTTCAGAAACTCACGTGGGTCTTGAAGTAAGCTTACAAAATATCTTACGTTATGCTTTCCTGAAAGGTTATAGGAAGCTTAGACGGAGTCTTCCCGTTATAATTTGTTGCAGACATTTAGTCAGTACCGCAGGAGTCAACAAAAGCTTTTTGTAAGGTTTCAAAACTTTATCGAAATCTTGCTGAAATCCTACAGCAATATTTCCTGCTATATTTGTAAACGGAAACAACATGTCTACAATCGAATCTGTTTGGTCTTATACTAAAATTGAAGACGTATCTGCTCGACTTATCCGCATCCCACATACAGTAACTGCTGAAAATGTCAGATTGAAACCTATTTCACCGTTCAATGGTAAAACAGGACCTCGTTCAGTATAATATAGCTTTAAATATTCGAAATTGATATAATAATGGATATTAGTTTTGTTCTATTGATAAGAGCTTCGAAAATTATGATAGTTTATAACAATAAGTTAAATATGATATTTTTGCAAATATACAATCATGTTTTTTATTTTGATGATAATTGTCATTTCTTGTAGTTTCTGCGTATCTTGCTTTATACCTATTTATTATATATAATAAATTTAATATAAGTTGGCTGAGGCTCACTTTATGTTCAGTATTAACCAATATCATTATACATAAAGCTTTATTTCATAGGAAATATTTCTACGATAACCCATCACGCGTCTGGATATGCCCTTTTCACGGTTAAGAAACGTTGCAAGTTTTAAATCACGTCATAAAATTTTTATCCCCTTCTATAACAAAAACTTTCAACAACCCTATCTATTGAAGTGTAAAAGACGCTATGGCGGATGACAACACATAGCGGACAATAGCGTTTCTCCCAAATATGTGTAACGACGTGTCGTGTTCGTCACAAAAGGCTAGCAAACTGGTGCGCCCCATAAACTTTCATATCTGGCTAGAAGCGAGCCCGATTGATCTTTGCAGCACTCCACTCACAAATAACGGGATTCGTAAAAGGTGAATAGATATAAAAGGGATTTTCTGACCCGGGGACAAAGTTATTTTTCTAGGATATAAACATATTATTTTAAGACATGTTTAATAGTTGATAAATTAATAAAAATGTACATAGCATAAGTGCAATAATCAATGTTGTTTTATCGTCCTATTTCCCTAGTTTAAGAAACTGAAAGTCTTAGATGAATATCAGTAATAAATGAGTGAATAAGTATATAACATATATTGAACAGATTTAAAAATTGAATGTCAACAAGTATGTGTATGCGGTTTCTCGACAAAATAACGCGTACTTGAATTATGAATTTTCTTCTTGATTCTTTGATAAATCTTATAGAATTTTCAAATGCACTAATTTGTCCGCTATGTTTGTTTTGCTCTTAACTCATATGAGCTATATGTTCTATGATTTCATCAACTTCTGTCCTTTACTTAATCGTTTCGTTTTTAATGGGGAGCATATTTTCAATGGCCATTCCTGAGTTTGTTGTTCGACTTAATAGTGAGCATGACGGTTAACATTCCATAGGTCGACAGAGTTGAACACTGTCCTTTTCAAATTAAATAGGATATTCTTATTTTGAAATATATATCATGCTTCTTTTAACGTATTGTGAGTCTGAGATATTGCAGGTGGCAGATATTAAAAATTTCTTAAAAAATCTTTGTCGCACAGATGTGGAACAACGGTATAACTATGTTATTACTTAGTTGAAAATAAGTCAGGTTATATAGTTGATGATCTGGAACCGTTGGAGAATTCCAAACATTTTTAGATTTATAAAAAGGGAATTAATATTTCTGGATATGGTAAACGTATTTATAGGTTTGAAAAAAATTTGTCCATAACACTCTGAACTCTGTATATGAAAACGACCTCTTAAATATCGAAAAGAAATACATAAATGGAAGAACAAAATATGCTGCGTATTGGAAAACACCTTTCCTTCTTTTTTTTTTGCGTTTCTTTAAGCACTAAGTTAACTATTAAAAGGGATAATTCCTATAAGTGTCAGAAAAGGCTCAAAAAGAAATAGGGTGGAGGATTAGCTCTTCTCACAAAAAGTAAGTAAAGGAAATACGATTGGCAGGCAGAAAAAAAAGCTAAAACAGCGAATTTAATCAATATTTTCGAAAAAGTTCGTTTTTATAGGTAATTTAAGTAAAATGGTGAACATTTCTAAACAATTGTATACATTTTTTATGAAGTTTTGTTAAATTAATGTATCCTCTGTCAGAGATAGTTTTTATACTTAAGGAGAAATAATAGATGCAGAAAATATTTCAATAATTACAATAGAATAGATTAGTAAAATGTCGTATGACATTTTGAATGCTGCAGCTGAATGACACGTAAGTAATTTAATGGAACGTACCGATTGATCTTAGAATTTATTTCAGGAACTCATGAGGTCAAAAAGTCACCTCTTGTGTAGTATTATTCGTAATAGCATCTCACATTTTTACTGAAAACCATATTATAGTCGATCGAATATAGTTACTTTTAAAGAACCTGCAGTTTATTCAATCATATAACCGTATTTATAAAATCTACATTTACAGACCCAGAATGTCTCGTGTTCTCGAAAAAATTATTGGTTTGAAACAAATTGTGTCAGCTAACAAAAGAGAGTATGCAATACATAGAACTATAATCTTCTATGAATTGGTCAAATTTTGTATATGTCACGAAGATCGTTAGTTTAGTAGATTTGATAAATATAAAGATCTTAGGTATTAGGGTTTTGTAGATGTAATTCTCAAGCCAAATTTAGCCTCCTATTATAAAATTTGATATTGAATAAGTTCCAGGAATGTGTCGGCAGGAAAATTAATTTACTTTTTTTCTATTTCAAGCTCATTTCAATGTCTACTATCTATTGATCGTTAAACCCACTGACGATGTTGAAAAACAGTTCATTGCAATTGTGTATACTACTTTTCCTATTAAGAATCTATAACAAAATTTGGTTGTACATTTGAATATATATAACGATTTTAGCTTTGAGATTTGGTATGTAACAGATAAAAAATTAAAGAAAGGTAGAATTGAAAATAACAGCAATTATATTTTTTAAATAACTAAAACATGCTCATGTAACATATACAAAAGTAATAATAATCATTTTCTACCCCCATAAGACACATTTTATTTCCAACTAGACCACTTGTTTGTTATTTTTTTATTCTAACAGATGTTGAATTTTGAAATTCGAATTAATATCAATTCTATGTAGATAGGACTATCAAATACATTTAGTATTTTTGAAGAACACTCTTTGGCTCTCTGCAAATAATAATTTACTTTACTTAACAATAGGCATCTTGGATATAACAATAATAAGATGAAAAATCACACCACATATTAACTATTATATCGCCTCATAATTAATCAAAATTTAATGATACTAGATTCACTATTATAGCAATATGTTATTAAACATACTATAAAATTCATTATGCTATTTACAACTCTATAATTAGGTAGTAACATGCATCGTGCATCCATTATAAATAATGAAATATTAAATTAATGTGAGAAATTCCAGCTGTTTGAATTGTTTCAAAAAATCTAAATCTATAATTTTAACTCTTAAAACTTTATATAGTTCTATTGGACAATAAAGAAATTATGATATTATTTATTTAGAATTTCTAATTAATAGGTAACCACAATGACGCGTATATGACGACAATGTGTCATATAAGTTATAAATACGAATAAAATAAAAGTAAAATATTTTTTAACTTAAAAAAAATTAAAAATTATATCAATTTCACTTTTGGCCGCTTTCAAGAAAGTCGAATTCCACAAACCTAATAAACATAATATATGATAATAATATGACATACATAGTAAAGCTATTAAAAAAATGTATAATAACATTCCACCATAACACTTTTAGACTCCTGATCTGCGATTAGGGAATGAATAATTCCCTAAGAAACTAAACTATTAAATGAACTGTCTTTGTAAATATTACGTCATATATTTGAAACATTGTATTTGTAAATCAACGAAAGCTCTTGCCCACACTGATCCAATGTAATTACCAATTTAAATAAAGATGAATCCTGAGGGTTTCGGAATTGCTAATTTTATGTCAATCTTCATTACGTCCGTCAGTGTCCCCGGGGAAACCCGGCAATAAATTAACCATCATTTGTATGTCCCGCGAAATACAGATTTATTTAATTAAAGTTAATGCAGGTTTTCGTCAGCAAGTAAGCGAAGAGAGATTAATGATTGTTGAATACCCCGAACATACTTTTTTATTATTAAAAAGTTTTAGAAACATCCAGTGGCGGCTGGTGCCTTAATAAATTAGGGCTGGTAATTCCAATGGTACATTAAAAACGTAGATATGTATAAAACCTGCCATAGACACCGGTGGATGAAAAAATAAAAGACTGAGTTAATATGAAACACAGCAGTGTATTTTAAACAACTAAACATAAAGAAGGTAGTAAATTTTAAAAATATAGCAGTCACAACAAAATGCCCGTATAACTTGCTGTGAATTATTTATAAAGATAATCCATACACCGACGGCATTAGCAAACTTATTAATAATCCGCCGATTGAAATCAGGTATGCTTTGGATAAAATCCCTTTCTTTAGAAATCATTGCCAAAGCAGAAAGTCGTTCTTGGCTCACAGTATTCCGTAAAGATGTTTTTATCCATTTAAGGGTAGAAAAGCACCATTCTGCATCAGCCGATGCCATCGGAATGGTAATAAAAAGTTTTAGAACTTCACTAAATGTCTCACTTAGCTCGATATTTTGCGACAGACAGTCATAAACTACAAGAAGAACCAAAATTGATCTAAGTTCTTCAGTTTCACGTATGGCGGTCAGTTCTGTAAGGAGTTTCTGTTCAATAAAAAAGGGGTAAACTTTAATGTATCCTTAAATTTTTGTTCGGGAAAACATGTACTACATTCAACATACTGTTGCTTGACAATTAGTTATATCACAAACTTCGTTTGCTTCCCGATAAAACTCCGCGGAATCATCGAGCTTACGTAGTTTTGAAGCAGATGGAGATAGTTCAACGTCGTTTGAGGTAATATTATTTCTAATTTCTGTTAATTTTGATTCAAATGAGAATATATTTTTATTTGCGACAACGGAGTCAATTTGTCTTGTTTGAATCTTACCAAAGAACAAATCAGCTTGAGGAATTATTTTGTAAAATAAGTTTAACCATGAAAGAAAATTCTTGTTTTTGAGAATTTTTACATACCTTGATGACTGATTCGTAGTACTAACATTTCTACTGTCATCTAAGATCTTTTCCATTGTATCTAGAATGCTGTCTTTGTATTTGAATACGGTACAAACAACTCTAAATTTAAAATTGCATCTTGTTGGGGCCGAACGAGGTAAGCCTTTGTTAAGAATTTGAACTACTTGAAAAAAAAAGAACAAATTCCGTGTAAACTGGAAAAAATATGCGAACGTTGTATTTGTCTGTACAATTTGGGACGGAGCACTTAATTTTGGATGGTTCACTTCACGCCAAACATTTTTAACATCTTTAAAATGTGACAAAAAACCTTGATCAAAGTAAAAATTAAAGTACCGGTACAATAGACATCACGCATAGAAATACCAGCACAGTAGACACCATGGTTTTATTCTAACCTGAACTAAAGGAATGGCTTAACTGCTGCTTGAAGAAGAAACCCTTACTTGATACTGACAGCGCCACCGCACGACTGGAAGCAATAGTATAAATACCCGTCCAGTGAGTTGCACACGAGAAATTTTTCTAGTAGCGGGATATTTTGTGGGGCAAACTAAACAGAAGTTTGCAAGTTGACTTGCAACCTAAATGAAGCGTAGGAGACGAAATTAATCTCCACATCTTAGATAGGCAACTCCATATAAGCTCACTGGATTAGCTTGGATTGCCTTAAAATTGCACACCAGCAAAGCGATTTCGAGACAAATTTTTATTGATATTTAGGCGAAATTAGTTGAATCATTTCAATAATAGACTGTTCTACGCGTACAATCTAGGTAAAAAATTAATTTAAGTTTAATCATTAAATTATCAGTAGCAATTAAAAAAATATTTGTACTTATATTTATTAGTAAGTTTTATTTTATATTAAAATTTTTCTGGGGATTGCACATACCTGCAAACCGAAGAAAAAGCCGCCACTGAAACCATCTTGCTTAAAAAAGGTAAATATATATATATATATATATATATATATATATATATATATATATATATATATATATATATATATATAAAGGGAAACTCTAATTCTTGGGATAGTGGTCCTAGGGCTAAATGAAACTCTGTTTTTTACAAACGCCAAGATTTCGGAAGTTTATTATTTCCTTTTTCAGGGCTACAATACAGAACAGTTCTGTTGATTATAATTTTAAATTTTACAATGTATGATATTTAATAATAAAAAGAAAATGATTCTAAATTCAAAGACTTACGTGCAAATTGAGTCCATTTATGGCTTTTAGAAAATGAAACGGAAAATTCATGTAGAAACTTGATTTTTGCATAATTATCACATTTTATTATTAAAATGGTTTTTTTAACACTAATATATAATTTTATTTTGTGGGTCATTTTAGTTGTACTGAATGTAGGTTTTTCTGATAAGAAAATCCTTGAAACACTCTTTTTTTGGTAGATGGGATATGTCAGAAATGTCTAATTTTATTTTAGCGGCAATTTTGAATGTGGAATCATTATGTTTTACATGAAATGTTAATTTTAATTTTAATTTATAAATTAGGTATTTAATAATATTATTTTTCTTTGTATTTCTATTCATGAGATTTATGTTTATTTAATGAGTAATTAAGTTCTTATGAGTATTGTTGCGTTTAAAAATTGTAATAATTGTAAGAAGGTAATAGGAAATTATTAACGAACATTATTTATACAGAACAAAGAAGGTTAGAAAACAGTCCTCAAACCTCTCGCCCTCTCAATATTCAAAATTGCAAAATATCTATTAGCAATGTAGTTGTTATAGGTAAGTGACAAAAATTCACTTACGTAATTTGCAGAAAACTATGGAGAAACTGTGAAGTCAAGAGGATGGCAGGATTGTTGTCTAGTATTTTTATTATTTAAGGTGGACAAGAGATGAGAGTAGATTACACTGAAATTTTCAATATCTTTTCGTTTGTTGATACAGTTATCATCTAAATAAATTTCTACCATCTCCAGACAATGCCTTTTATTATTATTTTGTTCTTTGTTGATCACCTTAACACTCTTCCCCTTATATATATATATATATATATATATATATATATATATATATATATATATATATATATATATATATATATATATGAATATAATTTCCACTAAGTATCGACGGAAATTAAAAATATTGCTTCAGGAAAGTCGATTATAGGAACTTAAATTTTTTGCATAAGATATTTTTATTGTCAAAAAAAGAGAAATCATTTCACAAAAATAAATAAACCTAAACCGCTCTCAATTGACATATTAGCGATAGCGATTATCAACACTTTAGGACCTAGCTTAGGCAATATACCGGCAATTGTATTACCACCGTAATGTTTTGTAGTGATTAATTTCTTTACACACATTTAATTGAATTAAAATGCTGTTGTTTAAAACGGAAGATAATAACTTGCAAAAAAATGATAGTGATGTAAATTAAATCAATCAAGCACTGAAACAAAATCACAAAAATAAAATGTAAAATGAAATTTTAAATAAGAAAAATAATGATTACAAGGGAACTGGGTTACTTTTATGATGACCTTATATCAACCTACGAGTATAGGAACGTTGGTTGAAGCGATATTTCTAGCTTCTAGTTAACTTCTTTCCATTTTTCAGTTTTTGCATCATGTCTAGAATCTAGAATTATCGAATTCCTTAGATATTATGAAAAACTTCCTTTAATCTGATTAAACAAGGCAAACTAAACAATTTGTAAGAATTAGCGACATTAGCAAATACGAGACAAATAAATCTTCATTAATATGTATGGTGGCGTGTAGTTGGCCAAGCTAAACAACGGGAAACCCATAAAATATTTAGCAGCTGTAACTTGCGGAAAGGAGACTATTATACGACGAAAACTGCCGATCTATACTGAACAAACTTTTCCATTATTTAAATTTACTTCGTGCTTCCTTTAAATCCAATCAAATTTGTCTGTGTTTAAACTTGGGGAAAATTACATTTTATATCTGACGGGCGTTTACGTTAGGGAATGATTCTCGCGCGTTTCTGCCATTTATTTAACTTAAATTATATTCTCAGATTTGTTTTATTTATATTCTTCTTATTATGTATTTAATTTCGGTAAAGTTTATATTGCTTAAAGTTTTTCTGTATTTTATCATTTAAAGCAAAAACATTTTTTGCGAAAACCCTGTTCAGAAATTAGTTGTTTTTATTTAGTTTAAAGACTGACTTGGGTATGTTTCTATTATTTAAAAACTGTTGTTGATTCATGCTTGCTCTTTTGTAAATAGGTAAAATTACTTATTAAGAATTAGTACTAAAAGATATTGAATCAACTTAACGAGACAACAAAACAACGTTTTTATTATTCAGCACCTTATGATAAAAAAATAATTATTTTCATCATAAGGATATAGTTATCTATAAGTCAGACACGATATTTACGGCAAAAGACAAAAAAAAGACTTTGAGGTGGTAAACAAAGAGTAAATATGTTGTACCAGTATCTTTTATTGTGATGCTTTATTATTAATAAGTGGTCTAATCGCATTCATTACCAATAATTGACCGCCGGAGACTCCGGGGCATGCTTTCTACTAATTTAGTAGCATAATCTGAAGACCTTCATAATAGTCGAATTAGATGAAATAATTGCTTGACACTTTAGGTTTATCTTTCTTTAGAGATGGAGTTTTATAAATGCCCAAACATTTTCTATGGAATTTGCATCCAGCGACTACGATGGTCAATCTAGTACATCAACATCATTTGCTTTTTTACGCGCAGTAGAAAGATGCCAATATTTATTTTTTATGATAAAATAACTACGTTGGGGCAGATGGTAATAAAGCCTTCTGGTATATTTTGATTATTCCAGCTGTGTTTAAACTGTCTGTAAAGATGTATAAAGTGTCTAATCCCTCTTTTGAAAAACAGTCCCAAACGTGCACTTCTTCCGGTTGTTTGATCGTCTGGCAGAATGTGCCCAAAAAGAAGCTTCGTCCAAAAAAACTATGTTATCCCAGTCGTGGTCCAAATTTTCCTTCGCCCAAATGAGTTTCTTTTCAATGTGTTTTTCGGACAGTGAAATTTTGCTTCATTAGTCAGTAAATGTTTCCTTTTTTTTACGCAAAATTGTTTGCCCACTTCATAATGATAGGAGAGAATTCTTCTGGAATAATTGTAAAATTATCCTGTCCTCTTTTTTCGTTGTTGTTTGCATAAAGTCGCAAACAAGTCACTGACATTTTTTACAGCAGAATAGCGTTTCACCCACTTACTAACAAATGTCTTCGACTTCTTCAGGAATTTAGCAGCTACTCCGTATGATATTTTGGGCTTTTTTAGATGCGAACACAAAAAAGTCTATTTGTAAAGTGATGCGTATGCGGCACTTATGACGAAATACGTCCTTTTGTGACAAAGATTGAGATGCAACTAAGGTGTTCTAAATAAAGCATTTCAGAGGAGATGTCACGCTACTTATTCGTGTTAGAATCGAATGGTCTAATTATATCAATAGCCACCCGTTCAAAAGGTTCCAATATTTTACTTCTTTATTTTTTCCTTAGATCTTGGTTGGCTGCATACTTAGAGCACTCTTCACACCATAATTTTACCTCCTGACAGTAGTTAACCCAGTAAGAGCTTCCTAGAAGTTTGCCTAAATTTTGGTTAACTTCTAAATAACCGGAAAAATCACTGGAACTTTTTTCTGGATACTACTATCTAAGATTTCATGCCACCGAATCTTTCCTAGGATCTTTTTAGTAACCGGTCTTTAACGAATAGTGAGTTCCATTGAACCCAGAGTGCCCTGTTCTTGGCTATCCAGTTTCTGAGAGATAGAGCTCCTACCCCTATGTTGCTGGCATTAATAGATACTGATCGATAATATGAATTTTCCCTGATTTTGTGGGTAGCCTAAAATGGGACTGAAACATAAGACAGAATGTTAGCCGTACGCGTTCATGTCAAACCGAATCCGAAAATATCTAAAAACATCTCTGTCAATAATACGTTCAAAAATTCTGTCAAAAAATGCAAAATAAAATTTACATAAATAATATTTTGCAAGCGATAAAATAAATTGTGACAAATTAATTTACTGATCAATCTAAAAACAAATACAAACCATATATTATTGTTATTTCAGTAATGGTAGTAAATTCCGACATATGTAGGGTGCAGTTATAACGTCTTCTCAGGAGGTAGAATTATCCCGCAATTGTTTTATTATATTCATTACGAAAGAAAAGAATTACTGACTATATCTATTTTGTGGTCTGTCCGGAGGCACATTCCTGAGTAAAAAAATAAAATTCTCGTTTGAAAATCCGTCCAGGCAAGTAACCGAGTTTATCTGAAAATAACACTTTAAAATTTAAACCAATTATTTCCGACTCTTTCAGTGTTAAATATTTCGGTCCAGTAATTAAATTGCAAGAACCGTATCTGTATCCGCTCCTCCGATTTTCAGCAGCTTCCAAAAGCCCATCCAAAAGCGGGAAAACCGAGAAAATTCTCCGGTATCCTAAGGGATTAATTTCAGTAGAGGTAATGCATAAGATGGAAGAATTTAGTCGCCATCCACCCGCGCCGGTAAAATAATTCAGTTTTATTCCTAGCATCTGTATTTTTATGGTATCTATGAAATATTTACGAAACGAATACGGAAAAAAGGAAAAAAAGGCAAACTGGCTTTATGTCCGTTGCAGATGGACAAATGATTTTAAATATGTTATAGTCACAGATTTTTTTAAAAAGCGCATTTATATAATTTCTTATGATGAAATTCCAACCAGATTTCGACTTGATATCACTAAAATATTAACCTCTACAATTAGGGCGCTGCACCGAACATATATCTTTCTGTAGCCCCGATTTCCAGCGGCCTCCGAGACCCATCCAAAAGCGAGAAAGCAAGTCGGATTCCGGTGGGATTTCTTCCTGCGGAGGCAATGCATATAAGATGGTAGGTAGCATTCAGTCGCCATATAAGAAAATAATTTCGTGTACCTTTCGCTGCTCGCTTGTGCATTTTTACGTTGTCCGTTAAATATTTACACAGCCCGTAAAATTCCGCGCAAATTGTAAAGGCGAAAACGGAAAACAACGAAATTGGATATTCTGTGTCTGTATTTTCCGAAGGTGTACCTCTAAATGCCTGCATTGACTCAGGGGCGAAATATTAGGATTAATTCTTTTTGCTTTATTGATAAAAAGTGTTTACTGCAATACGACGAAAAATAACTGCAGAGAACATTCTGCAGCATAAATGTAATAATATTTCCTTGTTCTTCCAGTTATTTAGTAGAGCTAAAAAATTTGACAAATGGCGGGGTAAAGTTGTTTCATAAATATAAGTAAGACTAAATTTATTTCTTATCTTTATTTATATTATAGAGTAGTTAGTACGTATGTTGTTACAAACTCCTTGAAAGCTACCTCCGAATCAAAAAATCCAAATAAAAAAGTTGAAAATATCCAGAATTCTTGTGTAGTTAAGACAACATTCTTCACTGTTTCTATTATTGAAGTTATATTTGTAAAATCATTTTGTTTTTCGGTAAAAATATTTTGCTAAGATAAAAAAAGTTTCGTTCCTGCTAATAGTTTGTTGAGATTTTCAAAAATCAGATACCTTTTTGACTAGATAAATTGCTTGTACTTTTGAGAATATTTTCAGAGTCTGAACATTTCTAAATTTAAATTATTTTCAACGCTATAGAAATTAGAAGTAAACGTGGTAGGACATCGGCCCAACAAAGGGTATTGGTGCATATTTCTTTATGTAAGCTATTATAAATCAGTCCTCCATCATTAAAAGGAGTATAAATATATTAGCTGAAACAATGAAAAGTGCGGTGTAGGCATAAAATATCCAATGATGAATGCCCGTTCGGCAAAGATATCGGGTATTTGTATCAGAAAGCGAAGGCCTGTGGATTCGTATAAGTATAAAAATGCTCTTTTTCTGGAAGTCCACAAAGTAACTGAACTGTTATACGGTAAATTAACTGATGCAGATTTTTAAGAACGCTATTAATAAGGATACATTCAGAATAACAACGAAAGTCTAAAGGCGAATTAGCGATTAAAAGGGAGCACACAAATACAATGTAAGTGCTGAAATTATCAGAGTAGATAAAATAATCTGCAATAATAATAAAAAACGTTACAAGTTAAACTCCTGCAATCTAAGCAGTAATCACAGACTCTTAAGGGTGAAAATTAAAATTGTCACAAGAACCTAACCAAGAAACAAGAGATAAAAAAACTCTCAAATACACATGGATAAATTAAGAACTAATGTAGTAGAACTCAAGAAAAGAGCTAAACTGTCTAAATAATGGATCTATTCTTAGAAATGGGGTAGAAAAAACTGAGCTGAAGTGAAAACTTTCTAAAGTAGACAAATATCCAGAATTTAAATAAATAGCAAAAGTAGACAACTGGTAAAAAAAAATAATAGAGGATGAAAAAACTTCAGAAATAATAATAAACACAATATCTCCGCCTTAAAAATGAAAATAGAGAAGAAACGAGAAATAGAAATGCAATGACAGATAACGGAGAAGTTTTACCAAGAACCCTATGAAGCCAATGAGGGAGATTAGTACAAAAATAAAAGTGGGCTCTGAGGAAAACTAAACATAACCGGTGCAAAGAGACAGCATACATTATACTATATGAAAAAAAAACAAAGGATCAGGACAAGATGGAATAATTATATGAATCTTGAAGCTTGCTGAAAACAGCGTATTGATAAAATTTTTTGCGAATTGTTTAATCAGTATCAAGGTGAGGAAAATTCGTCACACACTGGGATAATGCAATTATGATATTCTAATATAAGAAGGGAGATAAAACCAACTTAGAGAACTACAGAACGATTAACTTTCTTTTAAATACAAATTGTTCATAAAAATATTAACGAACAGGATAACACGAAAACTAGACAAATATCAGTCAACAAAACTAAAGCATATTTTCTGAAGATGAAGACACTAATGAAGTAGAACACAATTTTGATATGTTATTAGCCTTTATCGATTTTCGTAAAGAGTTGGATACGATGGAACACTGGGCTTCTTTCAACTCTCTGCAACATGCAAGAGTCGACTCCAGATATGTCTCTTTGTTAAAACACATATACGGTAACGCCACTTCAACTGTACATACCCATGAAAAAACAAACCCTGTTAAAATTAAGTGAGGCACAATACAGGATGACACATTATCGCAAAAACTATTTACCTTAATGTAAGAAGATGCTTTTAAAAAAGGATTATAAAAATGAAAAACGGCTAAACTATCTTGGATATTCCGATGCTACTGTCTTTATAGCTGCAAACATGCAAAACCTTAAACAATTGTTGAAAGAGCTAGACAGCGATCGAAATTTTATCTGAATATCCAAGATGAAATTCATGTGTAATTTAAATACAACAGTGAAATTAAAAGAAAAGAAACACCGAAAAATGTGAACGGATATGTTTACCTGGGACACAATGTTATATTCGGCAAGGGAAACCAGACAATCGAATCAAATAGATACAAAATATTGGATTGAAGTGCATCGGGCAAAATCGGAACTATAATTATAATAAAAATATACCAATGAACATACGGTCAGGACTCTTCAATTAATGCGTTACTCCAGTCCTAATATATTGAGATCAGACATGGACCTTAACAAAAAAATCCATGCATATACTTAAAACCACACAAAGAGCAATAGTACGGTAGAAACTGGAAATATCTCTAAAAGCTCGAAAGAGAAACAATTAGATCACAGAACTTAAAGACACGGAGAAAGTTTTGGCGGAATTGAAATGAGATTAAGCTGGACAAACAGCATGCGCTCAAGACGGAAGATGGCCATATACTGTTTCGAAATGGAAATCCAGAGAATTGCCACTCACCTGACGGACAGACGACACCAAGAGATTGACAGGATTAATATGGTTTAGGGCAGCGAAATATATAAATAGAGATAAATGGAGGAGGTCTACGTTCAGGAATGGACTTATTGGTAAATCTAAAAACAACTGTAGTATCACTGTATGATCAGTTAGGAGAACGATAGTATAGCAATGGATGCATTTCATATCGTGTCAATAATTTCTAACCAACTTACATTATTTATGCAGGGAATTTTACCTAGACTAATTTACTGTATTTCTGGTCGATATACCGAATCTCAATTTATCGTTGATTGCATGTTATTTGCGTTTCCACAAATAGTTTAGCAAGTGCCGTCCGAAATAGTATGTTGCCAGTATGACCCTAATGTATACTATTTATTTAGTTAATCGAACGATCTATAACGCATGGAAAAGGTCCACAAATAACGATGTAATTATCACATTGATTAGCTTTAATTTTATATAGTGTTCTAAATGCGAACAGTTTGAGAACTGAAAAATACAAAATGTTATCATTAAATATTATTTATTATAAACTAATGGTCACTATATATATATATATATATATATATATATATATATGAACATTTGTAATATTAAAATATATAAAAGACCTTTTCTTTTAATATGACAATAAAAGTCACTTAAGAAAAATCTTCCTGCCATTATATTCAACTACAAAAGATAAAATTAATAAAATCCAAAAAATAAGAGAAAGTGAAAAGATATAGATGAAAGCTCATCCTTTCCGTAGTTTTGAACAATTCCATTTTACCCGCGAGGAGCAAAAGCTGAAAAATGATATTTCCGAATTACAAACGTTAGACTTGACGCGATTGATAACAAGTCTTTTGTAAAAATAGCGGGCATGTCCCTGATAGTTTTTCCACATTTTATTTATTGTGTTTGATAGTGATGGTTTTTCGGCAATTTATTTATTTTGTCCGAGAGTAAAAATTGCTTTAGATCATAACGTTGAATGATACTGAAATAATGCAAAATTTTACACACAATCTCGGATACAACGTGCTCAACAAATATTAATGTTTTTAGCAGAGCTCCAGGATTTTATATTTTTTCACAGTGAAAACAAAAGCATTTCCTTTTCAAATAAATGACATTTTCAATAACTTTTCCAGGCACCTAAAATAAGTTATTTTGTATTATTTATAGTCCTGTAGCTTAATTTTGAATTAAAGTAATAGATTTTGGAATATATTAGGAACAATTAAAAAATTATTTAAAAACAATATTGTATGTTCTTAATCTTCTAGAACCTCTCGGAACTAAATAAAACTTGTAGTGTAGTTACTATAAAGGTAAAGGGGCATAGGTAAAAAAGATTTTCTCTATTTTTTAATAAAACCAAGTTAGTTTTTAATGTTCCATGGCCTTCCACCCGTCTGAACGTGTCAACAATCTTATACTTTGTCAGTTTTTCATCATTTTAAACTCAATTTTGCAGGCAAATGTTTTCAAATAACCCAATAGATCTGAGGTGAATTGAAAAAAAGGATTAGGGTATCACCTCCGGTGTGAATAATGGGGATGATTTTTTTTCGTGTGCTTCATCAAGTAAGTAGTCAGATAGATTCTCAAAAATGTAATTAAATATGATAAAAAACTTTTATTTAGGATCGCTTCATTTGCGAAATGGCAGACTTTAGAAATCTAAAAAAAAAATCGGTCTTATTAAATATATTCAATGAAAATTATTACAGTTAAGTCAGAACAACAAATTTCTGAAAATAAAAAAGTGGGTGGAGTCTCGTCCCATTCATGAAAAATAACCGTTTACAATAGTCGTCCTGATTTTACGAGTAAGACTTTTGGTGAATGGAACACGTAAGATCGTGGATCCCCCTTGATATGGAAGCGTCGATTTCAAAAGGTTTATTTTCGTATTTGTGTGGTTTAAAGATAATTAAATAATTTTAGGGGATCGAAATTGTTTTTTCTTTTGGTCTCGCTTTACTCCTAATTCCCTCCCTTTTTTTTAGCACTCATTTGACTGCGCACTACTTATAAGTTTCATTATTTTTTAACTTAAATCTTTCCAGTATATTGTATTGAAATAGTTTAATTTTTACTGCAATTTTATATTTGTTTTCAAATAATATTGTTGTACAGGATTCGACATTACAGCACATACAAGAAAATCACCCTAGGTGACACTCGCCGATTTTTCTGATTTTATAATATATCAAAAAACATTATAAATGTTTTTTTAGGTGCTAATTAGCCAATTTAAGTGGTAAAACCACCTTAGAATTTCCTCAAAAGATGCGTAGGAGTTTTCTATCATTATTATTTTTATGTTACTTGATGCTAAAATTAAACGTACTTTTTGCTGAGAAATAATAAATGTCAATTAAGAGCATCCCTTAAAATACATTCTCTTGCAAAATGCTGAAACATTTCAATTTGATTTTTTTATTATCTTCATATCAGTATTATTCTTAACAATTTACGAATGATTTTTAAATTTTATGTCAAAAATTTTATCAAAAATTACATTTACCTCTAAAATAATAAGAGGATAAAAACCCTCTTTTATCAGAAATGACTTGGCGCTTGATACATTAAAAATGAGTTTTAGAGATATTAGAAAAAATTGTTTTTTTTTTTTTTTTGAGGAAAAATTTAAGGTTGACTTTACCCTCATAAATGGGTAAATTAGCATGTAGGAAAGAAAAGGTGTGTAATATTTTTTGACATACTAAAGCATATCATAAAATCAAGAAGATCGTCGAGGTACAACTTGGGTACTTTTCTTCTTAGTTAAATATTTCCAACGAAAATTGGTACGACTAAATTGAGTTACTAATTTCTGAAATACAAAAAGAATTTGTTTATAATTTAATTTCCGATTTTTCAGTGTAATTTCCGACAAGAAGTCATAAAATTTTGAAGCCAAATAACGTCAGCAAACTCAAAAAAAAAGTGCAACAAAAATTGCAGAAAAAACTAACAATGGCCATG
Source organism: Diaprepes abbreviatus (assembly GCA_034092305.1). Taxonomy (NCBI): domain Eukaryota; kingdom Metazoa; phylum Arthropoda; class Insecta; order Coleoptera; family Curculionidae; genus Diaprepes; species Diaprepes abbreviatus. The sequence continues at coordinate 15,886,962 of JASJET010000028.1, forward strand.
ACTGCCACGGAATCGGAATATAATGCGTGTTCGACAATCTTTTGATTAATTTATTCGTATATAAGTATTTTTAGCTTAGATCTCTGCAAATTAAAAACAATATAACTTGAAGCTCTGATGTGCAAATCTCGACATACAGTCATAAGTGTTGACAGAAAACCTGATTATTTTAATCAGTTATGACGTGATTTAATCATAACTTAAAGCGCTAGTCATTAATTAAGCCTGTAAATATTATTTTACCATATATATATATATATATATATATATATATATATATATATATATATATATATATATATATATATATATATATATATATACTGTTCCGGAAGGCCGGTATTTATACACGACTGTTGTGCTTTAAAACCTTTTATTATCACAATCTTGACACGTCAAAGTTACATCAACGAACTCTCAAACTACACTGTCCCTGAAAGCCGACCTGGAGCTTTTATATACCCTTTTGATCGAGACCGGAAAATTCCATAATTTTTTAGAAGCATTTCCATACTACATGGTGCAATAAAAATAAGAAAAAGGAATAAACCGGCGATTTCTAGACCTTCTATCATAGGCGTTCCATGTTCAAAATAAAGAAATAGAATTCTCTAAAAAGTTCCAGACCTTCTTTCATAGACGTCTCCAGACGAAATTAACAAAAGGTAAAATTAAATGAATATATTATAAACGTAGAAAATAAACTTAAAAGCCTACAAACTAATACTATGAAATGTATGACGCTAGAAAGTTCATTACTATATATATATATATATATATATATATATATATATATATATATATATATATGGGGAAGAGAGAGAGATTTATATTATTACATTTCCCTCAATTGCCAATCGAAAGCTTTATGTAAAATAAAGTGAACTTACAAAAATAATTATTTTTTAATAAAACAGTTTTTGTTTACTGAAATATACAAACGCTGCACACGAATAATCTAGAGGGTCATAACCTAAATATATATTTGAATAAGGTAACCCCAATTCATTTAATAGCCCAAATTAATCTAAAGCAAATAATGTCAGATAAAGGGGCTAGTCACCTAATTGAAAATTCTACAAACTGAACCCTCGGTCCTGTGTAAACCACACATTGCTCATCTCCAACCTGTTTATTGCAACGCAAATGTTAACCTCTGGTTTCTTGAGGCTACGTTAATTGCATTTTGAGTCCCTGAGGTACCTGATCTCCTAAATTTTCTCGCTCGCGCGGTTAACCCGGGACTTCTCTCGGTCGTATACGAGATGATTTAAAGTCGGACAATTGTGTAATTTTGGCGCGTTGGCCACAAAATGCCTTCTGTTGGTGTAATAAAAATTAGTTGTTTATGTGGAATAAAATGTGACGTAAATATGGCTTTTTATTATACTACCAATAAGAATGTTTTTATAAAAGAGTGCTTTCTGACTGGGAACTATAAAAGGAGGAAGACAACAGCGTGAATTTAGTGGTTTAATTTACTTGGATTTTGTTAATAATATGAAAATATACATGGTTTGAACGCTTCTTAACATTTTAAAATATCTCTGCGACTCCCTCAGCTGAAATTACAATCGATATTTTGTTTCATTGACGAAAAGTACATATCTGAAACACTTTTCCTTATGCTATCACTAACCCAATCAATTATAATTATTTATTTTTTTAGGTCGAATAATAGTGTAACTTTGGCGCACTGCCCACAAAACACTGTCAGTCGGCATAATAAAAATGATGAATTTTACTTTAAGATATAGTTCACGACTAAAACGTAGATATAAAATATCTGTTTTTTGTTTTTAATATATAAGCCAGTTAGAAAACAAGCTGTCCAAACGAATTATTTTTTAGCATTTCTAATCAAATAATAAATAAATCCAACCTATTTCTCAAGGTCTATGAGTCAATTAATTAGAAGCCAGACAAAACACTTTGTCTGTCTGTTAAATCATGGCATAATGCTTTTTTTAGAATGTAATTCATTTGCAAAAAAAAATTATATTTCCTACAAAGAATGATAAATCGCTACTCTCACATAATTGTGATCACTAAAACTTATGTAGTAACCTTCTGTCTTACAAATTATAAAGTGGAACGACCCTACATAAGAAAAAAATATCTAGTGGCCAAGGAGAAAATGCCAAATTAATACCTGATAATGAGTATACCGGGTGGCCAAATACGAGGACGCCAGCTATATCTCAGAATGAGTTAATCTAACAGCGTCTGGAAAAAAATATGTATAGCAAAAGCAGTCTTTATTAATAGCTGGAAAAAACATTGTCCATTTTTTCAATTTCTTTCAATAAGCATTTTACAAGAGAAATACTATTATTCAGCCCAGTCAATCAATGGAAAACACTACATGGCGATAGAAAATTTTATCGTTTTATCGAGTCGCCATCACGTAACGGTTTGATACAACATTGTTAGTGGGTGTTGCTCTTGTGTTATTGAGTGATTCGTCGAGATGTGTCATTTCGTATTTTGCCTTATTTTTTAGTTTAAAAAAAGTAGATAAGGAACGACAGCGAAAGTATGGATTGTACCGGATGCAATGGCCTGATGAATCCCAAACGAGGACAAAACAGCGTTTTCATCATTTTTGGATCAGGCGATTTTCCGTTATCCGCACATTTTTTAATACGAGAGTAATATTTACTTAACAACAGATGTTCGTACGGCAGAGAGTTTTCTATTTTATTTTAAAATTATACGGACTAAGACTTTATACATACACACATATATATATATATATATATATATATATATATATATATATATATATATATATATATATATATATATATATATATATATATATAGGATAAGTTTTCGTTCATATAATTTTAAAATAAAATAGAAAATTCTCGGCTGTGTAGACATCAGATTAGTGATAAAAATTACTTTCGTGTTAAAAAGTGCAGAGAACTCCAAGACAATGGAGAAGTTCTGGATCCGAAAAAGGACAGCAGAACTGTTTCGTCCCCATATGGGACTCATCAGGTTATTGCATTCGCTACAACCATCAATTGTGCCCTATAAACGGTTTTTAAAATAAAAACAACAATTTTGTATAAAACCGCCATGTGATGGCACGACCTCTATCCTTTGAGTGTATATATATATATATATATATATATATATATATATATATATATATATATATATTCATGTATCGTGTTTTGATATAATTCTTTGTCAATTTATCGTCGCTCCATTACTTGGCAGTTTTATACAACATTGTTGGTATATATTGCTCCTGTGTTATTAAATGATCCGTCGGAATACCTTGTTTGTTGTTTTTCATAGGAAAAATAATTTATATGGCACAATTGCGAGATGATGGATTGTATCGAATGCAATGCCTGACGAGTCCCATACAAGGACGAAACAGCGCCGTCGAAGTTTTTCGGACTAGGAGCTTCTCCACTGTCTTGGACTTCTCGCCACTTTTTAACACGAGAGTAATGTTTATCAATAATGTTATGTCCGCACAGCCATATATATATATATATATATATATATATATATATATATATATATATATATATATATATACATATATACAGCCCTCTACAGGCTACTATTAAACACATAAATATATTTTATAATGGTGAAGATAATCCAAGAAAAACCCTTTGTAACGAGTCTAATTCTGTTCAATACCGATAGGCCATAGTTGCCATCTCATTAATGAAAAAAGTCTGTGGTTCCCTTGCCACTTTATTTTAAAGGATAGAGTACCTAGTGTCCAATAATTCCAATTTGTTTAGGAAGAAGTATAGCGATGAAGAGACTACAACGAAAAAATAAACTGAGACTTCACGGAAATGTTTTCAAAGAGGTGTGGGGAATGTTGAATACGACTCAAAGGGAACAAAAATTAACATAACGATCCTAGTCTCAAAAAATCCTTTGAGAGAACCAGGTATACTAGAACTAGGACTGCGCTGATTAGAAATCAAGGGTTTCCAAAAATTTCAAGTGATCCAGTAAAATTTAAATATATATATATATATATATATATATATATATATATATATATATATATATATATATATATATATATATATATATATATACATACAGCCCTCTATAAATATATTTTATAATGGTGAAGATAACCAAAGAAAAACCCTCTGTGACGAGTCTAATTCTGTTTAATATCGATAGGCCATAGTTGTCATCTTATTAATGAAAAAAGTCTGCCGTTCCCTTCCCACTTTATTTTAAAGGATAGAGTACCTAGTGTCAAATAGGAAATAATTCCAATTTGCTTAGGAAGAAGACACCAATATTTTCATTTCAACTTTATTGGGCAAATTAAGGAAAAAATCCTTTTTTCTATTGACCGTACTTATTACGCCTCCTAGCCACAGTCGTAATTTGCGGCGATATTTAATGGCTGCTTTTAATAACGGTTTCAAAGATATAGTTGGCGTTCTCTCTTATTTAGCCCCGTGGTACTTTGGGTTGAACCAGGGACACATTTCAGGTTATACAAGTGTCTTTAAAAATTTAGATGAATCGCATATAGATATTTATTGTTTTTCAATAAAACTGTTGATAAATATTTTTTAGTAGCGTAACATTTTTGGAGCACATGTCCAAATTTAAATTGGCTACCAAATCCTCCCTAAAAAATGTTTATCATACTCCATGAAATTGTGAAAACATTTTAATTGTTTTTCTGCAGTTATCTCGGTTCCTTTTAACAACTTAAAGCGGTTTGATTCAAGTAATTCTGTAATCCAAGCTTGCTGACCGCAAACTGCTTCGTCTAAAGATGACTAGACGTTTGCACATTGCGGCTGTTTTAATGTTACCACGTAGGGAATTTACGACTTTAATACCCAGTGTAATGGCAATTCTTTTCGTTGAATTTTATTACTGTCTATATTTTGTATACCTAATTATATAAGAGTTCGTTCAATATTTACAGTTGTATTCTGTAATTACAATAATAGGAATGCACTTGCGATAATACAAAGCAAACTCAAGGTAATGAGGTGGAGCTATACTTAGGTAAACAGAAACTGTCCTAAGTGTTCTAATATAATCAAACACTATCCATGGGTAACATCTGCAGTAACCTTGTAGCCTAAAAACGAACTCAAAAGTTCAGTATTATATTTAAACTTTAATTACTGCTGTTTTTGAAACTAATAATGCTAATTCTTCATTTCTGGCAAAACAGTAAAAACTATTAAGGCTTGTGAAAAAATTGTGATATCTGTGAAACGTGTATATTAAGAACTATGTATAGGTTAGTAAATCCAGTTTATTTTAACACATGGGAATGACTAGTATATGCAATTCTTGATTCACCAATCCCTATTTCAATTATTTATATTAAACCACAGAAGTGAAATTAAAAAGAAAGAGATGCTTACTGTTCTTCTTTATACAGTCAAGGACTGCCAACAAACTCACTTTTTGGACAGTAAACGAGTGCGACGATTTATATTTGTTGGTAAGAATGAAAATTTTTGGTTTTTACTGTCTGAGAAAATGTATAAATTAAAAGGTATTTCTGCTAGATTGTCTTTGCGGCATTGGCGGTGTTGAATAAATTGAATTAATTGAGTAAAGCTCATTTGTCATTTCAATTCGATTTCATTTATAATGTTTAAAATACGAATATTCAATTCCAATTAGAAAAATCAAAGAACTGTTTATTTGGAAAATTTCAAATGCTTAACTGCATCGGATCGGTTTGATTGGATCGGAATTCTGCGTTAGAATTAAGATCAATGTCAATAACTAAACTGCAGTAAAAAATAGATATAGATAATTAAAATAAATAAGGAATATTAATTTTCATCTGGTATAAATTGCAGCACTAGCTTTTCATTGGAATATCTAATTCACTATTATTGAATATATTTATTTCTAGCAAAATTTCTCGTACGTTTTAAAAATTTTGTAACGGACCCTCGACTTAATTGCCTCGTAAATGAACTTTGAAAAATTTTGTCTCACTTTTTTAATTTAAAAAAAAAATGAAATGAATATAAAAAGAAAGTTAAATTGGTCGTATTCGAACCCTCGTTCAGAATTAACTTGTAACTTACGACACTGCCTAATTTAAAAACATTATCTTAAGCCTTCAACACTGCAAAATAGCCCATTTCAAAAAGGCACAATATTCACCACCGCTTTTTAATCCGTAGTTTAATTTCGACACCCCATTCCTGGTTTAAATGAAGCTGTAAAAATGTCTCGACACCGCAAAACGATCCGCCAATTCCGATCTTACACTTCTTATTGGGACATTTCCTTCCCGCCATATTAAACCACAGGCATCAAGTTTTCTTCGGCGGAGGGCTAATTGACTTTGGGAAAAGTTTGCTCCCCTTTCTTGCACTCCTGGACCTATTTGACTTTAGAAACGCACATTTTCGCGACCGTAAAGGCGCCGTTATGCATAAGCTCCTTATAAATGCTCATTCCGCGATAGGTTTCAGAGGGATTAGGGCTTGTCAGGAGCTTTAAAAGAACTCTCAATTGCGTACTCAGTTTTCGTAAATATACTCCTAGGGGTAGATACTTGTTTACAGATGTTTTTAATGAGTAAAGGCTTGTTGCTAAGCAAGTTTTAACAGCCATGCTAATTAACAAACTTTACAGCGTAATAGCCAACTCTTTGTTTATTACTCTGAAAGCAGTTATTTTAAAATTAGTCAAGTTAAAATGTTTGATACGGAGAATAATCTAAAGTCCGGCAGACAGATTGATATTATTAGTGACAAAAACATTGAGGCTGTAAAAATACCACTGGTACAAGACGCACAGAAAACACAAAACTTGAGTGCATCATCTGTTCAACGTATTATTGATGAGCATTAAAAGTACCTACGTACTCTTTGTTCATTGTGGGTATCACGTTTCATGACTGACGTTTTACGGGACAAAATGAAGTTAACTGACTACTGTTCTTAATCAGGAGAATACTGCCATAACTTTCTGGTATATAGAAGAATATTTCCGCAGAGTTATTGAAACTCTGTAGATTCAAGAAAACGTATCGGTACAACGGACGCTGAGAACTATGGATTATTTAATAAAAACAAAAATAAAATGATTGGATCATCGTCTCTATAGTCCAGTCTTGGCGCCATGTGACTGCATTTATATCAACAAGCAACTAGTAAGTTGATCTTTTTCCATCTACGTCCAAGTAATCGGTGGTAGAAATATGTGCAACTGTTTCACAAGAGTTCTGGCAAGATATTGTTACTACTTGGCTTGGTCATGTGTAAGCCAACCAGTTGCTAATGGACATTATTTTAAGAAAAACTAAATAAGCAGTGAGTACGAATTTTGGCTAATAAATAGCGAAAGTGATGCTTCTACAGAAGAAATACACATGAGCAAAAGGCGAACAACCGAGAATTGTGTAGCATGAAGCTTTCTCTTTCGAATGTGGCCTCCCGTATCTGTAGAAAAATCAGCCTGGTCGTGGCTTTCGATTGTATAAAAGATGCATTTTTGTTTCGTTGAAAAAATTATAAGCGTAATTATAGATGAACGAATTGTCGTGAAATTTCACGTGATACTTGGAAAAACCGCTACTAAAACTTATCTTTTATTAAAAGAAGTGTATGGCAATGAATGTTTCTTACGTGCGTGAGATTTCGAGTGGTTTGATCATTTTCAAGATGACCGAGAAGACGTTAAAGATGATTCATACCTGAGGTTGCCTTTCACGTCAAAAACGGTAAAAAATATTAAAAAGTCGGTAATCTGATTCGACCTGACCGTCGGTTAACTATTCCTACGATTGTTGAAACTGTAGGAATGCGTAAGACAAATTTTAAATAACAATTTTAATATGCAAAAACTGTGTATGAAAATGGTGCCCAAAATTCTCGCACTTTGAATGCCATTGAAAATGACCTGATCTTGTTGGAAAGACGAATCTTAGTTTTTCACCTATGATCATGAAACTAAGCGTTACTCCATGCACTGCAAGGGCCCGACTTCACCGAGACCTAAAAAAGCTTGAATGAGCAAATTAAGATTCAAAGCGATAATTATTTTTTTTTTCGATATTCATGGGTTCCGGAAGGTCAAACAATTAATCATTATTGACTCAAAATTCTTGCTCAACTGTGAGAAAGAATAAGAAAAAATCGACCCGAATTGTGGAAAAACAAGTCGCGGGTTCTCCATGAAAATAACGTGTCGACTCATTCTGCATTGTCTGTTAAGACGTTTTTAGCCAAATACAATATCCCGTTGTTAGACTATCCGCCTTATTCACCTGACTTTGCACCATATGACTTATCTGTTCCTCAAGATCAAATCTGCATTAAAAGGCACAAGATTTCAGTTGGCACGTGTCATGAAAAAGCCCACAGAATGCATAACCTACTGGCCCGATTTTTTTAAACATACGTAATAAAAACTTATAAAATATATCGAAACTCAAAAAGCAATTTTAGTTTTCCAAAATGCCTGCAGCATAATTGTATTTAAAGTTCTAACGCGCCACTGTAAAAAATATCCAAAAGTTTTGTTGAGCCAAGCTTTGTATAGCCATTTGGAGAAAATTCAAACGAGTTTTAATATGGCCCGGCCCTGAAACAAATTACCTGCAGTTTAATGGCCCATTTAAGAAAATTCGCCAAATTTAGCTTTAATAAATTCAGGACTTTACCTTATCTTAACGCCGCCTCGGGCCACCAAACGGCTTCAGCCGTTCTTTCGCCTCGCTTTGCCGAACTAATCCGAAGGAGCAACTCACCTGAAATAAGAACAAAAATGTTAATTAAAACTAATACATTATCATCTGCAGAATCGTTTACATTCTGAATGAGGATTGAGGATACAAGGGTCACAATATGGAATATTTTGGCAATAAAAACTACGAGGGAATTAAATTAAAAGAAAGTATTTGAAAAGTAATTATTTTCAATGCGGTGATTTTATCTCTAATCTAAAAACTATTCGAAAGGAGGTGATATATAATCCCAGGTCATGGCTGGTCTTTAGTCAGTGTAGTAAAACTATCAGCCGGCTACTAAACAATTTAAACAGATGGCCCAATAATCACGTAATAATTTTAATAGTTCGTTAAATTTATTTGAGTTGGTCAAATTTTACAAAAATATTTATCTATATTTATTTTGTGTGACACCGATGGCACAATTTCACAACCGAACGTTAAACTATTTTATCAGAAAAAAAATCTAACAGTTGTAACATTATATTTTTGCTGTACAAATGCTATAGTTTTTCAAAATAATATCTAATCGAAAATAGTAGTTTATCGAACATTTACTCATCCCAGATATAGTGAGATATCATAAAGATGGAGCTCTGAGGGGGCTCTTTTCATGCTGTCTGGCCCTAGGTCATGTTATGATCCTCTGCATTTCCCACAAACTTCCGGACAGTTCGAGCGGTCCCTAGTAGTACTGTCTTTTGCATAGCCTTATAGAGATGTTCACTAAAGGTCAATCCCTAGATTTTAAGCAGAGGACTTTTCGGCACTACGTCGGTTGTTGTTAACAATATAGGAATCGTCTGAATGGTACTCATTTCCCATTATCTGCGTACCTCCAGGTCTCTGCATTTGGGGATCTTCTCATTATGCTTATCCCTTAGATTGTTGTTGTTAATTCTATTAGTGTTGCTCGCTCGGATATTTTATCCATTAAAATGAGGTCTGACCTGTTATGCGCAACTGTTCGGTGCGTAAGCATAGTTCAATCCCAGTACAGCTTAAACGCGTTGTTCTCCAGTATACGTTCCGAGATGTATTCATAGTGTAACACTTTCTCTTCCTGCAACAGTTGAATTTCTCTGCCAACCTCTGATGTATTATTTGTTTATTTTTATTATTATTAGTTAAGACTCGTTGTCATGGAAGCCTTCCCGCCTTCCTGTAATATAGACGTACTATCTTTCTATCTCCCACATGGATATTTACAATATCCTCAAAAATTCTGTATGAAAACATGTAGTTCATGATTTAAGTTTTATTATGCTATGTGGCGCTAGGTTTCAAAGGCTTCAAAATGTTTTACAGTGAAACCGTCGGACTTATAGAGGTGATTTTTTAGGAAAGAATCAGTTCATTTTCTTTCAAATGACTTTTGATTTGTTTTCATGGTTTTTCATTTTTCGACACTTTTCATTTTTTTTACGCTACTTTACAACACGGTTATGTAGACATAGTCGCCTTCGTCCTCTTCAATTGAGACAATTGATGATGATTAAAAACCTGACAATCATTTTAACAGAAATACAAATTCATCTGCAGCAAAACAGTGGTAGAACTGTATACGCTTTAAAAGGAAATAAGTAAAAAATTCTATAATTTGCTTTTACCACGTTACCTACTTGTTACCAAAGATAAATTTATCTGTAAATTTAAGGCTACCTCGACACAGGGTACCATATAAACACCGGTTTTTTTTTTCCAAATTCAATAAATCTAACGTATTTGCCCTAAAAATATATTAAGATCTGTATAGAGAACCTCTGATATCAAATTCAATAATCTCTACTTGATTTTTCAATAACGCCAGACTTTCTAGTTTTGTTTAGATCCATTCAAGGTAAGATTTAAAAGCTATAACCTAAAATAGAAGTCAAATGTTATATAACCCACTTTAATATACAGTAAAACCAGATTAATACAATTTTCTGAAAATGACGCCGTTTTAATCAATATTCGTCGTTCCGCTTAATACCCTGTACTGATTACCGCCTACGTGTTATCTCACGTGGCAGCGGCCAGCGACTGGTAAAAAGCTTTAGATGATCACTCCCAGATAAAATGTAGATAGATAATATTGTTCATTGATAATTGTCTTATTCATCCCAAAGACGTTGAGCTACGGAATATCAGGCTTCTTTTCTTTTCTCCAATTGCGATGAGCAAAATGCAACTGATGGATCACGACATTATAAAAGTTCTCAAAAAAGATTATAGATCAGGACTCATACATCGCTATCTGAAAGAAATGGACGACCCTATTTGCAAAAGACTCCTGAATGGGCATGATGCGATACGAAACATTGCGGCGGCAGGGAAAGCAATTAAACCCGAAAGTATTTGAAGAAAACAGGTTTCCGAAATAATGAAGAAGCAGACTCTGCGATATTGAAGAATTTTTCTGGATATTCTTCTTTCATCGATGACCCTGTTGCAACCTACGAAATCCGTTCAATCGAAGATTTTATTACAGATGCGAATAGTACCCAAAAAAGTGACCGTAAGTGTTGATGACGAAGTTGATGAAGATGAATCAGCTCCAGTTTTATTAATCGCTTATCCTTTTTTAGCAGTTGATGATTTAAGGTGTTATGTGTCTTCTTCGGGTGATAGCGAAGACACATTCCGAAAGTTAAATTGCATCGAAAATCTTGTAATTTCTAAAGTATCAAATTCTTTTTATCAAACCAAAATAAGTGATTAAGTACTATGGAAGTAATTATATTACACATATGTATGGTGAGCTACTTCAAAAATGTGATAAATTTGAAATCAATTTATAAATACACAGAATAGTTACGTATTTATGTTTGGATGTATTTATTTATTTTTTCTTTCCCGCGTAATACGTGATTTTTGCTGGGTCCCATCAGAGTCGTCTTAAGTAAGCTCTACTGTAATTTCCTAATTACATAGCAGTAACTTTAGCTTGTACTGACATTTTCTAACCAGACATATTAGTAGGTAAGTTTATCTTGGTTTTATTTATTTTTTTTTTACTTTTACAAAACAATCAAAAACAGAAAAAGACAGTTTGAATTATCAGTACAAGAACTATGATTTACTAGCCTCCACGTGAGGGCCTGCCGTAGCCTGAATAAGACTTGTTGTATAAACTGTAAATTTGGCAATACTTGTAGTTAAAAACTGGCAACGTGCCTTCGTCACAATGTCAATAAAATGTTTATTTGCCTCAGCAGAAAAATGCAAATTTGGTTTCAATAAAAAAAATGCAATAGAGGTTTTCAACAGGTGTTTCAATTTGGTGTTCGGACAATGATTCAAACAACAACAATCAACAACCAAATAGGAGCAATTTTTCTCCTCGGCGGTTGCTGTTTTTTATTATTTTTACAGCTTTTAGTGGGTGAATATTCTTAATCTTAACAATCCGATAAACTCCTTTTCAAGAAAATTTTACTATTTCTGTGACAAAGTAATTTGAAGATATTAGACAATATTCTTCTCCATCACGAAATTCATCTAGATATTTCCGATTTAAAGAACTTTTTACAACTCAATTCTATAATTTTCAAAGAAATATAAAGCAACATTACACGTGGATGCAAAGTAAATAGCAAATGTATAGACAAAACAGTGCTTTGAAGGAAAATAAATTTGAACCAAGCATTTAATCATTGATAATTATACATTTTTGTCTCTAATTATTATAATACTGCACAATCATGTGTCTAGTAAGAACTTGTATTTGAAATATAAAACACGAAGAATAAAAAAAGAGTTTAGTTCTGTCACTCAAGACTATGTATATTTCGAATCTTCTCGTTCAATCTGAGGCCTTGACAAAATCAATATATCAATTATTATTTAGTTTATTTCTAATTCACTGTCTTAGCTAGCCCATTTTTCCGTTTAAGAGTTAAACAAAGTCCACTAAAACGAGAAATTTTTATCAGTTTGCTTCTTAGAGACTATTCAATGTATGAGTTTATTTTACCAGAAAATTTGGCGTGTCTTTGTAAATAAGGCTGCTTGGAATTAAAATAAATTGCATGCATGCGAACCATCGCACCAATCGAATAAAAATAGACATACATGTGTCAAAGTCTATTCAACGCCGCCACCTCCCTTTATTTAACAGTTAAACAAAAAACCCATCAACTTAAATAAAAAATAAATTATGGAACAAAAAAGGTCTTCCACTTAAACAAGTTTTGAGTTCACACAGTACAACCTCCGAAATTACCGAAAACAAAAGACGAGGAGAATCTTCGGAGCGAAAACAATAAAACACAACAATGCCCATTCCGAGGCGTATCGGGTAAGCAGTTTTCCCTCACAATATATAAAGAAGGGCGAGCTATTTTAGGGTTTTAATAAAAACGAAGGTGGCATTCCGGCACAGGTGTGCGCCTACGAAATTGGTCTTGTTTGTCCCGAAATTCGACTTCATTAAAGGCAGACCTCAGGAGAATTGGCGAGGTAAAATATGAATATACGTGGATCGTATTGTCTTCGGGTCAAAGAGGTATTTGTCCTCGACATGAAAACGGTTTTCATTTCAGCTTTTTAATATTTCTTCATATGTGGGAAAATGAAAATATTTTCATGAATGTTTTATCATATTAGATTGGAGGAAATGAATATAAAATGAAATAATACAATTAAATGCCTTTAACAAAATACAAAATATTTTAATATTTCGTGTGGAACATTTTAGAGAACAACGCGTTAAAATTTTTGTTCAAAAATCTGTAAGTCTAAAAATACGTACCTTGTTTGGCGATGAGAATTACGTGACAATGTAAACATTTTGATGCCATGTCTCAAATAGCGTTTAATTTATAGAGATATTGTAGAACACGCTAAAGTTGGCAGCGTACGAAAACGAGTGTTTTCGTAAAAACAAAAGATTTAAATAACAAATTTGCCAGCCAAGGTCATGGTATGCACAAAAAAATAGGTTTCACGAAAAATTCAATTAAAATAAATGTGTAATGTCATGTTTTTTCTTCTTTCATTATTATTCGTACCTGCTAAAACAGAGTAGAAATTAACTCCCTAATTCACTAACAAGTCTCAGTTGACAATAAAGGATTTAAGTTAACAAGTGCGCTAAATTTTGAATTTTTAAAATACACGAGATTGTGTCATTTTATAACCAAATTTCCAAAAATGTAAAATTTTCTTTATTGTGGCAATACATTTATTTTTATTGTCGATTGTAAGGGACATCTAGATTTAAACCCTAATTTGCCTACAGGATGTAGATTAAAACAACATCAAAAACAGAACAAAACTGATCAACTAGATGACTTCACTTTCATGCTAACTAGATAGGTTTAGAACTTAAATCTTTTTAGTGAATCTTGCTGTAAACATTTTGGTTACATTTGAAATAATTGTGCCGATACAAGCACTGTTTAAACGTAACATCGACCGGCGGTGCACGAACGTGGAAATACTGATTTCAAAACTTTAAGTTGTGAGAAATTACGATGTTCATTGGCCTGTATGTCGCAGTCATATAACTTTGTCAGCAATAAAATTTTGCAAGTGTATGGGTTCCAGTAACTCAAAAATAGATCTGATGCGAAATTGAAGAAAAAAAATTAGGGTACCGCCCCCCTGCAGGGGCGGATCTAGCCTCTATCTTGAGGGGGGGGGGAGGTGATATTACAAAAGTACATGGCAAGCGAAGAGAGAGAGACGTTAGGAACATTCCCGTTCCTAGTGTAAAAGGCAGGATCGGTTCTATTTTTCGGAATTCGAGGCTCTTGGGGAGGGCGATCGCAAGAAAAAAACAAGTTGTCGACGGGGGAAGGGGATGCCAGCAGTATACACATTCCTAGTATAAGAGGCAGAATCGGGTTTATTTTCCTGAAGTGAAAGCTCTTGGGGTGAGGGGCGTTCCCCCCCCCCCCTTGGATCCGCGCCTGCCCTGGAGGTAACATTGAAAAATAATTATTTTCATTCACCCAATTGAGTAACATATCGTTGGATAGGTTCTAAAAATACCAATAATGGTTTATATTATATTTTTTATTTACTGGTTTCATTCGTGAAAGTGACCTTTTAAATCCTCCCTCCCCCTCCCCCAACGGCAAATTATAAAAATGTCAGAAAAATTTGGAATAATCCCTCTCACTAAATATACCCAAAAACTATTACGAGTATACTATTTATCATGGCTAAGTTACGAACAATTATTTACAAAAAAAAAACTGATAAGAATTTAATTCCTTCTTTTTTGTTTATCCGATCAAGTAGTATACCATTGAATAGACCTTTAAAGATTCAATTAAATATGTTAATAATATTTTTATTTAGCCGTCCCAATCCACCAAATATTTCCGAACCAACATTAACAGCTGAAACACATCATATTGATAAGGAAACAGCAGAAGCAATAGTTGCTGCTAACTCGAAGAGAGAGAAGAAAGAGAAAAAATTTTTCTCCTCTTTCAGGAGAATGCGTAAATATGTCAATTGACTGGTGGTCAAATGTCCACAAAGAACCTGTAATATGTTCAACTTTAACAACAGAAGTTAAACGAAGATTTCTCGATGAAACTATTGATACCTCTGGCAAGTCTTATATTTCGGAATATTTAACAGGCCAATAAATAGAGAAAAATATAAGTGATTCTGTGGCAAGAATCAGGATACTGTTATGTTTTCGACTCTCAACTATGGTTCATTAATTTGTTACAAATCATTAAAAAGGAAAAATTGCGTTTTTCTTTTCGTTTTTTGCTCATAAAATATAACTAATAAAGCAATCTCTATGGAGAAAACAGGTAAATTGTGGAAAATGACAATACCAACAAAATGAGGTCTGAATTAAATTCAGCGCTTTTTGAAAAATTCATATCTCGGTCAGTATTTATGTTGCAGCATTCGTCCTTCGCTAAATAATAGCGACTTGTATGTACTTCATGCCTGCCGACACCAGGCGCTTGTAGGTTCATTACTTTTTGCACAATTGTTATTTAAAATTTTAGCGGATCTGGATGCATCGTGAATGATACAATTTTAATTTTGTAAAAATATTTTGAAAATAGAAGCATAATTTTACAAGCACTCTTATTTAATAAATTTACAATAAATATGTAAATGATGGTAAATTATAAGCTTATGATTTCGAATTGTCTTTTATGTCTATATTTTTTAGCTGCTCTAGGATTTAAATATTTTAGAAACTAAATTATTTGATTTAAAATTTGAAAACATTTAGGTGGTTTAAGGTAAAGTTTTTATTTTTTTTAAGTTCTTAGGCTTTGTAGCTATTAATGTGTTTGGAATTTTTTTTAAGTTGTTTGAAATATTATAATAAATATTTTTTTATTTAAATCATGAATTTTATCGAAAAAATCAAGTGATTTAAATTGTAATTTTAATTTTTCAATGGTAGATTCGAAGCTTTTGATCCAAACTTTTGAAAAAAAATTGGCACGATTAAATTGCGTTTAGTATATTGTAAAAAACAAAAAAAATCTTTAAGACTTAATCTCCAATGTTTCATGTGGTAGACATATGCTTTTAATTAACTCAAAAACAGAGGTGCAATGAAGTTTCAGAAAGAAACAACGGAATTCTAATATAATACGTGTCAAAAAAATATCTGATCAGTTTTTCTTTAAAAGACTTTTCGATATTACTAAATAAGTTAGTATGTATTCAAAGTACTTTAAGTTTAAATATATCTATGCGAATCTTCTTAACGAAAGCTATACAAGAATGATTAAATTAGGAGAAAATTTGGTAATGTAGTGGTTAATTAAGAAATTAATTTCATGGTCGAAATCTTCCGAAAAACACATTCGGTATTTTATTTTTAGATTTCATGAACTATATAGAATTATTCCTCAATCCCAATGTCAGGTTCACTATTTATCAAACGAACTTTTTATTGAAGTTTACGACATTTAGACCAGAAAAATATTGTAACAAAAGTTTATTCATCCAACTTAATCCCCCAGTAATCGTTAAGAAAATTCTTGACTTTATCCCCGAATAAAATTACAACAACAGCATCGTGTACAATACACAATTAAGACGGGAGACAAGTTGAGCTCTTTAAATTAGATTCGCAACTGTAATTTCTTTAAAAAGTTCTGACAAATTGCGAAAGGCATCAAAAGAGACTGTTAATCGCCTCTTCTTCCTGGCATATTATAATACTCGCCAAAGAAAAATGATTTATTATTTTCGTAAGAATTTTAATTTTAAAACAACGATAAGAATCGGTAAGTTAAAGCGCATTTAATTTTAATTATATTACCATAGTTTTCTTTGGTTAAATCGAGAAAATGCTCTTTTAAATATAAGAGGGTCAAGTCATGCGATGACAGAAAAATAATGATAAAATTAAAGCGAAAAAAATCATTTGAAAAATTAAAACAAATTTGTAAAATTGAAAAAATTAAATGTAAAAATAGACTTAAGATCTGACAAGGCTAGGACGATTTTGGTACAGATTAGGAAGGTTTTTAAAATCAAAAATTTCAGTAATCTTTTATCGTATCAAGACAATTACTAGCTTGTTTGGAAAAATAATGTTCACTCTGAAAGTTGAAGGAATTGTGATCATATTTTAGGCACCAATATTGAGATTATTTTTTTCAAAAATTATTGCAAATCGAAATTGCAAATTGTGTAAGCTAAATTGATTTAATTTTTCTGAAAGCTGTACATAATAGCTTCCAAATAAAATATTTGGAGAAATCAAATGAAAATATGGGTTCACTATAGGAGAATTTTCTTTTGTTATTAAAAAAATTGGGTCAAAATTAGTACTAAAGAAAAAAAAATTTTAACTTTATAACATCTTACATCTACTTGGTCCAGAACATAAATAACAAATTAAATTAAGCTAACTGAAGTATTTAGAATTTATCACATACACTGTAAAAAGGAAATGCATTAAATTTAGTGTAACTGTGCTAGAAGCAAATTTCACAAACGTTTATTAAATGTATTTAATGTTATGCATTAAATTTAATAATTTACCTTAATCTAATAAATTAATTGATTCCATTAAATTTAATGTAATCATACATTAAATATAAAGTTTGATAGTTACTTTTTACAGCCAGTGTTCACTGACATTAATATGAGTTCAAAAATTCTGAAACTATCAGGAAAAGGTGGATATTTTTCCCATAGGTAATGTTCGCCATCTAGACCGGTTTCGAACTCATTGGTTTCCATCGGTACGGGGCAGGCAGGTACATCTCACCATAAGAAAATTGAGTCCATCAAGCAACATATATCATACTAAACAAAAAGTTCAATATAAGTTGCGCCTTCTCCCGGAATCTCATGCAATGTAATAATGTAAATTCCTTTAGTATAAGGATATAAGTGAATTAATTTTAATGTACAGAAGTTGAAATATCTTATTATTTACTTTGTGGAAATTTAAGATACCATTTTATCAAATTTAATATACAACGAACTGATTTGAATGAATTGCTTTAAATTCCAAGTAAATGTAAATTATTTACGATTTTTGGTACAAAATCATTAAATTTAATGTAGAATGGACATTAAATTTAAGGTGACTTTTAACAGTGTAGTACTCTAGTAGACAAAATTATAATTCTTTTAACATGTTATTGTACAGGACCTGTACGTAATATTTTGACCTGCTTGCGGCACGTGGTCCTCTTGTCGGATTGAGTAGAATTTTTGCTGAATTGATTTTTTAATATAAAGAAAGATTTTCACAGGGTGGCCCAGAAAACATCTTCAAAAAATTTTTTCACCCATATATAGATAGATTACGAACTTTTTAGTAGTATAGACAAAACCAGCAATTGCAGCTTTTTGCAGTTGAAGATCGTGAAATGGCGCAAACGACATTTAGCATTAATATTTCTAAAACTATATAACTTGGACATATGGTATGTTGTATACAATATTTTGCCGTTCCCCTTTTTTAACGCCTCCTGTATAGTTCTAAATAATGTTTCTTTAGTAATTTCTGCACCTGATCTAGGGCAGCTTGTAAAAAATTTTTAGGATTCTTGTGCAGAAAAAAAAATAGACATAGTTAGGGGTGTTTAATCAAAACAGGTCGGCCAACTCTAAAAACACGCACCGAACATTTTCAACAATCTATCGAATATATTTGCATAAAATAAACGAAAAAATGCAGGGTAATAAATATTCTAACCTCTAATTTACATGTAAAATAGGTTGCAATTAAAATTGCAAAATATTTTCTGTTCACTGAAAATATATTCCCTAGTTATTTACTGTAACCAAAGCCAATACAAACGAGTGTTGAACATCTGCTAAAATTAGATTTTACTTTTGTTTTTCCGACAAAATAACGTGCACATGTGGAATTTAAAATTTCA
The DNA here is from genome assembly GCA_034092305.1 of Diaprepes abbreviatus. Lineage (NCBI taxonomy): Eukaryota > Metazoa > Arthropoda > Insecta > Coleoptera > Curculionidae > Diaprepes > Diaprepes abbreviatus. The sequence goes on from JASJET010000028.1 coordinate 15,906,021, forward strand.
TTTAACAAAATGCATTATTCTCAAAACAGGTGGTTAAGTATGTGTAGCTCTTAAATAATTTAATATTAGACTTTTAAATTCCGGCATTTTCATTATTTATAAAACTAAACAAAAATAATTACATAAAGAAGTTTGTTAAAAAGAAAAAAATCATGAACATTATTCGACTCTTACAAGGAAGATAACTGAAGTGACCGGCTTCGACTTTAATGAAACATCAACATGTTGTAGAGGGTACAAAAATAGGAGACACGTGTTTTATTTTATCTTCAGGGATTCATTATAACGGGGTGAAAACCGCCTCTAAATTTTACCCCTAAAAACAGTATTTTTGAAATATCTCAGGTTCTAAGTGAGATATGTTTACAAAACAAAATGTAAACTTAATATCATAAATAACTTAAGTTGACGTGCTTCGGGGTTTCTAAAAATAAACTAGTAAAAGAGGGTGGTGAGCCATGCCCAAATATATATATATATATATATATATATATATATATATATATATATATATATATTTAAATCTCAGTTTATAACTAAGATATCTTTACCAAAAAACATGAAAATTACTTGTTATTTGAAATGATGTTGAACTATGGTATTTTTACCCCCAAGAATATCATCCTTTATTTCTTATAAGGATAAACCATATATTTGCGCACGTAATTTAATTCTAAAAATTACGAAATTCAAGGAAATTGTTTGAAAATATTTTTTTCATGAAGACCATTAGTCACTTAAGATGCCGTGTTCCGTGGTTCTAAAAATGAGCTAGTAAAAGAGGGTGAATCACCCCCAATTACTTTCTTTACATCTTAAGTTCTAATTGAGATAACTTTACGAAACAAATTGAAAACTGCTTCTTATTTAACATAAAGTTAAACTATAATATTTTCACCCTCAAAGATATCATTCATACATGTATAATTATTCTTAAAAGGGCCAAATTTCAGTTGGCATGAACGTTACAGAGCCTACTGAAATTTTCTTGTTTTAATTATTAAAATAATTAGAATATAATACAATATTTTGTAGGACTTATTGTAAAATTACGGATTGTATGTTGTAGAATAACAGAAATCTTGAAAAAAGTGTTTTAAGTGTAACGATTTTTGCAAAATTACAACGACCGTCTACTTCACAATGCCTGGCACATAAATCTCCGAAACTGACCTGGTGAACCGGATTTTCTAACTCCTATGGCTTATTAACTATGTATTTACTTTTGTACCAAGCATATTTAAAACGATTTGTATATCGTGGAGATAAGAATTGGTTGTGGATCAAAGATTGCAATTTAACTATATTATTTCTTAATGGTAATTTTAAGTCTTCGTCCATAGGCATCACATTATCTGAAATGTATTTAGCAAATACAAAAGCTGTATAAATCTAATTGTTGAATATTTCCAGTAGTTCCTGGAGATATTATTTGCAAATATACTTTTTTGTCACGTGACGTAGTTTCTTGTATGCTCTTGGGCACTGTTCATGAATCACTTGATGAGATCCTGGTTTGCTATACATTGGGAAAATTGATCTTTTAGCCAAATTTCAAAAAGGTCTACAAATTTTATTGAAAAAATTAATTATATTCCAATAAAAATTAAAAGAATTTCAATTTTACTCGTGGTTAAATATCCAGATTTTCAACACGCAACATATACATTTGCGGGCTTGAATAAAGTCGCTGGTACAACTGGTCCAAATGTTCCACTCGGATCATTCAAGACCAAGAATAAAGGGAAGAGTAGATTTTCATCTGCAGAAATTGTTGGCAGGACACTGTAACTATGAGTGGTGGATAAAACAAATTGAACAAGACACTGTCTGTACCTGTTTTTCTCATTCAATTGTTACTGTTCGACCAAAATGCATTTCTCACTGGAAATCATTTCCATTAAATTTCGTAATTTTTAGAACGAAATTGCGTGCGCAAATATCTGGTCTACCCTAATAAAAAATAAGAGATGATATTCTCGGGGTAAAAATACCATAGTTTAACATCATTTCGATTAACAAGTAATTTTCATTTTATTTTGTAGAGATATCTTAATTAGAAATTGAGGTGTAAGAAAAAAGTATTTGGGGGTAGCTCACCCTATATTACTAGTTTATTTTTAGAAATACGTCAACTTAAGTTTCTTATGGTATTCATGACAAAAATATTTTCAAACAATTCCATTAAATTTCGTAATTTTTGGAATTTAATTACGTGTGCGAATAGATGGTTTACTTTTAAAAAAAGTAAGAGATTATATCATTGGGGATGAAAACACCAACATCATTTCAAATAACAAGTAATTTCCATTTTGTTTTGTAAGAAATCTTAAGTGGAACTTGAGGTATTGAAAAAAGTATGTGGGGGTGACTCGCCCTCTCTCATTAGTTTATTTTTGGAAACCCCGAAACATGTGAACCTGAGTTAATTATGGTATTCGTGAAAAAACATTTTCAAACAATTCCATTAAATTTCGTAATTTTTAGAATTACATTACGTGCGCGAATAGATGGTTTACCCTTATACAAAATAAGAGATGATACACTTAGGGGTAAAAATACCATAGCTTAACAGTCTTTCTAATAACAAGTAATTTCCATTTTGTTTTGTAAAGATTTCTCGCTTAGAATCTGAAATGTTGAAAAAATACTGTTTTTAGGGGTTAACTTTAGAGGTAGTTCTTACCCCGTTATAATGAATTTCCGCAGATAAAAAATATGTGCCTTATATTTTTGTACCCTCCACAATATATTGAAGCCTTATTAAAACTGGAGCCGGACATTTCAGGTACCTTCCTTGTTAGACAGGCAATAAGATTTTTGAGAGATTTTACGTCAAACATAAAATGTTAGGTTATAACAGTTTTTAAAATAATGACATTTCATGAATTTTCAAAATATATACGTTTATATCGTGTGCCGTTTAAAAAAATATATTCCAACGAAAGAAAATAAAGTTGTAGACATGTCCAAAAATAATAATTTAAATGTATCCTTACACTTATGACAGGCTAAGAAAACCTGACAAACCGAACAAACGTTGTTGTTAATGTCTCAGTCTGTATTATATTACTTTTTAAATTTTATTCAAAACAATTCTTCTTTTGTACCTGTCAACTAGCATTTTAACATTACCAATAAAATTCTAGGTGTATTATATTTATACAATTCTAGATCAATAATAATATCATTAATTTTTTAATAATTATTTCTCTGTATTTTTGAACACGGTGATTATAGAATACTGTGCCGCTTTAAGAAAATAAATTGTTCATTTTATATACAATTTTAGGTATTCTTTATACATCATTTTGGAGCAATCAAATTAATTTAAAAAAATTATTAAATATATTGGGAATTCGACCGTACGTGTGCCCGTTATGGCATTTTTGCATTTAAAACAGGACGACAAACACCAGCAGAAGCTCCGTAGTAACATAAAATGGAATAGGGTATTAAAAGTAAATAAATTTATGTGTACCATATTTCACAATAAGTGTGTTTTGCAAATCAAAATTGGCAAATAAAAGTACATTTTTCATACTTTTAAACTAGCCTTTAAATCGTTAACATTTAATTGTAAAACCATATGTTTTTGATGAAATTTAAAATAAACGGGAGTGGTTAAAAATAAATACATTTTAGTTTCGTTTATATTTTTAATTTATTGGCATGTATTGGAGCGATTTGGTGACCGTTTACTAATATTTATTGTTAATTTTTGATCATTTATGAATTATGTATGGAAATAATGTATATGCACATATATTATCACAATAAATTAAAAATCCAATTTGGCAGTATATTTTTTCCATGGCATTTTATTAGCAGTCACTGTTTAATTCAAGGAAGTTTGATAGCGGAAAGTTACAGAAATAGACTAAAGGCTTAAAAAATTATCCTAATACGCTGAAAATAAATGTCCTAAAATGACACGAATGGACTCAGTACTCAAAGAAATGTCATGGTAAATGTACTATTAAAATTGCACGTGATTGGAACATGATAACCAGAATACCAGAATAGGCTTTTCGGATGTAGCAACTACAAGCAAAAGTGGCAATATTTAATTTGACATTAGAGACTAAAATTATTATATTTTTTAGGCGTCACTCTTTACCTCAAATAGCTCGTATCATTTTTTTTATAATTGACGTAAACTTTTTAGATCTAAACAGTATTTCTTTCACTGACTCATTTATTATTGAATTTTAGATTATTTTTTAACTATAATAACGTAATAAAAGGTTTGTCAAGTTCAGTTCTGTCCACTAGCCTACTGCGCAAATGCAATTGGACTCCTTTAGGAGGGAATATATTTATCACTGACCGAATTCATTTTAAGGTATTTTCGTTCTGTTTAACCCCTCGAACTGCCTTGGTTTAATTATCAAATGGTAAACACATCACCTCTTGTTAGCATATTTTAGAATCATGTATAAAAAGTCGTTTCTGATCCGTGTTTGATGAATGTTCGTCCAAAATCTCGGATTAATACTGATGATAAATAGTCAGACCAAATGGAAAATGTCTTGTTGGTAAAAGAACCTTTGTAGATTCTCAATTTTCTAGAAATAGGATCTATTGAAATTTAGAATTCCTCGATCTTCTTTACATAATTTATCTGCCAAATTATACTCTTGTTGGTAAAAGAACCTTTGTAGATTCTCAATTTTCTAGAAACAGGACCTATTGAAATTTAGAATTACTCGATCTTCTTTACATAATTTATCTGCCAGTGTCAAGGGTTGTCATATTCAATAAGTGCCGCTCTTTCTTATTTTAAAGTATTGTAAGTAAATACCAAAGCAAAAATACCACTTATCAGTTAAAAAATATTATATTGTTTTAAGGTCAAGTTTAATTCAAGGTGAATTAAATTAATGAGGACTAAAAATTTGATAATTTACTAAAAATTGACCTGTCATTATCATATTTTTGAACTGAATGATATATTATTACCACATTTCATTATGCTATCAAATTCTAAAAATAAATACATTTCCAAGTGTCATAAACAGAGAGCTCTATATATTACTCGGTAGCAAAATAATGTTACAGCTCTTCTTATCCTTGTTTTTAATAACATTATTAAATGAAAACCCTATAAAAATTTGGATTTGCAACTGTACCGGCTAAAAAGAACAAAAATATTTTGTCCGAAATGTAAAAAGTAAAAGTTCAAAAAAATTAATGTCGGAAATTCGCCAAGTGGTAACAAAACTGAATTTGGAATTCCTTTATTAACATTAATTCGTGTATGGACTGAACAAACTGGTAGAGGAGAACTTGACCAATGTTATCAAAATTACATTTATCTATTTAAAATATCACTGTGTATGAAGAATAGAGAAGTATTTAGAAAATATGTGAAGCAGGTTGCTTCAAATCAGGATAAAAATAATCTGGCAGGTTAATTCAAAAGAAAATAAATTTATGATATGAACTAACTGTATGGCTGATCAGCTTAATGCAAAGAAAAATTCTGATATGTATATATTCACGCAATTCTCAAGATTCAAATTTTGCTTTTGTGTATACCAACACAGTGCAGTTTTTTGCCACATTTTTGACATATTTAGCTTGGTTAGATCGGCTTAATTCTTTTTTCAATTTTATTTATATCTAAAAACAAATTCCAAAAAAAAAAGCTCGAGGAAAACTGACCACTCTTATTTACGCTTTATACAGTATGTCTCTAAGATGTAGATGATTCATAAACGAGAAAAATTATCCCTTGAATTTTTTGGTTACAGGCCTACATGATGCCTGAACGAGGAAAATCCTCCCTTGAAGTTTCTGGGTACAGACCTATCTCATTCCTACCTGTAATCACGAAACTTGACGAAGAACAGTATCCTAACAGATCAATAATGGAAGAGAAGGAATTGATTTCTACCACTCCATAATTGATCAAGTACATGATATAATTGAAAAATCATTAGAAGATGAAGTTTGTTCCTCCATTATTCTCGATATCGTCCAAATTTCCGGTAAAGCCTGGCATGCAGGCTTGTTTCACAAATCGGCTGAGCATCAACCATCAAAACATTATCAACTTTTAAAGTCTTATTTATCAGAAAGACACTTCGGAATTAAGCAGGAAGAGGTTTATTCTGAATGAAATGAAATCAAGGTGGAAATCTCACAAGGTAGTGTACTAGGTCTAACACCTTATCTGCTATACATTACATAATACAATTGCAACCTTTGCCGATGATACAGCAACTATTGTTATTAGAATAGAAAAAGCTGCAATAAAAATATACACAACGTCCACTGATAGAATTAGCACTTCGACAAAGTCTTGGCATATCAAACCAAGCGAGAACAAATCTATCTATACAAATTTCACCAACAAGAAAAAACAACACAGGCCCATAAGATTACATGATCATCCTTACATCCCAGCAAAATACCACCAATCACAAAATTTCGCAAGAAGGTCCTTGTTAAGAAGAAAAGTAAAGAGCTGAGATTAAGATATAAAAAAAATTGTTGGTTGCTTGTTGAGAAAAACTCCAAGCTATCTACATACTATAAACTGAATCTCTACAAGCAAATCCTGAAACCTACTTAAACTGCTAAGAAACATTGTTGATACGTCTTGGTACTTGAGCAACAGTGACTTTAATGGAAAGAAAGACCTTAGAATGGAAATTAGCTTCAAATTTTCTAGAAACTAACCTGAATAATAGCTTCTCCATCACGTGAACGTTGGTGCGATCCAGCTTCTTGACAACACTAATATAATAACTAAACCACTTGAGCTAGCATAGTGAAATAGTGAAAAGTAAACTGTAGACCATAATGCGGTGGTTACACGTTAAAATACTAGTGTATTGAAGTTGACATACATTGAGGTACACTAGTGAGAGTTAAGTCTTAGTTAAGAACCTTAAAGAAATTAAGAATAAAATTAAAAAAAAAATGATCTAATTTTTGATTAGATTACTAAATTAATAAAATAAAGTATAGAGTTTAACAAAAAAAATAATTGTATGTAGCTAAAACAAAAAAATGGCTGATTTGAAATGAATGGTTCCAGCAAGAGTCTCAAAGAGACTGTTGTTCAAAAAAAAAACTAGGATCAAAGCGTTAGTATTTAGTTAAATGAAGTACAGTGCCAAATGAATAAATAAATTATTGACTCCGATAACTAGTATAGTCATATAAGTATCATCATCAGTCGTAAAAAATATTAGTGTACTTGAGTAGTTGGGTAAATACCAGTGCCTCTACGGAGATAGCATTATGGGTTCAAGTTCTTGACATCGTGGCTCAAAACTTGTGTTAAACTGTGAAACCTACAGCAAGAAAACCTAAAGCAGCGCACCACTTATGCCGAGACGTAGTGATACTTTCGACATCGACCCTCAAATTATACTCCTGTGCAAGTTAAATCCTTACCTAGTCACATACAAAAATATGGTATTACACTTTTACCTTGATATTAATGATACACTAATAAAATAATAAAATTTGCAAATAAAAACCAGAATACATTAACATTGGAGAAATAAAATCAGAATTATATTTTTTTCTTTAAAAATATTTATCAATACTGGCATACACGAAGTTTTAATTAAAACTACTGCAAAAATAATAAATCATTTTTCTTTTCTAAGTTTAAAATATGCCAGAAAGAATGGACGATTAAGAGTCGCTTTTGAAGCTACACGTAATTTGTCAGAAATTTTTAAAGCCATTTCAGTCGCAAATTTAATTTAAAAAGCTTAACTTGACTAACAATCTTAATTGTGTATTGTACATGATGTTGAAATTTATTCAAGATAATGGTATGGTTATTTTAGTGATGGGTGTTTTGCTATTATTATACTTTCTCCGTTTATTAAAAATACAGTTAATTTTCGTCAACTAATGTCGAAAAGAATTAACAATATGTATAATTAAGTAAGAATATTTTTTTGTTAATTTAATTGATAAATCTTGGCAATGTAACGTATTTTAGTTATCACACATATAGGAGTTTTTTTGTTAAATCAACATAATATATATGAGTACCTGGTAGATAATAAAAATTGGCAAAACAAAATCGGTATGCTAATCGGCAATTTTAAATTCGAGTTTGCCACATTTCAAATAATGTATATTTTGAAACATCAAAAAATATATCAGTGAAATGATTTGACAAACAACTCTTCTAATATTCAGTAAAAATATTGTCTTGTTGTTTTTTTCCGACGTATATTACTGTTTTTAATTTTTATTGCTGGGTAATATTATCTGCATTTTTTACTTTAATGGAGGCGTATTTGCAGAATATCCATTTGGTAGGTAGCTCCCGCTCACTCCACGTATTATGATTATATCCGAATCTTTATCAACTGAATAGGTTTAAAAAATACCATAAAGATGTGAGCCCACTGGCTGATCCAGAAACTATTGAATAAGTTCGGTTATTGTTTGCCGTATTAAAGACATTATATAACACACGGTTCATCAATTTATCCTCTGGGAATAAGTCTTGACGATTGTTTGATCCTTGAACTAGGTTAGAACTTCGCATTCGAAGACGATGGGTGAGGCTGTTTCGTCTTCATCATATAGTCTAGATGTCGGTTCTTAATTCTAGTTGCCTATTATGTGTAAATGTTTTCTAAATGGTCTATTGTTAATGGCATATCCACCCACGAATAGCAGCATTTGTAATACCAAATCCTGGTTCCGGTCCAATAAATGTGGTAACAGACTCTTGTATTGTCAGTTGGTCTTCTTTTCGATTGTCCAGAATAATCTTGTGTCCTGGTAGCCACGCAAGAGTAGCCTTCTTATTTTTTTTTTCCATTGCAAAATAGTTCGAAAGACAATTGCAGATCTGTAGCAGTGAAAGACTTCTACTCACCAATATTAAAATTTTCAAGAAATAAAGCATAATTTTCATATATAGAACTGAACCAAATTACTTGAAATTTCAAGCAGCTAAAAAACCTATACATATATACAATAAAGGAAACTATCCACTTAATGTTCTTTTTTCAAGTCCGATTAAAACTTCATGGAACGCACTAAATAAAATTAAAAATAAATCTTTTTATAGTTAAAAAGTCAGACAATAACTCCAAAACCAAAAGCAAATTGTACAACATAATAAACAATAATTAAATTTTCCCTCATTTTTGGTATTAAAATGTCACCAGAGACAGCCATCAGAAAGACATAATGTCAGAACAGTAGGTTGGAATATGCCTTTAACTTGGTTAATTTTAATTGCAGCTCTTAATTACGATATTCAATTATGTCTGACAAAATAATTAAATGAAGAACGACGCGTCGTCATCACTGTTTTATTCATAAATTTGAATAATATGCAACCATTATTTCTGTTAATTATTTAAACGCAAATGGATGCTTCAGGTATGAAAAATTATCATTTTAATTAGTGCTCGCTTTGTTATTTATTGTCTAACTAAGGCATAATTATACGCAGACGAAGATTGCTTAAAATCATTAACTGACAATTAAATACCGTTTACGTTCTGTTAAAAAAAGTGTACAGTTTAAAAGATAAAAAAACGCTTTTCAGCATAAGCTTACATTGGTAATAATGTACCAAAAAAATTAAAGTTGTTAATAAACTTTTAAATATTTGGACTTACAATTATTTATTGGCTAAACGAGGTATAATTCTAAGGAAACTATTACTTTATTAGTTTATTAATGAACTTTAAAATTTTAGTACATGAAGAGGAGTTTTTGTTATTTACTCAACTTCGTCGATTCCGGGCGCATAAGATGGACCTTCTTCGCTATTTTTGTCCTCATCGTCACAACTTAAAGTGCCAATATATGATCGTATAGAATTCTGACTGTAGCAGGTACATGTATAGGCATCTTTGGTGATTTGAGGTACAGATGATGGCGCTTTCTGCGTTCAGGTATAACTTCGTTATCTTTTCGATTTTTTATTTGAATTTTTTACATATATATTCTCAAAAAATGCAATAAAAAAAATAAAAATTTTTACCTGTCATAGTGGTGTTCCCACTAAAACAATAGAATTATTGGTAATAATATCAAAAAACAAATTCAAAAATAGTTTAAATCGATCATTATTGAAACCAAAAATAGGCTCAAAAACACTAAATCAATTTTTTTTCAAAAGCCTACCTTTCATTCCATTCAAAAAAATCCGATAGTTTTCTTAATGTTCTGGCATAAATTGTGTGCTCAGTCCAAATACAAGCCTGTCTCGCTTTAAAATTCGAATTTGCAGTGCAAAATAGAAAGACTGAAGTGCGGCCTATTTAGGTAATAAATTTTAATTCAGGTTTATGCCAGAAACGCTTGAAAATGTTTAAATATTTATTTGATTCAGGCGATATTAACGGGCTTTAATATGAAAGTGATTGACTGAAAGTAAATGAGTATGTCGACGAGGACATTAATAGAATATTAGGCAATAGAGTCTAGCATGATAAGTTTACATTATGTTTATAATTATAAGAGTTTGGCACGTTTTTGATTGATTGACATTCGTAATACATAAATAAAATACAGTGGTTTTGTTTTGAAGCTTAAACCGGGTATAAAACAACATGTTTACATTTTCATCTCTCTTCAAGCATACGAGATACACGTTTAATAACTTTACCTGTGACAACAAATTTTGAAATCTTCAATACAAAATGATCGCATCATGACGTAACGATATCTTTAGAATATAATAAGCCAAAATTCTCCTTGATATTCCGAAAATATTTCCTTTGAGGTAGCAACACTTCCATAGATACAATGTGCGTATCATATCGGCGTTGTAAGAAGGATTGGTCTTATTATGTGGCATGTCCTATTATAATATTGTTAAGATTATTGCAAAATAAATTACAAGAGAAAATGAAGGTATTTCTAAATAAAATAATTTAAATTGAATCACAACTTCTTTATTATAGAAAAACAGAGGTAGAAGAATTTATATATGTGATGGAACTAGGAAGTCGAAAGAAAATTTAGATATAAAAATAAACCTGCAGTGGCGCTAAAAAGTATTGTGACATGACAAAATAGGATATATCAGCTAATAAACACCCTCCAGGGAATTGCTCTATAGGCTGTTGAGGTAACTAAAAACTATTTGTATATTTTACATTTTCCTTAAAGTTTATATACGTAATATCTCTTGATGCCTGGAGGGTAGCAACTTATTCCTCTTATAATGCTTTATCCGTTTGGGAGGTTGGTAACCAACAAGGCAGTTTTAACTTTATCGGTAACTTTCATTAAGGTAAATAGTTTAATATAAGTTTGATAGAATTATTTTTATCTTCCCTTCTGATTGGTCTGCCTTTCACCTTGTCTCAGAATATCAGTTGGAAAATTCGGTATTTGTTGTTTCTTACAAGGGGCCAAAATACTGCAGTTTGTATTGCTTAATGGTAAAAATAACTCCCTTGCTCTTTGGCAGTCTCTCAAATACTGCTTCATTTACTGTATAGGTTCTCCGTAGAGCACAAATGCTTCCACTTCTTTTGGTATCGAGTTAATTATAGTACATGCTAAAGGCCATAAAATAACACTGAAAATACATATGGGTGTAAAATCAGGGCTTTTAAGGGCAGGTTGAAATCTCGGGTGACAAAGGAACTTTTCATGTTTATAACCTCATTATTCGGCTATGAATTTCCATAGCCTAATTCTATTTTGTGTTTACAAGAGTGTCCTCGGAAGACTACTCGTCAACAAGTTATATAGGAGTATTATCTAAAGTATGTGTACCCGGCGATGGTAGTGTGTCGTTACTGACAACCATATATTTTGTTTGTTTTTTTTAAAGTTTAGTGTTAATCCATATTCTTTACTAACATGTTGCATACTATATATTGCAGTTCTTCAATATTACTTTCTATCATAACAGTATCATCGAAGAATTTAACACTGTTTATTAGGTCCTTCAGTAGGATTTTTTCAAAATTCCTAGCCGAGTAAATGTTATTCGGGTGGGTGGAAGAACATATTTTTGGATTTCTACGGCATGGGTAAAATTATCGCGTATTTCAATATTAGCCATTTGTCCTCAGTTACAGATTTTAACATACGCAAACGAGGATTAATTTAAATAATATTACACAACACTTATTGTGTTGGGAAATTCTAAGTAAGGTTTATATTTCAGGTTTAAGCATTTCTCTGTGAACGTCATCAGGACCTGGTAACTTATTATTTTTAGGGAGTAAATGACATATTTAATTTCGTGGATTATCTTTGGGTTAGTATCAGGTCTGTGTATAAGATTTATATTGGAACGCTGTTCCCGAAAAAGTGGTACTACATATCTTCTTCTTCTTTAGGTGCCATGTCCGTATTCAGACGTTGGTGTTCATCATGTTTACAATTTCCTGAAATATTTCTCTATCGGCTGCAGCGCGAAATAGTTCTTCTACCGTGCAATCACACCACGGCCTGATGTTACGTAGCCATGAAAGCTTCTTTCGGCCTATCCATCTTTTTCCTTCCACTTTTCCTTGTATTATAAGGCGAAGTAGATGGTATTTAGGTCCTCTAATTATGTGGCCGAAGTATTCTGTTTTCCGCCTCTTCATAATGTTCAAGAGCAGTCGATCTGTATCTATCAATCTGAAAAAATCCTCATTGGAAGTGTGCGAAACCTATGATATCTTTAGGATTCCACGATAGCACCACAATTCGAAAGCTTCCAGTTTGTTTAGCGTTGTGGTTTTTAGTGTCCATGTCTCGCAACCGTATAACAGAATAGACCATACATAGCATCTCAGGACCCTCTGACGAATATGCATTGACAGGTTCCTGTTGCATAGAACTGGTTTCCATGTCATAAAGGCCTTACGCGATACTTCGATCCTAGCTATTATCTCTTCATCTGAGTCCCCATTCACATTCAACCAACTGCCAAGGTATCTGAAATGGTTTACACGCTCTATCCTCTCTTCATCGAGCCAAAGTTGACACTTATCTACAATAAACTTTCCAACAGGCATCCACTTTGTTTTTGAGATGTTGATTTTAAGGTCTCTTCGGCAGCTCGCCTCATTGACTAGATTTACTTATGTTTGGAGATCCTTGATGCTCTCTGCAAGAATGGCCGTATCATCAGCGAGTACTACATATGCTTTCCAAAATTTTAATTTGTAAAAGCATTATGGATTTTCATCATTATCATTCACCACCTTAACATAATTTACACCTTCCTGCGTCTTTTACATAAAGTTATTTAAATATTTATTCTCAGTATCAAATGATTCTCCTTTTTGAGAATAATATTAGAGTAATAAATAATTTTATAGTGGATTTTTATTATATACGGCATTTATTTTGATTACTTAATGAAAACTTGTTTTATTGACTATAATTGAGTTACAAATATGGGTGTTACGGAATATTCTTATATAACTTTAAATCAAATAATTCGGTTGTGAAAAACGCGTTGGAGTTTGGAAATATTGACTATTGGTATTTATAATAAAAATAGTAAAAGCTATAAATGATAGAGGACCAGTACAGTATAAAACAAAAATTATTGCTTTGGGATAATTATGTATTAATAATTATATTTAGTTTTTATATTAAGTTATAAAACAAAAGATATGATGTTCAGTACAAAATATCCACCTTTCAAACATGGCGGCGGCAAAGTGATGGTTACAGGCGGGTTTTCCTAGCAACGCACAATGCGCTGCCGAAAAGTGTTTTCCTAGGATTCTCAGTTGTGTAACGACCGTCGCGATGAATTTATCTAAAAGTAAAAGAATAGCTTTGGCTTTCTTAATATTACAAGACGAAATTTTGAAAGACGAGATTGACTTATTAACCACGATTCATAGTGGCACTAGAAATTCTGCTAGTCCATTATTTCAAAATAGAAGCAGCGAAGGAGCATTTAAATTACTTATCCATAGACATCTGCTCGACGACGAAGTAAAATTTAAAGCGTATTTTAGAGTTACAAGGCAGCAATTCTCGTTTCTTCTCGATCTTGTGAAAGAAGATTTAGATGTTGAGCCATGTAATCGTGCCAATAAGCCAATAAATCGCTAATAATAAATTGTGTTGTCATAAATTTAACAATAAAAATTACCTGGTTTGTTTAACATTTTGTTCATTTCATTCCAAATTGTGTCCTTTTTGGCAACATTTTTAAACTCTTGAAGTTTCAAGTTCCAAAGAATAGGGTAACCACTCACTATTTCTACCAATTGTTCATCCTCGGTAGCATTAAAACGGATCTTTTGTTTTTGTGAATTCATTTTTACCAAAATATCGGAGCACTTCTTTCGTTATATGCAGCGTACAACTGAATAGACTGCCCTCGGAGCAGTCGTCCTGTTGCGTCGACCGTATTAAGATGGCGCAAGTCGTTTTTACGCAGTGTAGGAAAACGCCTGCATTTGATTTTCATTAGAGAAGTTCTCGGCGTTTTACGCCGACCGTATTAAGTTCTACGCAGCGTAAAATGTGCGCTGCTAGGAAAACCCGCCTTTAGGAATGTTTTTCTCGTCATGGAGTTGGACTGTTAATTCGCGTTGAAGGGAATATGGATCGATTTTTGTACGCCGATATATTAAAAAAACAAATGATCCCATATGCTAAAGAAAATATGCCACTTAAATGGTTTTTTTAAATGATAATTATCCAAAGCACATATCCAAGACCATGAATCACTTCATAAAACGTGAAAAGATCAAAGTTTTAAACTGTTTAAGTTGGATAGCCGAGTAAGATACCGAAATTATTCCAATAAGGAAGTTATATACGCAGCTCTGAAAACGAATGGAACTGAATCCATTTGAATGTTTACAAAAGTAGACTCGATGTTGACGCCCTGTGAGGAGAATATTCATAATGACAGAAGAAAATATTTTAATACACAATCTTAAAATTATCACTAACGTCAAAACTCTTGTGATCCTTCGCTGTTATAATTCTTTCATATTCCATTTAATTATTAAGCAATATAGTGGTGATAGAAAACTAGATGTCTGCTGAGAAGAGAAAACGAAGCGAGAATATTTTTAGTTTTTCAATGCTACAGACATATCTTTTCTGCTGCTACTTTTTGAAAAACCGAATTTAAGAAAGTTTAAAAACAACATATTCTAATTTCTTGGTAATCATTTTTCAAGAATATGATGCATTTTGTGGCACATCTTTCTGTCTCAGAACATAATAAATATGCTGATGTTTATTCTTATATAAAGATGAATATTCTAATTCCGTCTGCTTTAAAATGTTGGTTTATTTTTTTATGTAATTTTTCAGACACGAAAACACCTACTTCCCTTATCATGCTATAAATATTTCCTGACAAACGCAACAGTTATTTGTTCGTAGGCGTGTTTCAACGTGGCTTTATGCATTGCATTTTATTAATGACCTCATAATTATGTAAATAAATGTCGACAATCTACATAACCTTTCCGTTTTTAAGACATAATAAATTCTATGAAGAAACGAGGACAAATTTTAGCCTAAAATAGACGAGTTATAACATTTTTTTAATTAATATTCACTGAGACAACGTTTGATGAACATGAAAAATTCAAGCAAGGAATGATAAATGGGTCAAGCAAAAGCAAAACTTTCCCTATGACCACTAAAAAAGTTTGCATGTGCAATATATGTTTTAGCCCTTTTTTGCCTTGCTATTGTCTCGTTTCCCAAACTTGTTCTTCTTCCCTGTTAATTCATGCATGGAGCTGCATATAGTTGTACGTTTACTGAATATGATTTCAGCACTACAACGGCATAGTGTGGATATATCCACTGCTATTGCATCTCACACGGAGGAATCTGTGAAAGCCGCATAAACATATATGCGCCATTCGGCGGGAAGTCGGCGAAGCCGCGTCCAGTATTTGCATGCTTCCTTCTGATCTGTCCTTTGCACAGCCGGGTGCATGTCGGTACCCTGATGAGTCTAGTAGAGACCAAACATGTACCTCTGCCGTATCACTGTGGCGGGGAGGGTAAGTTTTGACTTTCTTCTCGGTACGGTGGTACAGGTAGGTTATCATCTCGATGGTGGTGGAATATGATAAATTGTTTTCTTTAGCAATTTGTCCAGACTGTGCAACCTCTAACACGGAAAGGATATGGTTGGAACAAAGTTTGCATTTACTGTTTGCATTTTACTTTATATACATATATATATATATATATATATATATATATATATATATATATATATATATATATATATATATATATATATATATAGCGTGGACATTCTACGATAGTCAAAGTCAGACCAGCAAATGCCTTAGGGGGGGGCATGTTGTGGTAAGAGCATCCCACCGTTGTTCTCCAATAAATCTAGCTTAAGTAGGAGTTCCAAGTTGTGGAAACCATGACAAGGATATCTGGGAAAGGCATCGTTAGATCCCACTGTTGAGTCCACAACCGATGCCGGGACGAAACATCCTAATATTTTGACAGTGGTTGAAATAGTTCGTTAGTTATATGCCCTTAACATCAAGGGCATTACTACGACAATATATATATATATATATATATATATATATATATATATATATATATATATATATATATATATATATATATATATTTCATACAAACTATTATTTTTCAGATATTATCTTAAAGATATAACACGAAACAGTTTACAAAAAGGAATATATTAAACTGTCATTAAGCTTGTTTTACACCCTATTAAATGTAGTTATAATTACATGAACAGTAGCGCACGCTGTGCTGTCAACAACTGTGCATATACTTTTTCACTGATTATTTCCATGCGGTGAAATATCTGAGCCGGAATTGATCCTTGGAGTGCCGTTAATTCTCGGTGAAGTGTAATTATTGCTGTCAAGAGAATTATAGAGCTGAGGATTAAAGATTTAAGATCTTGCGGGGGTAGTGTCTACGTCTTATTAAAAAAAGTCATTTATTTATATATTTTAATTTTATTGCAATATTTTTGTAATTTTGATTAATGTCAACAAGAGAGTTAAACGTTAAGGTGCAGTAGTTTTTAACATAATCATAGAGTAGCATTTCTTACAGCAATGCAACAAGTTTTTCTTGAAGGCTGTAGACAATGTTGAAGATTGAGTCAACGGTATCAAGTATAACTTGAATGATTCAGTTTATACTTGATAACGATTAGAGATGTAACCTAATCGAAATGTCGTAAAAACAAACAAAAATAAAGACAATGCAAGTCCGACAATCACATTTTAGTCAAGTTTTTCTTCATAAGTTTTAATCTACGCATAAAACTACAAAAAATTTGAGTCAGAGTAATAGATCCTCACGCCACTTTTTTTCTTCTGCTTTATTCTTTCCGTTTTCCGATCTACATAATGTTGCTCCTTCTATTTGTTTAATAAATTAGATCTCTAACTAGAACAACTTTCTCTCCTCCCTGGAAAAATAAATTTTCCTAAGCAAAACAGCCTTATTATTATAATTATTTATAGTACAAATCCATAAACATCTCAAATATCAGCATTCAAATTTTCAACAAAAGTAACAGAGGATGGAGCGGCCCACAACAAGTATTCAGTTGTACAAAGACCAGATTGTAGATTGTCTGTCTTTCTTCGATACAGTCACAAACCCTAGTCTCAGATTTGCCCCATCTGATTAGGGAGTCGGCGCACACTCCACACTTTTTGCGGATTAGGTTTAATCTGCTCCATGTTTTACAATGCAAGGTAAAGCCAGGTACTGCCGATTTCGTGGAGAGAACATCGTGAATGTTAAGAGGTACATTTTATCTCACTACCTGGTTATCATTGCTGTTCCAGGGTGAAACTGTTGCTAATTAGAAGTTCATCGTTTTCTGGAATGTGCTATGTTATCTGATAATATCTCCGTAGATTTTAAGCTACTACTACAAAATCTTATTGGTTTTTGTGGAGTTCTCGGTATTCTCTGTACAGTGCGAGCGTTTGTGCAACGAAGATGGGGGGAATTGCTTACGGAAGGCAGCCAGCAAGTAGGAACGGGTTTGATGGTTCCACTAATGATCCGCATAGAGTTATTTAGTTGGACATTCATCATGTTCGTTTGTGGGCTATTCAACAATATTAGGGAGCAATACTCTGCCCTTGAATGTAAGAATCCGACGGCAGCACCATAATTGGTGGCTACGGTTATCCAGGAGGTACCACTCAATTTGGAAATGATGTTATTCCAAGTTAAGTTTGAGTTTCCGTTTGGTAATATATTTGCTCATGGCCATCAAATCTTCATTCAAGACACCACAGATTATGGTGAATAAATCCTAAAGCCATATCATCGGCATAATCAAACCTTCTAGAAAGCGTTGGACACCCACAAGTTAAAAAACAGAGGGGCGAGTACTGACTTCTGGAAAGATCGTTGTTTTTTTTTTCTGTTGGTCTGTTCATTCGTATGTACTCGAAAAGTGCGGTTTCAATAAGCCTAGTTATTGCCTTGCACTTACTTAGTAGTAGTTTTTAAATGTTTGTATGTGATACTCCGTCTACAGAGTGTGCCATATGCTGCTGTAAGGTGTATAACGACCTCTGATGTTTTATTTCGCTTTTGGAAATGGGCTTCTATAAACGTTGTCAGAGAGAAAACTTGATCGCAGCAGCTTCGATTCTTCCAGAAATCTACCTGTTCACTGGAAAATTACTTTACCGAAAATGTGATTCTAAATTAGGCTCTCCAGCAGCTTGTAGCACGAACTGAGAAAGGCTATTGTCCTGTAGCTTTCTCGCTTATCCCTATCTTTGCCTAGTTGAACAAGTGCAATTATCCTCCATTCTTTCAGTTTTGATGTACCAGTTAGAAGGATTTCTGAGGAACCTAGTTATTGAGCTGCAATGGAGCAAAAATTCTGAGTGAGTTCCATCATAACCAGGAGCCTTCCCAGGTTTCATATCTTTTATTGTGACAGATACATCTTTCGTTGAAAAAGAGTTTGTAAGGTTTGACTCTTTGGCATATTCTTTTTCTGTTGTATAAGTTCCGGTTTCCAACAACGGAATAAAACATCAGTGATCGTTATGGACCTTACAATAGTATATGACTCAGTCTGGCGACAGAGCCTCACATACAAACTCCTAAGAACCTCAAGTAAGTAAGTGAAAAACAACAATCCTGCCTATTGAAACCATACTAAGCAACCGCACTTTTATATTCTGCATTTAGTTGAGTTTTTTACAAAAAGTACTCGTTTCTTGATACACCTTCAAAAACCATAAAACTTAATTCTTCCTTAGACATTGTCTATAATATCTAGTTTATGCTGTTACTTTGCAGCTCTTAAACTAAAAGCCATAAATATCGAAAAAGCATAATATATAGTTTTAAGACTGCTTTGAATAAATAAACATGCATTTTTACTTACGGATTTTATTTACAATCCATATTATATCATAGCGAATATGGTCTTAAAAGTCAATTTTGTTATTTAGTTACATGAGGTTTTTTAAAAACAAAGACCGATAAATAACTGGCTAATTTCAAAACTCTAAATCAGTTAGTGAGTACATTTTTAAACATGTTTTGTCCTCAGTTCATATAAGATCTCACCTTATTAAAATTTAACAAATGGATGATATCATCTTTAAATAACTTTTTTATGGTTATAATTCTTCGAACTAAAAATATGTATATTGGAAGTTGTTTTTTCATTGTTGAAATTAATTGAAGAGGAACCATTTAAAGTTATGATTTAAGTATTGAGAATAAAACGTTACAAATAGTTTCATTAGTAGGATCATAATTTTATATCTCATATTATTTTTCCTTATTCAACACGGTTTAAATGTAATGTTTCAAATACTTGACTCACAATTCACCGGAAAATTCATAGTAACTGGAAAACATATGGGTTTTTGTAAAAACACCAATCCATAAAGCAGATCCCAAAGATTCAAGATTGTTAAGTTTTATCATTTACAACTCCTAAAATAAGTGCATATTGTTTTTGGTCCGCAAATGAAGACTGTCGCCCGAGTCACAGAATATTTAATCTAACAGATGCGTCAAAAGGCACTCACTCCAAAACGTGACCTTGCTTGCTTCACGACCTAATATTACAGTGGGCGAAAATATTAAAATTAGAAAGAATAACGCCTCACATTATTTTATCTTCACAAGATACGACACAAGGGGCTTTCACCAAAATCAAATTTTTATGTGGATTTTTACTGTATTGAACCTTACATTTTTGTTTCGTTTCATCGTGTCGTTTTCTATTCGTATTTTTGTTTTGTATGTGAAATTATCTTATATAAAAAAAGTTCGCTTGAAAATGGTACGGGGAACTTCCTGCCGTGATGGCAAGTCGAAAACTAAAGAAAATACAGCTTTTTTAAATTCCTTAAAGTAACCACTTCAATATTGTCAGAAATGATGAGAACAAAACAAGTAACGTAATATCCCAAATTAACAAAATATAACAAATGATTAACCTTCTTAGGGATCCATCGTTGAACTGTCTCATTTTATAATGTGTTAGCGCATACTAGAAAATATTCATGAAGTATTGTTGGGTGAAAACTACCCCAAATTCATCCCTAAACCTTTTTTTTGAAATCTTAATGTACAAAGACTAATTTTTCATGGAAAGTCACTTGTATATAGTTAAGTTAACGAATAGAGGGTTATACATCTTACTTTCTTAGTAAACCATTTTTAACGATGAACTTTGGGGTAGCTTTAAACAGCTAAAAATTTAACTCGGGATTTAAAAAAAAAGTTCGTGTTGGATATTTTTTGGTAAACTCGAACATATCACAGAATGTGAAATCGGAGGAGAGCCATTGTTAGTGTAAAAATATTTGTCAAAATGATTATTAAAAATAGAGGATACTAAGATATCCAATTATAATATTATTGTAACACATATTTCTAAGTAGTGTTAACTGTATTTTATAACCATACACAATAAACAACACAAGTGAAATTAACTAATTTCTTAAACAAAAATAGAATCACTTTTTTTCTCTCCCCTTGGAAAGAATTACCGCACTTTTGACAGGGTTATTATTTTTGCTTTCTGTCTGACAAGTACTATGTATTTTAGTATTCTAATTTTATTCATTATTATGAATGTAACCGAGGTTTTCTTTCTCTTAGATCGTGAGGCAAGCGAGGTTCCCAAAATTGGACCCTTCAACATCAAAGACACCGCCAAAGCTATCGCATTTTAAGGTGAAATAATTTATGACCAAATTAATTTCAGGGAAAATAGTCTTTCTCGTAGTGACTCGGATTTTGTTTAAGTTATAATATATACCAATAATACTTTAAATTTTCAAAACAAATATTTTATAATACATGAAATGTTAGTACTTACAAAATATAAGAAATTCTCTAAACCCCTTTTTATATTTTAAATATAATATTTGATATTGCTCTTTATCAGATTTATATTTTCTAAAGCAGCTTTTCATTTTCCAATCCCTCAAATGTATTTTGTGATTTATTGAATGTTTGTCATCTTGTTTTCGGCTAAGCATATATTTCTTTTATGTATATTATAGCAGGTAAAAAGGCAATGTTTTAGCCCCATTTTCGAAATTGACGCGAGAAACTGGATATTCTAGAAAATAAATCAATGTCAACTTTTTCCGTTTTCGGAAGCACAACAAAGTTTCAATTTCCCGATTCGCCAAACATTAAGATTTGATTTAAGCATTTTTATCGTAATTCAGAAATCGCGATAAATATTGGGTAGGATGAAAAAACAAATTTTGCACACAGTTCAACCCCATCGTGATTTATTTGTTTTGAGATTTTAATAAGAAATATTCCACATTAAGAATAACATTTATTTACTTAAATTACGTCCTTATTAAAACATTAGAATTCATTGAGTCCTTCACGATATCATTTAGACTTTTTGACGAGTAAAAAATACTCATATTAGAGTCCCACTTTCCATAAAATGCTTACAAAATGAGACATGTTTCTGCACATCTTTTTTAAGAACTTCAAATTCAGCTTATTTTATGGACATTTAATGGAATTTTATAGACATACGAATATATTTAGTATTTTATTCAATAGGAAAATTTTTTTTTTCTGGAAGTTGCTTCAGATCAAACAAGTAATAAATTAGCAGCTCTTGGGTAAATTCGATAATGCTTTATAAATAAAGCAACAAATAAATTAAAGAAAGCACATGCATATTTTACTAACTACATTCCATAGCAAATAAACTACATTTAAAGCTAGCGACGCCAGACTTTTATTTATAAATTATTTGCTCATTTTCAGGTTTGGTTAACATTTAGAAAAACGTAAAGAATAAGAGTGAGTGATTGCGACCATTCGGTAGAAATAGAACGTCGAATTGAATTCGCAAGAGTTGCTTTTAGCTGTTTTAAGTGTATACTTTGCAGTCATGACCTAGGCCTAAATTTAAGAGTCTGGCTTCTGCCTTGTTATGTATTCTCCTTTGCAGTGTTAAGACCTGGACACTTACGGAATGTTTAGTTAAGAAACTAGACGCCTTCGAGTGGATCGATTAAGTAACGAGGAAGTTCTAGGGAAGCTGAATAAGGAAACAGAAGTTATAAAAACAGTAAAAATTTCGAAACTGTCGTATTTCGGTCATATTCTAAGACATCCTGAAAAATACTGCATTCTTCATTTATTAATGCAGGGAAAAATCGTCGGTAGACGGAGTACTGGAAGGCGTAGAACATCCTGGTTGAAAAACCTGCGTCAGTGGTTCAATATGACTACATCTTTCTTCAGAACTGCATTAAACAAGGGTGTAATAGCCAATATTATAGCCACCTTCCGAGAATCGGATAAGGCACGCTAAGAAGAACAAGAAAAGAATAAACTTTATAAACAGCTTCATATTTTATAAGTCTGGTCATAATGAAAGTCAGTATTATCTCTTATTTGAATCACAGAAATGGATTCATACATTTTTATTTTTTTTGGTCTCTAAACCTTGTTCCAAAGGATCTATATATTGGCATGTTAAATTATGTACCCTGCAGTAATCATACAGATAAGTTTCCTATGACACATTCATTAATGGAAAGGATATTTTTTGTTTTAGCCAGGTCCTTGTATATGTTTTACAGACAATTTCTTGAACCAATATATATTTTGTGCTTAAACTTGGTAAATTGCCCTTTCCAATTAATGGCTACTTGGAAAGTTTAATGGTCATATAATAAAACTTAGGGAATATTATACGTACCTATCTATATAAAACCTTCCGTAATGAACGTGAGTTTTCTCTACGGAAGTTTTTTGCTTAACTCGATATAAACTTTCCTAAGGGAAAAGTTAAAATTCGAAATAAATGTTTTAGAAAATACTCGAACGTTTCTTGCAAGCGGGAATAATGGATGAGACTGGATGCCGACGAAATGGATTATTTTAAGCCATTTTAAAATTCAGTTGAGTGTTTCTGGATTGCTAAGGAGGAAGGTGGGAAATTCGGTGGAAAATGTGTAAATATCCGTTGACATCGCATTTCTCTTATAAAATGTTCATGCGTTAAATTTTATATAAATGTTTTGTGTTATAAATCGTTATTTAATTATTTAATATAGAAAAAGTCTAAAAGTTCAAATAATGTTACAATCGTTTTATCTTCTTTTTTAATTATAACTTATTTATTAGTAAGTATCATTTATAAATCCAGAAATACTGAATCAAAAAATTTTTTACAGGATACTTTTTTCTGCAATAATTAATATGTGTGGTGAAAATATTTACGAACTTATATTGAACATATAATAAAGTAATAAAAGCACTATTCATAAATTTTAAAAAACAAACAAAATGATGGATCTAGAACACTGGCACCCAGTTAAGTTTTCTCCGAAGATGCTCTGGGGCTGGTAGTACAGTTGCACCTAAAGTAATAATTCGAAAATATTTATTTTCTGTATAAGTTGTTCTAATAAAATATGGAGGATTTTTCAAAATATAAATTTTTAGAAAAATTGTGCATCTCTGTTAAAAAAAATCTGAATTTTGTCCAAAATTTTAGCAAAAAAATTTACAAGATTTTAAAAAACCTATTATGTATTTTAGTAGATAAACTTACGCAGAAAATATACCTTTTAAAATTTTTGTTTTAGGTGTAATGGAGTGGACTTTATGCCGCTGGCCGTGGAGTGCCTTCGTAGAAAAGGACCTGAGGCGCCAGTGATCTACAGCCGCCGTTTTTTAACCGACTTCTAAAAGAAAGAGGTTCTCAATTCGTCGAGTATGTATGTTTTTTTTTATGTAAGTATACCGATTACTCCGGAACGGTGGCACCGATTTAAATGAAATTTTTTACGTTATGTTCAGGAAGTTGCTGCGGTGGTCCCATATTTTTTTGGACGAAATTGGTGCAGTAATATCCAAGATGCCGCTGACAATATGACGGCCAAAAAAATTAATTTTGTTTGATTTTCTCCAAAATTGGTTTTGGGGAATTCTTGGGGTCGTAAGCAACGAATCTGAAATTATTTCTAAAAAATTAATTATAGCGGATCCCATATGGCGGACAAAAAATTTATTATGTGGAGGAGTTTTCGGGGTCGCCCATAATGGATCCAAAATATTAATAAAAAATTCACTATGGCGGATCCAATATGGCCGACAAAAAATCAATTTTGTCTAAAATTGATATTGTGGGATTCTTGAGGTGTATACCAACTTAATATGCAGTATAAAATATATCGAGCTAAAAAATTTACATTTCAGGTTCTTTAAATATTGAAAATTGCTATTGTGGGGTTCTTGAGGCGTATAAAAACTCTTTATGCAGTATAAAATATATCGATCTAAGAAATTTACATCTCAGGTTCTTTAAACATCGATATTGGAAGGTTTTGGGGCCTATATTACCAATCTAAAATTAAATTGAAATTTAAGATAGTGGATTTACTATGACAGATTATATATTTGTTTGACACAATTTTACTGGTATTTGGAAAACCGTAAGAACCAAAGAATTTTTAGCGGTTCATTTTAGGGTGATTTACAACTTTGGATAAAATGGGTACTTTTTTGCTACCTTGGAGTCATTGCGAGGTACACTAATCTCGATTACTGCTTAGCTGCAATAACTTACGGATATCATAATGAATTCTAATTCTAATTCTACTAAATTGAACTTTTTGAAGTCGGCGCCTAATTAAATGGAATAAAGAACTACTAATCTATACAAAATATGGTAAGAAAGCAATTACAAATAAAGTATTTTTAATCTGTTTATGCAAATCACATTTTGTTAGGTATTAGTTTGGCGTCGACTTCAAAAGGTTCAATTTCATATAAAAATTTATAGTTATTTTTCACTTTTTCGCGCACTTTTAGAAGTCGGTTCAATTTTTTTATAAAAATTTTATTTGTCTTAAATTGATGAATAGGCTTTTAAATAATTTGTTATATATACAAAATAAAGCCGAAAAGTTGGTTATATACATTTATCAAAAAATAATCATACAAACAATAAAAAATATGACATTCATTTCTTTAGCCCCATGGTAGCCTAACTCCTTAAATATCATTCTTCAATAGATAACATATAAATTCTAATTCATATTATAGTTCCATAAAAAGCAACTCTATAAATTTCCATTATATCCGATTACTAGTTAGTACAACTTATGAATCTAGAGGTACTTTGGGGTACTTTGTATACCTTGCGATGGTATTTTTTGATTTTTAGTTAAACACACACAAAACGTGTTTTAAGTCGTATTTTTTATTTTGTCTGCTTTCAAAACTTCTCACATTGTGACTTAACCTGTATGCCCGTAGTTGTAGAGGATTGAGGGTTTAAATTTTATGTATTCCTCTAGTATTACGTTACATATAAATCATAAAAATTCTTATGACATCGGAAAGATAACTTAATCAACATACAGAATAGGCAAGACGATAAAGTAACTTTTAATTATCAAAATATTTTCTAGCGATAATGCGGTTGAAATCCATTAAAATTGGTTTTAATTCTAACGCGAAGAATTCTCTATAAGTCGGTGTTTTAATGAAAATATAAGTAAAAAGCTATAAAGTTTTGGGCAAAAACAATTGTTCGGAAGTTTATCAGTCAATTGTTCTGAGATCTTTTTAAAAATTTATAGAAAGTAACGTTTTTGTAAGCAACATGTTTAGATCTCAGGCAAATAGTTGAAAGTAAGTATTAAAAAAATATTGAAAATTGTGGATTTTAAACTTCGAGTATATACTACTGGAGACAGCATGAAATGCACTTCGCGAGTTACACAAGAGAGATAATGAGCGAATATAGAGTTGTGCTATCTCTCTCGATCTGGACGTTTACATAATTTTGAAGCGCACGCCGGCCAATCGCTGTCAGAGGGAGAGATACCACAACCCCTTATTTGCCCTCTCTGTCGCTCTCTTTGCCGTGTAATGCGCGAGGAGCAACATTGCATGCCTCCAGTAGTGAATGCTCGAAGATTTTACATATTTTTTAATCAATAAAAATATCCACAATGTAAATTAATAAACATTTATTATTAGGAATTTGATTTTTTGCAGCTGGTGTGACGGGTAACTCAATAAAATTATCACCAAATTAAATTTGATGAGATAATTTAATGCTAATAGCAGGTTTTCCATATAAAATAACGATTATAAAAAATTTCTAAACTTACTTATAACCCAAGGCACATAATACAAATGTTTTAAAATATTTTTTCTTCAACTAAACAAAACAATTTATATAAAATAAAGAGTCCAATATTGAATGAATCTATTTTAAAATACAAAAGAATATAAATTTTACCTCTGGCTTCCTCAATGTTACTAACCACACAAATCAAAACACTTAGGACCCTAATTTTCATTACGCATTTGGTTTTTGCAGCTGGTGCGGCGAGTAACTCAACAAAATTCGCAACAAAATTCCATTTTATGAATTAATTTAATGCCACTAGCGCGTGTTTCAGGTGGAGCAGCTTGTTTCGCCTCCGACAAAGGCTTACTGATAATGAGCGCGATGTAAACCATTTTACCTAATTTATTGACACCTTAAATACTAGTTCTTTGCGCGAAATCCCTAAGGGTTGGATCGTTTAAGAAAGATACAGAGGCGGGGAAAATTTTATTTCTATCGATGATACTGAATGGGGTGGGAGTTTGTTCGATGGCTGAACATATTTTGAAGAGTTAGTACTGTTATCTTTTTAATCAGAATGCCTTTCAAGAAAGGTAAAGGAGTACCGACAATTAAACTATAACAGAACGGTGCCAAAAAGGCAAATATAAAAGCTAATCATCATTTTTTTTTGTTTTTAAATAATTAATGGCGTTTGTGCGTATTATCGCCTCTTTTATTTTATCTTTTTGACATATTATGGAACGAAACTCTGGCTTTAATAGTTTTAAAGGGGTCGTAAAACTATTAAAGATGTCCCTGAAAAGGCTTCAGACTAGACCATTTCTGATGTTTGCAGGAGAGTGGAAACAATGGTTTTATTATTTGAAATTGAAATAAAACGCAGTAAATTCGGTCAAATATGGTGCGTTTTAACTTTGTTAATTTCGTTAAAATTTGCCATTTATGATTTAAATAAAATATCGTTCAAATGTGCGTCGCGGCTCTTTTTGTACACCGGGATCCGTTCATGTCAATTTTCAATAACTCTTGCAGCATTCCGGATGGTATGGCACGTATGGTATCTCAAGTTCCCTTATAGTTTTAATTTTGTCAGCATAAACGTGTGACAACATAGCTTCACAGAAAACAGTCCTATGGTGTCCAATCACGGGATTTTGGCGGTCAATTGAATGGACCATTTCATGAGATTAACGACTCTCTAATTAGTTGTAGCGTCTTATTGAAAATAAATATCATCGATATCAATTTCATCAATGTTCGGAAAGAAAAATCCGTTAGCACGCCACGATAACGTTCCCATTCATAATAACGGCACGGTCATCCGCATTTTTGAAGAAACATGACCCGATGATGCCTCCATACTGTAATCGGCACCAAACAGTGATTCTTTCCGGATGTAACGGAGACTAATGGACCACTTGAGGGTTTGACTCGCATCATTAACAGCAATTTTGCTTATTTATCAGTCTATTTAACCAAAAATGCACCTCATCTAAAAAGATAGTTTTTCGATAAAAATCGGGGTGATTTTCGATCGCCTCGAGAACCCAATTTGTAAACTTGAGGTCTTCAGCCAATACCATTTTATATGAGTACATGTAAATAATCTAAAAATATGCCTGATGGTCATCATGGAAACACCCCATTCTTGAGAATGGCGCCGAATGGGGAAATTTTTATTTGATGCAATACTTGCCCCAGCGGCGGTGATATTCTCATCACTACGGGCACTACAGCGTCGTATCGATAGCTTATTTTCGTAATTTATTAATTACTCGAGAAATTCTGATCACACATGGAGCGGAATGATCACCGTGTTTTGCACGAAAAGCCCTTTGAGTACTAATAAAACTTCTTTATGAAATAACTGTATAATTTCCAAATGTTGTGTGAAACCACTCACGATCAAATGGCAAACCTTGCTGATTACAGATGATGGGCCCTAAGATTATCTGGAACAAAAATTGCTTAGGTAAGAAATTTTTCAAAATAATTTGAATTTTTGGGATGCAGAACCTGATGTTTTCTCTAAGATAGTGACCGGCAATAATACATGGGCATGGAATCCAGAAACAAAATTAAAGTCAATCTTCAGCTGAAAAACTCATGGCTACCGTCTTTTCGGACCAATCAAGAGTTATTTCTCTTGAGTATATGCCAAAGAATACTACAATAGCATTAGTTATTTACTGTGATAAATTAAATAAATTACGCACGGCTATCGATCAAAACGGTCCTGATTTGTATTGTAAAAAATGTCCCTCTTCTTTACAACCATGCGCGAGATCTCAAGGAAGACAACTTTTAACCCATTCTTCACGAGTGTAGCTTCTTTGATCTAAACTACATGTAGTATTGTCCATTTTGTAGACCATAGCCAGTTGAAAAAGAATATTAAAGCCTACTTTTTTAATGAAATAAAGTCATTTCAGGATGCGAATAAAATTATAAAAAAAAAATTTGCGTCGTTAAAGCGAAAACAAGACACAGCAGTAGGTTGATGAACCTATTAGTTTTACACACATACACAAAATAGTAATATCTGAAATTCTGAAATTGATATAGATGAAATTGAATAATGATATTGCGACTGAGAAATAAATACAAAAAGATGTAATTATTCTTGAAGTATTTCAGAGATTTTCTGGAAACTAAATTTTTGTATATTTATTTATTGCGGCTTCTTTTCTTTGTACTACGCTATATATTCTTTTTGGTATTCTTTTATTATTCCCTTAACGAAATATACCAATTTAAGATATGATCAAGCATTAAAATAGATGAAGTTTAGCGATATTAATATTAATTCTAAAACAGTTATAGCAGGAAGTTACCGGGTTTCTTTACCTGGACTATAAACCATGTTAACTAAATAAGATAAATATTAGCTAAACACTACCCAACTAAAAGAAATAACTGTCCATATATAAGCTTCCTCCTTTTTCAGATAGCCCAAAAAACTTAATTGCTTGCAAATTTATGTCGGATCTGAAGTCATTAGTTTTAAAAACAAGTTTTAATCCAACAAAAAAATTGCATTCTACTTTTTGGGCAAAATATCTTGTTTGTCTCAATAAATAAAATAAGTAGGTGGTTTTAGGATAGCTGTATAATGTCGTTCTGAAAAGTGATCGACCTATTGAAATGATATTTTATAAACGTATAAATGAAAAATGTATATCTGTCTAGTAATTGAAATATGCAAGAAAAGTAAAAAAGAATCATGAACCGAAAAAATTGGGCTTTTTAATCATTCAAACAAATTGGATAAAAAGTTCAATTTCACTGTTAATCACTTTTCGATTTAAAAATTCCAGCGAATATTGAATAAGCGATCATTACCACATTCAATTATATCTTTGCAAAAACATGTCGTTACGATACAACCTTTTTCAGGTTTATTTTCCAACGGTGATTTTGTAATGATTATTTAATTCATTTATTAATATGCTGACCTAAAATAATAAAAAAAAATACGTAAAATGTTAAATATTTAAGAGGATTAAAAAGATTTATGATAATCTTTTAATAAAACTGATACGTTGCCATTGATTATAAAACATGTGCATAATTTTAAGAAATGCAGTTAAGTTTATCCATTTAGAAATATGTACCAGGAATATAACAGGTGATAAATGAAGTTAACTATGATCACATGCGGTAACGTAGTGATCATAAATTAAAATCTTATGGAAAAAAAAAGGCATGAATGAGCTTCAGCAAAGTATAAACTGTTGG
Source organism: Diaprepes abbreviatus (assembly GCA_034092305.1). Lineage (NCBI taxonomy): Eukaryota > Metazoa > Arthropoda > Insecta > Coleoptera > Curculionidae > Diaprepes > Diaprepes abbreviatus. The sequence goes on from JASJET010000028.1 coordinate 15,936,313, forward strand.
TTAAAATATATGAAACGTTTTGTGTTACAATTAAGTGGAAGAGGGAAATAAAATTTTTAATAGATCCCAGTCAAGCTGGGTTAGGATTCTCGATATTTCGTTGACTGTAGAAAGGAGGTCTTCGAGAGCAATGGCGTAGTGTCGGAAGGGGATCTTTGTTAGGGGCGGAAATTTAAAAAAAAATTGTTTTAACTGTAATTTCTTTTAAATCTTTTGATGATAGTAGGAATTCCTTATCGATAGATGAGTTTTTTTACAACTTTGGTACGTTTTTTTATAAATGATGAGTATTGTTGCTATACTATGAAAATGTCCGTATTTTTACGGAGTTTCAAAGTCCTATACAGAAAATGAATGAATACTGATTTTTATAAGCACTGACAGATTTACCACCATTACCGAATAAAATGTGGGAATGCTTTAATAAGATCCCGGGATCTCTTATTTGCAGGTATAATCGAAGGGTTGTTAAAGATGATTTTAAAAATGCACTCTTTGATTTATTTCATATCGAATTGACAGTTTTTAAAGTTAATGATAAAAATGATTTTTTCAATGAAAACAATATTTGTTATATTGTAACGCTCAATATTTTTGACAATTTTCAATAAACAATAAATGTTTTTAACATAATATTGTTGCTTTTCAGAATTAATATATGAATTAAAAACATGTATTTATAATTAAACTATGTTTTTATAGAATTTATGAACTATAATTTTTTGAGAAAAAATCTTTTAATAGAAGTTTTTCAATTTGCAACAATTTTTGCAATTGTCCCGGGCGGAAAAGATCTAGGTTACGGCACTGCAATAGGGAATAAACAATCTGATAACAATGCCGTCGTATGCGGGCAGAAACTAATTTTCTATAAATAGTTTTTCTGACGATTGAGATAATTTTTTCCAATATTTGTAAAGCTCTAAAATTGACGAGTGTTTGTCCATTGAATAAAAACATAAAAACCGGTATTAGCAATATTTTAAGCTATTAGACAAGTATACACTTATTTAAGTAAGGTTATGTTGCAACTCATATACTGTAAAAAAGGAAATGCATTAAATTTAATGGATCTGTGCTGGAAGCAAATTTCACTAACTTTTATTAAATGCATTTAATATAATGTATTAAACTTAATAATTTACATTAATCTAAATTAATTTATTCCATTAAATTTAATATAATCATACATTAAATTTAAAATTTGATCATTATTTTTTCAGTATTCATTGAATTTGAGATATGATGACATATCTAATGAACCATCATTAATATGAGTTCAAAAAATTTTGAAACTACTAGGAAAAGGTGGACATTTCTCCATCTAGACTGGTTTCGAACTCATTCGTTCCCGTGAGTACGGGGCAAACATGTACACCTCACCATAAGAAAATTGAGTCCTTTAAGCAACTTATATCATACTAAATCTCATGCAATGTATATTGAATAATAATGAAAGTTCCTTTATTATTAGGGTATATGTGAATTAATTTTAATGTACAGAAGTCGAAATATCTTTTCAGTTACTTTATTGAAATGGTATCTCATTTAATCAAATTTAATTTACAACGGACTGATATTTGAATGACTCAGTTTAAATTCAAAGTAAATGTAAATTATTCAAGATTTTTGATACAAAATCATTAAATTTAATGTAGACTGGACATTCAATTTTCATTGAATTTAAGGTTATTTTTACCAGTGTATATATAAATGGATCAGGAGGCCAATTATGTTCAAGGTTGGAACAAAGCTGTAATAACTTTAGTTTCTTGTAGGGTTTTTCATTGCACTTTTTTATTTGTGATTATAAATTTTATATTGAGTAAAAGGAAGATTTTTCAAACACTGTTACTATGGGTATTGCGACATAATTGTTGTTAGCATTATTTTAAAATTAATCTCTGTGTTGAATAAAAATATCCTTATAAGATTACCGCGGTTTTAAATTTAAAATTATTTATTACCACAATTTTTGCTTTACAAGTAATCGGAGGAACTTTGTTCCCTATAATAACATGTTATGGTGGTCGTACATTTCTATTAAATTTTATTCAAGTTATATTACATAATCGGACGAATTAAGTTTTCTGAATATATCGACGGTGGCAACGGAAGTGCGGTGAAGAAAATCCCTTCATTAAAATTGCGGTGAAAAAAATTTCTTCTTTTCAGTGCTGTGTAAACACCACAGCAAGATTTGTGGATCATTATCCTCACTATCTGGGAGTGATTATTTTCACGGCACCTATTTAAGGAGGATTGATCTTGACACACAATTTTTTAGAGGGATTTTTTAAGGCGACACAATAAGCGTCGGTGCAAAAACTTCCTGATAGTCACCATGATAGTCTTCCGTTCTGAAAGAAGTGACGTGGAATTATTAACTGGATAATTAATGGTGAATGATTTTGTATTATGAAATTAATATAAAAGGTTTCATCGTTACTAATTATAAACTCAATTTTTACACCATTATGGAAATACTTTTTATTGCAATTTTAGTATAGGCCTGGAATCATTTGGTGTTATCCGCTGACACTACTAATGCAGTATCATCTGCAAGCACTACTCTGTGTCCTTCGCTTACAAGTTGGAGTAAGTACACAGGACAGAATCATAAACAACTTTCAAATTTAGATAAAAATTCCCAGAATAGGCCCCATTTGCTTTAATATTAATTTTCATATCCATTGTGGTGACAACCATATTTTTTTAAATTGACTCGGACATGCAGAGAAAGCGATCCAGTGAAGGAAATGTATGTAGTAATTTAAAAGGATAATACTAGTTTTACCTGAGTTCACATAGTGACATGATATTGCTCAGATAGAATAATAAACAAAAAAATATAAAAATTTAAAAAAAATGCTGACAAATTTCAATAAATTATCTCAGTTTTTACAAATATCTCATTCTACTAGAGTCCACTAGTTTAAAACACTTTCTATATATATATATATATATATATATATATATATATATATATATATATATATATATATTATTGGATGAAAAAGAAAATAAGTGTCCTCTCTTTTCTCTGAAAATCAAATTGAGTTGAAGCAACAGCTAGATAAATATCTTAGTCAGCAAAAAATTGTCACACAAAAAAAGACTTCATCATTTAAGTTTTATCGTTGCTATTTTTCTTGGTTGTGTGCAGATGCTCCCTTGTAGACAACCGCAAGAAAAAATGGGACAAACAACTTACAAAATAATGTCAGTTTATTGTGGTGACAATATTTACAGAAAATAAATGTGTAAGCATTTGGGGAAATTAATTTTTGGAGTAAAAATGAGCTTTGGTAAGAAAAGAAGTAATTTTTTTATATCTGTTTAGTTAAAAAGTTAATAATCGTAAAGTAAGAGCCTAAAATTATGCTAATTTAAGAAATCCTACTTAGTATAGATTCTAATTTTTGAACCTAACTGGACGAGTGGCCTAAATAAACTACACTAATAGATAATTAGATAAATTATTACTGATCCAACTAAACGATGTCAATAAAGAAATCACTAAGTGCAAAACAGAAATAAAAATCCAGTAGTATAACTTAGCTTTTAATGTTCTTTTAATGTCTAGCCCGCGTTAAATTGAATATAATTTTGTTCTGGCCAACGGCTGAGTTAAGAACCATGAATCCTCAATAAAAATTTTGAAATTATTTTGCAATAAAATATCTATTAGTTAATATAACGAATGCATTAGAAAAAGGTTACTTGGCCATTATTTTAAAATATAAATCAACACATTAAAGCATTACCTAAAAAGCATTAATCTATAAGTTGTTAGCTACCACCAAGGACAATGTTTTTATCAAGTCGCTAGATTTTCTGTGACCTTGACCGACGTGGTGATGAATGAACTCAAACAATTACTATTACGTCGTAAGTGTACACTGTCCATTACGTCTTGTTGGCGAATAATAAAATAATTATGGGACTACTTTTATTTATTTTAAAAACAACATATTTAGTAACTTTGATAATTATTTCAATATTTATAAAACATTATAATGTAGAAGTTCGAGATTAGATTGTTAAGGTTTTATTTGCCATTTTTTCCTTTTTAATCATTACGTTTAGCTTTTTTTTTATCAAAGTTTTAAAAATCACTCTTCTTTCACTTAGAAAATATTAAAAGGTTCTTTGATTTATATGCAATTTGGTACTGCATTTAAATCTAACGTTAGACATTGAAGACTTAAAAACCTATATCTATAAAAAAAATTTAGACTGTGAGTTTGATGGTAGAACTGTTTTCAAAGTAATTTTATTTAAATTAAAATAACGCTAATAAAATTATGATTTAGAACAATAAAAAGAAAATAAATATAAAATAGCGGTACAGATAAAGCCAATTAAAAAATCTGTGTGTGATGGTGGTTGTTCAACATCTAGAATTGTCTTGCTTTATATTTAAAAGCCATAAATGCGTAACAAACATTCAATTTTTTATATTTGCATAGTGAAAAAAGTGATTTTTATAATATTAGCAAAGAAAAATAAATAATTATAATAGTAAAGAAGGGGACATAATAAACAATGCGTTGACAACCAAACCCCTAAAGTAAGTGAATTTTAAGGTAATTCACTCGCGACTACGTGAGTCAAATGAAGTATAGCACTCAATATTTGATAAATTAAATTAAAATGTTAATAAAAAACAATATAATTTAAAAATAAATAGTTTGCAAGGCATTTACCATTGAAACAGAAAATATAAAAAAAAAATGATCACATATGGAATTTTATTTGACTCATTTAAAACAGCTGGTCGTAATTAGTGTATAAGATGGTAAAGCTGTGTTTTTACTGTTTATGTTTATCTTACCAACCTTACTCTTTCATAATAAATAAGTTTACAAAATAGTAAATTTTTACTCATAATATTCGAATGTATTATGCTTATCAATTTGTTAAGTTCCAAATGTCAATAATGACGTTAAAATATATTTGAGGTCTAAAGATTGTGATTTATCACTATCCTTGATACATCTCGTTAAAAAGGAAATTTTTAGATTAGTTAGTATTTTTCATGTAAATTGCATAAAAAGAAATAGCATAAATTTAGTTCATACAAGTAGTTCTAAAGAAGAAACATATCATATACGTTGTGTTAACTTCAGATTAGTTTTTGGTAAGCATTAATGGTATATATATATATATATATATATATATATATATATATATATATATATATATATATATATATATATATATATATATTTAGTTGGTTATTTTCTTGGGGATATGGTTCATTATTATATTGAAACTACATATATACAGTAGTCCTAACCCTATAACTCTCTTGACTTGACTCATCAAGACAGTTATAGGGTTAAAAATGTAGTGCCCATTCTTCTAACTGGCCTTTTAAAAATACTTTTAAAAAGTGAATATACAAAAGAGTGAGTGACTACAATTGGTTTGTGATGTAATTAACTATTGTTTAAAACAAAAATCTCTGTTCTGCATCCGCATCAGTTGAAAAAGATTCGAAAGAATCGAAACGTCCTGATAAATAAAAATATATATATACAATAAGTATGACTACTGTATATATGTAGTTTCAATATAAAAATGAACCATATTCCCAAGAAAATAACCAACTAAAAATATATTTAATGGTTCAAGAAAAAATTAATTCCAATATTATATATATATATATATATATATATATATATATATATATATATATATATATATAAATAGACAAGTTTTTGTCCGTGTAATTTAAAATAAAATAGAATAAAATATTGGCGAAGCGGACGTAAAAATTTGTCAATCTACATGATTCTCGTGATTAAAAAGTGCGGAGCCCTCCAAAGTATGGAAAAACTCCAGGTCCGACAGATGGCGACAGCGCTGTTTCGTCCTAATATGGGACTCGTCAGGCCACCATATATTTTTGTTTTAATTCACCGTCGCACCACCATATGGCGTTTTTTTAAGAACTTTGTTAATTTGTGTGGTTCTTGTGTTATTAAGTGGACCATTGAGATGTCGCCTTTGTCGTCTTGTTTGCTGTTTTTTGATTTTAAACTCAGCTTTGTAGGATGCAAAGGCGAGATGATGGTTTGTACCGAATGCGAGTCCCATATTAGGACGAAACAGCGTTGTCGCCATCTGTCGGACCCGGAGTTTTTCCATATTTTGGAGGGCTCCGCACTTTTTAATCACGAGAATCATGTAGATTGACAAATTTTCACGTCCGCTTCGCCAATATATATATATATATATATATATATATATATATATATATATATATATATATATATATATATATATATATATATATATATATATATACATACATAAATAAATGAGTCAAAGTTTTTATATTGAATGTATTCAAAGATCTGAAGTGCGCGCTTATGACACGTTGTCAAACCTTTTAATTCAATTTTGATGCAGAACAATCTTAAATTTTATGTCATCTATTTTAATCAATATCTCAGAAAAGAGTAAGTTAAATGTTTTATTACAAAAAAAGAAATCCGTATTTTCCAAAAAGCTAATTTTTCATTTTTTTTCAACCTCATCTAATCGACAAACGGTAGCATAATTCAAAGGAACGTATCAAGATCTCGCACAAGACCATAAATTTTTAAATTTTTGAAAATTGATTTCTCAAAAATATCCACGGTAAAGTTAATCAAAATTTCGTAAAAATATAAATTATTAATTTAAACTATTATAAAAAAAATTGATTCTTAATATAATCTATTTTATATTTAACATGGGCAGAGATTGGACCTCCTTATGTTAAGCAATACATCTATTCTGATAAAGTCTAGTGTAGAATAAAATATTTTTAAAACAAAAAAAAAATATGCAAAAATTATGTCTGCTTGCTTTTTAATTTTGAAATGCAAACCGATAAAAAGTATAAAATTCGAACATTGAACTGTTTTCGGTATAGAATTAACGTAACACACTGGTTATGTTAATTCTGCTGCGGCTTAAAACCTAGCCCGGTATTACTTATATTGTGTTATGCACCGTGCATCGAGAACCTATATAATATTAACAAAAATTAAATTAAACACTAACAAATATTAAACAGGCTGTTGCAATATATTCGCACAAAGCCAATGCGCTTCCTTTATTTAGCTAAATTCCCTTGAAGCACAATTCAGACGAGTACGAGGCTGTAACAATATGAACCGTACACCATATAAACGCAATTATGTTAGTGTTTCTTAATACGAAGACTTGTTATTATAATTAGCAAGTCTGACAGGTTGTTGCTATCTTAATAATTTAATCCCGTAAGTAGAGGTTGTATATGCATAAGGCATTTCGATTATCGTGCAATTAGTTGTTTGTTTATGGAGAGTTAGCAGCAATTTTTGCAAGTAAAATAGCGCTGTTTTTTAACAAAAAACTGTATAGAATATACTTTTTTATTTACTGATATCTAATTATATTTGCAGAGTTTTTAGGTATTTATTTATGAAGCCACATGAGAAGACTTGTTGACCAATATGATACATTTTCTTCAATAATGACTTAAAGAATACAAAGGTTAGCGATTTCTTACTTGGTACACCCGTAAAATGTAAGGGTGTCTTTAACGCAGGTTTTAGCACATCCAAAATTGCGATGATCATATCAAAAAAAAAAACGTTCAATTAATATGAGTCACAACAAAGTTTGTTACTCCAACACGCATATTCTCTTTTTTTTTTATAAAGATGCGTGCATTCCTCACATGTACTTATTCCTGCAAACTACACAGTTATTGTTCACAATTTAATTTAGGTTGTTTTCCAAGAACAAACTAAGATATTTAATATACTAGTAACACACAAGCAATATCATCTGGTTGTGTAGTTAATCTAGAGAAGTAGCAATGTTAAAAATTCTAGTTATTATTGGATAAATGTTATGGCTAGAAGCCAAGGAGTTTTAGGAAGAAACAGTTGTTTTTAGGTCAAAAAATTCTATACATTCCAAAAATTATATAATTCCTCACTTTCTTACAAACAAGGCAGATCGTCACCTGTCGGTTACCATGGCTAGATAAGTACTCATGAGTCACTAATTCATTGACATGATCTAACTTTAAAACTGATCTAAGTTGACAGTAGAGAGTTTAAATTGGCAAATGCAAGTCAGCAAGGGTAATTTTTCTTGGGATATTACAACTTCTCAAACTTATTTATATCCAAGTTTTTATACTTAATATCCCAATATAAAAGTTTATCTGTTAAACATGTAAAATAAAATATAAAATTATCACAAGCAAAACAACACAGGACAACTAGACGATCTGACTTCCGTGGCAACTGGATTTAGTCTAAATCTTAAACAATCTTACAATTATATATCCATATTGTTCAAAACGAAATAATTTAAAATCATCAAAGGTAATCGTATCAAAATATAACCGATGCTGAAATATTTTAGAAAGCTTTATTTTAAACAAAAAAAAATGCCTAATAAAACTGAAAATATACATATGTAGGTAACTGGCATATTATCGAAGAAAATTTAATAAAAAATTCATTTAAAAGTAGGAATACTTTTGTAAAATATATTTGGTTCAATAATAAGTATTGGACATTCATAAATTGCCCGATAATTATTTTTATACAATTCTACAAGATGTGATACTTTTTTTTTATGTGGTTTGCAGAAAATCCACTATAAAAAACAAGTGTGTTCTGTTTTTAATCCTGATGAATGCTAACTGATAGAAAATATTAATTTTCAGGTCATGAAAGCACAATGTTTCCAAAAAAAAAAAATAAAGCAACAATTTCTCGACAAAAACTAGGAAACACTGTAGTCGGGTGTGACACAGATTTAATACAGGACATTCAGATGGTAATTTGCCTTTCCCTGCATTCAGAAAGCTTGTCCCGAGAAACTTCTTTTTCCAGATTCATTGGAAAATAAACTGTAGTTAATTTTGGTTCCTTTAAAATGTTTTTCGTCTTTTACATTACCCCATCACGTTACATACGGTGTTTGTTTCATTTAGAACAAAACACAAAAATTGACAATTTTGCGTTTTGTCTTAGCAAGCTCTCTAAGTAATAAATTTAACGAACCATGAATAGTCTTTTTACCAAACAAGTTTTTGGACGGCAACAGCTGATATTATATATCAGAAATTTTTATGAGACTATTTATTTATGCTCTACATTATTACCAAAATTTCACTATTTAAAACTCCATTTCCCGGTGCTTCTGTTTTACTATCACAAATCCCGGCTGGGTGGAGCTCAAAATATAACTTTCCGTTTATTTTTCCAAGAAAACGGTTTAATCTTATATTTGCAGATTTCATTAAACTCCGTTTCACAATAAAATTTCAACCTGGATTCGGGCTGATGGCACCGAGATGTCAAGTTTCCTTTGTTTCCTTTACTTAATTCGCTTTTTTACGGACTGAAGCACATAACTTTGACCTGGCGTCTTAAGATTCGGTTGTAAAAAATAAAATTTGCTAGCTTTCCAACTATAATATAGTTAAGCGAAATTGTCCGATGATGTATTCCGGTCGGAGATAACTTCTCGAGGTTCCTCATTTCCTCTTTTGTCGGGGATGTAAAGAACTAGCGTCGTCTAGTCGTCGCCTTGTCGCCATTTTATTTTATGTTGGCCCAGCAACAACGTTATTGTCATTTAACGTCTCGTCGTTTTTATTTTTGTCTTTATTTTTCTGCTTACCCTAGGCCATTTGTTCCGTTGTTGACTAAAGGTTTTATATTTTCTTGGTTAAGTCACTTTTAAAATTTACGACGATGTTATTTAGGCAATTTTGGCAAGACGAAAAGTCTGGATTTTTTTGGTCTCATCTAGGATTTCTAAATCTTTTCGAACAAAAATATTTTTTATGGTTAATTTACTATTTGTAAGTTCAGCAAACATTACTATCTATATTTATTAGCTAATAAGAAAAAAATATGATACTGCCATTCCTTTAATCACAAAATTTCGGAAAATTAGGCAGATTCTCTTTAAATTTGGGATTTAAAGTCATGATGAGAAGGCATGGAGAAAAATACTTGCTTTTAACCTGTAACGCATTGGAAATTAGTTCTGGAGAGCAACATGGATAATGCTTTGTAAGGAAAAAATAATGTGTCTTAGGAAGGTGAAACACAGAGTATCGACGACAAGAATCTATACCTAATTGAAAATTTGTACTTGCAGCAAAGGGCAACTGTACGTATAGGCAATGAAACCTCACAAGAAGTTACAATAAAACGGGGAAACCGCCAGAGCTGCATTTTGTTAACCGACGTTATTCAATGCGTATTAGGAAGTGTTGTGCTATCAGTGGACTGAGAGATGGCATAAAAATCAAAGATGAGATCATTAACAAATTACGATTTGCAGACGACACAGTTCTGATTGCTGATAATGCAGAGGATGTCTAGAGGATTTGCAGACATTAATAGACCGGGTAATAAAAACCTGTGACAAATTTGGCATGAAGTTCAACCGTAAGAAAACCAAAATCCTTATAGCGAGTAAAAAGGGAAATTTTGGTAGGAAAAAAAGTATAATATTATGAAAATAGTAGTTCAAAATGTTTTCAGTCATCAGTCTGACTAGAAAAGTAAATGCCTTTTTACTACCAAGTGAAAATTTCAAGTAAAAATGATAGTAGCAAAATTTATAGAAATATTATTCTGGCAGAAATAATTATTAGGGTTAATGTTGAGTAGCTGACAATAGTTAGCTGGACATAACCCTTCAAGAATTGTAATTCTTGTTAATCAATTTTTATTAAAGACTATTTTAAAACACTATTTTTTTGTTTCATATTCTATAATATTTCTAAAATTTTCTTTTAATAGGGAGTAGAAAACTTAATTTTAAAACTGCTTTATGTCAACACAATGGGATTTGAACTGACAAATGCAAGAATAAGTTAATCAAGTTCTGAACCTTAAAAATGGAATAAAACAATCTTTTTATTTTCTTAACAAACTGGCAAAAATATAAAATTTTGTTTAGTTTTGGGAGGACAACTATTAATCTTATCGATTCAAAAGCTTTATCTCTACATTTTTATTAACAATTATTCCATATAAAAGTTTATTTGTTGCAACAATATCATAAGTGAAACAAAATTAATGAATTATAAGAAAAACCAAACAATGTTTTCGGTGAAATTTTATTCCTAGAATTCATTCAATTTTTTGTTAATTAGAGAATTTTTAGTTACTTCTCAGTATTTTTCTAAAACGTCTTGCGTAAAACAACTGGGAATTGCCGACAATTTGCATAACCTAACCTCGGTCTTTGGTGTAAATCAAGAAAAAGAAAGAAACGTCAGATTGGTATTATTTCGTCTTAAATAGATTTAGAAGCAATTTGTGTAGCAGACAGAATTAAAGAAATTCGTTCATTAGAAGAAGTTTAGCCAATAAAGCTTTTTTATTGTTCGTTGTAAACCTATTCTTGTACAACACTAATAGACCTCAAACTTTAGTTAGAGAATCCAAAAAATGTATGAATATAGTTAGGAAGGATTTAATAAATCACATGAATGTTTTTTTTTTTTCATTCTATTATGTGGTCGTAAATTTATTAGTGTTTATGTAATTACCAAAACTCAAAATAACTTTAAAAATTTATATCTGTTTTTGCCTAATTAAATTATATTGTCATATGGTTGAAAGGCAACAAAATAAAGAAATGGTTATACGAGAAACAACTTTTTTAAGGAGTTTCTAGCATTTCACCGTTCACATGTATATCCAATAATATTGGGTAGGTAAGACCGTATTTTCGGTTGTCAAATATAGAGAGCGTTCTAACTCTGTTGAAGGATTTATGTCAGTGTTAGGGTTTTTTTTTTCCTTTTTGGCATTTGATCAGTGACCTTTAGGTTACTTTAGAAGCAACTTGTGCGTATTTTGGTTTGCTGAAAGTTCAGGATCAATCTTAACAACGCTGCTGATACTAACAAATAGATATGTGAAGTTTATGGTGTTGATTGCATAACAGAATGCACATGTCATAATTGGTTAAAGAAATTCCATTCTGAAGATTTTTCACTCAAAGGTGATCAACATTCTGGTCGACGCACTGAAATTGATGATGACCAAATCAAAACCATAACTGAGGAGAATCATCATATAGCGCTTCGAGAGATAGCAGAGAGGTTAAATGTATTGCACACAACAATTAAAAATTACTGAAAATCTCTCATATTCGCTAAAAATTACGATAAATGGGTACCACATGAACTGAAGAAAATTCACTTAACAAAACGAACCAATATTTGCTATATGCATCTCGCGCGCAATGAAACCGACCCTTTTTCGAAAAGAATCATCATTGGTGATGAAAAATTAGTCACATACAGTAACATCATTCCAAAACGAAGCATCATGAGCTAGCATAAACCACATCTAAGGCTGAGTGGCAACCAAAAAGATTATGCTGTCAATTTGATAGAGCTACATGGGGTGTTGTGTATTTTGACCTATTAATTCAGATGTTTAGTGTCAACAACTAATGAACCAGAATGAAACAATCAAAGAAAAATAGCCATAATTGGCAAATCGCAAAAGAATTGTGTTCACTGATGGTAATGCAAAGCTTTACTCATATTTAGTAATTCGTGGGAAATTATTAGAGCTGGGTTGAGAACTGACGTTTCGTCCCCAATACAACCCTGTCCTGACATCATTTGATTACTATTTATTTCAAAAATTTGAAAAACTTTTTGATTTTTAAATTTCAGAAATGATGATGACCTTAAATCGCTTTTGGTTCGGTCTCTTGGTGATCAGGAACGAAATTTCTACGAGTGTGAAATCATGAAGCTGCAAGAAAAAGGCACAAGTTCAATGAACAAAATGGAAAATATATAATCGATTAAGTTTATTCTTCGTATAAAAAAAAAACAGTTTTATTTCCCACTAGAAAACCGAAATTGCTTTCTTGCCGATCTGATAAATAAATGAAATAATTTATTTTTTCCAGTAAAAAAACTTGGAATAGAGCAATATAAACATTTCCAACCTCCCACACGCTTTCACAAGCCGTAGAGTATTGTATTTAGTTTGTTTGAGTTTTGTTGTAACTCCTACATTTACTTCTAAATATTACAGCATTAGGAAATGTTATAAAAGCATTCAAATAAATTATTAATGGATACTAAATAATTTGAATAATGAAAACCTACTATAAAGTTATTTTTTTCTCTCGTAGAATATTCTGGAAAAGCAGTTAAGTTATTCAATATAAAGAGTTCAGTTTTAGCTTGTTAGGACGTATTAAAAACATCAAAATCTCTTTAACTATAAAAAGCAATGTAACGAGCTACATTGCGTTTTTAAGGTGATGATAGGTATTTTGAAAGCTTTCGCTTTAGTTTAATTAAAGATTTGTACGTGATAAAAAGACAATAAATATTCAATTGAATTTTCTAGATCCCAAACGTAAAAAGTGACGTTACTATTTTGTACAAACCATTATTTAGTGTGGTCCGTTACGGCCAGCGAGCGGTAACATCTAAAAACCACAAAAAACCCTAGGATTTAAATTTATTTAAAGATATGACCCAAATAATAGGATTTAAAATAATTTTTAGTTGCCAGATTATTCGTGGGGGGAATGTTGTGATAGAATATAGTCAGTACATACAAACATCTTTTCAAATTACAAAAATACCTTGTCGCACAAAGCTGATAACAAAAAATGTTTTTTAACCTCGATCTAGTTGCCATGGTAGTTATACCTTCTAGTTGGTAAGCTTATAGGACTTGACTTTTTTGCTAATTTTATTTGTTAACGAGACATAACTTGGAATATCCTGTACACATATTTTCTGTCCATTTTTAGGGTTTCTTATAGTTTTATCATATCCGCCCGTCTGTCTGTATGCCACAGCTGCATAATTCTTAATCTTTTGCAATGAAATTTTGCAGGGAGATGCGACCCAGGCCACTAAAACAGATTCTAGGCGAAATTGGGGAAAAAATTGTGAGAAAAGTAAAGAACAAAAAAAATTTCTTTTTTTCAAGTGGGGTATCATTGGATAGGTCTTAAAAAATACAAATAAGTATTTAATATTTCATTTTTGAATTCGCAGCTTCATTTTCGAAATATGAATCTCTAAAGTGGCTCTTCAAATGGTCCCACTCTAACTTTCAAAAGGTAAATTTGAGAAACCTAAAAAAAATTGGTATAATGACTTTTACTAAATATTTGCTATAGAAATTGTCACGTTCGAGGAACATCCACTAATTTAAGACATAAAACAAAACAGTTAAAAATTTAATTTTAGTTGAAAAATGCTATTAAACATTTATATAATATTTTTTGTTTAATAGTCTCATTCACGAAATAAAAGTCTATAAATTTGCTTAAAATAGTCGCTCTTTTTTATGAGAATGGATTTTGATACTAGTCCGAGCAAGGCAGTGTTCCATTATAAGAACCGCAGATCGTATGGGGTTCATTTTGTATTTAACTTGTCAGCTTCATATTTACTGCAATCTATATAATAAACATAAGATTTCTTAATTAATTTCAGTCTGAATATGTGTTGGATATAACTTAAAAATTTTACGGTGCCCCCTTTTTTGCTTTTAAACAGTAGATGTTAAGCGTACGAGTAAGTTACTTAATATCTACTCCAATGTTTTAATATGTTTTTGAACAAAAAGCGCACCCCTTGTTGAAATTTTGCAGGCACATGTTTTCAGTTAACTCAAAGACAAACAAAATTTCATGAAAAAAACAACACCAATAACTGCTACGGAACCCTAACAAGAAGCGTATTCGACACGTACTTGACCTGTTTTTTTTTTAATTCATATTGCTTCGAACAATAAAATTGATAAAACATGTATATTAAAAATAAACCTGTATGACCTATCCTAAAATTACAATTATCTGCTATTTTAAACATCTATATCCTAAAAATACATCGTTTACAGAAATAGGAAAACTGCTTAATATAAATTGTGTTTATTAAACATTTCTATTGGGCATAGGTATATGGCTGGCTGACGCAAATCAATGTAATAAAGCATAAAAACTTGGCAAAGACTTTGACATATGAGCCCAAAGCAACGCCAGTGAATTGGTAAAACTTATTTCAGATTATGTTATAAAATTCCTCAGTATTATGGGTTAAATTTAATTTCGAAGATTGCGCTGTTATATCCACTAAATGATTTACGGGAGATATAAATAGTTTTATAGTAGATGTTTATGGTTCAAATTAATTTGCGTTAATGCCAAAGCTATAATCTGCCATAATAATAATTTGAATTAAATGTTAATTAAAACAAAATAAATTCTTGTATATCTATTTAACCTGGATTATCCGAACTGTAGAATGATTCACTAGAAAAGATGACAACTTGTGATTTAGCTATTTATATACGGACTTTTAAAGTTTTTACTAAAATCTAGCCTTATTATGAGGATGTATTTTGAGTGTGTTTAATATTTTTATTTCTGCATTATTTATTAAGAAAATCCTTTTTTTATAATTTTCCGTCTTTCTTTTTAAAAATTCTTATTTATGACTTAAAAGTCAAATTATTTGTAAAAATAGGACATCTGTACTTTTAAGAATAAATGTTATATAAAAAAAATTAACAATACGAAAATTTTTCAATTAATTGCTAAATATTGTCTATTTATATACAACTAAGATGCCGCATCGGACTACCTTTTGCCGAACTATTATTTCGTCTTGTAGCCATACTGTGTGTAAGATTTATTTTTATATCTTGGGGAACTTACTTATGTAGTATCTAGGGAGCAATATATATTTTCCATATATGTCCGCCCAAAGAGTTCCACAGATATTTTATGCGATTTCAATTGGAAAAACGAGCAGATCTATCAATTATGAAAATGTTTTAACCTAGGCGAACGTGGTGGATTATCATTTAGGTACATAAAATCGTCCCAGATATTTCTTTTATATAAAAGAACAGTAGAAATAAAAATTTCGTCAGGCAATTTCATCTCTTTATTGTTGCGATTAAATTCTGAATCATACCATTCAGTGCACCCACAAACTACCCAAGTAGATATCAAATTCTCGCCATCAAATCTTCCCCCACTCCAAACTTCTATCACTCCACTGTTCTTGCATAAATAAGAATGCAACTCATCTGCATTACTTAATTTGATTTTTCAGCAATGAAACTTCTTCTGTGTTCTGCCGTCAATTATGAACACTTTCTTAGTGCTTGGTGATAGAATAATTGTCTTGATAAAAAAAGTTTTACTTTTTCACGATGTGGTAAATTTGGGGTAAATGGATCAACTTCCGGATAACTTATTTTTTCCACCAGCTGAATACAGCCGATGACAACACATCTATTTCTTATGTTTTACTACGTTTTCAAAAATATAGTTAATTACCAAAACAACCAAACTGATATATTATTGTGACACAGGGGATTAACAATACAACAACGTAACACTTGATCTTTTATGTATGTATGTAAGGATGAGGATACATACACTGCGACATAAAAGATGTATTGTGTTGCCCTTCTGCTATCCAGTGATTGAGGATACCTTGACGACTAGAACAGGACCTCCAAGCTTATTTCTTTTAGGAACTTTAGATATTAAATGGCTTTACAGTAGGTAGCTCCCCTTTTTCTATTTGGTGTGCTCCCAGAACCGCATTCTAGAGTTTTCTAAAGCGCTGCACTATGACAGGATGTAGGTAGAGGTATCGTCCTCTTCCTCATAAAATCTGCACACTTCTCCCACTGCCAATCCGAGTTTCTTGAGGTGTTTCTTCAGGTGGCAATGCTCCGCCAATATTTCTGTCAGAACTCTTGGTTTTTGCTTAGGCTTATGCAATCCTTGAATCTATACTAGTTGTAGTTCCCAAGAGGTAAATTCGCTTGTCTTATCCCTTGCAGATCCATCTCCTACTATTTTCCTCTCTTTTTAGTTCTTCCAAAAATACACTACTGTTGATTCCACAGAATACACACAAGAGGGTAACCTTACTATTCTTATTCTTGCTTAATTTGTTTAGTTCCTATAAGCATTCCCAGATCATCTTGGAGCTGATTACGTGAGAACTTAGAGCATTAATAGCTACTTGACTATCGGACATCATAATAATCTCCTGTAAGCGATAGTTTTTCTGCCTCATTGTTTTGGAGCCATCCGTATACCATTTAATGAAATTTATGTTAAGTTTCTTAATGGCATCTCTGTCCCTTTCACTCTTGCGACTCAACTTTTTGTCGAAGTTGAACTCCATTTTCTGGATAAGAAATTGGGACTTCGTTTTGTGCCTTCATCTCTTATCATCCTATATATTGTCTTCTTCGCCATACTCTCCACAAGTATATCTAGGGGCATAAGGTTTAGGATTATTTCCATGGCGGCCATTGGGCACGTTTTCATTACTCCAGTCATATAAGCACAGGTCAGTATTTGAACTTTTGAGAGGTTAGCTCTCGTATTGGCCCGACTTGTTCTATTACTCCAGATCACTACCCCAAAGCTTGATCTTAGTTTCTATAATAATATGCAATTTGAGAGTAACGATTTTTACTTTTAATATGAGTGCAGTTTGCAATTAAAAGGTAGAAAACCGCAAAAATCATCATAGGGTCTTTAATATGCAAAAATAAAGAAAAACGCCAAGATACTAAATGGCCTTGGAAATTTATGTATATTTGTAAACTATTATGACATAGTGGTCGATGATTGTAAATTGAGGAAAACCTCTATTTATTAAGAGAGATGAGAGTAAATTTAATATAACTGTAAATAGTCCACTGTTGATTATTCAAAAAATAGAACCTACTTTATTAAAGACTTCTCATAGATCTTAAAATAGTTTTGGTCAACACCAATAAAAATAAATTTATTAACATTACCTGCAACTTCTTACATCAGCAATGGAATAAATCTTCTTACCTGAAAAAGAAAACAATATTAGTATCATGGAACAATTATTGATAAGAAATGAAATGAAAGGGTAATACCAAACTAACTCAACGAATTTTTTAAAACTTTAAACTTCTACATTTCCAAAAATCTTCATTAAAAATAAAAGTAACATTATTAATATAACAAATCCATGCATAGTAATAAAAAATAAAATATGTTTCGGCTGGTTATTAAAATTTCTT
This sequence comes from Diaprepes abbreviatus, assembly GCA_034092305.1. NCBI lineage: Eukaryota > Metazoa > Arthropoda > Insecta > Coleoptera > Curculionidae > Diaprepes > Diaprepes abbreviatus. Next base: position 15,954,429 of record JASJET010000028.1, read on the forward strand.
CCCATAAATTCGCAACCAAGCAATTATATTAAAAGTTATACCCTCTCTGCGAGGTTAATCCTTTATAAAGCCAAAAGTATTTCTTATTTACAAAAATATATTATTTCTGCAAGACTGGTTTCCTTAGCGTAGCTTCTTCACGGGCCATTAAAAAATTCCCGGCACCCTATGAAATTGCCATTATAGCGTGAATTACTTTCAAGGTATAAAGGCAGGATACACGATTTTCCGCCATGTTGCCGAAAATGAGAAGGGGATTTCGCAAAAGTAATTATTTTTATCACTTCTATATTTTTTTACCAGAGATAAAAATACTATACTGCGTAATTATAAAAGTTAGTATAAAATATCAAACATACAATATTGAAGATTGAAAAAAGTTAATTTGAGTCCATATTTGGTGAGTCAAAAACCAATTTTTGGTTTCTTATAAATTTTTCAAGTTAATATCTTTAGAATACTTCCTACAGATTTCAAGAAAATCGAAACAAAAAACAGGGCAATAGATATTGAAGCTACAATAGTTGATTCAATGGATAGTTTCAGGAATCTCCTATAATAACCAGCGCGCTAAAGCAAATGGTGAACTAGCTTTTTATATATATGATTTTTGCTTCTAATATCCAGGGTGTCTAGGAAAATGTGGGGAATCTCCCGGATATGAAAAAACACGTGAAGGGATACTACCAGTTCATATAAACTTGTTTCGTATAGGCCTCCTCTTCGGAAATATGGGCTCCCAAAGAGCTGCAATAGAATCAAGTTTTTTACACATAATTATTGAACCATCAGGTATATTTCAAGTTTTTTTTATACTATGTATACCAGAGAAGACCCTTAACTTTTGTCGAGTTTAATATGAAGAAGAAGAATTTTCCCCTGTCACCATAGTTTCAATAAATAGTTAAACTACTTGCTTAGCTAAAAAGTTCGTAAGAGAGTTCAACGCGGACATGACGAATTGAGAACTGGTGTATCCACCACATTAACTCAGCATTGTTCCTTATTTGATCACAATGAAACTTGATTCTCCGTAGAAGTTCCTCTTTACTACCGACCAGGGTGAAATATATCAAGGTTTTGAGGTATCCTCACAGGTAAAAATCCAACGGCGTTAGGTCGGGAGATCCAAGAGGCCAAGCGAGAGGTCCTCTTCTACCTATCCAACGGTTTGGATAGACGTTATTCAGGTACTCCCGCACAGCAATGCTGAAATGAGGTGGCGTCCTATCGTGCATGTAGTACATGTTTCGGCAGGTTTCAAGTGGTAAGTGCTCTACTAAATCGCGAACAACGCTCTGGAGGAACTCCAAAGAAAGTTCTCTATTTTAAAGGAAAAATCTTTTTTTGATTTTTTAACTGCTCATGACTTATTTTATAACCATTTGAAAAATATAAATTTACATATTTTTGTATAATATATCATAGAATGTTAAAATGATATAATCGAATGTTTTATTTTGGTACTTATAAGTATGTTTTTAACAGGAAAATATTCTTTACTCTATACTCGCAAATATATCCTGAATAAATGTTTTTCTTTATTGTATGTTGGAAAGATTTGCGAAAAATTTTATTTTGTACGGGCATGAATAAGTTTATTCTACGCAGAGATAATTTGTGACTATTAGTGGCAAAAATTAAGAAAATTATGCCTAAATTAACCAACAGTTTGAAAACATAATTATAGACCAAATAAATATGTTTAAAATAAACTATGATGTCTGAGAACAAGATTGTAGATTAGAAAGTTCATAGGTTTTCAGACAATTTACAAATGCGTACGTGATAAATAATTCCCTTTCCAATAAAAATGACCAATTTTATATATTAATTTAGGTATGTTTATGAAAATATGACTAACAATATCCAGAAGTTATTCTCTTTGAATACATTTTACCATAAACCAAATTAAAATAAAGTTTTATGTGACAATTTTTTTTTATTGAAGGAACCATTTTACAAGTAGAAACAGCATTAAAGTTATTGATATTAACTACGATTTATTATGATATATATATATATATATATATATATATATATATATATATATATATATATATATGCTACAGTTTGGACATTTCCCAATAGTGTATAGAGTCTCAACATAAACAATATTCTCGGCTGGCAATTTTTGACTAATAATTTACTGATAAACCCAGTCACGAGCATTATTTCGCCTGAGATATAAAATGATATTTTAAAGATATTCCCATTTGAACTTGCTTCTCATTATCGATTCCTTTTACGGAATACATCAATTCTAACTTAGTATACGAAATGGCCGAACGATTCGGGCCTTCCATCAATGCTCTGGATTCTTTTCGGAAATGCTGATCGCGGCGGTATGTTATCTGTAGGATCTTCCATCACCGGTCGAGCCGAGAGAGTATAACTTGAACCGGCTGAGAAGAACGACTTTGAAAAGAACGCGCATCGAATAAGAATGAGCTTGCATTCAACGATGCTAAATTTCATTATAGGGAAGGTAATACATAATATACCAGGCAGGATAAAGTTTTCCGTAGACCTTACTTACTTGATGTTATTGACGATAAATTAAATAGAGTGGTTCTTTATATTTAGTTTAATTATATTTTAAAAAAATAGAACCACAATCGGGTTAAAAAAATACGTTTCTTTATTAAAATCTTGCCAAAATGTCAAGCATTTATTTCAAAGCATCTAGGAGATTTAGACTCTAGAAAATTATCCCACCACTTACTCACTGACTATACCTTTATAGCAGGCTTGTATTACATTATGCATAAAGAAAAGAAACGACTAACTAGCGCAGTGCAATTTTGTACCGCTGTACTATTTTCGCAAATAGAAAGAGAATTTGGGCACAAATACAAGAAATCTAAGAACTTCAACTTTACCATCCTAAACCAGAGGATGCGATTTTATGTATAAAAATTAGTAGTTGATGATGTGAATAGGAAAAAATCAACTCCAACCATCTTGAGATAATTAAGAACAGCAATCGATTTCAGGGTTCTGCATCAATACCAAATTCGAAAAAAAAAATTGCGTAGTAATTCTGATATAACACCTCACTGAAACTTTACTTGGCAAGTTTCTATATTCAGGGTAAAGGTTTTAGAAAACTAGAGACTTACCTAGTAAAAGCCTAAAAGATTAAGTAACACCATCTTAAATCTCTAAAACATCATAGTTTTAACCTGTTGAAAGGTTTAAAAATCTATGATAAATGGTCTCTTTTTTGGATTTGGATTGGATTTTCTTGGAGAACTAATTTTCATTTAAAATATAGACACTATAATTAATCCAAGCCATAGGTAAAAATAGTGACATAAATTCCAAGATGGATGAGACATACCCATGTGTGTTGGGGCAATGTAAGAACAAACCCTACATAAAATTTAACAGCAAAAATAGCTTGCTGCCAAGAGGGGAGGGGTCGAAGTTGACCAAAAACAGGTTTTTCGAATCTACAAGCCAAGAAACACATTTTGGAAAAAAAATTTTCAAATAAAAGTTGTCGAGATTTTAAAAACCCACAATTTAAAATTTTGTGTGTTCATTTTTGTTAATTTGTTATTGCAAAAAAACTGTCAAAATCGACCATTTCTTAATATCAATTATTTATTGCGAAATGAACTTTTTTGCTATTAGAAAAAAGCACCCATGATTCTGAATAAAATGATATTTTATTCAGAATGAAGCTGAAGATGCAAAATGTTGATTGGAAAAACTTTTTTGAGCAAACGTTCAATCTTTTCGCGAAAGCATAAACTTTCATATCTTGTTAAGAGCAAATAAAAAAATTAATTTTCAACCTCATAAATAATGCTTTAAAAAAGTTTTTTTTATAAAGAAATGGAGCTCTTTCGCGCACTTGAAAACTGTACTCGTAGCTTCAAATTAGCAGCGTTCGAAAAAATTCACCGCATTTCAGCAATGAATGGACCAATTTAGGTGTTTTTTTTTAAAATCTGGGTAGCTCGAAAAATTATGAATATAGCATATCCCTTTTTTTGGAGCGATATTTAAGAGGTTGAAAATTAATTTTTTCATTTGCCTCAAACAAGGTATGAAAATTTAGGCCTTCACGAAGAAAGTGAACCTTTGTGGATGTCAAAATATTCACCCAAAAAAAAGTTATAGCTATCTACATTTTGCGTCTTGGAACAAAACAAATAGCAATATTTCAGCAACAAATTATCTGATTTACTATTATCAAATATCATTTTGTTCAGAATGAGGGCTTCCCTTCAAAATCATAAAAATGCAAAAAAAGTTAATTTTACAATAAATAACTGATATGCAAAAAATGACCGATTTTAGGATTTTTTGGCATTTTTGCAATATTAATAATTATTGTTTCAAACCTTTTTTTCCAATATGAGTGGGCTTTTAGATTCAAAAAACCTGTGTTAGCCAATTTTGACACCCCCCTCCCCTTTTGGAACCAGCCTATTCGTTGCTGTTACATTTTATATAGGATTTGTTCTTACACTGCCCCCAACACCCCTGGATAGGTCCCATCCATCTCGGAATTTACGTCAAAAACAGCACTAATTTTTACCTATGGCTTCAACTAAATATTCAGTTTCTGAATCTGACACAAGTCAGCATCACATAATAGTTCTTATAATAAAAATAAAGATTAATATCATGCACTAAAACAATCCATCACTCTGCTTGCACTTTATCACTTTTTCTCTCATATTTCTCTATTACGGTTTTTATAAATAAAAATTCCAACGTATTCCGCTAGTGAGTTGGTCGCTTCATTCCGTATTTCTAGCACATATGCATTAGCTATATCGGTAGTTTTAATTTTGATGAATTATTGTAAAAGCCCCAGAGTATAATATCGAATGAAATAATGATATATCTTTCTCTCTGAAATTACTTACTTGTTAGATTTTAATTTAGTAGCTTCGTGTTTTGTCATAGATATATTACTAGTAGTGAATGCCTCTAATTGTTTCGAAAGAAATGAAATCTACAGAGTGAAAGAAACAAATCAATACATATTAGAAACTAAAAACCACATGTCGTTTTTAAACAAAAAATATTCGATTTATACACAATGTCACACATTATTTTTATTTAATTGGTTTAGATAAATTTGAAACTTGCCGTTAGTCTTGACAAAAAATTGTCTCATTTCTTAAAATATCGAATAATGCCAAGGAAAAACTTCAGTTCTCTCTCTGGTAACTTTCTTGAATTAAAGCGAAATTGTAAAAAATTATTTTTTTATACTAGTCACCTCTCAAATATGTTTTTCTTTTTCAATATTGTTCTAAAAATATACGAATAAAACTTTACCAAACTTCATGCAGAGTTAATATAAGATGTTTAATGATTATACATTTTTATCTGAAAATCTACAAAATTTCGAAATATGCTTATTTAGTACGTGAAAAACAACCTAGAATGTTTTAAATATTCTTTACCGGGGGTTCAAAAAAAAACAACTTTAAACGTAGCCCCAAATAATATTGCTCTTAGGGAAAGTTCCTATTTTAGAAGCAAATATTAGCTTAAACTTTTACAACCGAGTTCAGTAACAAAAAGAAGATTTAAGACTAGAGGTTTTAGTCGGCCAGTTTTGTCTTGTTATAGAATAATATGTATTAAATATGTCAAGACATAAACGCTTGTATAGGAAAATTAAGGATAAAAACCCAGAGATGCTTTGCAATTGGTAAGAGAAATAGTTGCCTCCTGAAAATAAACAAAAGTATAAATGTTTGATGATTGGGTAATATATACAATCCAAAAGACCATTTCTTTGGAATTTCATTAAGTTGAGAGACATTGGAAATGACATATTTTTTCATAGCTAAGGTTTAAAGCATTAAAGCACTGTGGTCTACCTACACTTTCGCCTCACGCGTTCCCTGTTCCCGTACCCCCTCTATGAATTTATTTCGAATTTTTGTTCAGAACTTAGATGCCTAAATTGAATTATAAAAAAATATTCTTAAAAACTGGTTTTATTATTCACTTACTACAATTTTGAAAAAATAGACCCTCATCCTACAAACGACAGATTTAACCCCCAAAGGGCAAAGAATGCTCTGAAAACAACTGAACGGAGTTCAATAAACAAATTAGGCCCGATCTACACTATAGTGCCGCTCTAGATATGCTCTTGGTTGGCTCTCGGTTACGATATGGAAATCTCTCCGAAAGCGATAGTGTGAATAGATTCTTTATTTCTCGTGTAAAAATATTTTGAACTTTTTATCACAGTACCATCACAATTTCAATTTTTTATGGAATAATTAGTATTTTGTTTTAGTCAGTAGCATTAAACTGGTTAAAATTAGGTATTATTTTTTAACTGATTTACTGACGAGAAGAATATTTTATTTAACAAATTTTATTCGCGTGGCATTATTTGTTCATAGACAATAAGTCCAATCATTTATATTTTTTAAAAATGCCGTAAAAAGTAAAGAAAATCTGTTTTCTTTCTTATTTGTTTTTCTATTTTGAATTAGGTTTTACATTTATCTGTAACTGAACTCAATGTGGTAAATGGTATTTACGGGGAGGGTTAGAGGCTTAATTAGGAACATCAAGCGATATCGATCTTTCTTACTCACTTATAAAATGATTTAGTGTGGCCTAAAAGCATTTAGAATACTACGTGCAGCAAGTGATGCGGGCTGATGTATAAATATTCTCGGTATTTATAAAGATATGCCATATTAATGAAATATAAATTATAAAGATTATTTTAATATTAAATTAGATACGATATTAACACGGTGCTCTTTGTTCAGTACTTCAATTCCCCTTTTTTCATTTTCATGTAACTAGCCACTACGACCAGGACAAGGCATATTTCAGTTGGATTAACCTTTTTTTTAATATTTTTTATTTTCCTAAAAATACATTCGAAAAGTGATTGGTACAAAAAAAAATGTATACAAGGTTGCTTAAGTTCAAATAACTCAGAAACGAAACAGACTAAAAAATGCAACTGCTGTTATTTGTGTATCAAAGTGATGAACTCGCCACCATGGAGATTAAGAAGATTATCCCAATAATTGATCCCAACCTATAAATTTACTTGTTGCCTAGGTTAGTTCGGATTAACTATAAATAGAAGAAAATAGAAGCAATGCAGTATATTCTTCAACCCTCTATGAAAAATGATATGAATAGGTTTTTTAAGGTTTGGAAAAATATAATTCTCAGAAAAGTCAAGATCCCAAAATATACAATTTTATAATTATGTTTAATAACTAATTATTTCTGAGGTAAAAATTTGCATAATTGAATTTGTCCACAATAAAAAGTGTGCATCGAATTTTATATTGGTGGTCTAGAGAGAGAAAGAACATACTACACCATACAAGAAAAATACAAGAAAAACGGAATGGTATACCAAAAAAACATAGTCTGGTAGATACTTACATTACCATTCAAAAAAACACATGTCAAAAAAAATCGGTTATCAAGTGGCCTTGCTGACAAAGAAATGAAGCTGAATGACATAATATATAAAGGGGCAACAATAAAAAAAGGCCACAGATATTTCAATTAAAACCAGCTACCCAATAAATCTCATTAACTCAATTTTTAAGTCGTGTGTAAAAGTTAAATAATAATTCCGAACCCATAGAAACCAACCAAAAATATGAAAAATACTTACCATTGCTATACATACAAAGTTTGTCGGCACAACTACAGAAGCTCTTTCAAAAGAAAAATATGCCTGTGTGGCTATAATCTCCTTAAACAGAATTTCAGTTCACTAAAGAACAAAATTCACAAAAACAAAACAACACATACTATATACGAAATCCCATGCAATGAATGCCCTGGAGTCTACATAGGACAATCTTCACAATATTTACAAAACCGACTAAATGAACATCGATGTGGCAAAGAAAAACAAAAGAGCCTTAAGCAACCATGCATCGGCATACTCACATATTTAATTTTCGAAAAACAAAGATACTTAAAATCGAATCAAACCAACGTAAACATGAAATTTTAGAAAAGAAAAACTCAAATTCTCTAAATGATAAAACAGATGAAGGGCTTAAGTAAAAACTACCACAATGTCCTCCGTAATTAATATTTTAATTAAAACTCAACAAATTAGAGTAAACGCCCCATCTTATTATTTATAATTAAAAAAAAATAATAAAAACATTTTAAAAAATAATGGATACACTGAAAGTGAAATGCAGATAACGATATAGAAGATAAACACCCAGTCAGAATTCAACTGCCGGGTATGGTGGCATTTTAAAATGTTAATTTTAATTCAGCTAAATTATGAACTTATTTTTAATATTGTATTGTGTTTTCAAAAGAAAAATTTTAAGGTGTAAGTATAGTGTTAAGAAAAATAGTGAGTCGGAAAAAAACTTTTTATATCTGTTTTTTATCATTAATTTTTATCATTTTGCACGTAATATTAAACAATGAATGTAACGAAAAGACGAAAAAAAAGACTTATGTTTGTATTGTTTCAGTTAATTGATGAAAACCATAAAATGGTCGAAACGTTTTGGAAATATATATTAATGATATAATAAAGATGTTGTAACATTATATGAACCTTAATCCCAAGAACAGTTTTACGTATGTGTGTATATATATATATATATATATATATATATATATATATATATATATATATATATATATATGGACATTTTTTGGTAAACAGGACAATAATTTTTTTTAATAAATTAATTTAGATTTACCTCTTCTGACATATCTTGCGGATTGAATTAGACACCAGCTTCCACGAGAAGAACCAAGGTACAAATCACAAATTTTTGCTCAATCTTAAAATTTATCTTCAAATGAAAAACTCAATCGGTCCACTCACCTGGACGAGCAACACAATCGTAAACGCTATAAAGTTAATTAAGCGAAAAATTACTTTTAGCCCGATCGGAGCTGAAACAACTCATTGTTATAAATCGGCTCTCGCGATCGTAGTTGCCTGCAAAATCCCGTCGCTGTTTCTCCCTCGGAGTTGCGCTGATCCTAATCGCCTTATATATTGTTAATTAAATTAAATACAAACCAATTAAATTGCCAACGTTGTTGTTGGTATTGGTGGTGTTTATTTCTAATGTTTCCAGGCAATGACTGTGTTTTGTTTCATTTGAAACCTACGCGGATTCTTCCTACTATTTCAAGGAATTTTATTGATTTTAAATTATTTAATTGAACTGAAAACAATACATATATAAATTTTATACAGTGTGGGAGAAAATGAAAGATATTTTATTTAAGCATACATTGTTTCTATTTATTTTCCTCCATACTGATAAATTAAAACTGATTTTTGAAAAAAGGAACAATACAGGTTTCTTTTTAATTTCCATACTATGAAATTTCACGTATTTGTGCAAAGGTATGTTTATCTTTTGTGAAAATGACCTTCTAAAGGTTTTTTAAAGAATATTTTTGTCTAGAACATACGTTAGGGGGTGAAAACATTCTCCAAACTTCTTGTTTCAAGCTTCATCAGTTTGAGGTAGGCTTTGATGATGTTTCGTCATCACCTTGACACTGCCTATTCTGCCATGTTATAAGTATATTGAACCATTGTTCGCTATTTTATTAGTCGAGTGTGGACAACAGTTAATTTGTATATGTTGTTTTAGTGTTTGTTGTTTAGAGAAAACGAACCTATTATTTTTTCTACCTATAAATTTTCTGAATTGTTTAGCGAACAAGTCAAAATGTATGAGACTCCAATAGTAAGATGTAACAGTCAGAGCCAACTTCATTACGAATTACTAAAATAGAATCAGGGAAAAGATTTTCGTTAAGTTAACAACATAACATCTATCTTCAAATCAACGACTTTATGTGTTTTGTCATAATAGTGGTGTCAATCTACCCCTGAACCGACGAAGTGTGAAAAATAAATTAAAGAAATAGCTACCCAGAATAACAGTAACATTTGTCCCTATTTTCCCTCTAATTTCAGATCATAATTAGTTTAGCCTACTCTTTCCTTCCTAGCATTCGTTACCCTTCCATTACAAACAAATTATTAGCATAATGTTTTGCACTGTTAAGTAATTAAGTAAAGGTTAAATTTAATTAATATTATATTATATTAATTAGGGCCTCATCAGTCTAGATTATCTAGACGTCTGCCCTACCAAGGTCAATAGTTTTAATAATTAAAAGGGTTGTTGATTCCCAACCTAAATTCCATAACCTATGAGAAAAAAATATATTTCGAATGTATCACGTTGTAACGGATAATAGTAGAGACCAAATTCATTAAAAGAACCAAAAATGACTGTTAGCAATCATAATATAAGTTATTACTTGGTTGCCAAATACTCACCCTCTAATTTACTAATATAGGCTAACTTTAAAACTCGTCTCAGTTGATAATACTATAGTGACAACTGTTACAAGAAGTCAATCAAATTATGAACTATAAAAATTGAACAACAAAAAAAATATTTTGCTTTTAACGCCAACTGGCAACAAATGGAAAGTTTTGGTCATTTTCGGGGAACATCTGTATAAAAAACGCTTGTTTACTGACATAAACAATACAAATTATAACAATATCATAAGCAAAACAAAACTAACTAACTAGGGAGTCAAACTTCCATATCAACTAGATGACGTTTAAAGTGATTTTTGTGAGTTTTGTCTACTTCTTAAACTCAGTAGGTAAAATTAAATATCAGTTATGGATGTACTAATCAAGTTATAGAAACTTGAGTTATTCGGCTCGTAACTCGATTTTACTTTGAAGCTAATATCAGAAGCTGAGAGGTCTGAATACCCTAGGAGTAAAAGTATAATTTCACCTCACCTCCTAAACTAGGGTTGACAAAAAAGTAATTTTAGTTGTCACACATAGATAGCGTTGTAATGGTTTTGAAGAACTTCTGTCAGTGTTGTTTTTTTTTCCTTTTCAAGTTTTGTATCAGCATAGAGCTAAGAGAAATTCATATTACTTTATATAGACTGCAGATCATATAAAAGTAAGTTGGCTCACGCTTAAAAACAGCGGTTTCAGGAAGCATTACCCCTATTTCTAATGGCGGAGCTAAGTACGATACTCTAAACATCACTGGATATTACTGTCACCTGACCGATATTAGAAAGAGAGGTACTAGTCCTCGAAACGATTGAAAACGAAACAAATTTCTTCAATAGGGTCCGCAGTCTATATTAAGTAATATTAATTTCTCTTACTTCTAAGGCGACATTTAGTTTACTTTAGAAGCAACTCGTGCGTAGTTTTTTATGTAGATGTTAGTTTAGGGTCAAATTTGATATGAAGTGGAGAAACGAAACTTTTCGCAATTTTTTCATTTCCCTAAAGCAAAGAAAGCTGCTGAGGCTCACAAAGAGACATATGAAGTTAATGGTGTTGATTGCATAAGAGCACGCACGTACCAGAATTTGTGCAAACAATTCCATTAGGGAGATTTGGGCAACCTAACTAAGGATGTACCGATAGCATCGGGCATACGACAGAGGGACTCTCTGAGTCCATTACTGTTTAACATAGTAATGGACCAAATAATTGAGAACGTCAAAAGAGCGGCACCAGGGTACAGAATGAATACCGGGGAAATAACAATAATATGTTACGCTGATGACGCCGTCATAGTCTCGGAAAATGAAGACGATCTCCAAAGACTTCTATTTGTATTCCACACCATAAGCAAGCAATTCAACATGAAAATATCCATCGATAAAACTAAGTCAATTGTAATAAGCAAAGTGCCCTTAAAATGCAAACTAGTAGTGGATGACAAACCAATAGAACAACTCATGACCTTTAATTACTTAGGAGTCGAGATATCCGCAAACCAAGACAGAACAAGAGAAGTAAGAAACCAAGTAAACAAGGCAAATAGAATCTCAGGAAGCCTGGCGGATATAATATGGCACAACACATACATGAGCAAGGATGCAAAAACAAAAATCTACAAGACCTGTATTCGACCGATAATGACGTACGCAATAGAGACGAGAGCTGACAACACAAAAACAAAATCAATTCTAAGAACTGCCGAAATGAAAGTACTAAGAAGAATATCGGGATACACATTAAGAGATCACATACGCAATTCAACAATACGCGAGGAACATGGAATGCAGGATATAGTAAGATGGGGACGGAAGCGCAGAAGAGCCTGGAATGAGCACGTAGGAAGAATGGCGCAAAATAGGATAGCGAAAATCGCCCGAGATGGAACACCGGAAACCAGAAGACCAATAGGTAGACCACCTAAAAGGTGGAGAGAGTCCTGGATTTCAACATCGAATGAAATGAATGATTGAGTTGGAAAAAACAGGCTGTAAGCCTATAACAAGAGGAAGAAGAAGAAGAAGATTTGGGATTACAAAGGCGTTGTGTATCTTAGCTACCTCCAAGGAGCAGGACGATCAATTCAGATGTTTACTATCAACTAACCTGAACTAATGAAACCAGAATAAATGGTACCATCTGATTACTATTTATTCTGGTAACTGGCCCATTCAGTTTTTTCTGTTGAGGAATTTCTATGAACGCATATCATGAAGCTGCAAGAAAGATGTCAAAATAATATTGAACAACATGAAAAATATATAATTGATTAAAGTTTATTCTTTGTAGAAAAAATGAATTTTATTTCACACTACAAACCCAAATTACTGGCTTAACGCCCTGGTATATTGTAACTAAAAACGTAAGAAAATTTCAAAATAACTATGAAACCATGATATTGCGTTTGAAACCTGAGTCAAAGATATGAAATGGCAGTTAATGAAAACAAGTTTGATTGGCGAAATCTGTTAAATAATGAACCTTTGCAGTATTATATTGCTAGGAAACAAACAACAAGCTGGTTTAATTCCTATTGAAACTGTTTTAACACAGTTAACGTTGAGGAGATAACAATGCACAATTTAATTTTTCACTAATATTGTCGAAACGGAAAATAAATTTGCATTCTATTATTCGATTTTCCTCCACCTGGCGTCATTGACAATCGAAAAAATAATTATTCTAAAAGAGTAAATAAAAAAAAGTCCAACCTGTATACTGAATTGAGACCTACATTTAATTAATTGCAGGGATTCCCTTTCTCAATATGCCTGATGCTATCTCGTCAACATACCTTGTATAATACTTTAAATTACCCATGGGCGTATTTATAAAAAGAGGTGTGCATATTTTTAAATACACAACAACCCACTGAATGCCAACAGATCACTGAACCTTATTCAAATAAATTTTGTACGTATAAAAAAGCAATCGATCATTCTTTGACACTTGTCTGAAAATTTCGCAAGTCTATGTTTATATTAAATTATATTACATTATTACTATTATAATATATTTCGGATGCCAAAATTTAAAAAAAAGATGCAGACATAAAAGGAAACGGAAATACTGAAATATTATAGCCAAAAAAGGTATACATATACATAGAAATATATGGAAACGTTTTTTCGACACGCCATATTTTTTTACAACATACTTTCCATATAAGATTAGAAATATATCTGTCCATAAAAAAGATTAATTTCAATTCATAATTTTATACTTTCTCTTTTTTTTTAGATTAACAGGTATATAATATGATATATGACTCAACAACTCTTAAATTTGCACGCATCATGCCAAAGAAATTTTGTCTGTACTAGGATGGAAATACAACTTTCATACCATATTACTAGACGAGCTTTTTTTACTGGCAGTTTTTTACGATTTGTGATGGAACGCAACAAAAAATTTGATATTTACGATATAATTTTGCAAGTTTCTCATTTATAATATTTACATGATCACAATGCTGAATGACCTCCTAATTACGAATATTGAGGGTGGTTTCCCAAAAAGTGGTTAGGTAATTAATTATAAATAAAAAATCGTTAATTAAAAAAATGGCCGATTCTAAGCAAAACGTGTTCCTTATAATTTTTCCGTCCAATGCATAATTTCTGGGTTAAAAATCTTTTAACATGTGAAAATGGCATTTTTTTCCATTTTTTAACATAAATAAATTTGAATCATAAATATTTTCAAATTCTGCACACAAGTTGAGATTTAACGTAATGCGCAAATGTAATGTTTTTATAGCTTCTCAACGCTATAACTCGATAGCAGTTCATCAGTTACTTCTATATGTAAATTTTTTAGCACTCATTGGGCATGTGCTACTTAAACAAATCTAGAAATTACATCAATCGCATTCAATAATCACATCTTATATTGAATTGAGCCACAATCTAAAAATATTTCTGAAAATCATACATCAAAGAAAAATAGAACGAGACTTTAGTGACTCCCAGTTTGGATTCAGGACCGCAATTGAGACAAGAGAAGCTCTATTTGGGTTCAATGTGTTGGTTCAGAGATGTACAGATGTCAATCAACCTATATATGTCTGTTTTCTGGACTATAATAAAACTTTTGATAAAGTTCGACGTAACAACCTAATGCGGCTATTTAAAAATAAGGATATAGACAGCAAGGATATACGGATAATAGCTCATTTGTACTTTAATCAAACGGCTGGTGGTAAACTAGACGATGAACACTCAGACGAAGTAGACATAAAGTGGGATGTAAGACAAAGGTGCGTGCTCTCACCGTTTTATTTAACTTGTACTCGGAGGACATTATTCAGAAAGCCCTAGCAGAAACAACAATTGAACTAAAAGTAAATGCAAAGTAAAAAAAAATTATTAATAGCATCGGGTACGCAGATGATACCATGATCATTGCAGAGTCATTAGGAGACCTACAGAAATTTGTAAATCAGGTAATAGTGAGCAGTGAGGAATGTGGCCTCAATCTGAATGAAAAAAAAACTAAGTTCATGGCCATAACAAAATCACATTAACACCAAGAGAGTCTATGGATCAAAAAACAACCAGTAGAAAAGGTAAAGAAATATAAGTATCTGGGAACAGTTGTTAATGAAACCAATGAATATATGAAGAAATTCGGATACAAATCGGAAAAGCCAGAAATATATTCAATAATATGAGAAAGGTATTCTGTGGTAAAGACATTAGCCTTCATTTCAAAATCAGGATATTAAGGTGTTATTTATGTATTATCGGTGTTGTTTTATGAGATGGAAGCTTTGACGCTAAAAAAGGACATCACTAATCATCTAAATGCATTCGAAATGTGGGCATATAGGAGGATTTTGAAGATACGATGGACAGATAAAGTATCAAACAGGGCGGTACTTGAGAGAATTGGGAAAGGAAAAGAAATATTGAACACAATTAAAATAAAAAAGTTACAATGCCTAGGTCATATTATGAGAGGAGAAAAATACGCTTTTTTACAACTGATCATTCAGAGCAAGATTCTTGGAAAAAGGAACATAGGTAGATGACACATTTCATGGTTGAACAACTTGAGAAAGTGGTACAACTGCAGTTCAATTGAGTTGTTTAGAGTTGCAATATCAAAGATCAGAATAGCTGTGATGATAGCCAACTTGAAGAAGAAGAATATTGAATTAATGTTTATTTAAAGTATTTGAAACAAAATAAAATGTTTGAAGTCTAGAATTACATGCATGAAGTTAGCTATGAAATAATGTTACCTTCTTTGACTGTTACATCCAAGCGACAAAACACAATGTCCCAATGCACATCGGCAGCGTCGCGTATTTGACACCTACCTTGGTCAGTACTAGTTAAATGTTCTTTTTTGACAAATAATGCACAAATTAATGTTAAAAAAATAATCTTCTCTGGATTTACTCATATTGCAACCCTCAATAACTTGTCTTTTTCGAATATGAAACTTAATAGTGCTCGTGAACGAAAGTACAGGTAGTAGCATCATTAACAAATTAAAACCTGATTAGTTATTAGCTTGCGAAGATATTAATGCCATCGTAATTGTTCAAATCGCTAAATTCCTGCTTAAATTACCGCTTATTAAATGTGCTATTAATAAAATATATGCAATATACTTACTATAGTACGATATCCTATTTTATTCATTATGCACATTTTAAACAGGGATTCTGATTATAATGTAGGACAGACATCAATCCGCGCGCTCTCAAATATGATTATAATATCTGAAGTTTCTTATGTTAATGTATGATTTATTTTATGATTATGATTATGATGATTATAATCGATATATTTTAGAATGTATATAGAGTATTAATAAAACGATCAGCGAAAGCTATAATGGAATATGTGCACTAGGTTGGCACCTGTAAGTAGATTTTTACTTTCCTTCATAGTCTGGAAATATTTATTTAATCAAAAATTTTTCATGTTGAACAATGGCAAAAGATGCCATTTTTTCCAAATATTTAAAGGTTTTTAACTCAAAAGCACATTTTTGAAAAATTATTATCAATTTTTTTATTTATAATAAATTCCCTGATCACTTTTCAGGAATCCACAATCGATATTCGTATTCACGGGCCAAAATATACATACAAAATTTTGGTGAAGCAATGTCTCTTCATGGGCTACACAAACCCACTAGGCTCCCAGACTATTAGGCTTTTAGAATCAGTAGTAAATATTAGAAGCCTAGTAAAACATTCTGCATTCATGTGCAGATACTTCGTGAACTACCATCATATGAGTAAGTTTAGCCACTATACTATTGTAACATTTTTTTTTCTAAAAAGAAATATAAACATTAAACTGGCTAAATCTTAAATAATACCATATCGATGTTCAATAATTTTACAAGAAATTATTGAAGCACATACAACTAACACCTCGTTAAAATATAATTTATTTTTGTATCTTAATGTTAATATTTTTCTCTAATATTTTCTTGGGTATAGGTTTTTTCATTTGAAAATCACAAGACGACAATTTTTCTGACGTTTCGCTCTACATAGTGAGCTTCTTCAAAGTTATGGTATATTTATCTCTTCGAACATACCCCTGTAGAATTAGCATAACGTCAACACTAGGGCCGGGTTGTTTGAACGCTGAATAAGGTAATAATATTTTTATTTATATTTGAAAAAGTGTTGATAAACAGTACATATTTAATTTCTTTGTACACCGATTTGATGCTATCCTTTTCTAATTGCATTATTTAAACAAGTATCATATATGATAATCAGTACGTCAATACATAAAGTATGAATATATGGTTGCCTAAATTATTATTATTGCTATTTTTCAATATGTAAACAATATCAAACAATAACCAATAAAAATAAGATTTTAAATCCTCTTTTTGTTAACAATAATTATAAACTTCGCATTTTTAGTAATTTCTAACATTTAAAAACACCGAAAAAAGTCACGACAAGCAATTAAACTGAAAGACAAGATAAGTAAACATATTTATGTCTGTACAACATCAAAAAAGCGTCGCCCTCACCGACCATAAACAGACTTCAAACAAATCTATTGTTGTTTAAATCTAGGGTATGATCGAAGATTTATATGGAATCTTGAAAGTAGCTTTGTGCGTAGAGCGAAACGTAAGAAAAATTATTGACTTTTAATTTTCAAATGAAAAAACCTATATTCAAGAAAATATTACAGAAATATATATATATATATATATATATATATATATATATATATATATATATATATATATATATATATATATATAGATGATTTCAACAACAAAGAAAAATACCCATTATTCTAGACCAATTAAATTTTTTCTTTCAATGCGACTCGTGTAAGTTATACATATAAACGAGCGTCGTGACGCTACTTCAGTCGGCTTCGTGGCGCCAGAGCTATCGATCTTTATACATTATACCTATATTTACATGGCATACCATACCTCTATTCAATACTAGCGTGCTGGCGATCCGAAAACACGATAAAATATTTTTTCAAAAGAAGCCATTCAATACTGTTATTATCAGAAAAGATTTTTAGATTTAAAACTTTATTTGAAAAGATTGCAAGAGTTGCTGATGTGTAATAGTTTAACGAGGCGGTCTTTGCTATTATTGTGTATGTATTGTTTATCTCGTACAAATAAAAAAATATATCCATTAGTGACACAGATAACTAATTAATTGGTTAGGCATATTAAAGAGTGGGAACTTTTTCTACTTAGGTGTCAAATTTAGATTGATTTCTTCTGCTCTAGGTGCCGTCTCCGCTTCGAAGGTTGGCAATCATCAAGGCAATCCTGATTTTTGAGACCGCTGCTCTAAATAACTCGTTGTTACTGCATGCAAACCACTCTCTAAGGTTCTTCAGCCATGAGTTTCTTCTTCTTCCTATGGATCTCCTTCCTTGGATTTTTCCCTGCATAATAATCTGCAATATTTGGTATTTTTCTCCTCTCATGACATGTCCCATATATAGTAGTTTCCTTCTTTTAATTGTTAGAATCACTTCTTTTTCCTTATGCATACGTCTCATTACTTCCTCGTTGGTTATTCTCTCTACCCATGAAATCCTCAGCACTCTCCGGTATATCCACATCTCAAATGCCTCCAGTCTTCTCATGTCAGACATTTTCAGTGTCCAAGCTTCCATTCCATAGTACAGTACAGACAGCACGTAGCATCTCAGCAGTCGTACTTTTAATTCAAGGTTCAGATCTCGGCAGCAAAAAAGCCTCTTCATTCTTATAAATGTGTTTCTGGCCTGTTCGATTCTGATTCGTATTTCTTGGGAGCTGTCATTGTCTTCATTAATGGTTGTGCCAAGGTACTTGTATTCTCTTACTTTTTCAATAGGTTGATTCTTTACACACACCGTACGAATGTCCCGAGTTGTTTTTGTTACTAGCATATATTTTGTTTTGTTTATATTCAGTGAGAGTCCATATTCTTCGCTTACTGTGACCATTTTATTAATTAGCATCTGTAGGTCTTCATGTGTTCCAGCTAAAAGAACTGTATCGTCGGCGTATCTCAGATTATTTATTGTCATGCCGTTAATTTTAATGCCTATGTCCTGATCAGCAAGTGCCTTATTTACTATATCTTCCGAATACAGATTAAAAAGAATTGGTGAAAGTACACACCCATGATGAACCCCTCTCTGTATTTCTATTTCCTCTGATGTTATGTCTTCTATTCGCATTGCTGCTTTCTGGCCATAGTATAGGTTTGAGATTATTCTTATGTCTCTGAGGTCGATCCTTCTCCTTACCAATAATTCGATGAGTTGATCATGTTTAACTTTGTCAAAGGCTTTATTGTAGTCTATAAAGCACACGTGTAGATCTTGATTCATGTCTAGGCATCTTTGTGACAAGACATTAAGTGCGACCAGTGCCTCTCTTGTTCCTAGGCCTTTACGGAATCCAAATTGTGTATCGCTGATGTCCACATCTAGTTTCCTGAATATTCTGTTATGGATCACCTTCAACAGGACCTTCAATGTGTGAACCATCAGGCTTATTGTACGATAGTCGGAGCAATGCTTGGCATTTTTCTTTTTTGGGAGGGGTATAAAAGGTGATAACAACCATTCATTTGGTATTATTCCTGTTTTATATACGGTGTTGATTAACTCTACCAGAATATGAATCTGGTCCTCCTCTATCAGTTTAAGAATTTCTGCTGACAGTTGGTCCGGACCTGTAGCTTTTCCGTTCTTTAGCATGTTTATTGCGTATATCACTTCGTCTTTAATTATGTCTGGGCCTATTTCCGCTTCAATATTTACAAGATTAGTTTGTTGTCTCTCATCTTTGAAGAGTTGTGTAATGTAATTCTTCCATATTTCCAGTTTTTGTTCTATTTCCAGGACCATTTTTCCGCTGTCGTCGTATAGTATATTGAGCTGCTTTTGTTTGGTGGTGCCGGCGAGTTCTTTGACTTTTTTGTGTGTATTGAAATAGTCATGCTTTGCCTGTAACTCCTCGATTTCCTCACATTTTTGTTTGTAATAGTCTTCTTTTGCTTTTCTGATTTTTGTGCGGATTATTTGTTGTGTTTCTTTATATTGCTGTTCATTTTTTCCTTTATAGCTTCTTCTCTTATCCATCAAATTAAGAATTTCGCTAGTTATCCATTCTTTCTTTCCTGTGGGTTTTTCTTTCTGCAGAATATCTATTGACGGTTCCATTAAGGCTTCTTTGACTCCGCACCATTTTTCGTTTATGTTCTTGCAGTTTCGGTATTCCTCCTTGCTTTCGAGTGTTTTTAGATTTTCGTTTATTCTAGCTTGTAACTCATTCCTTACGTCTTGGTTCTTTAAGTGTTCTCTATTTATTCGAGTTTCTTTTTGCTTTGGAATTCTTTTGAGTTTGATGTGAATCCGGGCCACTAAGGGATTGTGGTCTGAGGAGACATCAGCGCCTGGGTAGGTCTTAACTGACTTTATGTTGTTTCTATATCTTGCGTTTATTAAGATGTAGTCTATTTGATTTCTTATTGGGTTTTGGTCACGGTCCTGTGGGGACTTCCATGTGTATAGCCGTCGTTTTGGAAGTTTGTAGAAGGTATTCGTTATTGTCATCTCTTCCTCTTGGCAAAATTGCACCAATCTATCACCTCTTTCATTTCTTGTCCCCAAGCCATATTCACCCACGTACTTGTCACATCTCCCTTTTCCGACCTTCGCATTAAAGTCTCCAAGTATAATAGTGATATCTCTGGATTTTAAAGACTCGAGTGTATGTCTGATTAATTCGTAGAAGTGTTCGTTTTCTTCTTCAGGTTTGTCTGCCGTAGGGGCATATACTTGTATTATGTTTAGTTTCCTTGAGCTGGTCTGTAGTTGTAAGAGTATGACACGGTCTGAGACAGGGACAAAACTGGTAACTGACGCCATAATATCTTTCGAGACGGCAACTGCGACACCATGTCTGTGATGATTATCATCGTTTCCAGAAAAGTAGAGCATGCCTCCATCTGTTGGGATCTGGCCGTGACCGGGCCATCTTGTTTCACTGATTCCTAGGATGTTAAGTTTCAATCTTTGCATTTCGTGCACAACATTATGCATCCTTCCAGGTTCGTACATGGATCTCACGTTCCATGTACCGATCTTTAACTTGTTTGTTTTCACAGTCTTGTTCATCACTGTTCCCCCCGGAGATCCGATTGGGGAACTTATTACTCCGGACAATTTGGTGTTGAACACCGCCATGATGATTTATACTAAGGATATCCGTAGATCTTTAATGCAGTAGTTTCCTCTTGCTTTCTGCATCCTTATGCCGTTGACTATTAATAGTTCCTCCGTCTTTGGGATCAATTTCTTGACCTCAGGACAAAAGAGTGCCCTTACACTTGCTGGCTCTTCCACCCGAAGCTGTTGGCCAGGAAGTGGGGATTGCTTATTCCGGCAATCATTCGGTCGTCAGAGCCTCGTCTGTTATCTAGCAGGGTGCACCGGATAACCGAAGTCATCGCGCGAGCAGGTGATGTTGACATTTGGGCTTATGTTTATAAACTACATTCGCTTGTGTTTCTAAACTACATTCGCCCCTTACACCTCAGATTGATTTAGTTCATATTAATATCTAACAGAATTTTATACTAAAAATTCCATTTTCTATAAAACTAAAATATTAAAGTCTTCCCAATTTCTCCAGAAAAGAAGTACCAGCTCAGTAAATATTCCTTACAGGCTAGTAATATCTTAAAAATCAGAAAAATTGTGCATTTTCTCCGCTTCTTCTTTAATTTTTCCAGAAATATTGGGTAATACTTTCTCGTTACTGTGATATTTTGTCCTTTATAGTCAACCTAAAGGTTCCTTTGCAGACTCAGATGATCATCGCCTTAAATTATCCAGCAAAGTCAGGCTCCTTAAACTTCTTAGGAGTGATGTATCCTCCTTATGCCAACCACAAAAAGTGATTATACCCTCCCATTTAATATTGTGTTTGAGGAGGCTTGAGCTTTCCAATTTCCCACCTTCCATTATAAATTTTTCGACTATTTGGGAATATTAAATGTAGTGGCTTTCAAGGTCGTCCTAAGCGATCATCTTCAACCGACTCATGTAAAACATTTGTTTACCAAGACCTAGAGCCCCATAAAAAGCCTTCATATCACTCGTAAAGTAATAGCATTATAGGGTAAAGTTTTGGCCTGTATCCTTCTGATTACTTTCTAAATTAGAACATTACTACAAGGGAACTGGAGTACATCTACCTCTGTTCCCCAACGCTGCATGGAAGTTTTGTATCTATAATTCGTAGTTTTAGGACGGCGTTTCGATTTTCAATAGTAATGGCCCAAAACAAAGAACATCCGACAAATATTTCCTAGTCAACGCCCAGGTTCTTACAAAACATCGTCTGCTAAATTATAATAATTAAATTTACACTTCGATAAAAAAAAATCTAGCCCTTAACAAACCAATATTCGAATATTCTGTTCGCCATGAACTGTTTGCTTGAAAATCTAATAACTGTTCGTTCGTTTGCGGACCGGGAAAAAGAGGCCTATATAATTTTGTTTGTTATAGAATCCTCTGTTTATTTTAGCTCCTTTGAAGATTTGATATAGAGATGTTTCCACTCGATATTAGAAATGCTTGTCGGTATGCTCAAAGTATTTACTTATTAGATAAAAAAAGGTCCTTTGATGGCAAAAGGATTTTCATTTGTCAATTTTGTTCTTTGTTTAATAATGATCCCAATGTTGAATATTGGTTTGTAAGTAAATATTTTTGGAGTTTATTTTAAGGTGCTGGTGAGACAAAATTTCAAAAAAAAAAATAGATTACTAACATAAGTTTTAGGCGACGCTGTATTTGTTGGGATTCGAAGTTCTGGATGTAATCCACTAGTTTGTTCCATGACAACACAAATACTTGTATATTAAAAAGTATTAGTAAGTCTTGTTCTTAAAACATAGGATGTTTAATTCAATAAAAAAATAATTTGTTTCATTAAAAATTTAAAATATACAATGAAGTTTTAAACGGAAATTTGTCCAGGATTACCGAAAAATCGGTAAATTAACGTCAAAACCAAAATTGATACATTAGTATATTTAGTTTGTTTTAATACATAATTTATTATAGGTACTTCCCATTAAACAACCAGAATTGTGAAACAAATATAATTTACAATAATTACTTACTTTTGGATTAATTAAAGACAGCAATGGCAGAAAAACGCCAGGGAAAGGCTAAGAAAAGGTGTATTTTACTGTAACAATGCACCGGTGCATTAAAGCTGTTTCTAAATAAAAATTGGCAAAACTGCAATTTCAATTTTTTCCGCATTCTAAGGATTCATCAGATCTATGCTTCCTCAGACTATCATCTATTCTTGAAACTCAAAACTTTCCCGACAGGACGAAAATTTGTGTCAAATGAGGAAGTCGTACAGGAAGAAAAAGGGTACTGTGAAAGCTTCGAAAGAACTTATTTCCCTGAAGGAATTGTGAAGCTATATAAACGTTAAAGAAATGCGTTGACCTTCGGGAGGAATATGCCAAAAAAAATTGCGTCATTTAACTTAAATTGCTTTCAGTAATATCAAACTAAGTTATCGATTAAACCACCCTTGTATAAGTCCAAATTTGAATTTGTATATAGAAGTCGTGCGATTTATATATTATTATATAGCTTCCAGTACCCACAATCTATAAAATTTGTAATAAAAAACATAATGGTAAGTTTTTTCTCTCAAGTGTAAAGGTAGTAAAATAATATTGCTCTCAAATTAAAGTTATATTTCATTTTAATTTCACTATTTCAATTTAATTATCGTGTATCAAATTACTATGTATTATTAAATTAGCCACACTTACGATTTGTATTTCGCACACAGGATATAACGAAACATGCCGGGAAAATAAAACAAAATTTGTTTCGAAATTGTTATCCACCGTTCGTTGAAGGCAAACAAAATAGCCTAATCCAATTTTCGCTCCCTGTGTTTTCATAAAGTGAGTCGCCATATCCCTACATGTAGACACAAAGGGCTCTTTGGATTGTACGTTTGTAGAAGCCATCCTGGCATCGTTAGCTGAAAAGATTTTTGTGGATTTTGAATTTAATCCGTTTGCCTAATTAATTTACCTGTTATTATATGTTCTTTTATCAAGAATATATACATAATGCCTTAAGCTTGAATGTTTGTTTTTATAATATCACAGAAAGTATATTGTTTGTTTTAGTTTTCCTGTCTCAGGGTGAGTAAGGTAAGTTAATATTTAAACTTGTACTCTGGTTTCCAAAACTTTATAAGGAAAATGATCTAGAATATCGGGTATCCCATGTTATTTCGAAGCAATTTAAAGGGCCTTGTAAATCTATCTGGATTTTGAAATGGAGTTTCGGCAGAATAGTTTTAATTTTTTTTAACATTGGGTATCCGCTTCACTTTATCATTCTCGATTCTAAAAATACAGTAATTAAGTTGCAATCCAGAGCGAACCAAATTTTAGAAGTCCTTCTTGTCAGTATATAAAACCTCTGATACACATATATTTTTCCACGCGATATGAAAACCCTAATCACATGAAATAAATTTTGATGAAAATACTTTTTCCTTGCAAATACGACCACACTTCACTTCTGCAATCACAAAATTAACTAAGACACTGAAAAGTTTTCCAGTCGCCATAACTGACATACACGAAAAACATCTTCGTAAAACTACCAACCAACGGTTGAGTTTTCTTGGCACTCAGCTGGATTAGTTTTCTTGTTCTCGAATAGCCTTCCTTAAATTTAC
Organism: Diaprepes abbreviatus; assembly: GCA_034092305.1. Lineage (NCBI taxonomy): Eukaryota > Metazoa > Arthropoda > Insecta > Coleoptera > Curculionidae > Diaprepes > Diaprepes abbreviatus. The sequence continues at coordinate 15,979,012 of JASJET010000028.1, forward strand.
ATACTCGTACGGAGTTTTAGTGATAGCTTGGGTTCAGGACCGGTTTCAAAAATGTATCTTCTACGTTAACATATTATTTATATCGTATAAAGTTGGCAACTTTGAGTTTCCTGGCACAAAAAAAAAATAAGAACTTAAATGGAAAAACTCGATTCGTTCTGGATTTCTCGACCTAAATTGAACTTTGGGAATATACATCTGTACAAGAAGGGTACAAGAAGTCTTAAAATTGTATTCTAAAATTAATAAAATTAGACCATTTCTGAAGGTTTTTGGATTATCTAAAATAAAACAGAATTTGTGTAAATATTAATTAGTAATAATCGACTGGATATTTCTCAAGAATAGAAAAAAAAAATACAAAAAAATGGTCAAGTTCGTATCAGATACGCATTGTGTTCGGGTTCTATAGCAGTTTGCTTTGTTAGTTTTCTGAAATTTCGTTGTATGTCTGTCTTTGAGTTAATTGAAAGTAAGTGTATGTAAAATTGCATCACAAAAGATGGACTTTTTGTCGAAAGTAACTAAACACTGGAGCTGAAATTTTAATTTTTTTTATATTTCATAAATTCGTAAACATATTTGAATCGTACAAATTTTCGTTGATAAGATTTTCTGGGCGTTGTTATGTCGATTTTTTTAGAAACTTAAAATCATCCGTTGGAAAACTTAAACGGGGGTAACAATAAAATTTCAGAATTAAGTCTCAAACCAATTACGACAGAATTTAAAAAAATATGTTTAAATAGAAACCAATATCTAGACTGTTGTAAATTGTACACTGACAAATGAAAAGAACTGGGTTAACAAATGAAAAAACACATAATCCGTATATAATCAAACCTCATAGAAGTATAGGAACAAACCCATTGAAAGCCAGCAGTTTGATATTAAGAAGTTCCATAGGATCTACATACGAACAGTGCCTTGCCCGGCGCATTCACCAAAATTCACATTCACAAAATGGGAGATTTGTAAGCAAAAAAGACAAAGTTAACTATTTAATAGTTTTTATATCTAATAAATTAGTTGAGGTAACTTACGGAATTTTTTCAGAGTGCTAAAATTTACCGTTGGGCAGGTAGAGGGGGCATTTAAAAGCCTCGATACGATGAACACAATTTTTTTTTCATCCCTAATATTCACACAAGGAGATTTTTTTTGGATTACTGGAAAGCATGGGCCTTTAAAATTGCATTGCAAAAGATTAAAAACTGGTAAAGCTGTGACCTACAGCTGGACGGACATGATGGTAGAGGGGGGCATTTAAAAGCCTCGATAAGATGAACACAATTGTTTTTTTCATCCCTAATTTTCACACAAGGAGATTTTTTTTTGGATTACTGGAAAGCATGGGCCTGCAAAATTGCATTGCAAAAGATTAAAAACTGGTGAAGCTGTGACCTACAGCTGGACGGACATGATGAAACTATAAAAATCTCTACAGGACCCTAAATACTATAGACCATAAAAAATAGTCCACACTTAACTACTTAAAGAATTTTTCCTGACCAATAACAAATTTACCCAAACTGATCAAATTAATGAAACCATTTTTGAAATATTTTATTTACCAACTTAAAAAAAAATCAAGTTTTAAAATGGATTTGTATTTAGATACTTACGTAGGATTCGCAATTTCTCTCCTGGACATGACCTATAACTAAGTGTAGGAAAGGCATTTTTCCTTCACAGATCAATTCTTGCGGGCAGAAATAAAAACTAATTTATACAAAACCTGCCTCCATAATTGCATTGTTGTTACCCCGTTATTTTTCTTTGAATTCACCGAGATACTATTTATAGAAACTAGTAATTATACTTAAAGAACGTGTAAAAACAATCGATACATTTAAACTTCTTGAATGAGCAGCACGGCTCAAAAAACAAAAGAACATAAAGCCTGCATTATCTTGATGCATCTTAATTCGACCCTGTTGACATGAGAAATTTAAACAGCAGTAACAATTCGGATTTATGAGGAAAATGTCAATGCGATATAGCTTTAGAACTATAAGGAGTTTATTTTAGGAGAAATGTGCAATCATGATAATGAAACTACTTAAGGATAGAAGGTATAAAATAAATTTTCGCATAACTTTTTGTAAAGAAAAATTTATAAATAATATTGAAAAATATAAAATTTGGGTTTGTGTCGGTTTAAAAAACCATTAAAATATATTTTTAACCTATGTCTAAAAACTGGAAAAAATGAAGAAAAAAAACTAGGTAATTTCCATATTTAAAAGTGGTGATAGAAATAACACTCATAAATTATAGGTTTGTCAGCACTGTCTCAGTTTATTCAAATATTTTTGAGCTAATGCTTTGTAGTAGAATACACAGGGTTGTTAAGCATAGAATTTTGGATCGTGGTTTTTTGCCACATTGTTCAATTACACAAATTTAATAAACTTTACTAGGTACACTAATGATTTTCTTAAAGATGGTTAGAAGGTTGATGTTATTTTTAATGATTTAGAAGAAGCATTTAAGAAAGAGAATTTTCAAGAAATTATGAAAGTTTTCCAAGTTTTTTCTGTAAATTTGTTTCCTTATTATTATCTTATTTGCATAATAGAACATTATATGTTGAACAAAGGGGTTACAGATCTCAAGATAATATACCAACATCGGTAGTACCTCAGGGCTAAAACCTTGGACCCTTCCTGTTTCTTTTGGTCATTATTGACATACTCCATAATGTGAATTTCGATAAGGGTCTTATTTTCGCTGATGACTATAAGATTCAGTTTTATAAAGACGTAATCAGATACAAGGGCACTGCAAGAAGATTTAATTGCAGTTGTGCGTTGGTGAAAAAAACATCACTTGTGCTTGAACACGAATAAATCTGTAGTGATGTTCTTTGACATTAGAAATTAAGAAAATTCAATTTGATTATTGTATACACGATACTTATTTAAAAAGAACTCATTTACATAGGGATGTTGAGAGTTATTTTGATTCTAGATTTAATTTTAATGAGCACGTTAATAATGTTACTATCAAGGCTACAAAGATGTTTTGGCTCATTATGAGAAAACTTTAAGTATATTAATAACATTGCTGCAATGATGGCACTATACAGATCATTAGTACTTACAAGACTTCAGTATGCGTGCGTAGTCTAAGGTCAGCAATATGCAAATAGGATACTTAATTTGGAAATTGTACAAAGGCGATTTTTAAAATTCCTGAATTTCAAAGTATCTTCGATATATCCAAAGAAAGGTATGGATCAGGAACTGCTATATGGTTTGTTCGATTTTCCATCATTGCGAAGGTTGCTTGTAGATACGCAGATTGTTTTTACGTACAATTTAATTTTGAATGGTATTGACAATAAAGAGTTTTTGGGTATGATTCCATTTAGGGTAGGTAGAGTTGGATCTATTTTATGTGAATACTACAGGACCAACCCTTAAAGAAATTCACCACGTCTAAAATTTTGCCAAAATTTTAATAGATACTGTGGTACTATGGTCATATTTAACCCTCACAACAGTAAAATTTATTTGGATAGACAGTTACAAGAACAAACTTGCTCTTATTTAGTATGTAATTTAAACTCTTTGTTTATATTAGGTTAGGTGTATTTGTATCTATTATTGATCTTGTTAAAAGTCATTTTTACATACATAAATAAATAAATAACATATCTTAAAAATATGTACTTTTAAAAACATAAATGATAAACTTTACTTATTCCTTCTCTTTAAACCTTTAACACCCTGTATTTGTTAATTCGATGCAATAGTATTAATTAACTTTTATTTTTATATATTCGTAAATTATTCTTTAGGTAAGAAGACACCAAAAAAAGTGACAGAACAAAAAAACGTACAAAATCTCCAAGGCCAAAACCAAAAGCAAATAACAAAAAGAACCCTAACAATTTCTCATTTACATTTGTCAAAAAAGATGAAATTCCAAATAAGTTTTATAAAGGTATGATTCGTAGGATCTTATTTGATAGGTGCAGATTTTATTAAGAGTCCTAATAAAGTTTAAGGTTTGATGACTAAGCTAAAAATATGCAGATAATTTCGCAACAATTATTCAAGTTGTTGAAGGCAATACAATTATATTTTTACCGTCTTACCATGGTAATATGAAGAAAAGGTTACATGTGAAAAATTCTATTTAAAATATCAACTTGTGATGTAATAGAAAAAGGCTGATCTAATTTCCACCATGTCTGCTAAAACTCCTAACGGATCACCACCTCGATTGATATTGATGCCATGTAGATGTAAAAATTAATAAATAACCTACAATAGCAATAAAATATTGATGTGTGTAAAAATATTAAAGATTTCAGTGTACGTACAACATGTAATGTCATATTTTAACGAAAGCCTGTTTAAACTTGTAAAATATTATGGTTTAGGACCCTTATATAAAAATGCAAAGACGAGAAAGGGGCCGGAATAAAGCGCACTTAATACTCCGAAAATAGTGTTGCCGGCATATCGGAACAAACACGGTAAATACCTACGTGTAATGCGCAAAGCAAATGTCATATTTTCTACTTTACATGTCTGGGAAAACTGGCGCGAGAGAGAAAAATCTTTCTCGCGGATCCAGGCTAAGGTTTTTGCGAAATAAGAAGCCAAGATATAGCACTTCATTGGCGTGGAAATATAAAATAGAAACTCTCCATTATTAGCAGGTATTAACACTAAAAAAATATTTTTATACTTTAAGTAACTGAACATATCTGGTCCCAATCTACAAACGTAGCTAAAAAATACTTTATTTTTTAAATCATTATCCGGACATGATTTCCACGGTTCTAACCGTAGACCGGTTTCGACCACATAGCGGTCTCATTAGGAGGATGGTAGCGAAACAAGAACGTAATATATACCACATTACACCTACTGACATGACTAAAGATTAGAATTATAAACGGTTAAAATGACATCTAGAATAAATCGGAATATGGTAGCAGTTTAATATTCGTATTATTTTTTGTAAGTAAATCAAGTTCTAAAAAATAAGGCTGAATATAAAATGATTCAATGTTATACCTTTCATTTTTTGACCAAAATCTCTGACTGGTGAGTAGGAAAATTTTGCCTTTCCCCTTTTAATTCTTTTTGTGACATTTTTTTTACAAAATTTAGGTAAGCAACTAATATCATATAGGCTGGCGAATATAGCCTCATATGAGGTTATTTTGAAATTTATTGTTAGTAGACTTCTTATTACATAGAAACCTTCAAAATGATAATAGTAATTATGTAGTATCTTATGTATCATTTTCTTTTTTGGGGAAAATTATTATTTAACAATTAAGATGTGAAAAAATAGTTTTTTTGAGTTCTAAGGAATAGCAATTGTTTTTCAGTAAAAAAGTTTCAAATTAATGTGTGGGCATTGAAAATACCTACACAATGAGCTGAGGCCCATCTGAATCGGATAGTTTGTTCGTTAGTTATTCCAAAAAAACTTACTCAATTGTTTATAAACAATAGAAAAATATATTGCACTAACTTTTTACTGCAATTAAAGTTGCATACAACAAATGTGTAAAATTTCAAGTAAAAATATTCAATAGTTTTTTGCATAGTAAATTTGTTTATAACTTTTTGTTTATTTTTTTTTTGATTGTTTATTCTCAGCGACCTAGACGTCTTACAGCGGTCTGCGGATGTACAAATGAAAGTTTCGGACTTATACTAACTATAACAAAAAAGAGCGAAGTGAATTATTGACCTTAAATTGTTGAAACAGATGCACAAAATTGGGGTTCGTTTTTCATTATAAACAAATAGAATAGCTCTTCAACAGTTGTTGATATCGAAATACCGATAAGTGGACGCGATAGCTGAGATTTTGACGCAAATTTCGAAAAAAAAAAAACAATTGTGTACGATCACCAGAAGTTAAGATAGCGTTTTTTTTCAAAAAATCGCTGCGGAGTCGTTTCTTAATATTAAAGGATTGTTTAAGTAGGAACTCATAGGAAGATGGTTAAACTATTGTATGCAGCAGCTTTCAACTCAATTATTTTGAAAATTGTTGATGTGGTAATAGTTTAAAGTTGCACCCACTCCGACAGTCAGAAAGCGAGAAGTGGAGGGGGGCGTTCTTTCAGCCTGCGGCGCGTGGAAAAAATGTGACTCGGACGCATCAAATTCAAACAATGAACGATATGTTTTTGTAGTCAAATTATTATTAAATCTAGCAATAAACAAATTGTTGCACTTTTATACATTTTTTGCATAATTATAATTTTATCGTACTTTCGTGCTTTTCAAATTACGAAAAAACTGTTACAGTGGTCAACAGTATACTAATAATTAGGATTATTAAAAATTGCATTGATTTTTAATGTACTACTAATATTTATCGAGATATAGCATGAAACAAATAGCAACATTTGTTGATAGCATTATTATTTTTCGAAATACAGAATAAACTACATTTGACGATTATATTTTAAGCGATTATCCAATCGAGAATTATTGTAATATTACTTTCAAAGACGATGAAAGTAATGGGGGAGAAAATAATTATGATTATGATAATAATTATGTCAATGATTAGAGTGATGATGATGATGATGATGAGAGTAATAATGACGATGACGATGAGAGTGATAATGATAATTGTAATAATAATAATAATGAGAGATCTGGAGGTCCAAATCCGAAGAAAATGGGCAATGAACAGCGTCCAAACGATTCCCACAATACTGTCAACAACTGGAGTGATACCGAAGAACCTCCTGCAGAACATCAAGGGACTGGGCCTTAGTGAGCATCTTTATAAACTGATGCAGAAAGCAATTCTCCTAGCAACCGCGCGAACCGTCCGAAAATTCATGGGAAATGCAGCAGACAACGTCACCTAGGACCCGAAAACATGGAAAGGGTTCCCACAGAGCTTCATACTTTTGGCGTCTCTGTATGCCTGGTATGAGTGAATAATCCCTGGAGGGAGTGCGAAGCCGTTTGGTTTGTAAATCATATAATAATGAAACAGATAAGGGTTTCGAAAAATGAGTGTCCATCGATGTCTAAGAAATGGAGAACGGAATAAATATTTTGTATAGATTTAAGCAAAAAATATTTAAGTTAGCAAAAAATTTTGTATGTGAAAAAAAAACAAAAAATTGAACATGTGTTTTTCTTGCACAACCAATAATTTGGCAGCAAATGACAGTCGCAATTTGTTTCATGCTGTAACTCCATAAATATTAATGGTACATTAAAAATCAACCTGATTTTTAATATTCCTAATTAGTATACTATTGACCAATGTAACATTTTTTCGCAATTTGAACAGCTCGTGCACAATTTGTTTATTGCTATGTTTAACAATAATTTGATTACGAAAACATATCGTCCATTGTTCATATCTCGTCGAGAAATCACAAATTAGAAAAATAAAGATTCTACGGTCAATATTCGAAATGAATGTGAAGCGTCTGAGTCACGTTTTTTTCCGCACGCCGCAGGCTGAAAGAATGCCCCCCTCCACGGCTCACTTTCTGACTCTTAGAGTAGGTGCAACATCAACAACTTTGAAATAATTGAGTGAAAAATTGCTGCATACAATAGTTTAACCATCTGCCCATGAGTTCCTATTTAAATAATCCCTTAATAATAAACAACGCAGCAGCGATTTTTTGAAAAAAAAATCTCAGCTTTCATTGGTCGTACAGAATTTGTTGTTTTTTTTTCAAAATATGAGTCCACTTGTCGGCATGTCGATATCAATAATTGTCGAAGAGCTATTCTATTTGTTTAAAACGAAAAAAAAAACAACCACAACTTTGTTTATCTGTTTCAACAATTTAAAATCAACAATTAATTTGGTTCTTTTTTGTTATTGTTAGTATAAGTCTCGAGCTTTCATTGGCGCACCCGCAGATCACTGTACCATCTCTAGATCGCTGAGAATAAACAATAAAAAAAAACCTAAAATGTTATAAACAAATTCACTGTGCAAAAAAAATTGCATACTTGAAATTTTGCATACTTGTTGTATGTAACGAGAGGTTCCTTTCAATGTAATATAAAGTTAATACAATATATTTTTCTATTGTTTAGTAACAACTGAAAAAACCGTCATTTTAGCAGGTTTTTTGGCAATAACTAACAAACAAATTATCCAATTTGGATGACCTCATTTTGTAGATATTTTCAAAGCGGACAACTTTTGTTTGACACTTTTTTTTTACTGATAAACAATAGCTTTTCCTAGAACTCGAAAAAACTGTTTTTCACATCTTAATTGTTAAATAAAAAATTTTCCCCACAAAAGAAACTGAGACATAAGATACTACATAATTACTATTATCATTCTGAAGGTTTCTACGTAGTCGAATGTCTACTAACAATAAATTTTTTCCAGATGCTAATTCCGCTGGCCAAATACTTCAAGATCATATTCAAGCGGATTATCTTAAACAGTGACTGCCTTAGTTTATTAAAAATTTTAAATCAGCTATCAGGATATCCCTTATTCTACGTTACAAATATAATCTAATATAGTTTTCAGGTTTTTTCAGTAAATAAAATTTAAAAAAGTTATATTTAAATATAAAATAAAGAGTTTGATCAAGGAGTACGGTGGATAAATAAATATAAACAGGATAAATTATTTACGGTTATAATTCCACTGGCGCCAATCTACGTAGGCGGAATTATTAAAGCTTTCTCGACGCATAAATAAAAACAAGAAAAATATTTCTGGTTTAAATTCCTTCTTGGTGCTAATGTTCTTGAAATATTTTATATCCACATATCTTTATTTTTAACACAATTTTATATTCAACAAAAATAAATTGTGTAAAAGCAAATATTACCAAACTTTTTGAGTCAAATATGTAACTCCATTACTTCCATGTTAAATTATTTCAGATATAGCTTATTTAAGCGTTTAAATAACTCTAGATTACGGTTCTTAAAACACACAAGCGAGAAGTCGCCTAAGGCAAACCAAATAAACCTTTAAAAGTCGCTTTGGCACCGCCACTGAACAAAACAGGGTGGAAAGTGGAAAGGAATGCCTCGGGGACTTTCACGAAAATAATATAAGGAAAGAACGCGCGACATGCTGAATAAAACTGGAGATTAGAAACGTATTCCTTGCAGTTGTTTAAGGGACAAATAAGATTCTGTGTGATATTTTTCCTTAGGCGACGACGCACTGAAACGGGAAATGGATGAAGCCGTTTGATATGGTTTGTGTTAAATTGAAAAACATTTCCGTATGTTTCTACTTTTCTTGTCTTTCTTATATTTTATAAAGTAGTTTAAAAAGAAGTATTTTATTTATTCTTCGCAGAAATTTATTAGAATATTTCTAGAAAATTTTATTTCTAAATATTTTTCCTCCCACGATGTACTGTATGTCATTCTGAGATCACTAAGCGTTAAACAATTACACACACTCAGCTTCTTAAATTATTCGTTTTAAATATAGTTTTAATTGAATAAAACAGTTGGCTTCTTTTTTTTTTAAAGAATCCTTAAACATTAAATTTAATCCTTTAACTCACATCTTAATATCATGACATTCGAGACATCTTTGAGCGGCAAACTTGTATTCTAAACGACTGACTTCGTCTTTCCTGCAATTTCCGAGACAGAACTGCCACGAAAAGGGAAACGCGCCAGCAAGGTAAACTATATAAAACAATTTATTTCCTGCAAAATTCGATGTTTGCCATCTAATATATATGAGCGGTTTTCCAAATCTAGCATTTTGGTTAAAGTTCCGTTTAAGTTTAAGTTTTGCTGTTCAATTTTCAGAACTAATTTTGACATAACTTTGCTCTTAACTTGAATTAACTTATATATAAATCGCAATAGTTTAAAGAACGCAAAATTAATTACTTACACAAATTTTGAGCGGCACTAGAAAAGCTTTTTCCTTAATAATGAAACTAACGAAGATTTTTTTGGTCCTTCTAATTTTCAACATACTCTGGAACGACCCAATTCTATCAGGAAAAACTGATTTCTCTTCGCCTTTTAAATATGCATCAGTATAATATTTCAACAGGTTATTGTTTGCAAAATGATGTCCTTTAAGGTGTTTTTCAAAGCTTCTGAAGAAAATAGGTCAAACGGAGCCAAATCTGGTCTATAAGGTGTGTGATTCGGCTCAAACAGGTTAGGCTCACGGAGAAAGGAAGTGGGCCCGTTTGTGAACTTGCCAATTATCTAGACGAAAGAGATATTCTTGTGATACAAACTTGAACATTTTCGTCGAGGATAATTTTATTCATGTATTACAGTATATAATTAAATTTAATATCGTGACCTTCAATAAGATTAATTCCTGCTGGGTCTCAGAAGGCGGTGGCCATGAGTATCCCAGTTAAATAATATGTGCGGTTTTTTTTTTAAAGTGGGACACCATTGAACACTTATTTTTTTCTGGATCCCAGCTATGTACCCAAGTCCCATGGCACTGTGGTAAAAAGGTAAACATTTTTCGGAAATTTGCTGTCCAATTTTCGTTTGGTGTGTTGAAAACACTTCAAAAAACTCAAAATTATGAACGAATTTAAATACGAAGTTGTCGCTATTCAGTATCACTTGCATGCTTATGCTATTCCCAAACGTTTATTGAAAATTATTTAATTGCTTACTAATATAAAGCGTTTCTTAACTGTATATACACAAAAAAATAATTTGTATGTCTGGTTTTACAGCGTTCTATGCCTTCCAGTTTCCAATTGCCATTACTTTCAGTCCTGCCAATCACCTAGACGCAGGTCTCTCTCGAACATTGCTTTCTCTATACCCTTTATCCACAATAGTTTTGGTCCGAATCCTTCCTTCTCTCAGAAGGTACCCATTTTAACATTTGTTTTGGAATTCTGTCTTCTAGAATTCTCCGTAAGTGTTCGTGCCAGAATAGCAGCCGCTGCTAAATCCCTTCCATCAGAGTTATTTAAACATCCAATATTTCCCGGATTCTTTCATTTTTGATTTTCTGTATCAGGAATATTTCAGAAATCTATTTCTAACGCAGCAGGTTGTTTTAAAATGTATTTTGACCAAGACAGAGAATTGAGAGAACCAGTTAATTTATTTCTCTTTGCGATTCTTTCCTGAATCTCTGTTTCCATGTTCCGGTGATAATTATTTAATTTCCAAAATGGCTGTATTCATCACATGAACATAATATTCCTTCATCCACATTTCCTCCAATGCACGTATATTTGGTTTTTAATAGATTTACCGATATTCTCCATTTCTCGTACTCATTGATAAATCTTCTTAAGAATTGTAGAGCTCATTTATATAGAAAGGATCACCAGGTCGTCTGCAAAATGTATTGTACAGAGCATATTCTTTTCATTGATCTGTAGATCCTTTCCATGACATGATCTTCACCAATTTTTCACTGCCGCCTCATCCAAGTAGATTTTGCACAAGGTTGGGGATAGCTTGTCGCAGGCCTTTTATCACTACAGCGCCATCTGAGAATGCATTACCTAATTTGTACAACCCCTAGTTTGTTTATTAATACTTGGTCATAGGCTTAAGTCATATCAATCAATAGTGTACGAATTTCTCAATTACAGGTCTTTTTTTTTCTGCCAACTGAGCGATGGTGAAAATATGGTTTCTACGGGAATATCCAGCTCCAAATCCTTCTTGTTATTCTATTTCAAGGATACTGTATACTTCCTCAATTAGTTTTTAAGAAATCTTCCATAGATGTGGCTGAAGGTGCTTGTTCCAGGTCCTTTTTTATAGATTGGGGTGATTCATCCTTTCTTCCACTTATCAGATATTATGTCACTGTTTAGGTGTTTCTAAGAGTCTAACAAGCATATTTAGGAGCATATTACTCCCATTTCACAGCACTTTCGTTGGAATCCCCTCTGGCCTTTTTGGGTTTTTATTTTTCGCTGTATTTCTGGTAGTGAGTATTCCATTTCTTAATTTCTATATGTAAGATATATATTTTATTTGTGTTCTCAGGATTTAGCCTGTTCTTGCTTGCATTTTTCTTTGTCTTTATTTTTTTTTTGGTATTCATTGATTCTCATTTTTATCTATTGCTCTAGCTGACTATCCCAGGTAAGTGATATAGAGGGTGTTTTTTTATAGAGGTATAGAACTTTTAAATGGAATAAAACAAAGATGAATTTTTTAAATTGACATGAAATTTACTTTATTCGAAAGATAACCTTCTGGCATTATAATTTAAATATGACTCTGGCATATGACCGCCACGGCTGGCTCGGACGTAGTCTAATCTGGAGGTCCAATTTTCGATGACTTTTTCCAACATTTGTGGCCGTATATCGGCAATAACGCGGCGAATGTTGTCCTCCAAGTGATCAATCGTTTCGGGCTTATCGGCGTAGACTAGCGACTTCACATATCTCCACAGAAAATAGTCTAGCGGCGTTAAGTCGCACGATCTTGGAGGCCAATTCACGGGTCCGAAACGTGAAACTATGCGGTTACCAAACGTTTCGAAGGAATTGATTTATTGAAGAATAAATCAATTGTGGCACGAGCTGTGTGACATGTTGCGCCGTCTTGTTGAAACCACAGCTCCTGCACATCATGATTGTTCAATTGATGAACAAAAAAGTCAGTAATCATGGCTCTATAGCGGTCACTATTGACTGTAACGTTCTGACCAGCATCGTTTTTAAAGAAGTACGGACAAATGATTCCACCAGCCCATAAAGCACACCAAACAGTCAGTTTTTCTGGATGAAACGGTGTCTTAACATACAATTGAGGATTATCATCACTCCAAATATGGCAGTTTTGTTTATTGACGTATCCATTCAAACAAAAGTGAGCTTCATCGCTAAACAAAATTCGCTTATGAAAATCGGGATCAAGGGCAATCTTGTTTTGGGCCCATTCACCGAATCTACGCCTTGCTAGGTGATCGTGTGGCTAATTCTTGCACGAGTTGGATTTTGTAAGCACGCAAACCAAGATCTTTCCACAAAATCTTCCATAAAGTGAATGGACACATATCCAATTCCTGTGCATGATGGCGGATAGACTGATTCGGGTCTTCCTCTACGCTACGCTCTACAGCAGCAATGACTTCTTCTGTACGCACTGTACGACGTCTCTGTGGATGCGTATTATCATTTAGAGTAAACGTGGTGCGAAAACGTTCCATAGTTAATCGAATTAATTGCTCTGATGGACGATTATGTTGACCGTAAAATGGACGTAATGCGCGATACGTATTTCGAACACAACCATGATTTTCAAAATAAATTTGCACAATTTGGAAGCGTTGTTCAGGCGTCAGTCTATTCATGTTGAAATGCCAAACCAAACTAAACATAAATCACTTGACAGCTGACAAAATGGCCGCCAGTTAAAAAAGTGTTGCCAACTTAAAGTTTTATACCTCTGTAAAAACACCCTTTATTAACGAATTTATCTTTTTCTTCTTTTTCCAGGATTTCGTCTGCTGTTTTTTTTTTATTGATTCTATTACGTAAGTTTTTGATCAAACTGGTTTGGTCTAAAGTTTTGTCTCAAAGAATATTTAAACTGTACTTGTAGTTTTCGATTTTTTAGCAAGAAAAGAAATAATTTTGACTGAAAAAATTGCATTTTTAAAACCACCGTAAATTTTAAAGATATATGTTTCGTTATACTAGTCTTTGTATTTGAAATATCTAGGAAATTGCTTTATTTACTATCAGGCAATACAAGATACCAAAACAACGTCATATGTCTATCTCTCTATCTACTTTTAAGAGAATATTGTATTTTACTTCTCATTTTTTATGATAAGCATTAAAAGAACCCTGAATTTTTAATGATCTGTGAGTGAGTAAGTCGGAGCTAAAGTAATCATTATGAGAATTCGTTTACCTTGAAAATTGAACAAAAAAGAACTGTTAAAAGTTTCAGATTTATTCATAAAAAAACAAATTTAGCTCCCAGTGTGAAATAAGTCAGGCAAAAATATACGAAAATTAATAATGACAAAATCTGAAAGTGTGTAAAATCAAAATATTTTTTTATTATCGTCAAAACATTATCCATATAACTGCATCAGCCAGAAAAACAGAATTTTGTGTACAGAACAAACAATTAAAGCGTAAAATTATTACGATATCAGTTGGCGTGAAATATCGATAAAACCAAACCAATTTTCGATAAAAACAGCTTCAGGCTGAATTTAATTATTAGTAAATAAAAAAGCACCATTCCATTTCGTGATTTTATCGGTCTCGTTTATACCGCAAAAAGTTCAAATATTTAAAGGCAAATATTTAAAGCAAATCAATTATATTAAAACGCAAATGTTAAAGAACAAAAAGCAATCCATGCAAGTCGAGGCCCGTATCCTTTATTTCAAAACAAGAGAAAATCCTAAAGTAACTTTCGAAATGGCCCCCCAAAGAAAATTACTTCGAGAACATTTGTTTAATTTGATGCAACGTGGGTTTGAGGTTTGGAGGTCATCATTCTGTTTTATTGATTTTATAAAAAGAAATAACGCCTTATAGCATTTTTATATTTATGCTCTACAAACGCTACGATTTTTTTTTTGAGTATATAATCAGCAGAAAAACTGAAAATTTCAATTTTCTTCTTGTTATCTGAACAAGACGCATAATTCTGTCAAAGTTTAATTATAATCATGGCTTTTCGTTGCTGACATTCAATGGCTTTTTTATTCAGTTTTTCTTTCAGGAACACTACTGCCTTTTTGGGTGAATTTTTGGAAATACAAGCTGCTCATTTTCCTCACACAAGTTTTCTACAACTTTCGTCTTTTTTTTTTCTATGCTGCCTTACAATTTTGCTACGTAGACATCTTAGTTCTGTTTACCTAAGGCGTCATTGGTGGAGATCCAGAGTTCCAGCAACGCCAGGATTTTTAGAGAGATACAAATAAACTTGCATCAGTTTAGTATCAAATCTGTATTGCAAAGGGAAAAATGTAAAGAAGAACAATTTTACCTCTAATTATACCACAATACGAAGTCGTTAAAAAACATATTATGTTAAATTTAGGTTTTTTTAACATGAATTAAATTCATCTCTGTGTAAGTGTAAAACTACCCCGACATAGAAAAAACTGATCAAGTGTGTGTTGAACACGCATTATGATATGGTTCCGTAGCCATTATTGGTGTTGTTACTTTTTCTGCAATTTCGTTACACGTCTGTATTCTGAGTATATTGACAGTATTTATTTCCAAAATTTTAAAACAAAAGATGGGACTTTTTCTCGAAAAGCATATTGAAACATAGAAAATTAAATTTTGAATATTTTTCTTTATATGTTATTTTAATATTTTTATATAAAGTTGCAAATTCTTTTATATCCGTCTAAAATAAAAACTGTTTATTACTTATGTATTTTGTCCACTAATTGATTTTCCTACTTTCACCCAAATCTATTTTTAGCATGCTGTGCCAGCAAAACTTCATTGTAAAAGATGGAAAACTTAAGAATTTATAAAGCTGTGACCTACAGACGAGACGGACTACTATTAGGATCACTACCTAGTCTGACAACATGCTAAGCTACCGTAGTACTTTAGACGAATTATTAGGCCTGTTCGTGAAGAAATCACAAGCTAGTCAACTCCAACCAGAATTTAGAAAACAGTGAGGTGATAGTTTGCCAACAGTATTCAGATGATGTTGCGCGTACTAGTTTTTGATTGATCTGCGAACGGAACTCTTGTATAAACCGATATCGAAAATTTTACGTGTGTATCTGGATATAATTATAAAATAAATTTAAATTTACAACAATCGTATTAAAAATTTTTCAAAATTTTATTAAATTAAACAACAGAGTTATGGTGAACATATATCCATTTCGCAAGATCTTGTGAGGTTTAATATGAAACTTTTTCTACTGAAGTCTCCAAAAAAATTCTCATCAAAAGCTCTGTTTGTATAATGAGCATGTGGAGCTACCTTATTTACGATTTAAAATTTTATTTGTCGTCCAAAATACCATTTTTATATACATAATAGAAATAATAAAAATATGGAAAGATATTGCTAGTTTGTAAACGACAAACTCTGTATAAAAACATTACATTTTATGTGCCCTTGCCTTTTCAATTTAATTCACTAAGCTTAAACTTAAATATGAAAATGTTTTACTCAAAATGACATGATCGTCAATTAAGTTTACGCACATGTCATTTAAAGCATAGTAAAGTAGGCAGCAGGTACCCTCGACTTCGTGTTAATTTAAGTTTTCCTTGTGCTGTAAAAAGGAAACGCATTAAATTTAATGTAAACGTGCTGGAAGCAAATTTTAGAAACATTTATTAATGTAATGCATTAAATTTCATATATTTGCATTAGTCTAAATTAATTTATTCCATTTAATATAATGTAAACATACATTAAATTTAAAGTTGATCATTACTATTAAAGGTGACTATGTACATTAAATATACAGCCACTGCTCATTGAATTTGATATATGTTATCACATATTTAATGCACCAACATTAATATGACTTCAAAAAATTCTGAAATTGACAGGAAAAAGTGGAAATTTTTCCCATAGGTAGTGGACCGGTTTCGAATTCATTGGTTTCCGTCAGTACGGGAGTGACATGTACATCTCTCCATAAGAAAATTAAGTCATTTAAGTAGCTTATATCACAATAAACAAAAGATCCAATACAATTTGCGCCATCTCCCGAAATCTTACGCGAAGTACGTTATCGAATATTTGATAATAAAGTAAATTCCTTTAGTAGGTGAATTAATTTTAATGTCCAAAAGTTGAAATATCTTTTCAGTTACTTTATTAAAATTTCAGATACCATTTAATCAAATTTATGTAAAATGAATTGATATTTGAATGAATTACTTTAAATTCAAAGTATATGTAAATTATTCACGATTTTTGGTGCAAAATCATTAAATTTAATGTAGAGTGGACATTAAATTTGCATTAAATTTAAGGTTATTTTTAACAGTGTGACATTGAAAAGGTCTAGCTCCAAATCCAGCCGGAATACTGTTAGATCTTATTGCAGAAGTCGCAGTGCCACTTTTAAACTTTATATGGTGATAATATTGTGAATTTTTTACTGTTCGCTCTAGATTTCAAATTAAGAAAGAAAGATGGCCTAATTCTTGCATATTCCCTAATATTTTGTTGAATTAACAACATTTTATCTGAAACTACGGCAATTACATATCTGATTATACTACACCTGCGAAAATTAACAATTTTTTTCGGATTATACGTATTTTGAAAACAAAAAATTTTAAATTCGTTATATTTTGCATTCTGTCTTTACAAGTTGCTCTACGCACAGCTATAAAGCGACTACTGATTAGTCCTTGTACCCCAAAAATAATATTAGGATCATTTGAGAGAATATTTTAAGAATGCTCTTTAAGAAAATGCGAAAAACTCAAAATCGATTTTTCCAAATTCACACACCCGAACCCTTTAAACAAGTGATATTAAGAGTATGGCACTTTATTGAATTGATGTGACATTTACGCGACTCTATACGATTTATAAATCATAACCAAAAACAACAAAACAATTATCCAAAGTATTTTCTTATAAGAAATACAGCCATTACTTTAATAATACTTCTTACATCCGGTGAAAAAATACCACACCTTAAAATCACTTAAATGGATGAACCATTAAAATTTTTCGCTTTTAAGAAATAATGCTAGATAAAATAAAAACGAAGTCAATTACAGACGGAAATTAAACTAAAAACAAAAAAGCAAAGATAATAAAAGTGAACGTGTCCAATAAAACGGATATTTTGTAATAGAAATTACTGCTGCAAAATTTTAAAAATAGTTTATTCAGTCACGTGTAGCGTGTGCCTGTTTATAATTGCAAATAAGCCGAAATGAATAAAAAAATAAAAATATTAACAGTGTACGAGGGCTATTTGATAACTAATGAAGTGAGTAAATGAAAGAAAAAACTTTTTTTGGTACCTAATTCGTTTTAAAACATGATCTATGACACTATTAAAAATAAACTTAAATGTAATGTCTATTCTCCATTAAATTTAATAATTTTGTACCAAAAATCGTGAATAATTTACAGTTACTTCTAATTTAAAGCAATTCATTGAAATATCAGTTCGTTGAACATTAAATTTAATTAAATGGTATCTTAAATTTCAATAAACTTCTGTGCATTAAAATTAATTCACATATATACTAATACTAAAGGAATTTACATTATTATTCAATATACATTGCATGAAAATCCGAGAGATGGCGCAACTTGTATTAAACTTTTTATTTGGTATGATATAAATTGCTTAAAGGACTCAAATTTCTTATGGTGAGGTGTACGTATCTGTTTACCCCGTACTGACGGAAACCAATGTGTTTTTTGACAGTGTATTCTATTCAGCGATATTTCAACTTTCTTAAAAGTTATTCCCCAACTCTAAAAAAACATGTTTTTTCAGTTATGACTTCTTGTGCGTTTCAAATTTGTTTTTGTTTGGAGGAAAATACACAGAAGCCAAATCCTAAAATAGGATAGATATGGCAGTAGTTCAACTCTTTTATTTGCTTGATATGGCTGAATTTTCATCAATTCAGTATAAAATTGATCCATTAATTGGCATAACATTTATCAGTTTTTATGTATCGTAATTACAAAGATTGTGGCCGTAACCTTCTCTGCTCTTAAAAGAGTTTTTATCTTCTTAGGAGCAAGTTCGCTACGTCTATTGTTTTATATATCTAGTGAACAGTGACGGATCCATGCTTCGTTAATAGCTACAAAATGTCGCAATAACACACTTCCTTTGAGTTTATACGCGTCTAAATACTACTTGAAAATGATCGAGCAAATTCATTTTTGCTCGACTGTGATCATACGAAGCATCTCATCTTGATGATAGCTTCATTAAATCAACTTGTTTATATGATATTAAAAACATGTGCTTTTACGATGTTTCTGGATCTGGAAAGTAAGGAGGGTGGACTAAACTTCTCAATACTCATGCCAAAGAATTAAAGTAGGCGACGTCATTGCTTCGCAAGAGCCAAAGTGAGTCAGTACTTGCCTAGCATGGAACCCTTTTTAGTAAAAGAATGGAACAGTAACATAGAACATGTGAATGACGCATACCTTCATATTATATAATGACGCATACCTTCATATTATATAAATGTTTTCTAAGCTGATGGTGCTTTGTAAGAATCCCTGTGACTAATTGCTCTTTTGCTTCAGCAGATAGCACCAGATATATTTTGTTTGTTTTCATCTCCGGGTAATACAATATTGGCCCGGAGAGTTCACAATATATTGTTTCGTCCCATCGTATTCTAAACAGATGATTGAAGTTACGTTTGATTAGTTCTATCATTATTAATTTAGTTAAAGCTGCCAGTGGGTCTGGTTTCAGCATCTTCATCTCAGCTGCCTGTTTGTCTAGCGAATCAGAAATATGGTTTTTATCATACAAACCGCATTCAAGGCAAGGATCTCGTGGCATTCCAGCATCATGCTAGAGATGAAAAAGGTGTTTATATCTCGCGTAACTTCACTCAATCTTTGCCAGTAAAATGTCAAGGAATTTGTTAACAATTTAGTCACACGTGAACACTTGGTAACATTTGTGCTGGCATAATCACATCAAAATTCAGCAGACCATTTGAGTAGTCGTCATTTCCATGAGATGAGACATGGTGCCTATAATAGTTTTTGATCTATATCATTTTTTCTCTTTTAGCAAATAAACACAAAAATTCTTGCTGTCGACGCGTTAAAACACTAATTTTAAGGACAACAGATCTTACCCATCAAATCAAATAATGTCACGAACTCATCAAACAACTTTCGTACAAGTGTTTTAAAGAAAATATTTATAAAAGTGTTAAACAAAATAATATGTTGAAAAGATTATCTCAAAGAAAATATTTTTCAGCAGTAAAGTTATATTTTAAAATAAAAAAGAATTAGGTAAAAATGCAGTAATACCAAGACTATCTTACTAACTCTAAAAAGTTATAAAGTGTTAGTCGACAATTATCCTTTCTCTTTTCTTCTAGAAAACTGTTGTCTGTTGGATATATAAGTCGATCTTCGTACTTTTATGAATCAGACACCTTGCTTTACCTTCTAACATTCGAAATATTTTGCAGGGAATAAACGTCCTTAATTCACAAAAGCAATAAAATAGGATTTCGTAGCAATCTAAATTATATTCTAAGAATAACAATAAATTGGCTCTTATTAAGGTCAAAAAAGAAGAAAGTTGTAAATTGCATCTTATATAAGTAATAATTTATGCATTTGAACTGAATTGGGGCTATTATTTATTTTGTATGTTCTCATATATTAGCATTTGTGAGTCATATTTGCAGTGATTGTGTAAAAGAAATTTTTTTGCTAACCAGTAATTAAATTTTCAAATATAGTTAGCATTAAAAATATTTGTATATAATTAAAATTCATTCGAAAGTTTCTTGGTTTACCTAATGCATCTTTCTAAGTAACTATCTAAATTTATCCATCGTTAAAATGATTATAACCCATATGATGAGCTTTTTAGCATAGGTTCATACATGGATGTTTCGCGAATGGGTTTTTGTTTCTTTTAAAGAGCAATACGGAATTACTTAGGCTTTAAACAGCCCATTATGAAGCTTAATTAAAATGACGTAATAGTTTTTAAAATATTTCGAATGTTTTTGGGATATTTGAATTATGTTATATGGACAAATCATGTTTTTTGAGTTGGCGTGCATTATTTCGATATGTAAAAAATGTTAAAATTGAACAAATTTATATTAAAATGTTCATGTTATTCTCGTTATGGCGATAGTCAGATTTTTCGCGATATTAAAAACAAAGTTACTACCCCTCCAAGACGGAAAAAGTATGGAAAATTTAATAAGCTTTTTAAATTTCACACAATGAAAGGGTTTTCTGTTATTTGGCTGGAAGGGATGACACACTGCACACAGCGAAGCCGCGTTTTTTATGTGGTGGCAGATTTAGCGCCCTGCAGCGTCCTCATGTTTGAGTTAAAAAAAAGTTTCTGGTACCTTTAATTCTCAACGAAAAGATGCAAAATGTATCTTCAATGTATTTATTTTATTTTTCCCATAATAAATTCAAGAAATTAGGTCTGGAAAATAGGCTTATTAGAAATCTCTCTTAACGCGAAAGTATTATCGATAATTAGTGATGCTGAGAGATGAGATACCATAAGAAACGAGGAGGTTGTTTATAGATGAGTCTCGTTTCATCTCGTTATTACCGTCGAAACAAGACCTGCTTAAAGGTGTCCTTTGTCTCGTTTCCACATGAAAATAATAAGATTTTTCAATAAAGGTGAAGGAAAATTTTGCAGATATGTATCTAAATTTAATGCCATAGTATTGTGGTTATGTAAAATATATTTATATGTATTATATAAACTTTAAATATGATGCAGTTCTTTCAAATGTAAAAATGTCAATACTGTCTGACAATTTTTGTGTGAAACTGGCACTACAATATTTAATTTACTGCAGTTCAGATTAGTAAAATTATTTTTCTAATTTCGGCCGAAGAAGAGTCGTATGGCTGAAATACAAGGGAACTTAATTGGTCCAGAATCTTACTGTAGACTAGTAGAAAGCGGCATAACGGAAGTGTTTTGGATCTGAGGACAAAATCAGATATAAACTAGATAGGGTAGCATGTCTGGCTTAGAACATTCACGAAGATTCATTCACAAACCCATAGCCAAAGAATGCAAGGAAGCTCCTTAGACTCCTTAAAAGGGACGTTCTACTGGTAACCGAACTGCCAGTTGCGATGCCATCTTAAAAGAATGAGCCAAGTTGACAAAGAGCTTTGCCGCTTCTGCGATGAGGCAGCCGAAACAGTGATCTATATGTTTTTAAAGTGCAAAAGCTTATTTTAAATATCTCACGATGAAATAGCGTAAACTAACCAACTTCGCAGATACTTTTAGCCTTCCTGCTATTTATAAAATTAGGATGAAGTACAAAAGTTCTTATAGGTAAAACTGATTTAGAGAATTAAATTCTCCAAATGACGCAACTACAATCTACAATACAGGTTAACTGAAAAGTATTTTTCATGAGATTTATACAAATTTTTTTTCTAAAAAACTTAGACCAGACGAGATTCTCTGAGGCTCCATGAGCTAAGGCTAAACCAGGTCTTTGACTCTTATGAGTTATAAAAGATGGACTGACATTATAATTTGTTCCAAACTTTAACAGATGTCTTGCAATTGAACTGAAAATATTATGTTTAAATACCCCGAATATTGTTCTTCAAAAAATACTAGAGTTTATATTGCATTTTCACGATTTATTTAATACATGCAAGATTTAAAATAAACATTTACAAACTATATATGCTGAGTTTAAATAAAACAGGCTATCGCAATCCTTTTTTCCTCGTCTCGTCTCGATCTCGATAGCAAACGAGATAAGACTAGTTCGAAGCGAGACGATATGAGAGTGGAAATTAACTCTTATACTGTAATCCATGTGACTGCAGAAATACGCCAGAAAAGTTGCTAGGTTTATAATTTTTCTTAAGAACGTTTGCTACTGCTAACTTCTACAAGTACAGTAAGAAGCAATCAACTGCAAAAATGGGAACAACCAAGACAAATTAACTCATATCTAACTAATCACAATAGCATCGATTAACATAACAATAGTATGAAACGCTATTGTGGGTTAATATGGATAGCGAATGAGGCCTTGAATTAATTGGTCTAATTCAACATCTACATATTTGTCAGAATAAGGCTTCGTTCATAAACTGAAATTATTTTTTTTGTCCACCATATTATCAGCGCCATCTTGGACTTTACTAAACCAATCTAAATCCTAAATAATACGGGACTACCAGAAACTTCCTAAACATGTAAGAAATTTTATTACAATCAGTGTCGCTATTCCGGAGTAGAACATAAAAAAACATACTAAGTGGTCGAATGTAGAACCACATTCTTTTAGAAGTCGGTTCAAAGTTTTTGTGTGTGTTTGAAGAATTCTGTAATGTTTTATTTCACGAGAACGTAAAAAAAGTCGGATTTCTTCCACAAATACATTTATTCTGATTTTCCTCATTTTGGAAAGTTTTCGGTTATAAAATAATGTGTTAAATAATAAAATAATATAACAAGAAATAATAAATGTCGACTTTATAAGTTCTATGAATAACAATATATATATATATATATATATATATATATATATATATATATATATATATATATATATATATATATATATATATATATATATATATATATATAATATGCTATGCTAAAACCCATCTCTAAACCAAACAATACGATAAAAGTGTATCGTAATATTCTGACACTAAAGTAAACAGTAGTTCCCTACGATGACCACTTAAACAAATTTAAAATTCAAATACAGAAATTCTAGACGCTTAGTCACCCCTAATATATATTGAAAAGGGTTGCTTTCCACTCAGTTTTCTCCAACGTTTCAGTTGTATAGGGTAAAAAAAGGTCTGAGAACTAAAGGGTTAACAAACTTTACGTTGATTTTAAGATTATTTGTTTTAGTATTCACGAGAAGAACAAAATATACAATGTGTCTTTTCAGACTTCCACTATTGTAGCTCAATTAAGGACTAGTTTTAATGAAACGTTGTAAGTTGTTTAAATGGTGATGATCACCACATGATCAAGTTTAATTTATTATTTATTATTATTAAATATGCTTAATTTCTAAGAAAAGTATATTTCTTCTTGGATAAAATGATATGAGTTTGCGCTTGCTTTGGCACTTTCTTATATCCAACTGCGATGCAGTTCTATGATTTTAGTTGGAGAACTTTTCTATAAAATATTATTAGTTTTTAATCAATCAGTTTAGCGACGTAGGTTAAAAACTTTATAAGATATTTCAATAATATTTTGCATGAACATTTTAAGTGGATGTTTGGAACGATCACAAATATTTTATTAGAATAAACAGTCCAATATGGCATACGGTGAGTCAATTGTACATATAATAATAGATGGTAAGGTATTCAAGAACCACACTCATACCATTCTCTAAAAGAAGAAAGCCTGGAGAATTAAATCTACTTTTTAATACATGACTGCAGATGAGTGCAGAGATTATGTACGTAGGTATCATTCTGGCCTGGATGCCAAGCTTCCCTGGAACTCACACTTGTAGAAAGTTATTACCAAAGGTAATATGGCCATGATAGCAGCAAAAAGGGCACCGGGTAAAATGACAGGATTAAAACCACACATAGTACACTGGTTAAACACTGTAGTAGTAAGACCCATGATAACCTAGGCCTCGGCTGTATTGTGAACAAAAATCACTTAGAGACGGACCAATCTGGAGCTCTTCAAACTCCAGAGACAGGCCCGTTTGTGCACCACAAAAAACATGAAAAGCACCCCGACGGCAGCCATGGAAATCTTACTAAACCTAACCCCTTGATATAATAATCAAGGTTGGGTTGAGGATAAATTTACACAACATGGAACAAAACAAGGTCTGGTGGAGTGGATCTGCCCTCCAACACACCAGCATCAAAGTTATAATGACATCTTATTGTTGTAAACAAGCAGTGATACCATGACAAGAGCCTACAACTTTGACAGCTCCTACACCATTCAGACTGGCTGGAAGAACGGAATTCATCGACCAGAGTCAACCAAGAAACCTGACCATGGTACAGGAGCCGGAATATATAGAGCCGCACCTAGACCAACATAAGTGAGACACTGGGGTAGCACACCATATTATTCGAGGCAGAAAGACATCCTACTGATACCTATCTACGAGAGAATGTGACGAGGTGTTACAGGGGCAGGACCGTTCTCATTTACTCCGATAGTCTGGCAGCGCTGAAAGCATCGCCTGTCATCAGGCAACGCCAAAACAGGTCTGGAATTGTGTGTAAACCCTTATCGCCCAGGCAAAACACAACAAGGTTACTATTGCATGGATACCAGGACTCAAGGGCATCCTGGGTAATGAAAAAGCAAAACAACTTGATAGACTGGGACAGGAACCAGTATTTGGCATAACTAACGTTACTATTAGTGAGTGGTTGTTGGCGAATAAACCATCAACCCATTGGAATCACATTGAAGGTCACAGATACAGCAAACTATTGCTGAGAGCAGATTAGGCCGCGAAATCCTTCGTTTAAACAAACAACAAGTTAGGCTGGTGACACCACCAATAACGTGCCACTACAGTTCAAAGAAACATCTACACACAATGGTCATCTATAATGAAAAAGCAACATGTAGACTCTGTGACGAAGAGGACGAAACAGCCTCACACATAATTTTCGAATGCGAAACTCTAACCTACTAGAGACACCTTCAGGGATCGATCACTCCAGAAGGATTAAACCCTGAGGAAAAACTAATGAACAGGCTGCTAAACTTGATTAAGGCAAACAACTTGATCACGTACCACAATATTTAACTAGGCTGTAGTGTAAAGGCTGCTCAGCCCTATGCTGCTATATCACTCAATCAATCAATCCAGATATTTAATAAGGATATAGATTATCCAAAAGAAAATTGGCTGCAATCTTAATTGACAAAGTAAAAAAGAGAAAGAATTTAGTATCAAATTTTTTTTTCGGTTTAGATGAATTTTGAATTATCCAAAATTGAATGAAATATTCTGTGTATGATATTATTTTGATCCTATAAAGCACATTATATATAAAACATAATCAGCCAGATTCACTAGTTATTCTAATTGCCATGAAGTTTAAATCTTATAGTCGGCCAGTTTTGTTTTGATTATGGTGTTGTCATAATTTATATTACATATGTCACAAATAAATGCTTATATAGGAATACTAAGAATAAGAACTTGAAATATGTAAGAGAAATAGTTGAATCCCGAAAATAAATAAAGTTCTTCATTTTTGCCGGTTCAGTAATAAAACAAAATGATTTCTTTATACTAGTATTTTTAGGGTTAAAGACTTACTTGATTTATTGTTGCACTTGTCAGTTTAAGCAGTCTGCCGTTGGTTTTAAATTTAAATCACGTTAGTGCATCCGGCTAAATATGTTTAATTCCAATGTTTACTCATTTAAAAATGCAATGTTTACACCTTGCCAGGCGACATAATTTAAATGTTAGGTATAATATCATATTCCTATACCAGTTTTTTATGTTCTGCTTAAATATGCCAATTGCTATTCTAAAAACTAAAACGTTTTGAACCTACCCTTTAGCTAGACCGGAAGTATATTAAGAAAAACATGAAAATTCAAAAGGTTGCTCAAAGTGTAAAAATTTGATTAAAGGATTTGATTATTTTTCTGGTCGTTTGTTTTTGCTTAAATAAGAAATGTTATAGCTTCTTCCGTAAATTAAGATTTAATTAAAAACATTACAAAAATTAAGGAGAGTTAGTGGCGACAGTAACTCAGTGTATTGATATATGCTAAGTAAAATAATATTTCACGTAAAATATAATATTCAACCCTCTGTTCCAATTTTCTTGATTTTTCAGATAGGCAGATTGCAAAGCTGATTTCGGACCTATAGAAAACATGACACGTTGAAAAATGCTTTAAAGTTATATGATAGATAATTTTGGCTTTCCATGAATTTAGTGGTTTTATCACAAAATTGCAAAGAAAATACGTACGATTTAATCATAAAATAATAACCCCTTATACTAGTTCAAGCTAATGATAAATAATAAGTGTATAAATTTAATGAGGTTTATATAGTAAGCAAATAGTAACAATATTTGAGGTTTTTTGAATACTATCGTCACCGTTAAGTAAAAATCACGCACTCCACATTGAGTACAACTATATAGTATAACTCTAAGACAGCTTCCGTTTCGATTTAAACAATTTTTTTGAAACCCAAATTTATTATGTCAAAATAAAAAGGAAACTTTTTTGTGGTAAATTTTTTTGGAAACCTTGCATGAGGAACAATTATAGAGCCAGTAATAACTAATTGTTTGGTGTCATAAGGTCTATTTGTAAAAAAAATGTCACTGGCTAGTTTTTAAACATCCTGGGAATGGAGCTATTAACGATAAGAATATTTATGTAAACGGCAATTTTCAAAAATATAAATAACAAAAAGTTAGATTTAATTTCGAACATAAAAAATTAGACTAGTAAAACAAATGAAATTTCCAATATTTCGATGTAAGAAATTACTTTAGTCAATCAGAAAAATTCTTAGATTGACTTTAACATGTTTGTATTTCTCAAAATGTTAATATCGTACATTTACATTGTGTTTATAAATCCGTTTTCCAGGTTTCAAGCCACTGGGCTTCAAATATAAAAATGACTGTAAAATTATGAAAAAAAAATCAGGAAATTATAAAAAAACTAGCTTATATAAAAAAATATGTCAAAACCATTAGCATTTTTATTTTGTTCACTTATTTCAAATCTATAAAAATTATTGAAAAATTGTTACGTCTGAATTCCTTTTTGCATTTGAAAAATTCAAAGTAGTAATTTATTAATGAAATTAATTGAAAAAGGTTATAAACTGTTAAAGCTTTAAGTAAGTTTTAATGTACCCACACCCCAAACTTGAAGAATTTCCAATAAAGCTCTCTAATACAGCACAATTATTAAAAGTTTTTCCTGTTAGTCACGCTTACTGCCTCATTAAATGTTTCAGGAAGTTTTGGCGTCAAAAATTTAGTTTTTAGAACAAAAAGTATACAAAAAAGATTATAAATAATTAATAGACTAATCAAGTTGTGGTTGAATCCAATCAGTTATTGGTGTTTTTTGTACTTAAATGAGGTTAAAGTAATATAAAAGAATATTGGTGTTCCATTTAATTCAAGTTGTTTATGCACATCTTTTTCTAGTAGTATATGTCAGAATATAAATCCTGAGTGCTAAAAATACTTTGATGGGACCAACTGTCTCTGAAATACATTTTATTGCCACGAACTCGTACTGACTTGCAAACAATTCTACTAACACAAACTAAACATTAAAGCCGTAAAAGAGAAATATCTATTTGTATACCAACGTAGAAAAGTATAACATTTCCTAGCGAGGATGAAATTTAATGCACCCAGCCAAGACAAAAATATAATAAAATGCACTTCCTTTCTAAAAGAGATAAACCATTTTGTCTTGTTGAAGAAGAAACAGTTATGGATATATTTCCTACGATATTGGCCTAAACACAAATGCTATCAGATAATAATAATTTTAGGATAAAGCTGTAAATTGAAATAAAAAAAGGTTCATTAGGTTTATTAAATGACCGCATTTTAGGTAAATTTTCAGGAAAATAACTAAAGCCATATCATGATTTACATTTTTTGAAAATTTTGAAACAAATGTATAGATATTTCAATTAATTTTAAGTAATTATAGTGAAAAATCAACCAGGCTTTTCTAGAAGTGAGGTGCATTTTACAGAAAATATGTAACCACTCGCCTATGACTATGTTGCGTGATGACTCTGTTGAATCCAGATATACGGAACCAGTGGCTTCAAGTACCTTCCAAAGCTCATCTGAGAGGTTTTGCTAGACAGAATATTGCACAGTAGTTTGCAATTGCCTTCTGTGAGGCGATGCACAAAAGTAAATTTCCATATTCCAGCCAACGGGAGAGACACATCGCAAATAACTTTCTCTAATAATGCAACTAAAGAGAATACCTATCGAAGGGTTTGGTGAAAAAAAGTATATTAACTCCGACATTTCATAAAAGGCGAGGTAGGTTAATTTTTTTGGGTTAACTGAAAAAATGTACCTAAGAATAATTGGTAATTTCCGTAAACTTTACCCTTAAGAGAATTTTGCCTTCATTGCTTCACATTTTTGTTTTATTTTTGCAACAAAGCAGAAATTGTTTTACGTACACTGAAAAAAAGAATGCATTAAATTTATTGTAAATATGCTGGAAACATATTCTACAAACGTTTATTAAATGCATTTAATGTAACGCATTAAATTTAGTAATTTACATTAATCTAAATTAATTTATTCCATTAAATTTAATGTAATAATACAATAAATTGAAAGGTCAATAATTACCTTTTAAGGTGACTACGTACATTAAATATACAGCCAGTGTTCATTGAATTTGAGATATGTTATCACATATCTAATGTACCATCATTAATATGAGTACAAAAAATTTTGAAACTACCAGGAAAAGGTGGACACTTCTCCCATAGGTAGTGTCCGTCATCTAGACCGATTTCGAACTCATTGGTTCTCGTTAGTACGGGGCAAACGTACACCTCACCATAAGAAAGTTGAGTCCTTTAAGCAATTTATATCATACTAAACAAAAAGTTCAATACAAGTTGCGCCATCTCCCGGAATCTCATGCAATGTAAATTGAATAATATTGTAAACGCCTTTAGTATTAGGATATATGTGAATTAGTTTTAATGTACAGAAGTTGAAATATCTTTTCAGTTACTTTATTGAAATTTAAGATACCAATTAACCAAATTTAATGTTGAACGAACTAATATTTGGATGAACTGATTTAAATCCAAAGTAAATGTAAATTATTTACGATTTTTGGTACAAAATCTTTAAACTCAATGTAGAATGGACATTAAATTTGCATTAAATTTAAGGTTATTTTTAACAATATAATTTAAAAAAGTCTCTTCAATAAGACTCGCGGCATTTTAGTCAAAAGTTTATAGTTCATTGTTATCTCTAAATTGAAAGAAATTTCTTGTATGGGCAATTTTCAAATTAACAGAAAAGTGTCCACATATACAGGATGCCCACAATAAAGAGGGTCAGTACGGGAATTTCGGTCAGTAAAAACTAAGGATTTAGTTAATTTATGAACAGACGATATACCGGTGAGAAAATATGAATTTCAACGCGCTAAAAGGTGATACATTCGATTTTCTTTATATGTCGAATCGGACCTGGTCCTTAGATCCTTGAATAAGGCGTTCTGTTTAAGGTTATGAGAATGAATTTAGAGCCAGCAATTTGGAAGAGATTAGTGGCCACGACCCAGTCTCTGGCGAATCGGTGGTTTTTCTGTGGTGTAGTGCTGAGTTATGAGATGTTCTGATTTGCTAAAAGTTGGGATCTGTCTAGGTATTTTGTCATATTCGATGAATCTTGTAAAGGTATCACATCCACGGTCTCAATGAATGATAGTGTACCTAACATAATACGGAGCTTATCAAGAACCTTGTTCTGGAAGCTCTCTAAACACCTGAATCTTGTTCTGCGTGAGATGATTCACGTGGGACCACCAAAGGACAGCATAGTGATATTATCAATTTTTTTATTTAACGTTGCGTCTTCGAGCAACCATTATGGCATAGTTATATTTTTTAATTTATTTTTATCGTTATTACGAAATTTCTTAAGTACTGACCTGTCTCCTAGAGCATAATCTAGGTTCCTTTATTTTTTAAGGAAAAAAAAAACAAGACACATTAGATATTTCTTATTTTCAATTATAAAGTTTGATTTTAAATAAGAAAAAAAATAATAGTTTTAAGAATTTTCATATCAACTTAAAATCACAAAAATCTTTCTTTAAGAGCATCACAGAAATTTTGCACTGAAATAGAAGAGGCGCCTAGAAGATTGGTTCTTGAAGCATTCCAAAGTATAATGTCATTAAAATGTATTAAATTTCACAGTTTTAAGGGTTTTAAAGAACGTCTTTTTGAAAACTTTATGAAATCGTGCTTTCTTATTTTAATTCATATCTCTGTATTTTCTGTTTCTGTTTATTTGTGTTTTTGTTATTAATAACTAGTTATTGGTTGGTAATTAAATTAAAGTGTTATTAAATTATTATGAAGTCCATTTCAATATTTCATTAATATAAAATTCCTTAACTTGCTATATAAATCTACTCATCATTTTACCCGTCGCGGCTTCGTCTGCAAAATATTTGTTTTATTGTATAAATAAACTGTAGAAGTTTCGCTTATATATGCAGGATTTAGTTAAGTTCAAAATAATAAAAACAATTACCCGTCGCGGCTTCGCCCGCAAAATATTTATTTTATCCTATAAATAAATGGATTATAGATTATAGAAAAAGTTTCGCTCACATATTCAGGACTTAATTATGTTTAGAATAATAAAAACAATTACCCGTCACGGCTTCGGCCGCAAAATATTTGTTTTATCGTATAAATAAATGGATTATAGATAGTACAAAAAGTTTCACTTATATATTCAGGACTTAATTATGTTTACAATAATGAAAACAATTACCCCTCGCAGCTTCACCTGCAAAATATTTGTTTTATCGTATAAATAAATGGATTTTTGTTTGTAGAAAAAACTTCCCTCATATATTCAGGACTTAATTATGTTTAGAATAATGAAAACAATTATTCGACTGAATTGGTTGAGTGCTATGTAACACCATCCCGAAAATCATGTAATTTTACACATTTTTTATCATTTTCAGCCTTTCTAATAAAGATATGGCAAAATCCTTTCTTATTGTTAACCTACATTATATCACGAATATGGGTGCGAAATTTCAAGTCATTATTTTTAACCGTTTAGGCTGTACGTTGATCGATCAGTCAGCAGTCAGGACTGCTTATATATATATATATATATATATATATATATATATATATATATATATATATATATATATATATATATATATATATATATATATTAGAGATGTTAACAAAATTAAAAGATTACAGGTTCGTATATCTTAACCATGGTCAAAATTTACTAGCAATGTAATTAAACCGTTGAATGTGATACATTGTTGAATTCAGAATAAAAAAGGGTTTTTAATTTGATTTTAGAAAGTCAAGACTCCATTTAAAAAGTGAAGCTGATGATGGTAGTTTGAAAATGAAACGTCAAATTGATAACGTCGTAATTTAAAAGTCATCTCAAAAATTCTTGGCCGCTTCATTTAACCTAAAGTCTTGCCGTTACTAAGATTCTAATAATAGCACTCCTTATCTTGAATAGCATATTTGAAAAGTGACCAGAAAGCTAAGCTACATTTTTAAGTATTTGGAATTTTTCGTGGGGCATAAATGACTTTAGATAAAATTTGGTTTCAAATGTAATAACACATGGTCAAAAAAAAGTTGGGAAAGTTTTTTCTTATAATTAAGTAAAATGGCGACTTTCGTGACCCCATATGCGAGCATATTATCCTTTTATGCATGAATAACTACGCCTAAAAAGTTTTAGATCCTCGGCATCATTACTATTTATTTTTTTGTTATAAAAACTATTTTTATCTCTTGACATTATACGATCATACGAGTACAAAACCTTAAACGAAAATAATTTCAAGGTTTCCTTTTTTTAAAAGTAATTTAAAAGTTACGAGCCAACTTTACATGCTATTAATGGCTTTTAAAACTTTACTGACTGCTCACATTTCTTCCTTTATTCAATTATGAATTCAGGTCTAGCTTCGACCCATTAACATTATTATTTTTTCAGGTGAAAATAAAAGTGAATGAACATCTGCCTGTCTATGATTCGGTCAAGGTTCTTCTACTAGACGTATCACCCGCGACCTGTGTAAATGCCTACGACCTACCTGGCCGGATTCTTTTCGCCGTCTGAGGGTCCCATATTAGAATATGGGTCACAAAAGGTGGATCTATTACGGATGGTTGCAAGTTGTATTGTCTAAGCGTTTAATATGTAAAGTGGGTGCAAATTGTAATACATCTAAAAGATGTTTTCTTCCGATTGGCGATTGATAGCGAATTAAAGAATGCAGGTCTGATTTTACTTACCATTACCGAAGTAATATTACAACTTGATGATTCTTACCTATAACAAAAAAAAAACATATTAGTTACGTTGGGTTTAACAAAATTTCTCACAAATTATTATCCATTTGTTACATTTCGTATGCAAAATTTGTTATATATAAATTAAAATTTGCGTAATATTCCAAAAAATGTATAGTCAGCATTGATGCCAAATATTGGCAAATTCCACTATTATTTTTAACGACCTATAGAAATGTACAGTCATAATAACATAATAATCCTTTCACACAAGAATTTTATTGTTTCTTGGCGTTTTGTTCGAACGCCGTAGGGAGGAAACCTTGCTGGAGCTCTTTGTTTTCACCCCTTTTCTTGTTTCTAAAGCCCGGTATGTGTGCACTTTCGTAATAGAACGTCCGTAGGGATGACCCTGCATCTGAAGCTGCGGTCAGCACTGGCAGATGTCCGTTGAGAAAACGCTTAATGATTCGTCGGAATTGTTACGGCTTTTACGTCCAGAACTCGGGAAATTGTTGGGCAATTAAAACTCTTTATTAATTAAGAGAAAAGTTTAAAAAAATTCTAGCCTAATTTATATCGTCTGTATCGAGAACTATTTACATGCAGCTTAGAGCATGCGTGGAAGGTTATAGTCAAAATAAAATATTAGAAGCAAGAGTTTTTGATTCAATTATTATTTCAATCAGATACGAAATTATGCAAATGAAGTCACTCAAACAGTCTAAGGTAAGAAGTTCGAAAGTGCATGCTGATTAACAACATCTAAAAAAGACAGAGAAAAGTAGGATCGGTGAGAGATATAGAAAGATAGTAGTGGATTTCTCTTGGTTTAATCATATAAATTTAATTACCTTCAAAATGCGTCTCATTTAATGTGATACACCAAGCGAATGTTACAGACAATTTCTGTTACTCGTATAAGGGTGCATTATCTTGGTGCCAAACTAAAGAACTTCACACACTTCATAAATTATTTCGACGAATATTCTTCTCTTTCAAATGCCTTGGAATTTCAGGAGAAAATTATTTGTTGACTGTTTGCCTCTCGAGAAAAATCAAGAGAGTTAAAAAAAGTTAACATGATTTTGATTTTCTAACAAGTTTGACGTGTTTTTTTTTCAGTTTCAAAGCACTATTGGCAAGCTTATTGGCTCATTTCCATGTCAAACTAACAAATCTAGATTTAGTCGTCGGGTGATGTGATTTATAGATGTACAGTCTGAATTGGCTGGTTCAACGAGCGCAATCGTGGTTCATTTCCACCAGGTTGCATTTTTGTCGTTGGAAGAAAGTAGATTTAGAACGTAAAAACTGCATCTAAGTCTTTTCTACCTTATTGAACCGCCACGCAGAGGGGTGTGGTGAGAATTCCTCCTAAACTACCCGACCAGATAGGAAATCTGGCCGCATCACCTTTCTTCTCGCTCACCGGGGCAAAAAGGGGAAAGGGTGATAATGGGGGCTTACATTTTCTTCTATTTACTTCGGAAATTGAAG
Source organism: Diaprepes abbreviatus (assembly GCA_034092305.1). NCBI lineage: Eukaryota > Metazoa > Arthropoda > Insecta > Coleoptera > Curculionidae > Diaprepes > Diaprepes abbreviatus. The sequence goes on from JASJET010000028.1 coordinate 16,013,234, forward strand.
TAAAATTTGCTTCCAAAAATAAGCAACTGTCGACTATGCATGAGGAAGATTTGAGCATGGAAGGCTGCAAGGTTAAGATGTTAAAAGAAGATTAATTACGGGTTAACTAAGCATTACGGTGAATAACACTTAACCAAGGGGAATTTGCAAGGATTTTGGGTTTTAGGCCTTTTTGTATTTGTTATTTTCCACAAAAAAAAAATAATTTAAAAATTTACAATAAAAATTTACGCAAAAGAAATTGTTGTACAAGTTTGCGCATGAAAATTATTTGCAAATTTGAATATAAGGTCCGCTACAGGAAAGTAACGTAATTTGCAATGAAAGATGAAGTAATAAAAATTTAATACGCTAAGAATTTTAGCATTAATTTTACCCATTTGTATGATTACGCGTAGTGTGTGTATTTAAAACTAACTATACAGACTTTTCTTGTAATCTATTCCGTAACGTCGTAAAAGAAAGAACAGTCCATTTAACTCACGCAAGGAATACACCTTATCACTCAGAACCTGTTAGATTCGCTGAGGAGAGTGTAAAAATATCTGAGACAATATTCCAGAACCAGCCTTTTTTCCCGGGTATTTTCAACACTAAGAATCCCGAAAACAAGGCGCATTCGTTTTCTGAAATATGTTGGATAAATGATGAAATGTTTTCGCATTAGTGGCAAAAACAAGTAAGGGTAACAGGAACAGATTAAAAGAAGTTCTGTGTCGAAAAAACAGTACCAGGAAGTAAACGCTGTGATTACGATTGTGGTTAACGTTGTCGAAAACAGTACTAAGAACTGCGGACTTTGAAAAATTATGAAATTTTCTCTAAGTGAAGGTTTGATATAATATTATGGATTAATATTATGAAAATGATAAAATGATTAAAAATTTATATAAATCTGAAAATAACTGGAAGAAATATTATATAGGAATTTATATCATATTTTGGTGAATTGAGGTTATGTTTGTTTTGAGTATTTGGAAACTCATTGTTATTTCCAATTAACTCGCGATATTTATGTCGGTGATCCGATATCGCAACCTCAGTTCTGGTATACGATGCCGAATATCGCCCAACTTTCGAACTGTAGTGTCTGAGGGCTCTGTAGTTTCAAAACTTACCTCAGGCGTTCGTAAGCAGATACTACCTAAATCTCTCACACTTTGTTTTATACAAGGGAAAGTCCCAGACACCGTATGTAATCTATCTTAGTGCAAATGATAGTTACTAAACGCCCAGTAATCCTGCAAATAATTTTAGATTTTTTATTTTAAAAATGCTGACATCTGGACGTTCTCCGCAGACTACACTGCCTTCAAAAAGATCGTCGTGGTTGATGTTTTGAGGTACTGGAACTGGTTTGTGCTACGGCCGTTGCATGCTGCTTCCAACGTTCTTTGGGAAGTGATCCTCGAAAATGGAAGAGAGTGATGCATGTGCATAAGGTATTTTATAGTGACTTTTAGGCCACGTCTTTAAAGTTAAAATCTGCGAATTAAAATCCTGAATTTGTTCCATTATGAACTGTGAAATTGGAAAGGAAATCCTGTTTAAAATGTTGTGAAATGATGTTGATCGAATAAATGTTTATTTTGTCGAGTAAACAGATATTTACAGTAGTATCTTTCTTTTACGAAAATTCAGTTCCTTCAGAATAAGCGGCGCGGTATAAAATATGAACTAGAATGGTGCGGACGGATTCATGAGACATGTACAGAATTTGAATGATCTCACTTAAGGATTCTTCGTCATCATATCCTTTACTTTGTTAATACTTTCGTCAGTCAAAAACAGTGATGGTCGACTTGAATGAGAAAAATCTTCAACGACATCTCGCTAGTTGTTTAAAGTGGGCTTTAAAGTTTTCCCAAGTGAAAATTGACTTGAAACTAGTAATATTCAATATTAACAGTTTAGAGTCAATCTACTCACTACCTTTAACCTCTGACAGAATTTAATTGAAAAAGATTACAGAGGATAAAATAAAATACAAAAGATTTTCGGGAAATACGATTTCATTAAAATATATCATAAAATATAAAAAAAAATCTTAAAACAATGAAATGTATACCCTATATATGAGAGAGCAAAACTGATACACATAAGTAAGGTCATCCACGAAAAGTTTTTCCTAGATAACTAATGTCTATTTTTGAAGAATATTTGATAAATGAACTTATGGACATTTTGCAAAATTCAGTATTTCAACAAAGTAACAACTCGCACACCAACTGTTGATTTGACGGTTGTTCCGGCGCAAACGAAGCGGACGATGGCGCTTCCGGCTCGCCGTGCGTTATGACGTATGGAGGCCGTTTATAATCTCGCGGAAGGGCCTGAGCGAGGCGTCCTTCTATGAACAGCGGGAGCCGGTCGCTCGTTATTCATCGCGGTTTTCCTGCCCGGTCATTTTGAACTCGATTTCGAGAGAATGATAATTGTTTAAGAGGTGTAAAATGAGTGCGAATGGACTCTCGCATGAAAATGCATTTGAATTCTCTTCCTAAACGTTAAAGTTTTAAAAGTTTATATGATCAAGTTAGATAAAATATCACTGATAATTATAAAGCCGTTTGGGAAATTTTGTAGAGTTTGAATCCTCACCTCATGCATACATTATTTTATAGGGATATTGAGGACTTTTGGGGAGAAATATAAATTGTGACAGAAGTCTTCCTTCGACCATGCTCTTGCGAATTCTAAGAACTACATAATTTTCTAATAAAGAACGAAAACTTTCACGGCTTTGGTCAAGTTGAAAATCATGGTTCTTGGATTTAGACCGTGTAAAATTGGAATTATTATCCGACATTTCACCTACGATCGCACAAGGTTCTTCAGATATCTTTATTTCACGAGATTAGAACACTGAATGGTGTTCTAATCTCACCAACATTAAGAACCATGATTTTTTGCACAGTTCTGTATTATTAAATTATTAAAGATATTCCAGGACATGCAGCACTTTGGTGATAAAGCAGAAACTAAAATAATATTAACGTTTACAATTTTTTAGGTGTTTTATAACCTAAAAATGATAATGTAAATATATTTTCGTACAACAATGTGACATTTCACAAAGAAAAAATATTAATGAATAAGTAATTTCTCAACATTTTTTAACTATCTTTGTCAACTGATTCGATTTGGTAACCTATTCCGCATAAAAATATGGCTTTAGAAACATGAAAAATTGCATCAAAATGCAACTAAATTAGATTTTTAAATGTCAATAAAATGTTTGTTGTTGCCCTTTATAAAATTATAATTGGTTTGGCTTATAAGCTTTTATTTTAACAAGATGACATATAAATGAGACAAATAAATCACAAGTGGTGGTAGCGGCCTTTGTGAAAATGCGACGAATTCTTGATACTGATTAAAGCCTCCTTTTTATGATTCATTAATTACCAAAACCAAGTTCGAGCAATTATTTTTGACCTGCATATCTACTTGAGATGATAAATTTCTCCATAAATAGGAGTCCTCTTCTTATGCTCCCTAGTATCATTTGAATATATGTCAAATTATTCATTCACTCAATTAAAATGTTCTGTTTCTTTGAGGTATTACGAAAAATTTTGAAAAATTAAATCTTTTTGGGTTCCAATTTGAGTTGTTAATGTTAAAAAAATCTTATTTTCTTATACAATAAAAATAGCTATCATTGAAAAAAATATATAAACTTGAGCTTTTATTTGCACACTCTAGCAATGTACATGAATCATATGTTTATTATTAAATATTTAATCTAAGAATTCCCAACTAATAGCTCACTTCTGATAACAAACAACTACAGAATCGTTGAAGAAAATGTAATCGTCAATTGCAACAATGCAAATATTTAACGTACATTTCTAATTGTGAAATAATTCCCAGAAGATTAACGTAAACAAATACAAACGAATAAACCTTTTGTTGACTTGAAACATTCTAAATAAAATTTAATCAAATGACACCTGTTGCTCTGGATATTATCACATTGGAAAAACCAGGAAAATTCATAAACTCTAAAAATACGACTTATTTCTTAAAACATATTTTTTTTTTAAATAAGCATTCACAGAAATATTTCCTTTAGGAAATAATTTATTTACGGAATCAGATATCTATTTCTTGTTAATACTTGTCGTACTTTAATAAAGATAACTTATCTGTAGATATTTTAAGTTCTTTAAGACCGAAAGGATATTATTAAGTGCAATATTTAAAAACGTTTTAAACAAATAATCGTGCAATGTTATTAAATTTTTATTACTTTATTGATATGTCATCACCTAAGATACATAATATGACTAGTTAAACCGAGTGGGATGATAAATTCAAACCAATAAGATAATGATACGTTAATCGCTAAGCCACATTATGTTTTTTTTTCAGAAAATATGTCCAAAGACTAGTATAATTGAGGAAATTGAAAGTTGATAAGAAATATATTAATACCAATATGTTTTAATGGTACTGAAATGTCCTAAAATTAAAATGAATTATGCTTACAATCATAATTTTTAAAACCTTTCATAAATTATTTAATCCAAAACTGGAGATTTTCTCTAGAAAATTAGCACATAAGTATGACAGCCTGGTTTTTTTACTTATATTTAATGACATGCGATTTGCTCTAGATTTTTTAGTTTTGGATATGTCAATTTTTATACTGTAGCGGTTATTTGAGTCATACTTACTTGAAAATATAAATTTTTCGATGTTAATAAATACAAAAGTATATATATATATATATATATATATATATATATATATATATATATATATATATATATATATAAATTGTAAGGTAATAGTACTAAAAAATATTGAAATAAAATAAACATAACATCTCCTTTGTAAAAGTAATTCAAATCTCCTCCGAAGAGTGTATCAACAGAAACAGTACGAAGGTAAAAATATACACATTGTTAGATAGCTAAGCGACGCCAAAAGCTCTCAGGCTAGCCACCTAAGAGTCTAAGTTGACTTGGTACTGTAGTATGTAGACAAGCAACCACACCTTAACGTACGTGCCAGGACAATTCAACCAAATGAAATGAGTGCGACGCCAAGAGCTCTCAGGCTAGGCACCTATGAATCCAAGTTGACTTGGTACGGTAGTATGTAGACAAGCAACCACACCTTAACGTACGTGCCAGGACAATTCAACCAAATGAAATGAGTGGTAAGCACTTTCTCTCGGCAAAAATCTTTTTGTGAATTACCAAGAAGTCACATAGAAGAGAAGCTCCGGAGCTAGGAACAAAATTAGGTAAAATTAATGTAGAACAATACGCCTTGTCTCAGAGAAGTGAAAACATTCATAAATCCATCTCAAAAAAATGCTTTTTAATATTTCAAAAATAATCCAGTACTAACAAGTATCCTCAAAGGATAGCGCGCTCTGAGATACCATCTCAAAAATATGGGCAAAGAGGATGAGATTTGCCATTTTTGTGACGGTGCAGCCACAATAGCGAAATACCTGTTAATGCATGACACTGTTTTGTTAGAGCCTTAAATCTCTGAAAGGCGTCATTTTGGCGCATAAAAAAATAAAGCACCTAATACACCATAGAAAAATAATAGACTTTATGAAAAGTCTAAATATATCAGGCTTATATTAGATTAGCGTAACGTACAAAATATCTTATGACGATGAAATGCTGTACGGGAGCCAGGAAAGCCGCACAATCTACAATCTCTGTTTTCAAAGGAACCATGTTTTCCTTTACCGTCTCGTTATTGTGTCAATCCTATCACTGAGAAACTTAATCTTGCAGTTTCTATATATTCCGACGTTTACAATGTTGATTCTCTAATTTCATAATTTAGTGATTGCATCTTGTTTCCCTATCTTGGTCAGAAAAATTATTTTAAAAATAATATTCCTTTCTTCATTCAGCAGCAATTATTATTTTTTAATAGATAATTGGTTTTTAGTAAATGCTGTATGATGTAGTGATCTACAGTAGATCTACACACAAAATCTGAGCTGGAAAGAGTATATCCTCTTGCGGAGTATTACTTCATTAAAACAAATCCGCTCTTTTCATTTATTTAATAACTTGAAGAATATTGTGATCTCATAAGATGCAAATTGTGAGTCGCTAGCGCAACGAAACTTCAAAAGTACTTTAGTACCTTCAAATATTATTTACAAATCGTTTATAATTTTTGATCTGGTTGATACAGAGTTTTTTTTATATATTTTATTCAAATCACTTTAGAGCAGTTTGAGTTTTTCTGCATTTTCTTCAATAGGTTTCAGCTCATCATCAACTATAGTTTCTAATGGTTCTTCCATGTTATGTTCAGAGAACGAATTTAAGCTATAACAGCACGTTTTTACCAAAATAATGTAATATCACAAATTAACAGTGGTAAGGTCTCCATGAAACACAGTTTTTGAAATCAATTTAATAGAGTATTACGTCCTAACATGCATCACTCCAGCATATAACGTTCGTGGAAGGACATCCGAAGTAATACATCTTCTAAACAAGCTTAAGCAGAATTCGTGGAGTCAGTCATATCCAAATAAATAAAATTCATGGTGCCAAGTTCTATGTAAAAAAAAAACAAGTTATAAAATTCCCTAATTATGTTTTAAAATTTTTTCAAGCAATTAGTCAGCAGCTGCAGCTATTTCCAGGAATGTCTCGCCAAGTTTTCTGCCAAAAGAAATACTTAGAAAAATATATTAAAATTTTAACGTGCTTAAAATAGTTGAACGACATTAGGTTATTTGCTTCAAAATGAATCAACAAATATTTATAGAATGCTGGAAGATTGCAACATTGTAATTGTTTAGGTGTAAAGAGAAACGTAGTCACAGTATGCATGTACACATTGTTTCTTATTAAAAAATAGGCAATCGATTTTCGGCAATGATTTTTGTAAATTTAGCCAAAGAATTACAAGCACCAGTAAACTTATTATTAGACCTGGAACTAAGACCATTATTGGTACTCCTATTTATTTGCATCGTTGGATCTAAATATGAGTTCCAATTCTGGCTAGCATCCAGCAATTTGTAGGGAGGTAAAAGGACCTCAAGTCAGAAAAATGATAATGATTAAAGTTTCTATCATTTTTAGAAAATTAAAGCACTTTCATGTAGTTATGTATTGTAATACACTTTATACCGTCATAAATTTCATGGTATTTGTGTTTATAGTTTGTAGGGTTTTAAGTACATTTTTTACGATTTCATAATTTTTTAAATTAATTTTTCTTTGTTAATGTCCTTAGGAGAGGTCTATAAAAGAAGGTCTGGAACTTTTTAGAAAATTCTATTTCATTATTTTTAACATGGAACGACAGAAGGTCTAGGAATCGCCACCGGCAATAATTGGAGTTTACTGGAGAAGGCAAGAGCTCTTGTTCTAGCACTACGAGGTGAAGCTATGGAAGTTTTGCATAACATTCTCCAAGAAAAAGATAATGATTACGTACATGTTGCTTTTCTGGAGATGCGTTATGGGGAAGCCCACCTCCAAGACGTTTATAAATACCAAGTCCAAGGAAGAAGCAAAAAATACAACAAAAGTCTGCAAGAATATGAGACGGATATAACGAGGGTAATAAATTTGACTTGCCCAACGTATTCGGAAGAAATAAAGCAAGAGTTAGCAGTAAATAGTCTCATCGAAGGTTTACCCGGAAACACGTCAAACTATAAGAATAGCCCGCATGAAGAAAATTTCCAAGGCTCTTGCTTATGCCCTTCGTTTGTAATAGCTAAATAGATCAGAAAGAACCAAGCAAGAATTATAAGAATTGTCAACGTTTCCCAGGATAATCAAAAGATCAACGAGGAATTCTTCATGAAGCTAATGAGGGAGATGCAGGAATTTTTAAACAAACAAAAAACCCATGACAGCAAAAAGAGAACCTTCCATGACAGAAAAAGAATTCATTGTTGGAAGGGTGGCCAAGAGGGACATGTACGAAGTCGCAGTACTGCTCCTGACAGTGATCAGAATCAGGAAAACTCTCAGTGGCCAGCTTATCTCGGCTGGGTAGTACCCGGAAAGGTATGCGGTTGGGTAGGTGAAATGGAATTAGATACTGGTTTCACTCACACCATTGTAAAGCCGAACATAATAGCTTAATGCAAAATTTGTTTTCTGGAAGCGCAGTATTTCCTGCAAACCGCCAATGACCAAGTAATACCGGTAAAAGGGATATATAAAGCAGAAGTAACCCTGGGAAGCACCACTTTCAGACATGCAGTTATTGTTGCTGATATTTCGGACAAAGTAATACTAGGTGTAGATGTCATGGAACATCAGAAGCTTGTCCTTGATCTTACTCAACGAGTACTGCGAACTAGAGATAAGAAATTGTTATAAATCTTCCTGCAAGAACATTGATCCAGAATAAAAGAAGCACTATATTTGTCAAGATGCTGAACTTGAAGGATTATCCTCAACAGATCAGAAAAGGTAACAAGATTGCTACCTGTCAACCTGTCGACATGATAGTTACCGGTATCCCGTTTCAATTTGAAAAATTACATGCTGATCTACCATTGGTACTCCAAGACCATATTAGTACATCAACACTTTTATTAAATCAATTTCGTGGCTAGACTCGAAGATCTTTTAAGAATAAATCAGGAAGTTTTCACAAAGAATGACAGTTTTCCTTTACCTCGTATTGATGATACTCTCGATACGTTAACTGGGTCAAAATGGTTTTCAATATTGGACTCAAAAAGTGACTATTAGCAGGTATAGCTTCATCCAGGGGATAAAGAAAAGTCCGCCTTTTCTACTGGAGTGGGGCTATAGCAATTTAATATTATGCCATTTCGTTTATGCAATACCCACACAAAAACTTCTAAGATTAAAAATCTGTAAAAAGCAAAGAAACAAAAAAAGGAGAATCTGTACATTAACAAAGAAAATATCGATCCAATTTAATAAATGATTTCCAGACAAAAAAAAAACTTGTATGTTGTATAAACTAAAAATTAATTACAATGAACGAGTTTATTCCACATATTTTCAATTTCGTAGGGTACGTGTGTATAAGCCGTGACATATAATGGTGACGTAGGCATCGTCTGTTAGCTTCACTTTCGGGCCGATAATAAATTCGACGCTACGGTTCGTTGAGCTGATATATTTGCCAATTAATTCTTGGCCTTGGCTTCAAGAGGGAACGCGATGCGGTTGCCGAGTCTCTCTCTTTTATGGTACATTCAATGTTCTGTTCAAAATGCCGATCCGACGATATAATATTTTTTGTTACTAGTATGGTATGGTGTGACATTCTTGTAGAAAAAAGCTTATTTAATGTATCTTAACTGATTTCAATGATAATCTTATTTTTATTTGTATATTTAGCTTATCGTTGCCAAAAATCTAAGAGCCGTTAGTTACTATAGTAATTTATTTTTAGTATAAAACAAAGGGCTCGACTTTGTGAGATACTTTGATTTGATATTCCCTTTCCCAATCACTTCCGAGAGAAAGGTATAATTATGTGCCCTTACAAAAGTAACAAAGACAAGAGATCTTTATTCTGACATTCTCATCTCCTTTAGTTTTATGATTTAAGTTTTATTCAAAAAAAAACTCATATAATAACATAGAATATGTAATTTCTAAGCCTTGACCTGTCAGCCTATTTCTACTTTTCGGGCGCCACCTCTTAACCTAGAACTCTGTACACTTATTTTGTGAGCCACGGGAATGGACAATATAAAGACCAATTGTTGATTTTTGCACGGTGGTAAACAAAAGGATGATTATGATGTAAGAACTAAAACCAGTTTCTTTACAAGATGGCGAAGGTATCATAAGATATGGTTTGAAAAATTTTTTATATTGGATTTTTAACATGTTGCAGATCCATTACGGAATTTAATCAATGATTTCGTTCTTTTTTATAAATAATAAAACAGTTTATTTTATTTAATTTTGTTAGCGGGTTAATTTTGTTCAGATTAAACCTTAATCCAACTATCTAATTACTGTTTAATATACTTTTTATTCGCTTTCATATTTTATTTTGTTTCAAATTTGTTTTCGAGTTTCGGCGAAGTAAAATATGGACGTTTTAAAAATTAATGGTGAAGCACAAGCAATTATTGTCATTGTAAGGGATGAAAATTGTCTTTATTCCTCCTTAGTTTACTAGATTTACGGCACGATAAACAGAGGACTTGTGAGAAATTAGAAACAGTTTTAAGAGCCATTCAGCACAATTACTAAAGATATCTCCTTGACATGGGACAAACAGACATTTTCCAAAAACATAGTGTGTCATTGTGTCATATTCATTTTCATATTCCCTTTCCTTAACCCTAACTAGAACTTTTCACAAACGTTTACCAACGGCGATGAATTCTATCTTCAGGATCGGACTTATAAATTTCCTGCGCTATTTTATATAAAATTATTCCACTTAAAGACATTAAACAGACAGTATAAAATATTATAGTATTGGAAAAAATCAGTATTTTTTGTATTTATTTATAGCCAAAATTATTAACGAAGTAAAGGCAAAACAAAATAATAATATTAGCTACTTTGAGTAAATACGACACATAACAATGAGTGATCTATCGAAATTTCGAAATTCGTATATCATCGATGCTATTTTTACGTTATTTTTCTGGCAAATCGATCCGATTATGTCGAACTTTCGGCAATAGAGGCCGTCAAAATAGACTTATGCTCAAAAGGGTATTCAGTAGGGACTATAGCTTCTGAGCAGATTATATTGTACTTAAATTTTGGCATGCTAGCAAACTTTGACATTACCAAGGAAGTCTAGAACTCGTAGGCCCAAAATTTTGATAAGTGTGACTTCTTAAAGCAAAAATTGGATTTTTTAAAGAGTGTAGACCACAGTATGGCAAGCGAAATCAAGCTGTCAATGGGGGGGGGGAGTTGTGCGCATAAATAGATAAATAGATAGACGTTGACGGTTCAGTTTTACTCCCTTGGCGGTCCACATTTGGTACCTATATTTATTTCGGGAAATCTATCATTTTCGAGAAAAATCAATTTGTTTGCGTCTAACAAGTATGTAATAATTTGAAGATTGAAACTAAACTAATCATATATTTTTGTGCAATTTTTTAACAAGAAAAAAGTAACTACCTATATCCTAACAAAGTATATATTTTTAATGGCCCACTTAGTAAAATCGACCCTGTCACTGTGAAGTTTCCAAAAAATGAACATCCCAAACAAACTCCAATTCAACCAACCCACATTGCACTTCGGGCGTAAAAAAATTGAATTATCTGTAGAAATAATATAATGATCCCATTTTTAATATTATTCGCCTCCTATAAATTTTTTTATACACTCTAGAAGGCCTTAATGTTCAAAATACAACATTATCTTAAAAAGGTCTTTGTTTTTTTTTTAACTTTAGGAGTAAAATACGACCCTCGATACTAAAGTAATCCTATATTATAGGCATCATAAAATAAAGATATTAATCAGTAATGGGCCTTAACATTTTTATTAAGAAGCTTTATTTTTTTTACTGTCAGGATTTATCCTTAAGTATTTTTTGCAAACCATGATTTATTTAACACACTAAAATGTCGAGAACCAAAACAAAAGAATCAAATGGATTTAGTCCTAAATAAATATTTTAATGTTATTTGTAAATAACTATTTTTGAGTGGGTAGTTCTACAAAAATAGGTAAGTTTATTGATTATAAATATATATTTGTTAAATTAAAATATTACAGTGCTTTTTCGCTTTTCAAAAAATCTTTGGTAGGATATGGAAAAAACATTGATGGCACAAGAAATCTGCTTGATCTATAGTTAGAGACTTAGAGCAAGGCAAATGGAGCCTCCTCTAACAAAATGAATTTAATCAATTCTAAAAGGCAGAATTACAACAGTATCCATCGGCAACAAAGCGGCGATAATCATCACAGTCAAAGGGTGTATCCAACCTGTTGAGACAACTAAGTGACTTAGGATCTACAACGCAGGGTTACGCTAATGACCAAGTTGACACTGTCAAAGCAAGAATTTTCGTACATTATTTTTTCAAACACCTTAGAAAATACACTCAGTATAGATATTTTCCTGTAATTGGCCGGGTTGTGAGGATCATCCTTTTTATATATTGGCGTAACTGTCGCCTGTTTTAGTATTTGAGGAAATAGAATCAGTGATGAAATTCCTTCCACCGCGGTAATAAATGCAAACAGACAAACTTGGGAACTTTATTGGATATATAAAGATTCTGATAGAATTCATATCGAAACCGACAAAGTCCATAAGATATGACTTTGATGTAGACTATAAAGTAGTACTTGACTGAAACCTAGCAAATGGAGAGGGATTGATCCAAATGAAAGAGGGAGTTGGGGTGGGAGTATCAGACCTACCATGTTCCAAGCATTATAAATCTGTGCCGATGAGTGTCTGAATTGAAACCCTAAGAAAGCCTAATACATATGTCAGATAGTCAAGCAGCGCTATGAGCCCTTATGAGCTTAAGTTGACCTGGGAATGTAGACTAGCCCTAAAGCACGTAATAAATAAAAATATATTTCTTCAAATTTGTTTAAAGAGTCCGTGCAGGCTTCACGTAATCTTTTTCCTTGAAAAGTGTAATATTTTCTAATTTTACTAGTTCTATTAAAATAATTTATTATTATTTTATTCAAAATTTGGTTTCATTGGTTTCGTGTTCATGAAAGATTGAAAAAGTAGTGAAACAAAATTAATAGAAAAGTTGCCCAATTTCTGTAGAAACACTCATGTTAAAAATTAACACAAAACTGTCTTCTCTAAGCGTAATATATTAGTCGCCGCGAAAGCCATACAAATGGTAAACAAACTTATAAATTTATGAACATTGTTTGCCTATTTTTGTAAACCGAGTGGGTGTTAAATTGCTAAACCCGGCAAAATCTAGCCATAAAAATTTCTACTAAAATGGCAGTGAACAAATCTACTAGCTCGAACACCTTCAAATATAGAATTAAATGTTAGATTAAAAGTTCATAAGTTTGTACATAAATATAATTTTAACCTACGCAAGGTTTTATGGAAAAATGAAATTCATGTTTCCAATTAAGTCAATAATGAAATTTCGTATACATGGTGGTACCCATTTTTAATTAAAAAAAAAACTCTTAAAAGCTGAAATTTGGCCCACCGACATCACATGATGCTTCAAGCTTGCTAACATTAATAAGTTAATGAAATATATAAATTTCTATATTATGATAGTCAGCAGCTTTAACAGTGTATCTCGCAGCAAGATGGCTAATTAAAAATGTTCTAGCAAATACTAATTCGTGGAGTATACATTTTTTTACGCATAATTTTTGATAAAAGTCGGAGGTTTTGATCTAACTTCTAAGATATTATATTAGTTTCTCGGTGGTGGACCCATGAATGAATGAATAAATGAACAAAAGGTGACAAAGACTTGCCTTGCTGCTTCCGGTAACAAAATTGTATCTCCGAAATGTATCTGTCTCAGTCTGTTGACTGCTGGGCACTCTCTGAGGATATAGTCAATAGTTTCATCCTCCGCCAGACACACTCTACACGTCGGATCATCTGTGACACCAATCTTATAATGACCCCTCAGGTGACAATGTCTTGTCAACAATAATTCGCAGTTATTTCCTTCCAAAGGACAGAAGCTCCCAGGTATGTCATGCGCTAGGTCCAGTTATATGTTCCTTGGTACACCTCATTCCATGAGCTCCTCTCCACAATTCAATAAATTTGCCTTCTAGCAACAATTACAATTCCCTTTTACCAACGGCAATTAGGATATGTAGAATTGGTTGGGGTTCAATTGCGGACCCCTTCTTTGCCAGACGGTCCGTTTCCTCATTCCCGTGTATAACCTAGTGACCCGAGATTCGCACGAATCTGATCGTGCAGCTGTTCCTTGTCAGACTCTTCAGTACAGCTTTGCACTCAGACATATGTCGCGAAGTTAGGACAATGGACAATGTCATTAACGTAGCCCTACTCTCTGAGCATATATCTATTACCCTATTCCTGTTTATGTTCCTCTCTTAGAGATGATCACACTGCACAATGGCATAAATTTACGCTGTAAAGATAGCCGAGAGAGTAGAACACTCTGACTTCCGTGCTCCTGCTGAAAAGTCTGGATCCATCTCTTTCATCTTGTCGAGGTTCATCTGTAAACTACCAGAAGCTCATTTTTCGAAAGATTTTGTTCTCCCTCTCCACTGAACAAAAATATTTTAAGAGAGTGGTTGGGTTTCAAAAGCGGTGACATGTAATCTATTTGCATGAGGAGTAATGGACATTTTTCTACCACGCTTTCCCAGATACTTGAATAGCCGCCCGTTCCACTTCCGAGATGCCTTAGGCAACTAAAACGACAAATGGCTTTCATGGCCTCGTTCGTGGTAGTCCCATAAAAATATTTCCATGATAGGTCTATTGCAAAGGGATTAGAAACTGGAAAAACTGAAAAAATTTTGGCTTGCAAAATTTTTAACAGACCTTATTTATAACTTTTGATAGGCTAAACATTTTTTACCAAATTTTTAGCATGTTGTAAGGAGTTCTCAGGGTAATCCTATAAAAATATTTCCAAAATAGGTTAATTGTAAAGGGATATATATTGCTGGCGACGTATAATTAAAGCCTCTAAACAACTTAAAAAATACGCGGGATCTTTAGCGTCAAAATGATCGTAAACGGTTAGGTTACTTTCATCATCGAAGTAGATTATTTTCCTCGTAAATCTACCTTCAGTTTTGAAAACAAAAAAATAATCGGAGGAGGCCAGGTCGGGTCATTAAGTTCAGTGAAGTTGCAGTCTCCAACAATCGCCTTGGAATCGCAGCGGTTTCATCAGTCATCCCAATCGATTCGATAACTCTCTTTATAGCAAAGCTCAAGTAATTGGCCACAATACTCAACAGGAAGCTTTTTTTGGACTGCGAGGAACTCACTTGACACGAATTTTTGCCAAGTTTAGATGTGAGATCGGCAGAATACTGGTTATCCAAATGCCAGTTTGTGCAGCTATTTTTTTGTCTTGAGTCGCAGATCAAGCATAACAAGTTCTTTCACAAGATTAACATGTTCTAGTGTTGTCACCGATAAAGGGTCTCCTTCAGGTGAATCATTTTACAACGATCCCCATCGAAATAAGTGATGGTGATGGGCAAAAGTCACCGTACACCGTCCATATGTTTTTTGATTTGAGTAGGTGTAAAATATTTCTTAGTATGAAATCTTATAACAGCACGACATTCAAGTTTCAATATTTTAAAAATTGCTCAACACCGATTGTCTTTGACCACATTCACAATTAAGCTAAATGACACAGTCCGTTCAAAGGACGATACTTTTTGAGACCTGTGTCTATTTCATGCACATAAGAGTTTTAGCATTAAACGCTATATACTATATGAGGCTAAGAATACGCGTATTACGTAGCACGCGTAAAAAAATTTATTGATACTTGTTTTCTTCTAATAAATCTGAAGCATTAGGTTAGCTAAACATCGATTAAAATATTTTGAACGACCTACTGATAACGCAACATACAAACATAAATAATTAATAAACAAATTATAACGTGTTATGTATTTCAGAACTTTCTCTTCCAAGTAAACTGGCATCAGCTGATAAAGCAACAAAATTATAAATACTGTTACACGCAGGCGACAGACTAACTCGGTGATAAATACCATGCTAAATATAGGTTAAATCGAAATTATGAGTGGCAAGAGCCTCGGAAAATGAAACAATGGATGACTTCCTCAATTTTAAATTATGTGCCTGCAATATTTGGCATGAAATATAACGAAGCGAATTTAGAACACACTAGTAAAGAAGGTAGATAATAATATTTATGATCATGTCATTTGAAAAGTAGTTTTTATTTATTCATTTTAATGTTGTTGAAGTAATCTCATTTCACAAGGTACTTATTTAGATATTTGCAATATAGCTTTCTATATATAGATTTGGACAAAGAATTTCTACCGAGGCGTGGAGAGTCTATATATTTGGCAAACAGGAGAATACCAGCCTCAAAATTGAAACATGTAGAGATTGTAGAATCTCGCGGGGTTGAACATGATCAATTGCTGTATATGAACTGAGAATTTTCCCGAAATTTATTTTTAAATAGTTCTGAACTTAAAAGTAAATTCAATAACATCATATATTGAAGTAAATAAATGACGCAATGTAGTTTATTACTTTAGTTTCATTGAGTTTTTTAAGTATGGTTAGTTGTCAGATATTAAGTTTTAAAACACGAAAATTTTCATTGAAGTAGCTAATCTATTTTGTGAGATCTAGTTTATTTTAGTTTAGTTTGGGTTAGTTCAGGCCAATTCAGGTCTTTAGACCAACGTAGGTTGCTAAACGAACTGTCTATGTTTAGCATTGCAATTTTGCATGTTTAGTCATATTTTATGTTACAATACTGGAATGAGCAAAATTAATTGAATTTGAACTACCAAGTTTTCCATCCTAAAACAATTTTAAATCCACGTCAACGTGGCAATATCGCATAGTAAATCAAACAACGAATTCTTGGCCTCGGAAATCACATCTTTCCATCTAAATCGTGAAGATGCCTCAAAAAAAAAAAGATCAGAAGTGAAGCTTTCGCATTTTTCCGCGTTTTTTAATGTAAATTTTGTACAAAAAATGATTAAATATTGTGATGTGTTTGTGAATTGTACTACAAGACACCAAAATTTATAGGTAGTGATAAAAAACTGCAAATTATATTAGTGAAAGTAAAAAACTAAAAAAAAGCTTCATATTCGTGTTCTCCGACCTGAAAATAAAGAATACGTAAAAATCATCAAAAAATTCGGAAAATTCGGTCTTTCCACTATCCCGAATAGTTATCCCCTGTTTTTATATTAATCTGTTTTTTTCTAACTTTTTACCGACATGTTTAACGATATTAAAGATCACAATCTAATCTTGTACAGAGGTTTTAAAAAAATCGTAATACATTTTCCAAGATCTCATATATTTTAATTACCCTACTCAAAGCTTCCACAAGTTCCACTTCTTTGCAAAACCACTTTCCGCCGCGATGTACGCGTAACGTAACATAACGTCTGTATCTGTTGCTAAGCAAGGATTTCTTCGCGTCGAGGAAAAACAGGTTCGGCCGTAAAATTGCTTTATCGTATAAATTACGGTGCCATCTCGGATCGGCCAGACGCATTCGATGGGTTTCGATCTCTGGGCTATTGTTCGAAAGCGCAGTGGGATGACTTCATTGTTTTATGGCCTTTGGCTCTATATAAAGCTATATAAACATAGGGTTTATTACCTTAAATAAAGTAAGTATGAAGAGCAACATTGAATATTTTCAGCAGATTAAAAAAAAGTTTTTCACAAAGAAGGCTCGCATAAACTACTACTACAAAGTTTTATTATAATCTTAATTTTTTATCCAAGTTTTGATATTTAATCGACTAACTTATTATCTGTGATGATTTATAAGATTAAGCACAACTGTATATATATATATATATATATATATATATATATATATATATATATATATATATATATATATATATATATATATATATATATATATATATATATATAACGAGACGAACCGCCTTTGTAAACGCCAAACGAGATTTTGGCGAAACGTCGTGAAAGCGATTTTTTGAGTGAACGGATATAATTATATATATACATATATATATATATATATATATATATATATATATATATATATATATATATATAATTTCTCTACAATTGAATTGGAAATTAGTAAGGAAATTATTTTTGCTTATTTTATGCATTTTGTATAATTTTTTATTAGAAATTTTAAACTGGAACGTGTATTTTAAGTTTTTTTTTTGGTATATCAAAAAAATGCAGTGCCTCATCCTACGATTTGCAAATAACTCATTGCAAAATTTTAGCTTAGATTCAAATTGTGAATAAAACGGGAACAACTTTATTCTTATTGATATGATATATGAAAATTATTAATTCTTACCAATCTTTTAGTTTTCCAAAACACAAGAAACTTCAAATTCAACGGCTGAAGCAAATTGGTCATGATAGTAATTATCTTATATCAGATGAGTAGGTCTATTGAGAGCATTTTTCTGGAAATAGTTCTATATAGGAAGATATTATTTGCTGTAAACGTCTTGGAGCAACGAAACTTCGATATAATAATATATACTGGCTCGTGTTAACGTTCCATTGATATCTAAGGCTAAGCATCGAAGCAGGTATGATCTTATAGTTAAAAATAATTTTATATGATTTCGATATTATTAAGCACACATAGAAATTATATAACTTTTATTGTTATGTATGTATTCTTGCTACAGTTAAAACAGTAAGCTTTCATTTGAATATGTCATTAATTGAAAATAAATTTATATTCAATAATTTACTTATTATTTAAAGAAAATAAAACGAAAATTTTTGACTTTAGCCCAAGTAGAACGAAAATGTGTGTTGTGAAAACTCCTGTCAGAGTAGCAAAAAGCTGTGATTGTTCGATTGCCATTTCAAAAATTCAACTCTAGGAAAATTTTATTCCAGATAATCAAAAAATTAAGTAAATGCAAAGTTTGAACTAGTATAAAAATTAAAAATTGCTAGTAAATCTGTATGTATATATTTCAATTACAAATGATTATTTTAATGTTAGAACGCCATTTTTAAATTTACAATCTTTTTTATATTTAAAGTGTCTTAATAAATGTTGTTTTGTTTGGATAGATTAGCTTCTAAATATAGATGGCATTAACGCTATCAACTTTGGAGTTGAATTTTTTTTAATAAAAATTTTGAGTTGGTACATGGTATTTTACTTCTACGTTATTAAGAAGGAAATGTCAACATATAACAATTATTATGTGATTTACAAGCCAAACGGCTTCGCACTCCCTCCAGGGATTATTCACTCATACCAGGCATACAAAGACACCAAAAGTATAAAGCTCTGTGGGAACCCTTTCCATGTTATCGGGTCCTAGGTGACGTTGTCTGCTGTATTTCCTACGAACTTTCGGACGGTTCGCGCGGATGCTAGGAGAATTGCGTTCTGCATCGGCTTATACAGATGCTCACTAAGGCCCAGTCCCTTGATGCAGGAGGTTCTTTGGTATCACTCCAGTTGTTGACAGTATTATGGGAATCGTTTGGACGCTGTTCATTGCCCATTGTCTTCGGATTTGATCTCCAGATCACAATTATTATTATTATGAATATTATTAACTGTATATGAATACCTAACGTATCAGTACCCCAAAAGTATCGAGGAGAAAATAGTTATGCCGAAAACCTAATTAAAGCCATTTTTAATTATTACTTTGCACTAGATTATGGACATTTCGAGACCTTACATTAAACAATATACATGGTTGTTAAATTCATGACATAAATTTTTTAAAAATAAATGCCTTAATAATTTTTGTTTAATAACTTCATACCCTCTACGTCCAAAGAGGGGTTGCAGATTATTTTAATGTAACAAAAATGCCCACTAATTTCCACGATCTTTTCTTTAAAAAATACAATTAGTCCCGATTCATTTTTGGGGCATATTTCACATTATATCTATTCGACTAAATGATTTAAATTATCATAACTTTAGAAAAAGCACTCTCTTTGATTCGTAACACCTGACTTTCCGCGGTTGCTAACCAAAAATAATAATACATATTTATGCATTTCCAAAAAAGTTCAAAAAATTAGCTTTAAATGAATTGCATTCAACAGAAAACTTATAATTTTGGGAAACTTTACAACTGAGAAATTCAAGTTAGATAAATTGTTTACAGAAGTGTGTTCCCGGTCTTTTTTATTGAATATACTCAATTAACATGTCACCTGAACTAAGGAAGAGCGATTTATTATTTTATGTATAACGTAGAAAGAAATAGTTATTGTCTAAACCTATTATTATGAAAAATATATTAGGGAAATTAATGCTGCCATACAAACATTTGCAAGTAGTGGTGACTTGCAAGAGGGGGGGGGGGGTTAAAAATATTTATAAGGGCCGTCTAGTTTTACACGTCAAGTTCGTGGATGCAAGTTTGTCATTTCACTTTTCACTGTAATACAGATCTCTCAAGATATGTCTATGTTTAGATTGCATGGAACTCAAGGAGATGATGCTGCTAGTAACGGAACATTTATTTAGTTCAATACAAGTTGCTTAAAGGATTAATTTTTCTTGTGGTTAGATGTCCTTGCCTATCCCACACTGACGAGAACCAATAGGTTCGAAATCGGACTGCAGGTGGCGGTACACTGCCAATAAGAAAAGTTTCCACTTTTGTTTTGTTTGTTTCTTGCCATCTAAAATATTGGTTTTGATTCATAACTAGAACAAGGCACGCCAGTCCTTATAAGGCTTTTTCAATTGGTGTTTCCTATATATACACTTACAATTTTAAGAGCCTATTTTCTTCAGAAATATATTTTATAACTTGTATCGTTCAAATTAAGTAATTATTCTTCTATTTAAGGAAATTTTCTTAAAAAAACATTGTTACTCGTTGATGAAAAACAGTTACTAAAACTTGTAACAAGCGTCTGAACTATCCAATTACAAACAACAAAACGAACATAAATCTTTCAGAATCGTAATTAAATAAATTCGCTGGCAAATGGATAATCTCAATATAATTACAAAACAGATACTCTGCTATCTTGTCTCGATAATTGATGTCACCAAGGGCAAGGCTCTAATATACAGAGTTATATATAAATACTGAGTGGGCATTATTGATCAAATATCGACATTTTTTTGTTTATTGGTGTAAAAATACATGACATTTAAAAAACAAGTAAGCCTGATTTGATTTCTAGGTTCTTGCTCGTGTTTTAAATCTCTAAGAGTACGAAAAAATACATATATTTTGAATGGGAAAATTATAACTCAAATTGGATATTTAGAATCAAATCCAAAATATTACAGTGGGTAGCTCATAATATATCATTTAGATGATCAGTGATTCTGGATTTGGATTGATGATAGGTAAGTTATTAAAAATTCAATTAACTTTCGAATCAATCCATTAGAAATTACCGACACATAACATTTTTGATTTTCCTAATTTTTTGCCTCTTATTTCCCATTGTTATGCAAAACTATGGTTAAAAAATTTTTAGGATCATACTTTTTTTTCGCCACCATCTTAGGTTTTTCGGCCGAAAAGAAGTTTTGTGCAAATATATCTAACTGTTAATTTTAAAGATATCAAGGTAAAAAATTATCGCAATGATATGCTATAGTTTTTTTGTTCTTACATAATATTACCTAAATAGTCAGGAAAATTAAGACAAAAATTCACAACTATTAAGTGAAAATTTACTTAAAACGGGACTTTTAGTGCTTGAAAATTACTAAAAGGTGTAAGTTTCAAGTTTAAGAACTTGGTATTTTTTTATATAATTTTCCAATAATGCCCAAATTGTATTTTGGCAATATTTAAAATCTCAATAAGGACTGATTAAAAAATTATGGAATTAATAGAGATTACACCTCTATATGATAAAGATTGGCTAACTGAGACTCAACTGGTTCCAGGGTTAAAGTGCATCAAAATTGGTCCAGAATTGCGTTATACAAAATTCTGAATAACAAATTTCATTCTACCTAGGTGATTTCAAATGGACTGACTCTTTCGTTATTTGGAACAATGAGATTACCTAGGATCAGTGCGTTCTTGTTATTCTGTGTCCAGTGTGAGTGTATTAGACTTGATTTAATTTTCTTATTCAAAACATATATTAACTGCATTTTGTGAACCTATGAGATCAACAAATGAGAGTCGTTTAATTATTATCAATGAAAACTTGGAGAGAGTAAAACTGTACACGTATCAGGTTTTTCAGTAGCAGAGACGATATACTAATTGTACTCAATAATTTAGATTACTGTTCCAACCCGGGTTTAAACCAATTTTGCCTTCTAATTGTCACGGCTATGCGAAACTAATTATACCCTTACAACTGGTTAAATTACGCAATGATGAAGCTGATCCTGTTTCTAAAATAAATGATCTAATTAAGCTCGCGCTGTGGGGAAACCTAATTTTAGGGTAGGTGAATAAAATTATTTGGTTTTGATTTGCTATTTATATATTTTTTAAAATTCTTGCAAACTTGGCAGCAATTCATTTTCTTGATAATGTGCAATATTCGTATTTATTGTTAAATTAACAGGTTTAATGTTATATAAATACTAACATAAAAAATACAACTGAATAAAATAAAAAAAAATTAATATTCATAATTCTTAATGATATAAGAGAATTTGGCGCCTGAGTTAAATTCTTTTACGATTTCTTATAAAATGTTATGCCAATAATGAAAATACAAACTGTCAATCGGAAAACTACTCAAATGCGATTTAACTGAGCCAATTACGATCCTTTAGAGTTTCGTCATGTGCGTCCTTCCGTCCGTTGGTATGTTACAATTTTATAAGTTTGTCATTATTCCTTCTCCTGCGAAGAATTTTTATTGCTATATATGCTTTTAATTAACCCAAAAACAGAAATGAAGCGAAATTGTAAAACATTATAACGTACTCCTCAGTAAATGAAGAGTTGCGGTAATTTTGTTTTCTTAATATAAGTCAATAAAGTTGCTCAAAATGTGTCCCTGTCTTGACTTTTTCAACGGTTGATTTTTAAAATCCGAAAAAATTCTACAATAACTTAGTGACAAATTCTATCTATGAAAATTGATAGGATCAATTTATGTATTTTTTTGTAATTATTTTTGGTAAATAAACTGATGGTAGTCGAAAAAAGGGACCTATTACAGGAGGACAAATCTAGGCTGAATGGAAGTTGTTCAAAGGTTTCCAAATGCATATTCTCGAGTTTTTCCTTCATGAAACCCCTTGTGGAGAAGAAGGACGTCCCTGATAGTGAACCGCGTCTTTTCATCCTGTAAGTGGATTTTGTTGCCTCCAACAGCTGACAGTAGTAGGAACAGGGTCTGCTTCATCTTTAATCCGCTATTCCCTACTCGCTATTTTTAATTCTGAAGTGTAATGATGCACTCACGTTACATCACATGTTAGGATATGCTTCAAAAAATTATCTCCTCTTCACCTAAATCGACTCAGAAGTATTTTACTAATTTTCAATCGGATGTTCTTTGACCTTCAGTTAACAACTTTGGAACCCATCGATCACAAATTTTATTGAAATCTAGAACATTTCTGATTATTGTTTAAACACTTCCACAGCTAATAAGCATCTTTAAAGCGATTTCATACATAGTGAGAGGCTGATCACCTTTGATAAGGCCACGAACTGCACCAATGTTGTCAGTAATGACATCTAACTTGGAACGTCGACTATGACTTACATTTGCCACATTTTCTCGTCCACTTTTAAACTTTTTGACCCAACTAAACATTTGAGTCTCAGACATAATATCGTCTCCATACTAAGCCTTCAATCGAGTTAAAATTTCGGATAGTTTAACGCCTTCCTTGGTTAAAATCTTTATTATAACCCGTTGCGCAACACACGGCGGAACCTCAGTCATGGCTGCACTGACAAAAAAAACTGACTGCAATTACTTTTCCTGCTAACTCGTTCGTGAGTGGCTGAGGAAAGAAATTGTAGAATTCCGGTTTATATTTGATCGACCCTTGTATATTGATTTCTTAATTGACTGAATCACTACGTCTATATCGACAATTTCGAGCGCGCTTTAAGTCAAGCGCCTTCTACAAGTCAGTTAGAAATAACGAATTAAACGAGCGAGATTATAGTTGAAGCCAGCTTGAATTTGTTAAGTCAAGCCCGAAACGATTTAGGGTTGACTTCACCCAAACGCTCTTCGAGTGTGAAATAAACGCCTCAAGCGCATTTGCAATCAGCTGTGCACTTCTAAACCATTGTGTCATACGTCAAATGGTCGTTATTATATTATTTCGATGAATTTTTATAACACCCAAGTCAAAGGCTAAATGCAGAATAAAACAATCTGTCCCTCACAATAGTTTACAATTGGTTTAAAAAAATAAAAAAAGCCGTTATTTTGAGATTAGGTACAGAAAAGACATCTGCGTATAAGCTTTTGCGAAAATGACTTGAAGCCAAGGTCAAGTCATGTTAAAGTTTGTGAAATAAAATAAAGATTTGAGGCGGCTTCAATTTGAAGCTGGCTCGAAAAACGTCGATTTAAACGAAGTCAATGATATAGCGGGTTATGGTTGAGAAGCCTTTACACTGCAACCTAGTGACTTATTGTGTTACCAGTTCTATCTATTCTTGAACAGATTGGTTGCCTTGATCAGGTTTAGCAGCCTGTTGACTAGTTTGTCCTGTGGATATATGCTTTCTGGATTAATCGATGCTTAAAGATTCGCATTCGAAGATAATGTATGACGCTGTATCCTCCTCTTCGTCATACAGTCTAGATGTTTTCTTAAGCTGCAGTGGCCGGATACCAATTCTGTCACCAGCCTAATTTACTGTCTGCAGGATTTTGTGGCTTAAATTTTCGGATGGTTTGCGCAGCAACAAGCTGTGTCTGTGACACACAATGTAGTTCCAGTAGGTCTTCTGTTGATGGTTTATTCACCAGTACAACCACCCAGGCATGAATGTATAAATTAGAAGAGAAATGCTCAAAGAGAATTGTATTTTCATTGCCTTTTTGCAATAAAATAAATTTATATTATAAATATAAAGTAGTAATATCACTATTGCTAAAAATTACAATTTAAATATGGTCTTCAAGACCAGCAGCAGGATACCATCAAAAACAATTCTGAAACACATAATTCTTTTTAGAGAAAACACGCAGTTTATTTTATATAATAAATATCTCTTGTCAATTTATTACTCATTCCATTTTATTCCACTCGTCCGTCTGAACGTAAAAAATTTAATAAGTTTCTTCAAGCGTTCATAAACTTTTCTAAATGTATGTTAATGAAGAGCCTCGGGTGAAAAAGCTATCATTAGTTACATCTCGGAGTTGCCCACTTCATTTTCGAGTAAGTTGCCTTTCAAGTCATATTCGCTCATATACTGCGATGTACAGTGGTATGAAATAACAATAAGGTAGATAAACACGAAGATTAGCTATTGTTGGCTTGTTTCTATGACTTGTTGTTAAGCTAAAGTTATTTTTCAAGTTGTCAGTTGCAATTCTTATTGGCACTTTCAAATAAGGAATTCGATCGATTTTGTGCCTGTATGATTGGTGATATTTAAAGAGCTTTGTTGTCCAAAGATGTCTTCGCTAAACGACCAAACTGTAAGAAGATAAATTTTTAAAAACTGTAAGATTGGCAGTTCCAAGGCGATGTGTTTTATATAGATCGCTCTTAAGCAGTTCTGCTCTCAGTTTGGGATAAAGGTGAAAAAGAGATAATTTTTTTATGACAAATCCAAACAGATTTAAAACAAACTTCGTGGCAAAATGACCAAAATATGAGCCTAATTCGTTAGATTGCATATTTGAGAGCAACTTTAGAAGCTTCTTTAATATCAACTTAATACGAGTAATTCATATTTTATTAACCGACTTCTAAAAGAAGGAGGTTCTCAATTCGTCGTAGATGTATGTTTTTTTTTATATTAAGCAGATGCAAAGGTTTGTTGTTAACGGATTTGAAGAATTTATAAAAGTTAAATGTTATACACTGTAAAAAGGAAATACATTAAATTTAAGGTAAATGTGCAGGAAGCAAATTTCTCAAACGTCGATTAAATGCACGTAATTGAAATTTAATAATTTGCATTAATCTAAATTAATTTATTCCATTAAATTTAATGTAATCATATATTAATATATATATATATATATATATATATATATATATATATATATATATATATATATATATATATATATATATATATAATAAAGTTTTTATCATTATTTTCAAGGTGACTATGTACAGTAAATATAAAGCCATTGTTCATTGAATTTGAAATATGCTATCACATATTTAATGCAGTAACATTAATATGAGTTCAATTAATTCTGAAACTACCAGAAAAATTTGGATATGGTCCTATCAGTACGGGGCAGATATGTACACTTCATCATAAGAACCCTAATACTAAAATTCCTTTAGTATTAGGGTATATGTGAATTAAATTTAACGTACAGAATTTGAAATATCTTTTCAGTTACTTAATTGATATTTAAGATACCATTTAATTCAATTAAATGTACAACGAAATGATATTTGAATGAATCGTTTTAAATTCAAAGTAAATGTATATTATTTACGATTTTTGGTACAAAATCATTAAATCTGATGTAGAATGGAAATTAAATTTGCATTAAATTGGAGATTAGTTATAACAGTGTATATAATTGTTTATTTTTTCGCTTTTACATCATATTTCGTCGTAAAAATTCACTATTGGCTGCCTAACTATTGTAGCTATATGGATTCAGTTCAACTAAAGAAAAAAATTAAAGCCTGATTCTCTGTGATTAGTGCAGGTTCAAAGTAAATATAAATTTCCTTCCTATTATACCTATAGTCCGGTACATTAAAATAACAATAATGAAAAAACTCCCTGATACCCATTGAAAAGAGTAATAAAGAAATGATTATAAAAAAAGAGCACACATTAGTTAAAATAAGAGGTTCTTATATGTAATAATACCAGTTCATAGTTCCAAGAACTTTTTTAAGTAAATTAATAATATTGACGAGGTTGTTCTAAATAAAAAAGAGTCTTCCAAAGCATCTGCAGGAATCTCCATTAGCAACTCAAGAAGGTTCATTGTGTTAAAAGAAGTAATTAAAAAATCAAAGAAAAAAAGCTAATTGAAAGATAATTTGTTTCATTGTAGTGGAAAGAATTAATTGTTTTCTTTCAAATGGAGAAGAGGTAGTTATAAAGGAAATTGATAAACCAATAATAACACTTTTTACATTTTGTACCCAAGATCTGGTTGTTAGAAATTACATCATAGCAATAAAAAACTGATAATGATTTCGTTTTATAAAATAAATTGTGCCTACAATCAAATATAGAATACGAAGCATAAGATCCAATTTAATGCCAGCGCAAAGACAAAGATGGGCATTATTGAGTGATAGCAAAATTCCAAGTAACTTATTTAATGACAGTCGTGGAGGAAATAAAGAAGAAAATTTAAGGATGCCAAATAATATGATACTTTGAAAACAGGACATATTAATACCTAGCCCACTTAAGCAGCAGTAGTAATATTCAAAAATTATAAAGATCTTTTCTTTGACAAATTTTGAATTTCACTAGAAAAAGTACAGATTATTTAACAATGAAAAATTGACTTATGTTACTTGAAAATAATATGGAGATATTAAAAAAATTGTTAGTTCCACGTAGATACATTACAAAAACCTTTCTAAGACCGAAGTTGTTTGGTATCAGCAGCCATAAAATGTTAATGTTTATTTAGATATTTTATATTAGTTTTATGGTTCTTTAATGGATAAAGCAAGTTCATGGTACATTAGGTAATTATTTAATAACTGACGACGTTAGGGCAATAAAATAATATCAACAGACTAGTTAGGTCATAGCCTTGTATTGCGATAATTATTGACTGAGCCAGTAACTAAGCGCAGTAAAAATATTCATCAAGAGTAAAATGTGATCGGCATAACCGAAAAGTAAAAGAATACAATTAAAAAATTAGCCAAAACCTTATTTTGTATCCAATCGTGTATTTTTTGAAGACAGTGAAATAAAAATGTATATAAAATAGAGTTCAGAATCGAAATGGCAAAATATTATAAACGAAAACACTGGATAACTTTTTTCATCATTATAATCATTTTTTATCACATATTCATTTCTAGACTGGATAAAACATTTTTGAATTTAGTAATACGATGTTATAATATAGCCGAACCTGATCACGATACCTTGACAATGTTGGTCTCTTACAATATTTCAAGCATTGTTACGTTTTTTTGCTATAGAACTGACCTGTAGGAATAGTTTTAACCTAAAATTTTAATGTTTCTGTAAAAATCGAGGTTAAAAGTTAATGTTTACATAATGGGGTTTGAAAATTCATCACAACAAATCAAAAATATCTGGATGACAAATTTTAGCTGATTTATGAACAAAACCGTTTTGCTTTACGAAATTTTTCTTACTGATAACTAATTATCAACAATATTTTCGCTAAAATTTAAGAATAAGCACCCTGATCCCTTTCACCATCTCGACTAAATCCATATACAGCTAGACTGTTTCAATTTTCATCTAATTGGGCCACTGCGCGATGATTCCAAAATTTTAATTTAATTCTCCAGTCGCTAATTAACGCCTTTCAACTAAAAGCCTTCATTCTGCGATGTGAAAGTATGAACCGATGTTGTAGCTCAACTTTAGTGCACTTACTGTTCGCTTAAAAGGTGAATAAACCTAGTCATAAAATATGTTAATTTTATGTTCAAGTTTGCGAATTAAATGTTACCTTAATAAAAATATACCCAAAGACAAAAAAGTGGTGCTACAAAATGACTATTTTTTTATTCTAAAAATTTATAATAGTAAACGTATTGATATTTTTCCTCTCGCCTGCGTAAGTTCATGATTTAAAAATTTACAGGATCATAAACTTATTTTGCGTTTTAGTTCACAAAGCTTTCTTGCATTTTTGAATACTCCTCGAAAAAAATACCATCTAAAATCGTTGGAAATACAATCCCGGAAAGTGTAATATGATTTAGGAAAGAAAAACCATTTAGTATGAACTCATCTGCATTGAATCTGCTTCTAAAATTTGAATCTTTAAGCCCAAAACTCAAAAGCTGTAAACCCAGTAATCATAGAATAATACGAGGTACGTAAATTAAGTAATGAGACTGAAATTTTTTTTTATTCGAATAAAATAACAATTCAATATTGTCTTCCTCAGAGTCATTTCACTGAGAAGCCACACAGTGAGAGAGATGGTTCTTAAAATTCTCACAGCAATGCTGAAACTCGGACACTGTAATAGCCAGAAGCTGGTTGATTAGAGCATGCATGTCTTTGAATGTCTCAAAATGGCGTCTCTTGAGGTTATTTTTCAATTTTGGGAAGAGAAAAAATTCCCGCGGATGAATAAAGAGACTTAAGAGCCACGGAAACGTCTTTACTAGTCAAAAACTCGGTTATTGAAATGGCTATTTGACAAGGGACATTGTAATGATGCAAAACCCAATTATTCTCGGTGTTTAGGCTCACACGCATGACCCATTTTCGAAATTTTTAGACAACATCTCGGTAAAAATGCTGATTGACCGTTCGGCCTTGAAGCAGAAACTGCTATCGAAGAAGCGATCAGCATGCATTGGAGAGATTGAAGTGTGCCATTCCGTACTCTGGCGCTTAGTTTCCGGGTCATATTCAAACATCCAAGACTCGTAACCAATAATGACACGTTCCAGAAAATAGGTTCATTTACAGTCCATTAAAAAAAGTCGAAGGACATTTTCCTCCTGTTATCATTTTGGTCCTGCGAAAGGGTTTTAAGAAACATTTTTGTGCAGATTCTTCTCATCCCAAATTCATTGGTCAAAATCTGATAAAGGGTGGTGTGGATAAAACTCATGTCTTCCCCGATCATTCTGTCAACCAACGATCTGAATGCACAAGATCCCGGATTCTGTCGACATTTTCTAGGTTCATGAAGATGAAGCCCTTCCGCTGCATGCTTTATCTCACTTCCTTCTGAAAATGCCTTAAACCACCAAAAAACTTGGACCTTTGACAAAACACTGTATTCTAAGGCCAGCTGAAGTTTCATAAAAGTCTCTGTTGAACTGTGTTCAAGTCTAAAGGAAAACCTGATAGCACAGCGTTGACTGAAATTGATGTATAAGTTATTAACAGGTTGTACACCGAAGAAATCAAGAAATAGACGACTATTTCTTGAAATTGATGTAGCTTATTTTTTGAACGCACAAGAAAAAATCGTTACACGAAAAAAATTGCTACCGGTAAACAAATGTTTCTAGCGAGTTCAAACTCT
Source organism: Diaprepes abbreviatus (assembly GCA_034092305.1). Classification (NCBI taxonomy): domain Eukaryota; kingdom Metazoa; phylum Arthropoda; class Insecta; order Coleoptera; family Curculionidae; genus Diaprepes; species Diaprepes abbreviatus. The sequence goes on from JASJET010000028.1 coordinate 16,043,210, forward strand.
CAGTGAAAGGATATCACATATTCATTTACCACCCATCATAGTTCCTCGTTCCAAGTGTTACCAGATCGAATGCTACATTATCAGTCTCATTACCTAATTTATACACCTTATAAATGGGAAACTTGCAGTTTTTGTTGTTACCTAGTGGATCTGCAGAAAAATAGTATTCACAGAAATTGTTTTTTAACAAGAAATGATGGGTGGATGAATTTGAGAACCCCGGTTACTATGTTTACTGGTTTCAAGATAAAGTCAACGAAAACATCAAAAAGGCCTTTGTTCCAAGATGATAACTATTCCGACGAAAATTTTTTGTCGCTGCCTTTTTGTTTCTCAGTGAAAAATACATAAAAGTACGTATTACATGTATACGTATAATAAAAATTATGTTTACACTAGCTTATACAATCTTAATGTTTTTCTTTATCTAAATATAAACCTATAGTGGAAGTCACTCCAAAAATATGTGGTGACAAAAATACAAAAAAAAAATTGTTTGGTAAGATTATATGTAACCAAATTAGGTGAGGTCAACAAGGGTAGCGCGATAAACGGATATTTTAACTGCAGTTGTTATGTGGATCATATTTTTGTTTATCATGTTAAATGAAACGAATATTCTTTTAAGTACATATAATAATTTATTTCTATTGCCTACACAGGTATTAGTGTGTTTTTAAAGATCAAAAAACAAGTGAAGCTGTATTAAATGAAAATCAGTTCTTTCTCACCTATGGGGACTATAGCGAGAGTTTATGTTAGTAGAATCAACAAAAAAACATATAGCAAAATCAGTTTTGGTACGAGACGTGGATTCTCCCGAATATTAGCACTTTGTTGAAACAACGGTATGCACAGACACAGCAAATTTCGAATTTCCTATCAAAAAATTCCAGAATATCGTAAGAATTTCTACAAAAATATCGAAAAATTGTGAAAAATCTTGAAAACGTCTTTGGACTCTTGGGTGATACGTAAACAAAAATAATGTCTTATCATTTTGATAAACAAACGCCCATAAGTATCCGAGGAAAAGAGATTAGTGAGACAAAAAATGAAGATTTAGAACCATATCCATAATATTCACGACTTTACTAGAGGGTTACCTCAAACTTATATTTAAAACAGTCTATTGATAACGATCCCTAGAAAATCACTACATTAGGCATTTATTCCTCAAATCTAGTGGGCACCTATAAAGTACCTAAGAACTTGATATTTGTCAAACCGGAGATTGAGGGTAAAAAAAAAGAATATATTCATCTTCTTCATGAACAGCTTCATCTCCATTACTCTTGACAATGTACCAGTTTATTTCCTCCATGTCTGCTGTCCAGTTTTTTCCACACTGCTTCTGTTATAAATTATGCACATTATTTTTTTCTCCTTTTTAACAGAAAAATCATAATATTTTCACTTTTGGAAGTGAATTTCTAAATTTCGTATATTTTCGCATTTCTTTGCTCATAAAATTTTAGTTAACTTATCTTGTTGTAAGGTTGGTGAAACCATTACCAATCGTTATAGCGGTATTTGAATTGAACTTTTTATCCGTCGGTAAAATAATCGTTCAAATCAAATCACGCATTTTTTTTTAAATATGTTTCATGAAATATGTTTAGAGCAATTATGGATTTTCGTGTTTCCAAGCGGAAAAAATTATGAAAAGGAAAATTAAATGGATTAATTGCAATTTTGAAAAGAACCTCTTGAAATATAACAATATCATAAGCAAAACCCAATCGGCGAACTATATCTTAAATTTGATGGTAACTGGATCCGGTTTAAACTTAAACTCTTTAATAAATCTTGTTCTTAAAATTTGACAAAACATATTAATATTCTACTACTTCATTTTTAAGAAAACCAACTAGAGGTACCCTACATTTTAGAAAAAAAAAATGTTATTGGAAAGAACAATTTATAACCCATCCAGAAGAATTTAAAACTCTTATTAAGCCCGTTTTATTTAAACGACTAAAACAACCTACTCGCGAATATTTGTTTAAGTCAGAAGGGTTAGAATTTAATTAATTTAAAAATTTTTGAACAAAGTGCCTAAGCCCTGATCCAGGCATTAAATTCAAAGGGTTTACCCAACTAAATTATAAATGTTAAAACAAACGTTACTAATTAGTCGTTTAGCTGGCTTAAATTCATCGAAATATTGAAGTAAACTTATAATGATCAAGTTAGTCAAAAAACTAAATATATTTGCAGTTATGGTGTAGAAGTGATGAGGAAGTTACATTGGTAAGCATTTGGTAAATAGGAAGTATTTATTTACATCCATAATAAGATATGATATGGAAAAAAAGTGTGTATCTGTGCTTGAACAAGTTAGTTGGATACTGGAGGATCATCAAACTTACACGTTCATTTTCTGTTATGCATCAAAACTGACCTCTGTGTTTAGAAATATTTAAAAAGGTGCACAGTCACACACTGTATGGAAATTTGTAAAATGTATTACAAACATAATGAATTTTTTGAAGAAAACGTAAAGGATAATAATGCAACATATTAAAAACGTAGACTTACTCCTGAAAAAATCAAATTGTGCAAGTCGTTTTCGAGAATGTGGACTTGCTTATGACATGACATGTAACATTTTTATAAAGATTTGTAATTAGGAGGCTGACTTAATAATTTAAACTTAATTTATCGTATGAAAACTTTACAGATTGGGCTTTAGACTCATCTTTAGGTTTGGACTTGGGTTTTGAGAAACGGACCTTACTTTTTAGAAAATGCTCTTAGAGTCAATGGAGAAAGGTACACAAATATGATTATTAACTACTCCTTGCATAAATTGGATGATTTTAATTTGAACAATATGTCGTTTCAACTAAATGATCATTTACTGCGAAGAAATTCTGCAGATTCAGCTTTAAAGCAACTTAAAATTGAGTCATTATTGTATGAAAAAATCTTCTTCAGCCATGAACCTCATCTATAATTAAATGCCTTCATAAATAAGCAAAACTATTGCATTAGGAGCGATTCTAATCAATATGTAGTAATTTAAACACCATTACATCCAAAGGAATTATCTGTTTATTGTAGTTTTTGGCCTGTGGACATCATTGGACCTTATTAATGAAAATAGTGCTGCTGTTAAGAGACAACGCTACAGAGCTATTAATAGTGATCATTAATATGTGGTTTCCACCAAATGCCTACACCTTGTGAAACAATCAGTTTAGTGAGAGGTAAAGGTGACGAAAGTGTAATTTCAAGAAATGCTGCTGTGAACTGGCTACCAAGACCATCAGATATAGCACCATTAGACTTTTTTCTCCTGGGTTATGTTAAATCTTCAGTTAATGTAGTGTAGATTTTGGATTGTAAGTATGTCGTTAAGGCTTTTCTTGTCCCTACTCAGCACTTGCACCTATAAAATCTTTCGTACTAGCCCGAAATCTTTATACTTTTCACGAAGGCGTAGGTACTTTATTTCTTAGGGTATCAAGATGACGCCTTCCAGAAATATAGTTTCATGCAAAAGAGTGTCATGCATTAACATAGCAGGTGTTTTGTTTTTCCGACTGCTCGCAGAAACGGCATTCTTTGGCAATAGATTTCTAGATTTCTTCGCTTGCCTGAGACCAGGCGTGTTGTCCCACCTTAATTTTATGTGATTTTGTTCCCAGCTCCGAAGCTCCCCTTTTATGTGGCTTTTTGATAATCCACAGAAAGGTTACGGCGTCGAGAAAAGAAGTTTTTATCCCTTCTTTTGCGACGCTATGCGCTTCCTCATTTCCTTTAAACCCTTTATGTCTTGGCAACTACATTAAGGTTACCATGTTGTGTCTTGCCAATTGTTTTTGAGCTTGCGTACAGTTTCAGATCAATTTAAATTCACAGGTGCGTGACTTGAGAGCTTTTAGCGCTATGTATATTTTGATCTTCTTAATATTTCTATTCAGGAACTTGTCAGCACTGATTTGAATTGAATGCGTTTCGGCTTGAAAGATGTTGGAGGTGTTTCCTATGAATTTAGCAAGCCCATATCTCCCACTCCAACGCATCCTTTCGTCCCATATCCATCAATAAACCACACCGTTAAATCATTTTCTAGTCGAGGTAATCCATCTCCGCTCGCTTGATAGCTTGATTGCTGCAGCTCTTCGAATAGCTATGTGTAATAGAGAGACGTTCAGCATTACCTGTAAAGCTGCTGTTGGGCAAGATGACATAGCTACCCACTTAAAAATAAGCATTGTTCTTGTCATTGATGAGATACATGCAGATTTATGTGAAAAACTGTCTCGAAATTAGTGCTATTTAATAGACGTTTTAAAGAAATCAAGAAACTTACAAAAAATAACACAGGCCGACAAAATGTTTAATCAGAAATCGGACTATATTTTTCCGCAGGCTTTTGACGCGCTAAATCAAAATCCGGAACCCGTATTGCTTCAGGTTTCCGAGACAATTTATCTAAAAACTGCAGAAAACGACATCTTAGGCCATAGTAAGGTTACTTTTTAACGCTAGGTAACATTACTTCACAAAACTCAATATAAAATCCAAAAATACTACTCTTCCCCTTCAGAATCGTCTTACAATGGCCTCGATATCTTTTTTCTCACCGAGATATCTACTGTTGAAAATATAAAATTGAGTGTTTTTGTCAGTAGATAAAAATTTCACCATTCAGCAAATAGACGCCCAGTTCATGTGAGGTTCGGACATGGGTTTCTGAGCAAACTCGCATCGCTCGCCTCTCTGTTGCATTGGAAATGTAGCTCTCGCGCTGCATCCAGGTTATGTATGTATAGGAGTCTTGGTTTTTGAGTAAATTCGTTTCGCTAACATGTCTGCTGAGTGCCATTCAGTTTTCATGTCATGACGAAAACACCAAATTTGAGATTTTCAACAGTAGATATCTCAGCGAGGATAAACGATATCGGGTCCATTGAAAAACGATTTTGAAAGGGAAGAATAGTACTTTAAGATATTAATTATATTGAGTTTTGTAAAGGAATGTCACCTTGCGTTAGAAATTAACCTGACTTATAGCCTAACATGCCATTTTTTGCAGTTTTAAGTTAAATTATCTCGAAAACCTGACGTGCTGAAGCTGGATTTAACGCGTCAAAAGATTACGGAAAAGCATAGTCTGATTCTCAGTTTAGAAAGTTGGTCTAATTTTGTCGGCCTGTGTAATTTTTAAATAAAAATGGCAGGATTCAATAATTGCAGGGAATGAAGTTTCGTTGTTAATTTACGGTCGTGTTTTATTTTAAATTAAAGTTATTTTTTGTTGACCCGTTATAATGATATGAATAATTACTAACCGATTAAAATTCATTACCTGATAAAGTGTTCCATATTTAAATTTTAGGTTTTAATATTAAGATAAAGGAAATTAACAATTCATTATTTTCTTTGTTTCACACCAAATTCCTTTTATGCTTTGAAACCCACAAAGCCGTTAATTTAGAATTGATACATTAAAAATATTAAAACTATTTTTTATATGAATAAAACTACCTTAAAGTGGATTTTACTAAATGGTAAGATATAATATCAACAAGACGAATCTTACAGATTAAGTCAATGATTTTATTACTAGCTTACAGTGCATCTGATAGAAGTAAGCAAATCGCGAATTATCTTAAAACTAGCAGTTACCCGTCGCGGCTTCGCTCGCACCCAAATCTCCCGAACATTTTTTAGAAAAGCAGCAAATGAAATTTTATTGAAACCAATTCTTACGTGTCTCTTCGTGCATAAGTTCACGTGAAATACCCTTATTAGTCTCAGCGCTATCTCATGCAATTTATCAATAATGCAATAAAATCAAAGTAATCCATTACAGTATAAATATTTCAAAGAACATTAATTAACGAAAATAATGCAAGTTGAATCATGAAAATGGGCTCATCCTTGTCTGATTGTGAATTGATTAAAAATATGTTAATACAGTCTGATTGATACGAATATTTTATGACAATAAATGCGCTTTTCAAATACATGCATTAGGAGGATTTATTCGATTTTTTATCTTTATGGAATAATCACATAATAAATAACCGTGTTGTATATTTGTTCTGAGGCATTTGGAACTCTCAAAAATATTTCATTGGACTCCATTTAGCATGATTCACTAATTCTCAAAGAAAAAATGCAAATGATTAAGCAATTACGCAAAAATGATCCGATTAGCGTCATTCGAAATTTATTTTAGCCGTTAAGTATTCACTTTTCAAATATTATCATTACAAATTATTATATTTTTTGGAAATATTAAAAAATCGTTTAATAATGAACTGTATCATACCAATAAAAGTATTGGGAACACTGTTAACAATTACCTTAAATTTAATGCTCATTCTACATTAAGTTTAATGATTTTGTACCAAAAATCGTGAATAATTTACATTTACTTTGAATTTAAAGATATTCATTCAAAAATCAGTTCGTTGTACATTAAATGTGATTAAATGATATCTTAAATTTCAATAAAGTAACTGAAAAGATATTTCAACTTCTTTACATTAAAATTAATTCACATATACTCCAATACTAAAGGAATCTACATTATTATTCAATATTTCATACCGTACATTGCATGGCATTCTGGGAGATAGCGCAACTTGTATTGTTATTAAGGACTGAATTGTCTTATGGTGAAGTAAGTGCACATGTCTGCCCCGTACTGACGAGGATCAATGAGCTTTAAACCAATCTACACTATCTAAGGGAAAAAATCTTTTCCTGGTAGATTCAGAAATTTTTTGAAGTTATATTAATGTTTGGTGCATTAGATATATATATATATATATATATATATATATATATATATATATATATATATATATATATATATATATATATATATTTAATGTACATAGTCACCTTAAAAAGTAATGATCAAACCTTAAATTTAATGTAGTATTACATTAAATTTAATGGAATAAATTCATTTATATTAATGCAATTTATTAAATTTAATGCATTTCCTTTTTACTGTGTAGGCAAGAAAGTATTCGTCGTTTTTACATATAAAAAGCGTTGTAATTATTTTGATAGTCACATTTAGGTTATTTTAGAAGCAACTTGTAGGTAATTTTGTTTGTAGCTGTTAGTTTAGGATCAGTTTTAACACAGAGTGCAGAAACGAACATTTTCGACCTATTTTACTTTTTTGTGCGTAATGAAACTGACCCTTTTTGGAAAGTAATTGTCACTGGTGATGAAAAATGAGTCATCTACAGTAACGCCATTCAAAAACGGTCATCGTCCAAGCATAATAAACCAGTACAAACCACATCCAAAGCTGAATATGTCTGTTTGCTGGAACCCAAAGGCTTTATGTATTCTAATTCAGATGTTTACTGTCAACAACTAATGAAACTGGATGAAGCAATCAAAGAAAAAGGGTCAGAATTAGCAAAGCGCAAAAGAATTGTGCTCCATCATGATAATGCAAAGTTTTACTCATATTTATTAACTATTGGGAAATTACTGGAGGTTGTTGGAAAGTGATGCTTTATCTCCCATACAACCCTGATTTGTCACCCTCTGATTACTATTCATTTCGAAGTTTGCAAAACTTGTTGAGTGGTAAAATTTTTACAAATGATGATGACCTTCAATCACACTTGCTTGAGTTTTTTAGTGACAAGAACCATGATTTCTACGAGCTCGGAATAATGAAGCTGTAAAAAAGACACCAAGTCATTGAACAAAGTGGAAAATATATAACTGATTAAAGTTTATTCTTTGTATAAAAAAAGAGTGGATGTGTGTCTCTACGCAGTTTACGCTCTATACCTCAAATAGCTGACTTCTTGTGCGCAACTAACTAAGTAAATAGGATGGGAGAGAGAAAAGACTAGTGAGGAACGGTTTCATTTACTTTTTTCACTTTTATTCTGATTCTGTTTATGATATCAAGGTGAAAAAAATTTTATACTATTTTTGCAAATCGCCGCTACATACTAATGAAGTTCGAACAAACGCAATGCAATAGTCTTACTGTTACCTGACAAAATAATAAAAATACATTTTAACCTTCTTCAGCCTTCCAAAGAGGAATTTCGAAAATTGCAGAAACAGCATTTTAAATAATCGTATGCACAATATGTGAAGCTTAAAATTAGGTTTATATCGTGATTTTTCACAGAAAAAGCTACTTTTTAATGAACAATCGTAAAATCGACATTTTATCCCTACCGCTTGAAACCAAAATCGAGTCCATATCTCTATTTGATCAAGAGATATGCATAATTTTATCAAATGACAATTTGCTTTTTTCACCTTTTTGTAGTGCGTATTTTGAAAAATCCTTTCTTAGTGAGTACTTACATGGCGTTGCCAATCTTTTACCAAAGTTTCATGATTCTAGTCTTTAAAAGTTCAGGCAGTGCATTGATATGTGAGTCAGTCAATCAGGACAATATCTCTTATAAGTATATTTTTATTTTTTATTTGGTATAGAAATACATTTGTTAAAAAAACCTTAGATTTTTCAACTCAATAAGATGATAAATTTGAATGACATCAGCAAATGCTAGCGGATTAACATCTCTAATTGACAAATAGAAAACCAACATGCAGATAATAAAAATCGAGGGGCTTGGTAAGTATAAATCTTTCTTTGATGATCTTCTTCTTGATCTTCTTTATTATTTCGTGACGCATAATAGAGCTTAAATTTAAAATGATGAATATAAGTTATTTTTATTTAGGACTTAGAATGAATAAGCAGGTCAAGAAACTGAGAAGTTTCTAGTTGAATTAAGTGAACTGCAATAATGTCAATAACTTTTAAAATATTCGTTTCAGAACAAATACCTAAGTTATTATATAGCATTTCTCAAAAGAAGCAAATTTTCATAACAAACCATGAAATCGTTTAGTTTTTAATGACCTTATATCTCTCTATCTATACACTGTTAAAAACAATCTTAAATTTAATGTACGTTCCTTAATTAAATTTAATGATTTTGTACCTTAAATCGTGAATAAGATACTTGTACTTTGAAATTGGACCTTGTACATTAAACTTGATTGACTGTTACCTTAAATTTGAATAAAATAACTGAAAATACTCCAAATTTAATGCATTAACATTAAATGCATTTAATAAACGGTTTATCAAATTTGCTTCCAGCATGTAACCTTAAAATCAGGAAACAAGGAACAATTTCGAAATTATAGAGGTATATCTCTTATCAACACAACATACAAAATCCTAGCAATTACTCTACTAAATAGACTGACGCCGTATGCGGAAGATATTATCGGCGACTACCAATGCGGTTTTCGTTCTGGAAGGTCAAAAATAGACCAGATATTTACGATCAGACAAATATTGGAAAAAAACTGGGAATTTAACCTAGATGTCCACCAAATCTTTGTGGATTTCCAGCAAGCATATGACTCCGTAAAAAGAAGCAGACTATGGCTAGCAATGCTAGAAATGGGCGTGCTAAGAAAATTAATCGATCTAACACAAATGGGCGTGACAAACTCACATGCACAGGTGAGGGTAGGAAATAGAACATCAGCGCCATTCAGTGTGACATCAGGACTCAGACAAGGTGACTCTCTGCCACCGTTGCTTTTCAATTTTGCCTTGGAACATGCAATGAGCAGTGTTGCGTCGGGGCTGACAGAGGGTTTTGCGAACCAAGGTTCAAAACTGGTGCTGGCCTCTGCTGATGATATCGATACAGTGGCTCATTCAATAAGAGACGTGCGAGAGGTATTTTCACAACTCGAGGAAGAAGCAGGTAATATGGATCTCCGAGTAAATGAAGAAAAAACTAAATACATAGTAGTAATCAAGAATCTAAGACCTCGAACCGGGCAGAATATATCATTCATGAACACAACTTCGAAGTGGTTAAGGAATTCAAGTACCTAGGAGCGGTAATCACAGACGACAATCGAATTGAAAAAGACGTCTCAGCGAGAATAGCGGCAGCAAATAGGGCGTTATACTCCCTCACAACATTATTGAGATCTAAACTGTTAAAAAGACAATCCAAACTAACTCTGTACAGGTCAATTATTCGTCAGGTAGTTACGTATGGCAGAGAAACTCTTTGAACGAAAGGTTCTTAGAATGATATTTGGTCCCCAAAGAGATGAAACAACAGGAAATTGAAGAATACGCCATAATGCTGAATTGGCGATACTGTATGGCAGTGAAAACATAGTTAGTTGTATAAAAACGAATAGAATAAGACGGACAGGCCATGTGGTAAGATCAGGGGACCACAGATTATTGAAAACAGTATTCTTTGAGAGACCAGATGGTAGAAGATTAATAGGCCGTCCCAGGAAAAGATGGAAGGATGCCGTTGAAGCTGATTTGTATAGGATTGGAGTCCAGCAGTGGGAAATGGAAGCACAAGACCGTAGAAGATGGAGGGCGATAGTGGATGCAGCTAAGACTCACGCAGAGTTGTAAGACCAGGAAAGAAAAGATGAAAACCTGACAATGTTGTGACACATGGGCAGACATGGCGAAATTGTAAAGCTATTATAGAGCTTAGAATCGTTCTCCTAGAACACACATAGTTTAGTTTGACATTTTGTCGGATTCATTAACAGAACTTTAACTATATAACTCAATCTTATCTAGTTGCCATGGCACTTAGACATACTAGTTGGTTGTATTATGCACGTCAACAAAGAAACCTTTTTATACGAAAATAGTGAATAGGAACCTAGAGCAATGAAATCAAGACGTGCTCTAATGAAAAATAAATAAAATTTTCCCTTTTTACCCGTATAATAAAAGAAAGTTAGTATTTTCTTCTTGTATTTTTAAGAATCAAAACTTGGTGGACTTACTGTGGCCCTTAATTGAACCCCTTATCCTACACTGGGACCAATTTTATAATTAGACTAAGTCAATGAAGTAGGGTGTCAAAAGTTAAAAACAAAATGTACTAAAAAACCTAAACTAACTTTGTTGGCGTGAGGGCAACAACATTTTGTGATTTTCTTCTGACATACTTTTCATGTGTAGAGGGACATGACTTTTATAATTTACCTAAGATCTCAAGTGGAAACGTCTTTTGCAGAATTTATCACACTTTTTCATCTGGACAGTTAAAAACAAAAGATCTCGCCGAATTTCATTGTCACCTGCTTATATTTAAATGTAAAAATTGTTCTCGGACCATAGCTCTGATTTATTTTAATTGATTGTAATTAAAGCACCAAATTTATTATCGTCCATAGGGGTTCATTAAATTCTGGTGACAGTATGACAAATATGTAGCCAGATAAGTTCAATTTTAATTACTACCGATTTCTTTTTTTATTATTTTAATGCGTAATATAAGCACGATATATTAGGAAATAAATAAGTTTACGACAAATTTATTCTGGAATTTATAATAATTAAAAGATATTCCACTAACCGTGGTAAGAATAAAATAATCAATTTATACAATAAACCAATTCATTTAATGTTTTTTATAATGTTAAAATAATAGTTAGTTTACAAATCACACTCAAAAATAATTTATTCGTTACGATATGACAATAAGGAATATTTTTAACCATTAAGAACACGCAATTTATCGTTTCTTCAAAACAACAATTTATAGAAAAATTGCCTTATTATAAAATGTAATTTTGCAAAAATAAAAAGCCAATAACATTTAAGTGAAATTGTTCCAATTTAAAACTTCATTCCAGTCCGGATACAACAAACATCAGAAATATTAAGGGGGGTGTCAATTAACTATCTATTAATCTCACAGCAGCTTCACTCTTTGAAAAAAATACAGTTATACACAGAAATTTAAAATATAAAACCCTTCAATCCTATCTAAGAATACCATCACTATCTACTTGAACAAGGCAGCTCTCTCCAATTAATACCCAGTTAATCACAAACTGACATACAGCAACAGCCACAATTCGAAATCCACTAGGGTAACCGGCCAATAATTGAGCTTTCTTATCTATTCCTCTTTAAAAATCGCGCTTAAAAGCACTAATATCACTCTCTAAATAAGACACTCTCACAATCTATAGGTAGAAGAACTCTGATTCAATACTCACAAATAGAATCCTATATAGGAGCGTATAGGAGAGGTCAGAATAACACTACTACTATCTATAAATTTCTCCCAAAATTTCTATTAACGCAGATATTGGTTTCCAGAGGAGTATTTAGAAACATATACTTTATTTCAGTTCAGTTAGTTTGACACCTTGTACATTTTAATACAATTTTGACGTTGTATATTACAAGATGTTTTGCTGAAACCGGTTTTCCAAATCTAACAAGGAAACCAAAAACAAACTAGCCTCAACAGGCTCAAAACTTTGACACAAGATAGGGTGGAAACCTTTGCAATGTCAACAGACAAACCTTTAATAAGAAAATCTGGAATAAAAACCTAGTGATAAAACCACGGATTGGCAACAAGGAGGAAGAGATTTTAATTCAGGTCAGTTAACTTGAAACTTAAAACTTTTTAATAACATTTTGACGTAGTTTATTACATAATGTGGTGCTGAAACCGGTTTTTCACTTTTAAAAAAACAGAAAAAAGCTAGCGCCAAAATCGTATTACTGAATAAAATAAAATTGAAAAGCGGAAGATTAACGATGCAACTCTAAGGAAACAAAAATATTCGAAAGTATTCGTACAAAAAGGTGTACTGAAGTCCAGAGAGCTCATATTGAACACTATGCAGACTGATTTTAATTTAAACTTGTTTCTCTTAAACTGGATTTAGCAAAATTTCCTCAAGGAATACTTCAGTATAAACTCTTTTTGTCCCCACAAAATTTCAGAGCGCGTCAAAGCTAAATGCATAAAATAAATCGTCCAAAATTAAATCAGTTTTTATGGCACTAATTATTCAAAAGTAAAGTTATATTGAAGATCGTTTCTTTTTTTTTTGCTATTTTCAATTTATTCAAAATATGTGATGGGGCCACTGTGTCTGTTTATAGTTTCCTTGTAACAATAAGATGCCGATTATAAGAGAACGGGATGAAAAGTTTTGACTATGCCACCTTGAAAGGTCATATTTCTTTAGTATTGCCTAAGGGCTTTTGAGAGACGTTCTGCATTACTTTTTCTCTGCGAAATTATAAAGTTTCTAAAAGCTTTTTTCGAAACATGAAAAAAATGAAAGTGCAACCATATGGTAATTTGCAGCGAAGCTATAAGCTACATTGTAGGAGTGTGCTCCTTCATATGCAACTGTAACAAATGTGCATTGCGGACTTCAAATTTGGTCATAGGAGCGCTTAAGATGAAGAACGTTCTGGAAGACCAAAATCCGCTGCAACTGAGGAACTAATGCAAAATCCCAAATGGAGGTAGCGAGATGGCTGAGATATCAAAAGGAGGGGACATCATAACCGATATCTTAGGGATGAGAAAAGTGGCAGCAAGGTGGGTGATGCATTTACTGACTCCTGGGCAAAAACTGTAACGCATGATCGAGAGAACAACACTTGACTATTTATCAGTGCAACCCAAAATACACTTTTTATTTTGGCGAGTGGATTCATCACTAAATATCCAAGTCCACACAACAATCAAAACAGTGGACAGGCGAGGATGAACCAATACCAAAAAAAGGCTAATTACATCTCATCTGCGGAGACGGTATACTTACTACTTTTTGAGACACTAAAATATTCTTATTGGTGATTATTTAGAAAAGGACGATTAAGATCTAATGCCGTTTTTATCAGAACACTGCTCCCAGTCATGAGACTGTCATAGAGATGGCTAAAATTCATGAAATAAAGTTTGAAGTGTGCCGGCATGCACCGTATTCACACAACTTGGCCCCTTGTACTTTAACCACTTGCCAAACCTCAAAAAATTCCTGTCTTTAGTCATCACTGCGATTAGAGTCTATTGTACAGACTTCGACAAAAACTTCCACAAAGCCGGGATCCAAGTGCCGAAGCATCGGTGGCGTAAATGTATATCTTTGACAAGAGATTATATACAAAAATACAATAAAATCATGTAATTGTATTAAAGTATACAAGATTAAAATGAAAAACCTAAATCGAGTTGTGCTTTTAAGGTTCGTTATCTCCGTTAAGAGAGACTTTACGCTTCCGAGATATTAAAAGACATCTTGTATATGATGAAATAATGGTTTTCTGAAGAATATGACACATCTTAGTGGTTTCCTAGCTGTGGGTTATTTATTTGGTTTTTAAGAGTTGAAATTTGGCACGAAGGCTAAATTTCCTCAGGTAAAACTATTTTTCTTAATTTGCTACCAGAGGACACTTTGCCAACCAATCAATATTTATTTCTTTTACAATTTTTTGATTTGACCAAAATGACGAAATCATTTGGGAGACAGTAAAAAATGCAACAAATAACTGTCTCTTTAGCACATCTACAAGTCTGTTTTTTTTGTATATGATATATTTTAATCTATATTTGTGAATCAAGCCTGTTCATGAACATGAATGTCAACATGATCCATCCAAAAATCTACTATTATATGTATCGCATATAATCTCCTTTCTAAGTTTTCTCATGTTCCCATATGTAATTAAAATGAACCAAGTGAGACGGAATTTAACTGATAAGTAAACAAGGGGCTGCTACCAATTTTTGGCAAGCTTGATTTAGTTATTTAAAAAATATATTTAATAATAAATAGAAAAGTAACACAGACAGTTTGTACCTTTTTGAAATTTAATGTCTATGTTTTATTTTTGTAGACAGTAGATCGAATGGAACAGCATTGAATAAAAAGAAAACATTTAATTTTAAATAAGCCGGCCCATAATTTTTATCAGATTGGCAATTTGCCTTGAAAACAAAGTTAGGTTAACAGTATTATCCAGCTACGTAGCATCATTAATAAACAAACTGCCGAGCAGTGTAAAACTTTTTATTACCTTAGCACTATATTAACTTTTTAGCAAGTATAAGTTGTATCTTAAGTGAAACTGCTTGTTGTATGCGATCAAATTTATGTTTTAAAAAAGGAAAATAGTTAAAAATGGATAGTGACTAAGTTAAAGTCAAATTAACAACAATGAAAATAGTTCTAACAAAGTATTGCAAAAACAATAAAACATTACTTCAGGAAAATGTTTGTGCCAAAGTTTTAAAAATGGGGATAATAGTGATCAGTAAAGAGTATTGATGTGTCACAAAAAATAGATATCGAAGTATTATTACTAAATTTGAACTAGTCTTACCTTAATACTGTCGTAGCAAGCTGTCACTCGGCCGTTCTGAACTTCAACATTGGCTGGAGGATGCGCAAATTTGCATTCTGTGTCCGGTCTGGAACATTTTTGCCTCTGGAATTCTCTGCAAACTTCCAATTGCAGCCAGCGTGAGTCTTTTCCGTTCAGCAAATTCACCATTGCCATTTTGCAACTGTCGGTTTGACTCGATTTAAACGGTAAAGCGGTAAAATCTTCTAAAATACACGGGATAGTGTGGACGCGATAATCACTGAGGACGTAGCGCGACGTGGGCAGAAACACACAAAAAGGCTTCACAAATATTTCAGAATCAGGTAGAATTATTGTCCATTTCGAGTAACTACGTTACAGATTGGTAATATCACGGTGCTTCTTTGACGTTATATAAACTAAACTCGATCACAACACAATGTTTGTTCCTTAAAACAACGGACTAGACGAAAAGGAGCTTCGGATTGCTGCTTTGTTTTTCTTTTTTTACTGTTATTACTACAAAATCGCACAAGCGGGTATGCAAAAAAGCGAAGCGATTGTCGATTTTACGGAGAGGTTCTAGCGCATATTGCAATTCCTGATGCTTGTGTAGTGGATGCTGACGGTCGTGCGTCTTCTGTCTGCAAAGCAAAAGCAACAATTAGGTCCACCTCTACTTGCGCCTCGTGAGACAACTTCGCCCGGCTACAGACGCGAGATGCTGCGCCGAGCGGCATTGCCAATACGATCGCTTTATCCTAGCATCTACTTCAATCAATAAATATGTAAAAGGGTAAAAAACTAGCAAACCGGTTTTACTGTAAAGCATGTAAGCTTTTTATTTTGTATATTGTGAATTGATATTACAATTCTTACATTATCAGGCATCGTTTAGAAGCGGTAAGCTTTTTATGTTCAAATATTCGTACATAAAATGCAATGTGTAAAATCAAGCTTTTAATTAGGTCTTATTTGTCGAAAATATTATCTGTATTGCTAAGTATTTTTGTAACATATCTATTGCCCATGACGTATTTTAAAAATATATCCCGTTTTTAACAGGCATGTTTTGTAAAATTAACAAACATATCATTTTAATTTAAAATATATAGTGGTGTAGTAAAACAAATTTGCAGTAAATATGTTTGTTCCAAACTTTTTACAAAAGATAACATCATTAATTGTTAAGTCAGTCTCAACCAAAATCCTAACATTTCTCATATTTTTTAATTCTATTTTTGAAACCAAGATACTAAAAATATTTTTTTTTACGTACACTTGTGGGCGGAAAACAATAAATAAAACTAACACAGCAGATTTAGATTTTAAAAATATCTGTAAAAAACGTAGGATAATTACATACATAGGTATTATTTAAAACAATAAAAGTTGCACAAACTCTTTCAGATGAATAAAAAAATGACGTACCTATGTAACTTTCGTCTGTCACCTCCCACCATCTACGTCCACCACCTTCTATTAATTATTGTTATACTGAATAACAGAATAAATATTTCGAGCTATAAATTATATTCCATTTAAAATATTTACTTCAAGTATGACAGTGACACTATCATAGATAAAAAATTTTATGGCAACTTGATCTTCTCGATCTTTTATGACATATTAATATTTATTTAGCAAAACCATGTTTTATTACAAGTATTAAATTATTCGTATTTGTAATAAAATCACCATTAACAAGGATAAAATAAATATTAACATTCAATAAATATTTACAAAGAAAAAATTCTATAGTGTGAATTTTTGAAAAATTTTAATACCTTATATTAATATATGAACAAATTATTCCGAAATATTAATACAAAAGCCAAAAAATGTAAGAGTACTTCTTTTCCTTAAGATTGTACTTATTCTGTGTGAATTTTCCTCTGGTTCTCTTTTTATACGTGTTCGTACGCGGATCTGTGTCGAAGCAAAAGCAATTAATTAAAAAAATAAATAAATAAATAAAATAAATCTGCTATTGTAGCCTATTATAGAGTACTTATGTTTTTATCTGTTTCGAGTAAAATGAAAATGTACATATTTACTGAGAAATTTTATATAAAGTGGCTATAAAAAATAATTCTTGGATATTTTACAACCCCATGTTTGTAAATATTTTTGGATGAATCGTCAGAATTTTTTTTAAATATATCACTATCTGTTTTCGTATTAGCAATTCGTTTTATCGGGAAGGTTGTAAAAAGTTCATGTACAAAACAGTATTATGGTAGTATTTCTATATTGTAGGGAAAGTATTTAAAAATAGAAAAAATCAACTCGAATTGGTAGACAAGCTCGAAGAAGTAGTTAAAATAATCAAACAACAAAAAAAATTAAAACAGATTCAAAACCCAATATTCAGATCGATCTGAAATAAAATAAAATAAATAAAATCGTAATTTTGTAAAACCACTTTACCGATTGAAATAATAAAAATAACTTAAAGAAAGAAACCCCAGGCAACGACTTTAGGAGAAAAAATATTTTAACAAATATTTACTTCAAAATATTTGTAAATTCTTAATTTCATAATTTATATAAATATATAAGTTACGATGTAGGTAAGAAGTAAACTTTTTAAAATATATTATTTTTCTTCTACAAATTTTCTTAGCGTAG
Source organism: Diaprepes abbreviatus (assembly GCA_034092305.1). Taxonomy (NCBI): domain Eukaryota; kingdom Metazoa; phylum Arthropoda; class Insecta; order Coleoptera; family Curculionidae; genus Diaprepes; species Diaprepes abbreviatus. The sequence continues at coordinate 16,061,007 of JASJET010000028.1, forward strand.
ACAGAAGGTTGATATTTGGATATTCAAAATTATAAAACAAATTTGAATAATAACATGCGCAAAAAAATGTATATTTGATTACAAATTCTTTCAAAGAAAATGTATTAAAACAAAACCAATTAAAACTTTAAAACTGAAAACCATAAAGTTTTAGTATCCGTGGAAATACCCATATAAATTTAAAGCCGTCATAAACAAGAAATAAAACGGAAAAATTCATGTTTTAGCTCATTTTTCACATTAAAACATTTATCGCAATATGCGTTAATGTAACATCAACGAATACATTCTGTTACATAAAAATTTATAATCTGTTACATTTTTATTGTTTAAAATATATACTACCATTTTTTTATCATAACCTACATATACCGAAGGAAAGATCTGTTTGCCTCATTATAATATTTCTATATATATATATATATATATATATATATATATATATATATATATATATATATATATATATATATATATATATATATATATATATTTAACAGTTTCAATAAAAAATTATACGCAGAAAAGCAACATTTTCACTGAATTGTACACCAAACCAACTTGGTCAGGTAGATATCTAAACAGTTTCTCTAATCACTTAAAAACTCAAAAAAATAGTATTATAATCGGTCTCTCTGATCGTGCTATCTCTTTAACATCTCCAGAATTCCGACCAATAATACTGTAAAAAGTGAAAAAGACACTAATAAATAATAAGTTCAACGAAAAGACTATCACCGAAATAATTAATAAACGAACATATAAATTTTATAATAACCAAGAACACCAGTGAGCTGTCAGAAAAATTAAAACACATTTTAAAAAAGCACGATATTATCGTATGCCACAGGTCTCATAATAAATTGAATACATTATTCACTAACTTAAAAAGTAAAACTGCTCTCATGAATAAATCAAATGTAGTATATTCCATCCCTTGACAAATTGTCCCAAAAAATATATAGGCATGACGAGCCAATTACTAAAGGACAGATTGAATGGCAATAAATATACGAAAAACGCCTCAACAACGTTAAACAAACACGCAGAGGGCGAAAAACTTACCTTTGATTACAACAGTACCATAATTAAGAACAAAGATATGAATTACCATAAATTACAAATAAAGGAAATGATAGAAATTAAAAAAGATGACTGTTAACGACAAAACGGAAATAGAAAATTTGAGCCACATCTACACCAGCTTAATTTAAAGAAAAATATTAAGTATTCGGTCCTGTTAATAAACATCAAAAATTGAATATGAAAATATAAAAAATAAAATAAATTCGCATCCCATGTATCCTCAGTACCTGAATAGACGTTAAAGTCGCAGTCCATTATTAATTATTCAACAAAATATACAGGGTACATACTGGTAAAAGAAAGTATATTTTAAAAATCTGAATAGTATTTTAAAGTGTTGTCTGTTTTTTAAATTGTAGACATGTTTGTATATATTTTTTTTTAAATTTTGTGAAAAATATTTTTTAGGATGAAAAATGAGTAAAAAATATGTATTTTTTTTAAAATGCCTTAAATAGAAGGCGAAACGTCAAACTGATTAGATTTTTTGTTGAATAAAGAACCTAAACCCAAGAAAAGACAAATAATATATATATATATATATATATATATATATATATATATATATATATATATATATATATATATATATATATATCATCTGCTAAAAAAACACAAATTTTAAACAAATGAACTCATAATTTTTAGTAACGTAAATACATTAAAAAATATTTTTAACCTCCGAAGTTACCGTGTTTATTGCTGGAAACGGTTTCTTTGTCTATTTGATGTTTTACCATCTAAATTTTTTCATTTAATGTGGAGAAAGATATTTTATTTTGTTTATTTTTAGTTTCTGACCTATATTGATATAGATACATTTTGAAATTAGCTTTAGCTTCTTTATATAACTTGATTTCAACACTATTATTTATATATAATAAATATGCTTTTATTATAGAGGTACGTCCCTCAGATATAATATAGAATAACATACAATATAACATCAGTTGAGGATCGATTTTAACAAATCATATTTAGTAACGTGGTAGTAACGGAGGTCTATATATAGGGTGGCCCATTTTAAAAGACGCACGCAACTCACTCTAATGGGAAGACCTAAATCAAAAAGTGTAGGAACAACAGTTTTTTATATTCGAAGGGGAAATCAAATAATGATGTCCAATTTGACCTTCAAGGTAATTTCAAGGTTAAGTCGATATTTTCAAACAGTATTTCCCATTTTTCATCGCAGAAGTAGAAAATGGAGAAAAATTTCTATCTAATCGTATAAATAACATAGAGGGTCGAACCACATACAGAGGTCATTTGAAGATTAAAATGTCAAAATAATGAAATTTTTCACGTTTTTTTTTAAAGTACTTGAGGCAAATGCACCGTGTGAAGTTTATGACTTGGAATATTATCTGCGGACCTTGAAGGTTTAAAGTACAAAAATTGTTTTTGATTATTCCTGTTCAAAAAGAGGTGATTTAGAATACAGCTTTTTGAGTGCTATTTCCTACATTCAATCATTGCTAAGAAATTCTATGTCCAGGATCCACGACAAGGACCTAGCAGGATGGCTTTTTATGTCCTATTTGGGTCCTCTCAATGGAGATGAGACCCTAAAAATACTGAGTGAGGCGAAAAGTAGATAAATAGTAATTAGCATATTTTGCTCTTTTATGATAAGGCGAAACACCCTTTCTTTATCTATGAAGATAAAAATTGAAAAATAGTTCGCATAATGGTAGAAAAACAAAGAAGATTATTTTACATTTCACCAAATTAAATGTTCGAAAATGAATCCATGATTATCAATACATAGTTCAACTCTTCGTTCGATATTTCATATAGCTGATAACAGCAAATGTTGTGGTGTGCTATCATTCTCCGCTATCAAGAATTTTTTCAGATTATTTAGGGTTGAGTAAGGGTCTAAAATGAAATATTTTCGTAAAAATTTCTATGTTTACCCTGCATGTGTAGATATTGTTTCTCTCAGCAATAAGTTTCATAAAAGTTTACCAACTGGTAATTTTGACATTTTAGCCTTCAAATGATCTCTGTATGTTATTTATACGGTTGGATAAAAAAATTTTCTCTACTCTCCATTTCTGTGATGAAAAATGAAGAATCTCATTTGAAAAAAATCACCTTGATCTTGAAGGGCAAGCACAATGTCAAAATAAAGGTAATTATTCAATTTCCTCTTCGAAAATAACAAAAAATTGTTCCTATACTTTTTTTGATTTAGGCTTTCCCATTGAAGTTATTTGCGCGCGTCCTTTAAAATGATTCACCCTGTATATAGTGTATGTTAATATCTCGTTTGTATGATTGTGCTTTAATTAAACGTGAAAAAATGTTAGTCTTTACATATCAATGTTGCTTTTATTTTTTAATTTTTTTGTCCGGAAAGTTGAATTGCGTTTAATTTTTTTATTCTTTATTTATTAAACTGTAATTGTGTCATTGATTTATGACTAATACTTCCTTTCTTAATGTGGGTAAGAAAAAGTTTACCTTATATTTTTAAAGCTAAAAATAAAACTTATCTCTTATAAATACATTTTTTTGTAATGCAATTTAGAATTCGTAAAAAGCTTATATGTTTTGTTTTTCTCTTGAAAACTTTTATTTTCCCCAAGGCATTTTATGTGTCCTGAAAATACATTAAATATACCTTTTTGTCAAGAATAGTAAACAAAATTTGACGTGGTCCTTGAAATTTCACATTCCACAGAATTATTTTTACCTTTTTCACCGAGGACAAATTATTTTTCTTATTTATTGCATTGAAAATTGTACACAATAATCCAGACAAAACTGATATTGTCAATATAGGTAATAATGACCTAAATAATTTGGTATATGTATATAATTTATTTTTGTATCTTAAACCTTTTGCTAAAATTTTCCTTTAATATTTTCTTGGGTATTAGTTTTCTTGAAGGTTAAAAGACGACAAATCTACTGACATTTCGCTCTACATAGTGAGTTTTTTCAAAGTTATGTTATATTCATCAGTATCCTTCATCTAGAAAATTACAATTTTTTTATAAACATATATCACAGTAATTATTTTATACACTTACACATTCATATTTTTAAGTTAATATTTAAAATTAATAAAAAAGAAATAGATTGTTTTACTATTAAAATTAAAACAAAACGATACAAAGGTAAAAACAGTGAAAACTATCAAATAGTGCATAAGCTGAGAGTAGCTTTGTACATATGTTAAAAATTCAATTGTTACAACTGATAAGGGTAGATTACTTTTTATAACAGCAAAAAATAGGAAAAAAGATTATTTTTTTTAATAACGTTCTTTGATTTACGTTTACACTGTTTCTAATATTCATTATAGTGTCCCTTCAAGTATGTCGTATTAAAAAATCAAATTATAGTAAATTTGACTTAGAATTTTGACATCTTGTTTGTCATGTATAGCATTTTTATCTCTCCTTATATATCATTTCTTTGATGACCAGTTTGTGATAATTTATGTCTGTATCGAAAATGTGGATGCTTTTAAACTCGAATTCATGCTTAATTGCTTGTTCATGTTTATATAAAGATGTCGATGCATTTTTATATAAACACGAACAAACAACTAAGCATGAATTTGATTTTAGAAATATCCACATTTTAAATACAAACTGATCATCAAAGAAATGATACATATAAAGAGAGATAAAAATGCTGTAAATGACAAACAAGATGTCAAATGTATAAACTCACGTAAATCCAAGAACATTATTAAAACAAGAACCTTTTCCTATTTTTTGCTAATATCAAAAGTAATCTACTTATATCAGTTGCATATCAAGTTGTAATAATTGAATTTATTTTTAACATGTGTACAAAGCTACTTTTAGGATCTGTACTATTTTATAGTTTTCACTGTTTTAACCTTTATACAGTTGGGTTCTAATTTTAGGACTATTATAAAATCTATTTATTTTTATTAATTTTAAACTTGAAAATATGAATGTAATAAGTGTTTAAAATAATTACTGTGATATATGTTTATAAAAAAATTGTAATTTTGTAGATAAAGGATGTCGATGAATATAACATTACTTTGAAAGAGCTCACTATGTAGAGCGAAAAGTCAGTAGAATTGTCGTCTTTTAATCTTCAAGAAAGCCTATACCCAAGAAATATATATATATATATATATATATATATATATATATATATATATATATATATATATATATATATATATATATATATTACTTTCTTGGAATTAGGTTCACATTTAAAATATTTTTTCATGGCTTAATCTGACGTTTCGTTCTTTATTTAAGACATCTTCAAAAACAGTCGTCTTAAGGTTTCGTCAAAACTATTTCTAATGTAATAGTTTGTTGGGATTACCTATGCGTTCACTGTTTGAATATATGTTATTTGGGTTTATAAAGGGGAGGAGGTGCCGTAAAAACCTCGTAAAGTTGCGAAAAACGAAAAATATCGAGAAGAGCAAGACGACGATTTGAGTCCAACACAGAGACGAGAAAGTAACAAATTTTCGTTTCAAGAAGTTAAAGCGAGATAAGAAAAACTACTTTGATCCCAGAGTTTCTGGTAGGTTCTCACGAGAGTTCGAGAAATTACAAGTAAAAGTTAATAATCTTCTTTCTTCTTTTAACTATTTAAAATTAAAATATAAAACGAAAATCACAAAGTTATATATAGGAGATTACCAAATAGTTTGTAAAACATCATGTAGATATAGTTGTTAATAAAAATAATAAAATTATCTGATTATGTCATGCAATTATTTTTAATATTATGTACCTCATGTTATTCTAAACAAGAAAGGAGACCTAAAGGTGACGATTAGGATATTAATTAATTAACTAATTTAGCTTGAATGACAATTCATAAAATTATGATACTCTCAGAATATGTACTTATGAATTATAACATTTTTTTTGCGCCAACATTCATTGCGACTGGCTGAAACATATAGACTATTTTTATAACTTTTTCAACGTGATAAGAAAAAATTGAAAAAATAGATTTGATTATTTGTCTAAAAACTTTTTCCATATTTTTTAAAAATAGCCAAATATTCGGGAAGTACTTTTACCTAATGATAAGAGACAAGAGTGAATTTCGGCCCCAAAACTGTATAATATGTACTAGGGCCTTTCTACGTCCATGATAATTTGTATCCAAAGAAGTTGCATTGCAGTTTTATTTGATTTCACTAATTATGTAGTAAAATAGATAAAATGAATCCTTTGAATAAAACGTTGTTTTATAATTTTTGCAGTTTCAAGTGACTAAAATAAAATTTTTGACGCATCATTACATCGATAAAAAAAACTTATGTAGTATGTTCCACGTGTCTTCAATCATTTTTATGTATTTGTTCCTCTTCTAGATCAAAATAAATAAATACATGTTCGAGAATAGAAAGGAATATCTAGCCGAATGACATGCGAAAACTAATAGGTACCATACCGGAATACTTTTTTCTCTTTTTGGTTTTCGATACAAAAATATGCGTTTTTTTTAAACAATATTTTGTTGAGACCTGCAAAATTTATTTTTAAATCACATATAAAACTATGGGCTATTATTTATTTCGTATGGTCAACATTAATGTTATCGAGAAGATCGTGATTTCTCGTACGCGAAATGAGACGAGACAAGAAATTGGAAGGCTGAGACGAGACAAGAAATTGGAAGGCTGAGACGAGAAGTAATTTATTCCCCAACTTGACTGCGACCAGACGATAACAACGCTATTTCTTGTCACGTCTCGTCTCGCCACATCATTACGAAAATGGCTGAAAATAAAGAAAGCTAGAAATATATTCATATATATTTGGGATCCCACCGACGTTTGTCAGAGGCTAAGGAAGTAGTAAGGTAAATTTGACATAGTTGAAAAATAGAATGGTCAAAGAATTGTGAAATTCCTAAATTTAAGATACTATCTGGAGTCTATTTTTTCTAACAGAATTTATATATGATTATTTATATGTATTATCCATTCAGGCAGACAAAATGGAAAATGAATATATACAAACAGTTTATTTCCTGAAAATATCACTCTGGTTCTCCTCCTATACGCCTTTCGACCAGAGAAGCCTGCCTGAAAGGATAATACATATAAGCGGCATTTAAATATGGCAGATAGATTTCTTTATTTCTTACTGAAATTTTAATTTTTTAAGAAATAATTAATATATATCTCACTAAAGATTAAAATTAAAGGTTAAAAAATGGAACCTCTCCTCTTACGAAATAAAAAAATCCTCACGAAATTAGTACATGCGAAACCGCAAACAATAAGTAAGTAATACAGCAACCATTTTGTGTCACAAAAAAATCAGTGGGTTATTTTCAAAGTTATAAGCAACAAAAGAGATATAATATTTCTTTAAAACAAAAAATTATGCAACAGTTATATACAATAATAATTAATAAAGGATTTAAATACAAAAGCATATAAAATAAAATGAACACCTAATAGTAAATGTATTCAGCAAATTGCGGATGATCATAAAAGCTAACGAAAAAATGTATTCTTATTTTATATCACTACATATAAGGTATATATATATAATAGTTTTAGATATTAAATATAAAAATGATTCGCATTTGTTCAGAATACTCTCAATCAAAGTTTTAATTAATAATACCAAAATACATAACATGAAATTGGCATTATACCAGAAATTTTAAATATTTATATTTCCCGTATTTTATTCGTGCACCTGAACCCAATTCAGTTTATTGAAAATTTTGAATAAAACAATGGTAAAAAGCATTAATATGTATCGATATATTATTTTATATTAGGGATGGATCTCATGGGTTTACTATTAAGGTATTCAATAGAGATATTTAACAACACTGCATCTCTGGAAATAATCGGTTTATCTATTATATGATTAGGTAAATACCAGGTATATATATATATATATATATATATATATATATATATATATATATATATATATATACAGGATGTCCAAGAAATCATGAATAACCTGTCAACTACGGATAGGTCACCTCATGGTCTACCAAATATCCACTTATGACCTTAATGAAGTTATTAAGGTTTTCGAGTTTTTTAAAAGCTTTAGTAGTTTTTGAAAATCACTACCATTGCTCGTTTTTTTTTTTCATGCCATTGACACAAATGAAAATTTTATCTCTTTCTATTTTATTTATCTTTATGTTAAATGATTTTGCTATCGATAAAGTATAGTGTATTTTCGTTACCTTCAAAACATTAGAAAAAAATGTCTTCAAAAAATTTTTGGTTCAAAATTTTTTAAACCTTGAACTTTGAACAGCCGTGATGAAAAAAAATTACCACACGTGATGTCCCAACCATTTTAAAAACGTATTTTCTTAGATTTTAAAATGGTATAAAAGTTATTACTTTTATGCTTTTTTATTATTGTTATTGCTATTTAAATAGCAAAGGGTGCGTTTTTGCACATTTCTAAAACTACAGTTTTGATACTAAAAATACCATTTTTAAGTTATGTGAAGACGAGACTGGTCGATACAAATAAAATACAACAAAATTACTCAGTAACGAATTTGCCACTTGCTAGTATAAATGTCGATCCGACCCCCCCCCCCCTCTCCGCCATAAGTTGAAAATCAGTGCATTCATTTATTTCTTACTACACTAATTTGTGCTCTTTTATATTTTTAGAAATATAGTTAACCTTAGTTGCGAAAAAATCTTCCTACAACTTTCATAAAGTATTTTTTGTTAATTGGAAATAGCGTTGAAAGAAAGAGGCACTTATGAGTTAAATTCACTATTGTTTAGGAGAAAGTGATGGAGGTAATGTAGTTAGTTAATAAATTTTACAATTAGAAGTGAATCTGAAGAAAATTTTAGACAGCATTAAGCAATTTTCGGTACCAAATATTATATAACAAATAATACTAGAAAAAATATACCTAGCTATCATAGAACTAACTGAGTGTACATGGCTTAATATGGTTGGTTCATTGTTCTAAAAATGATCAACTACCACTAAGAATTTGCACTGACATACTATGAAATAAAAATAAGAGGTTTATACTTCAAAATTTTACAACTAGTAAAAATTAAGGATGACCTATCAAATCTTCGATACATATATTCTAACCTAAAAGCAAAACATAAATTATTTCCATTTCAATTATGATTGTTTAACTAATTTTATTTTGTTTTTGTTTAAATTATTTTTTAAATTTGTATGTACTTGTCAAATTTTTCTTCAGCCGATGACATCCAAAAGCGGACACGACTTGTGCCAGCTTTTTAAAAAGTTAAAATTTGATCAAATTCTTGGTTGATAAATAATAGTTGTTAATTTTTAGTTGGGATTATAAACAGATGAAAGAAAGTGTACTATTTTAACTTGCGAGTGAAAGTTGATGGTGGTAGTTGATCATTTTTGGAAGTATAAACCGACCATTAAAGTTCACTAATGACATTTTCCTAATTATGTGTCAAATTAAATTTCAATTCGTTCAATCGGTATTTATCCTTAAAAAATCCATGAAATAAATTAAATAAAAACTCTAGAAAAAACCAAGATCTTTGTAATTATTACTACTAAAATATATATAATAATGCAGATAAATTAACTGTCTTACAAGTATTATACAATATCAAGTTTGCCCTAACAATGATTGCCTATAACAGCAACGAGTCAAAAACCTAATTGTAACAATAGTGAACATTGTGAATTCTGAAATTTATTAGAAAGAAAAATACATCACAGTAGAAAAATACACAGCAATTCGAATATCTTACATTATTGCGCAACTAAGACTATGTGTTACAAAATAGTTATTAAGAATTGAGTTGGCTACATCGCTTTTTAATCAACCCACAACGAACACAACACAGCATCTCAAGGACATATGCACGAAGGGGTTAAGGGCGCGCGATACCGTCCATCTGTTCGCAAAGTGGACCGGTCAACAATATGATTACGCAACCCACTTTGTGTGACGTTGCGCCTTAGGAAACTGGATTTAAAGGGGAAATAAGATCGAACCCTTTCCCTTTGAGACAGATTTTTCAATAATGTACAAGATGTTGAATTTTTAGAAGATTTGAATTTGAAAGGGCGAATGAAGAAACGCATAATTACTAGCTGGTTTTTGGAATTTAATATTCAGTTTCTTGGGTTAAAGGTGAGTTGGGCTATGAGAAAATATATCATATATTAAAGTAGAAGTAATTTTATAAAATAATTTTTTTGGAAAGTTTAAGTATGGAGAAAAATGTTTTTTTTTTCAATCAAGCTATTCGGAAAATCCCAATTAAAATGTTAAATAATTCTAATTCCAAATAATGTGCTATGTGTATAATAGAAGGGGGTGTTTTGAAAAAGTGTTTTGTATTAATCGGTAAAACTTAAGTTTTTTGAATTTAATTGCTAATCAGAAATCCTAAAAGTAAAAAATCTTCATACTTCTGAAGATATCTAGAACGAAGATTTTAAATCTAAGCCTAAATTACACGAAGTTTATTTTGTGGCTTGACTGCTTGCTTGTCTTATCGGTGGTGTGTCTGTTTGATTTCACAGTGGGCTTTTAAATGAGCTATAACGCTGAACATTGTAATGATTCCTCAAGGATGTTTTAATTAAACGATTTTAATAAAAAAAAAATATTTACTGTCAATTTAAGCACCCTGTATATAAATAATATATATGTGTATATATATTCTTAATTTTAAAATGAGACAAACTATTACAATTAGAAAAATGATAAAATTATTATTCAACGTTGTATGATTAGGCTTCGAAAGCGTTTCCGCACTTGAAAAAAAAAATATTGCAGTCCGCACACTTGACTTATATTGAAAACATTATGCCACCATATGCGTCAAAAAAATAAGTGATGCTCACTCGTTTTTAGACGAGATGGAAAACAAATTTTATGAAGGATTGACAACGTTTTGAATTTTTTCATCTTAATTAAAATAATATTCCCAGAATCTGCTTTTAATAATAAATGAATAACTAGCATATAATTAACTTTTGTTTAAATAGAACATTATCAAAAAAGAAAAATCACACTTAACAATTAATCGATTGCTGTAGTAGACAATCAGATATTCTTACGCTGTTGTTATATTATATTGATTGTTACACAACTTAATTTTGCACAGATAAGAGCGGACTTATAACGCAAGGATACAAATGAATTACTCGGTCTTTGCATTTAAGTGGGAGAATCAATATTCCCAGAATTGCATTTCACCATGCCCTCGTAGGTGGATTCATAATGCAACTCGACTGTACTAGACAACATTATTATTATTGTACCGATAGCCGAAACGTGAGCAACTCAACCACTAGTAAAAGAATTTCACGACAAGACAAAAATGCCAAACAGAAAAAAGAAGAAATGAAAAATAATAGACTACTTGTCTAAAAAAAACAGACGAATTGGACTGTTCCGACCTAGAGACAGAGACGGTAGCCGACGAAAACGAGGCGCAGAACATTACAGAAGATACCAAGGAAAACACCAAAAAAAAACCCTAGAGGACCAAACTTTCAAAAAAGGAAAACCAACAAGAACTGACAAAACAAGAAAAAGAGATAAATAAAGTTTTTACGGAATGCGTTGAACTGATCTAAACTAAAGAAAAACTACACAATAAAAACTATGAAATTTTCAAGCTCAACACAAAAACTGCTAATCAAGCAATAACCACGTAAATCTAAGGCTGAAAGCAGCAGGCTTGAATAATGCACAACAGAAGAAGCTTCACAAACAAGATTCAAACTTCAGAAATAGAAACACAAACAGACCAGCAAAAAAACTAGAAATATTGGAAACAGAAACCACAGATATGGATACAGCCGAATTTTCACCTTCGTCAAGCAATGACACTCCGCAAGTGACAAAACTCGAGAAAACCAAGTTAAAACCACAAAAACAAGCTACCTAGTACCAGCTGTAATAAAAAATACAAATACTGACAGAAATGCAAACCAGTTACACAAAAATAACAAAAATCAAAAAAGCTTGGAATCCAAGTAGAACCAGCCATCGGAGCTAAACAAAATACCTGAATCCTCAAAAAATAGAATACCACACATATTTTTTCCTTGAAGAATGGCACCTGAACACTATCTTAAAAGAATTGCACAAAAATACCCCTTTAGGAAATATCAAAAAAAAGCTTAGAAAGAAAATGATACACTCATCAAGAAATCTTCAGAATAAGAACAGGACCCGAGAAAACATAAATTTCACCAATCAAGATCTTAATCTCCAACACCTAAAAAGAAATTACAACGCCAAAGAAATACTCTACCTACCGGTAACAATAGAAAGCCAAAGTCGTAGAGGAAAAATTAGGATTAACCAATATCATAATTGCCAAAAATTCTAAAATACCCAATAAAGGTGTTATGCTCAGCCAAGATGTCACAAATGCGACTGTGATAACCATTACACCACCTGCACAAAACCCATAGATGTACCTTCAAAATGTGCTTACTGTAACGGACCACACCAGGCGAACTATAGACAGTGCACTAGAAACTCAAGAAACAAATCAACTCCAGACTACAGCACATACCGAAATCTGAAAAACACAACTAGGCAAAAAGAAACCTTAAGCAACAACAAAGAAATTAATAAGCTAATCCTAAGCACCAGAGTCGAAAGACACTAGCTCGATGATCAAGATAAATCAGTTTAGTAAACATTGCGAAACAAAGCAATGAAATGTTTTTTTTTCCGTTAATAATCATCCTAATACTATATATAAAACAATTATTTGATGTAAATATCAGAGCTGGTGTCAGACAACTTGAACAGTCATAATGATTGTTCAATAAAAAAAATCCTTGGAGTCATTTCTCACCAATACCTCTTAGAAAATTATAAAAGACACAACATCTATCAAAAATTTAAATAAAGAATAAGGCTAAATAATCGCGTGACCAATAGAATTAAATTTTCAACTAAGCTCGTAAATGATGGTTTTCAAATGTGATATCCTTTCTTGGATTCTTCGCGAAAATGAGAAATTTTCATTTCTATTAGCCCATTATCAAGAACGTTTTAAAAAATAATGAGCTAGAAAGGAGCTGCGCAATTTGATAAGAGATAAGTATTAAATTTTAATTTCAGTAATTTGTTTTTTTTTTTCTGTCTGAATTTGGAAAATTAGACTTAAAATTAAAATGGTTTTATCACCTTGGTAAAAAACGTAAAAACTTGTTAAAATGTCATCACAAACTTTTAACATTTGAATATATTACAAAATTTAAGTGTAACAACAGGGTTTGGCTAAATTTATTATTCGGTTATCTTAGCTACGAGGGACCGTAGAATAGATATCTACATATTCATTCACTATGTGTTACCTAGTAACCTTTAATATAATAACAATTTTTTACTGGTGTTTGTCAACAAAAAATAATTGGAAAATTGCAGCGTCATAAAATATTTAACAAAGGAACATAATTGTTCTAAAAAATAATTTAAGTAAAGGCATGAGTTTAAGTTTCAGGAAGGTGTGATCCAAGATTGTGGCTTTTAGAACAAAAAATGCTTAGGCAGCAAATTTTTCGAAATCTCTGGAATCTTTCCACATAGACCCTGACTCCCTTCTCCAAAAAGGTCCGCATATGATCTTCAGCTTAACAGCTCATGCACTTCATCTTTTAAATCCTCGCAGGAGTAATTTTTGATAAGTACCAACTGTAAGACGTTAACAAAATGACGTATGGCTAATGATCAATAATGTCCTGGTTTATCTCGAGATAATGTCCTCCGTCCTCACAACAATGTGCAAGTTTACAAAATAATTAACGTTTAATCCATCCTCAGCGAAGGTAACTTCTCTGAACTGGACTACCCTCATGCACATGCACATTTCGCTCTGTTTCTTTATTCGGACAACATCACTTTGTCAACCATAACAAGTTGAGAGAAGATATTGATGCCTATTTTGAAAACCGACAGGAGACATTTTTTCCTGGTGGACTAAGGCTATTGCAGCATAGGTGGATTGACGTTAAGGGAGATTATGTTGAAAAATTAAATTATTAAAAAAATCATATATCTTTCATTTCACTGTAAGGGAGATAACTTTCCTCGTACCCCGCCTACTATTAAAAGTGGTAATAAAAGCTACATAATGGTATTAATTAATTTTTATTTTTATCTGCTAACAACGCAAAGAGTAATATTCAGAATTCAAGCAAATAATAATAACCGACGTTTTCGACTACTATCTTTCCTAAGAAAAAAAATAATAACGATGTAAACAAAATAACAAAAGGTTTTTCCGCAAGAGATCTTGAATCCAGATAAATTTTACCCGATAGCGCCAGGCCTTGATTCTGAATGAAGCAAAAGAATATTTGTTAACATATCCGATAAAATCTTTTCCACTCGGTAATGTTTTTTAATTCACTTTAGTCACGTTAATAAGGATTTTTGTTGATATTTTTTTTTATTCTATATGAAATGGCCAACCCTCGACGGATCAGTGATGTTACACGGAGAATATTTATTTTTATTGCTATTTTTCATTTACTCATATTTCCCCAGGGTGAGAAACCAAAAAAAAAATGATAAGGGTTGAACTTAAGTAATGTAGACATACAGATTACAAGAGAAGACGTATGTAAGGTTAACATAATGTTCAGGTTCAAAAAAGTTTCGTTATCCATTTGCTGTTAATTTACTTAAAAGCAAAGCTACAACACGGATTGATTTGTTATCATATCGTTCAAAGTGTGTTTACAAATCTAAAAATTTCTGGACTCAGTTTTGCAAAACTTATTGTTGTAAATTAAAATTGTTTCATGAAATTTTTTAATTTTAAGAGTAAAACTGGATATAAATGAAGCGTGGACTGTCAAAAATGAGCCTGACTTCAATCAACTAGTTGTAAGGAAAAAAAAATTTAAAGAGGGATAGTTGTAAGAATGAAAGAAAATATATTGTTGTCAATTAATAAGTTTAAGTCTTGTTAGATAAATAAAGACGTTTTCATGTCTGATTTGAGTCTACTTTATTTTTTTTCTTTTAATCAGGTGGTTCTGTAATAGTCTCAACCTTTTAGGGCTCATCCGGCTAGCTCCCAAAGGAACGGAGAGTGGTCGAGGTAAAATGCGCCACCTGTTTTGGTGCCCTAAAGGTTAAGGCAGAGACCGATCTAAAAACAAAACAGGAAATCTAATTCAACTCCAAGAAAACACAGAAAAAAATTTAAAAGCAAGTATCTATATTTACGTGTTACGGTGTAAATATAACCACCGAGAGTGGCCCAACGCCTCTCTGTTTGAAGGAATAAACCTGGGACAGTCAGCTTGTTTTTGACTAACTATACAAAAGCGATTTAATATAACTGCATACGGTTGCAAGATTTGATTAATTGTACCATATGAGGAAACACAATAGATCTTACCAAGGTAAGTACACTGATTATGCATTAATTTTATAACCAAAATGAAAAGTAACATACAACGTCTTTAAATTTTACAGGCGATGCCGAAGGCATTAAAGTCTATGATTCCCTGAAAACGACACAGACACATAAAACCTGATTAACGGCGGCTTCTTGATGTCCTGATGTTGAGGCTCTGGATCACTCGGTGTTGTGGTATGTGCAGCATGCAAGGCAGGTGCCGTAGAGATATCCGCAAGAAGGCCCGAGTGGTCTGGTATGTACAGCAGCCAAGGCAGGTGCCGTAGAGAAGTCAGCAAGAGGGCAACGAAAGGAAAAAGAAAAAGGGGGAAAAAAAGGCCTCAAACAAAAGATGGACTTAGAAAGAACTCAATTTTTTATGTTATTCCTTTTCTGAAGATATCCACAATTATTAATACTTAAGAATTAAAACAAAAATTAAAACAAAGACTTACCAGTGATGTTATGTGGCCTTTTTGTGGTGGAACAGAAAAAATAGAATAATTTGATATCGGGTTTGTCTCCCGAACTGAACAAACCAAATCAGCACACAGCTTTTAAAGTACACAAAGTAACCTTTTACTATAAATTTAGTCAAGGACCCGAATCTTCTAAATTAAAATCTAGCTAAATTGCTAAGGGACCTTTCCGGTGCAACTCTGCAAGGAAAGTGTCCTTTTCACTCTGATTTTTTTCTTGTCCCCCAGAAAAACGTCCAAGGAAACGGCGGGAAAAGATACAGGGATCTGTATATCGACTGACAACTGACAAGCTTCAAAACAATTAAAAATAAAAATATGAAATTTTAAAATTATTATCAGAAATTTTATTAGCAAGTAACTAGGAAAATTGTGGTATGTTCAAAAATTTATACCAATAAAGAAGGCTTTGTTGAAGTAAAACTGTCTCGCAAGAAAAGTCGAGTAGATTCCAACCTTAAAGTTTATTTATATTTGACACTAAGGTAGTTTTTCCGTTCTTAGCTTAATAGAATCTGTAATAGTTATATGATAACTGACACAATGGGAAAATTAAGGTGCCTAGAAGACATAGAAGATCCAACAGTATCCAGAGAGCTTCCACTCAGAAATCTGTCGATCCTGCGGCCAAAACATTATCTGTTCACTCGAGATCTCTCAATGAAGGTAACAATAACCACAAAATACAATTTAAATTAAGAATTTCTAACTAAATATTCTATACAGGGCCACTATGTACAAGACTAATACCTTTCCATATTTTAGGTACAAAGGAGAGAAGCCTTACGAACTAAACAAAACAACAAGGGCTATCGAACAGTTACCATGGATTTTAATACCATAATTGTGAACCTTATTCTAATAAACAAAATATACTTATTTCATTTGTAAATATGTTCCCAAAACAAAAAAAAAACATAAATGATGAAGGGGTAAGCGTAAAAATTACTATTTTGGATAGGAAATTATACAGGAAAATTAAAACCGTAACATAGTTGTAAACCTACCCTTAGAAGGCAGAAAATTGATGAAGTTTTTCTACTAAAACTATTCAGATTTTGTTGGAACTCAAGCTGTTAGTATCGAAAATTTTAATATTTCTGAAAATACACGCCTGATCGCTAATATTCGGACCATTTGGGCAAATGTAAGAAAGGTTTTTAATAATAACGCAGAGTGGATATCCTATACCGTGCATTTTATGAACTAAAGGATTCTTAAAACTTTGCTACCCGTTGACCCAAACAAAACAAATAGTATTTATTAATTTATTTCAAATATGCTTTATGATGTTAATGAAAATGTGGAGGAACTGCAAAATTTATTTAAAAGTAAATAAACAATACGCATATTTAATGATCTGTCCAAAAAAAAATGATCTGGGTTTTATAAATATGGATATTATCGGACTTTCCAAACATATTTCGAATATTTTTTCCAATTATGAAAGGCAACAATATTTTAAAAGATTCCGGATTTAGTTTTTATAAAGTCCCAAGGTTTTTCCATAGCTTCAACAAGGACAAAAAAAAGGAATTTTTAATAAACTCATTTAATGATATAGTCAGGCCGACGAACAGAATTATTTTTCGTATCTTTATATGGGATATTTTTCTAGAATGATTGTCTTTTAGGAAGAAGACGCAAGTAAATAGGTTTATTAAAAATTCTTGAGATATTTATCTCAGAATGACGAAAAAATGCGGTAAATTAACAAATACATTGAGAATCAAACAATATATACAAAGTTTTCCAAAAGCGAAGCCATTTCTACATTCCAAAAAAGATTAGCACGGATAAAAATGTACCAATGAATTTTTTTATGTATGTCCGTAGATTACTCTGACACTGCGGCACCATGTTGCATGAAATTTTTACATTATGTTCAGGAAGCTGCGGCTTTCCTATATCATTTTGACTGAAATTGCCCAGTAAAATCAAATGGCTCCAAAATTTGTAAGAGGTAGTTTTCAGGGTAGCGTATAACTAATTTAAAATTATTTTTAAAAAATTGGAGTATTGAAAATTTCGCATTTTTCGATTTTGCCCAAATTTGGAATGGGGGGTTTTTGGAGGTGTAAATTACAAATTTAAAATTATCTTAGAGAAATTGAATATGGCGGATCGAATATGTCGTCTCGGTTTTATCGAAAACGGTTTTGTCGAAAACTCAATAAGACGGCTCCAATAAGGCCGCCAAAAAATTTACATCTATCGATTTAGTTCAAAATTGGCACATACAGGGTACAAATAACAATCTCATAATTATTTAAGAAAATCCAATATTGCAGATGAAATAAGGCGGTACAAAAATTTTACATTTCTGGATTATGTTCAAACACTGGTGTTTTCGAGAATATAGATTAAGATTAGATCTTGGGCTTTAAAATAGTTTCTTTTTAATATTCAATATGGTGGATTCAATATGATGAGTTGAAAATTGTATGTTATTTATTTTTTTTTAAGTTGGTATTAGGGGGTTTTCGGGGAGGTAGGTTATGAATTGAAATTACTTTTTTACAATTTAATATGGCAGATACAAAATGGGGGGTCCAAAATTTTACTTTTTTCCGATTTTCTCCAAAATGAATTAATCTTTTCAAACCCAATATGTAAGATAAAATATGTCGAGCTAAAACGTTCTTTAAATATCGGTACTAGGGGTTTTTGGGTGCTTACATTACTAATCTAAAACTAATTTTCTAGAATTCAAGATAGCGGATTTACTATGGCAGACTAAATATTTATTAGATACCATTTCATTTTAAAATTTCATTAAAACTAGTAAGTGGAGAATTTTCAGAAACAAATCTTGAGTGACAAATTTTCAAATATAGTTTAATTTAGTCTCCAAATCCGTGGATTTCTAGTACTTTTTTCCCTATTTACCTGTACTAGGAACGTGGATACGACTTTGAGACCACCAAACTTGGTTGTACATCATAACGCTTTAATCACTTTTTTCAAAATCAGTCTTAAAAAGGTCTACTCTACAATAAGTAGCTGCATGGCACTTGAAAATCCTGTAAGAGACATCGTCTAAATGGTTCTTTCCTACGTCCAACGGATTTGTGGATTGGTGTTAACAAATAAGGGAAAACCTCATTTATTAAAGCAAATATAGATTCAAGAAATGAAACCTGAACCATGATGAGCTAAAGACTCCAATTTTGTACTGCTGTGTTATTACCCGGTATACACCTAACAAGGGAACCACCCCAACCCGAGCTCACCAATTTTAATCATTTTTGGATATGTTGTAGTACTTGAGAAAATAATAAATACGTATTTTTTTATCGGCTGACATCTACTTTTAAGGGGTGAAATTCACCCCCAAATTGAAATTATTTTTTTCATAATATTTTGTTTGAATAAAATCAAGTGGAAAATATTCGTAATGAAAAGTTTCAAATGTGAGTTGTATTTATGACCAAAGAAGTTGCAACTCCTGTTTTATATTTTAAAACAAACTACATTATTTATGCATATTTTTTTTTTATAAATATTGGGGAATGAAGTCAAAACAATATCGATTATTAGTGTTGGCGTGTTTCGGAATTTTTCAAGTAACCACCCCTAAATACCGTGAACTACCCCTTACAGTGATGGATCACATATGAATAGTAATTTTTTTTTCTTAAAAGTCATTCAAAGTGTAAAGCGAATGTAATTTATAACAAATGCAAATATATTAAAAATTTTTTCAATAATAATACCAAAAGGGTGAGAAAAGTCACCCCCAAAATGTTACATTAGCTATTTAGCTAATGTAACATGAGCTCTAATTAAGATTCTTTAATAAAACAAAATATAAAATAACTCCTATATGAATGGATAAGGAGAAAACTTTTTTTAACATACTAATATTCACTTGTAAAAGATGAAAACTACCCTCAAAGTTCGACTTTACAATTTACTTTTTCTTATGCATCAGCATTTAATGGATATTTTTCAATGAAATGAAGTTTTAAAATATTTTTCGTATGAATCCTGAAATACAAAGTGTATTAATAACTGAAGGGGTTGCAACCCTTATTTTATATTGTAAAAAATACATTATTTTCGAAAAGAAAAGAATTTTTTTCATGAAAATGGGAGTATGCATTCAAAAAAAAGCATGTTGCATAAGCGATTTACTTTTGGTAATACTACTGCAAAAAGTTTGTAATATATTTGCACGTGTTATAAATCGGATTATTTATGGAATGACTTCTAAGAAAAAAAAATTTACCACTTACATGTGGTCCATCAATCTAAGGGGTAGTTAACGGTATTTAGGGTGGTGATTTGAAAAATTTCAAAACACGCCAACAATCGATATTGTTAACGAAAATGTTTTTTATAATTTTTTTTAACTTCATTCCCCGATATTTATAAAAACAATATTCATAAAAAATGTATTTTTTCTTAAATATAAAATAGGGGTTGCAACCCCTTTGGTCATAAATATATCTCGCATTTGTGACTTTTTATGACGAACATTCTCTAGGATGTAAATCTTTCAGATATTTGATTCAAATAATTTAGTCC
The DNA here is from genome assembly GCA_034092305.1 of Diaprepes abbreviatus. Classification (NCBI taxonomy): domain Eukaryota; kingdom Metazoa; phylum Arthropoda; class Insecta; order Coleoptera; family Curculionidae; genus Diaprepes; species Diaprepes abbreviatus. The sequence goes on from JASJET010000028.1 coordinate 16,081,482, forward strand.
ATGAGTCACCAAGCAAATAATTTACCATAAAGGATGCAATCCGATATTCTAATTCAGTGCCATTCGCTATTGACCACAGACATGTCATAATTAGAAATCCGAGTTAAAACACAGGTGGTACCGTGGTACCTGATTTATCGTCGTTATTAATCTTACTTAACATGGTGTAAGACAACTGAAATAAAAAATTAACTAATGCCGCCTTCATAATTTGTGTTATGTAAATTTTTAGAGTAAATTATTTCAACATTAAGCGAATTTTATCTATAATCGGTTAATAGACCTCGACTAAGATAATTGGTACCTATAAATAGACTAATTGATTGTCCGTTAAAGAAAATATTAAAATATTTTTCCATTAGACACAAGACAGAAACCATATTTCTTAAATTAATTGCATTGCAGCTTTTTTGTGTTTGGTTTAATGAAGAACAATTTTTTATGGAAACGTAGATATGGCAGTGGCAATATAGATGTAGTTCACTTATCATTTTTTTTTTGTTTTGGATTCCTATAAATTACTCTAGTTTAAAATGTGAAATAAATAAATGAGTTTATAATGTTAGGCTACTGGTTCTTTTGCTTCTAGTGTGAACAACACACATTAAGAAATAAAAAAATTAAGATTTCAGTAAGAAATAAATAAATTTATTTTTCTGCATTGTTAATATATACACAAACAGTTTATTTCCTTCGACTTTGATTCTCCCTCCATACGCGTTTCGACCACCTTGTGGTCTCATCATTAGAGCTGTATCTAAATAAGAGCAAGGGAAACAGATAGCGCTGCTACAAATCGTCGCACAGTGAGTTTATTTGATTTTTTGCGATTCAAAACTATTTTAAACCTTTAAATGAATCATATATATATATATATATATATATATATATATATATATATATTTAACTGATCGTCAATATATTTGCCAGAAGATGATAGAATCAGTTACGAGAATGACTGATTTAAAGCAATAACTATAAAAATATATTTAATGCAACAACGGCTGAAGAGAAATAAAAGTTTATTTCCATTAGTCCGAAGTCCAAACTTTCATGTTTTCAGGGCTGCTGAATTCGAATCAGAGATCAGTGAGTAATGTTTCTGTCGTCAGAATTCGCCCCTAACCTCAAAAATTTGACAAAATATCCATTTAGTTCTTGCCAAATCTGTCGCTGTCATTGCAACTTAAAATAAAAAATGATGTATATGTTTCTAAGGTCGCTGGATCTAACTCTACACCGTCCTTGTTGGATCCTGATTCGTTTCTAACCTCAATAGTGGCCAGAAATATTCATATTCTCGCTGGAAAAACGAATGACTTTCTTACAATTTGAGATTAAATGAACTACTGTCTCCATCGTTTTCCATATCTTTACATTATCGATCGCTCCTTTCATTCTTCACCAAATTGTAAGAAAGTTAGCCTTAAAAGCATGAACGTATGTTGTTCCGAATTAATAGAAACTCACTTTTATTTCTCCGCAGTCATCAAATAATATTGATGTTTGATAATGTTAAGTTTGTTGTGTTAAATAAATTTTTTCTCCATTTTTTGATGGATACAGTTTTGATCTCAAGTAATTTTTGCACAGCCAAAAGTTATTCTTTTTTTCAAGAACATTAAATAAGGAATTAAAAACATGGAAAATACTTAGTTGTATATATGTTATTCTCCTTTGAAGCAGAGAAAAGGGAAATAATATATAGAAACGGTTTATTCTTGCAAATACAACTCTGCTCCGCTCTTCATACGCGCTTCGAACACCTCATGGTCTGGTCAGTGGAGCTGTATAGAACAGAGAACAACATTCGTAGGAAACAACTGCTATATAAAATATAAGTTCCGAGGCACGTCGGCAAGATATTAAAAAAAATATTTTATATAGCAGTTGTTTCCTGCAAATATTGCTCTCGGTTCCATACAGCTCCACTGACGAGATCATGAGGTGGTGGAAACGCGTATAGAGAGAGAACGAGATTTGAATGTGCAGGAAATAAACTGTTTCTACATATTTTTTCCTTTTTCTCTACTTGAAAGGAGAATTACATATAGACAACTTTTTAAACACGGCAGATAAATTTCATTTATTTCTCACTGAAATTCTGATTTTTTAAAAAATGGAGAACAACTCTTATTGAGTCAGTGGCGTACAAAATGGATGGAGTTAAGGAAATGCCTTCCCCTATAGTACGCCAATGGATAATAAGTCAGAAAAGCTTGCTTACAGATTTTGAAGCCAAAATTTTGGTCATTTGCAAATTTTTGTAAAAAAATATAAATTTTTAAACTTTAACACCCTGTTTCATGAAAATTAAGCAGTTAAAAGGGTTTATATTTCTATCTCATATTTCATGAATTTACGGAGGCTAAAATTAAAGAAATAGGCATATTGGAATAAAACAGGTATCAAAATAAAGAAGTGATTATAAATTTGAAAACGGTAATTGGAAATCTGAGGGTAACAGTCAGTTATTTAAGATAATATTGTTTTAAAATTTTGCACCAATTGTTAACTTTACATTATAGAAACTTACGGCGAAGTCTCATTTAATTGTGTAGTGTTGTAGTACTAAAATGGATTGTTTTTAAAAAGTGATGTAATAGGTGGAGGAGGTATTATTTAATTTTTTATTTTGGCACTACCAATTTCCCCGTTTAATAAGATTAATTTTAGCTTATTAAGTACCACCTGTTTTGTTTATGGTGACCATAAATAATATAAAAGAAAATTATTGGGTGTTCCGTGAAGATTAAAAAGATTAAAATAATTTGTGTGTAGGTGAGGTAAATCAAATTAGTGTGTGTTGAGGTGTTGGCAATTTGTCTTAAAGATGTTGTTATTGTAAGATGCAATATTTGAATATTTTTAGTTTTTTAAAATAATCAACTAAACAACATATGTCATTGTTTTCTTTTTTTAAATTCAAGGTAATAAAATGAAAAAATTATTTTAAAAATAAATCGACTGACATCAAAAATTATATTAACAGTAAATAAATAATCATAGATTTAGGTTTTTGTTTATCACTTTTTTGAAGTCGGTGCTTCAGTAGTTCTGGGGGTTATTTTTTAATTAATTCTGGATTATCATGACATTATATTAATTGTTTTTGTTATGTATTCTGAATATTTATGCCTTGGGTAACTTTTAACTCTGGACATGATTGAGTTTTACCCTTCTACGGAGGATGATAGAGGTTTCTATATTATTCGATGAAATATTATCATGAAAACTAGTGAAATAAAAAGGTGATGTTGTTGCAAATAACAAATATGACAAAAGCCTGACAGTAGTGTTTTAGGGTTCCGTAGGAATCCTTTTAGTTTTCTCATGTTCGTCCGTCCATCGGTAAATCACAATCTTATACCGTCGTCAGTCTTTAATATTTTGCAATGAAACTTTGCAGAAAAATAGCTCTGAGATGAAGTTGCAAAAAAAAATTAGGATATCTTTCCATCTGTAAAAAGAAGGGATGTAAAAAAAATTTCGCTAATTTCTTCGTATTGTTGAATATAGATAGGTCTTCAAATATAAAAATAAATGTTTTTATTTTACATTTTACAAAAGTCGAACCACGTTCATATCCTACGCAATCGGATGAAAAGTAACAAGTGCAAATTGTGACGTCATTAAATTATTACCATTATTATTACTTATGGTTGCGACCTTGTCGACGATCGTGAAAGCTATGTTATATACAAAAGAAAGTAAAAAAAATGAAATTATTGAGAATAATGCATAAAACACAGCAGGTTATTAGAATTCTGTTAAAGCTTTGTAATTATTACAATAGATAGAAAAACACAATATGTCTTACGCTAGTTAAAAACTGTAAAAAAAAACAGATTAGAACACTGGATCATTTAGTGTTCTAATTTAGTGGAGTAAAGATCCCTGAAGATGCCATGTGCAATCGTAGGTGAAATGTCCGATAACAATTCCAATTTAACACGTTCTAAATCAGAAACAATGATTTTCAACTTTACTCCACGAAATTAGATCACTAAATCATTCAGTTTTCTAATCTAGTGAAGTAAAGATCCCTGAAGATGCTTCGTGCAATCGTAGGCGAAACGTCGGACAATAAATAGAATTTGACACGTTCTAAACCCAAGAACCATGATTTTCAACTTGATCAAGACCATGAAAGCTTCCGTTCTTTATTAATTCCCTAACCTGTCCAAGAATAACATGAGAAGAAATCTGCAACGCGATGCTACAATCTAAAATCAATCTGCTATTGGACCTATTGGATAACCTTAGAATGATTGAAATCAACCTTTATTCCACTCGTTAAGAAAAGAAAGGTAAGGAAATGCAATAAACATCGACTATTCACCTAAATGAGCCACGCGCTAAAAATTCCAATTTAAAAAACTCTCAATTCAGGTTTAAAAGTAGAATAGGGACACATCAAGCTCTTTTCGGACTGCGCATATTGGTTCAAAACTGCCGAGACGTCATTTGTTTGTTTTGTTGATTATAAAAAGGCCTTCGATAGAGTTCACCAGATAAAAGTAATTGATATATTGAGAAAAAGCTTTACTTGGATGTCATTTTCAATAAAGCATTTGAAGATAAAGAAACAGGTATTAAAGTAAACGGTGTATTCATTAATAACATTACGAACGCTGGTGACTGCTTTGATATTAGGTAACATTGAAGACCAAGTGATATCAGCTTAAGCTATGGCCTTTAAAATAAATAGTTGCGAGACAAATTACATGAAATTTAGCTGACGTAAAATGCAGTGTGAGAACACACTGCTGTTGGTGAATGGAGCGAGCAACACGCTATAAATATCTGGGATGTTGGTAAGATGATGACTGGGATAACAATAAGAAAATTATGTGCAGAAATTAAACAACTCATACAACTTTTATAAATTTTGAGATACTATTACCAGCAGAGACATAAGTGTAAACCTGGCAATGCAAATGTTAGATGTTATGATCCATCTTTATATGTAGAAAAATAGACGTTGAAAATATTGTCTAAACATGAACTGAAAATATGTGGAATATGGACCTATAGAATGCTGAGGGTACCTTGGACTAAGAAAGTGCTAAACGAGGAGATCGTAAGAAAAATAAGAGAAGATTCAACATTAACCAATTAATTATAAAGACAAAAAGAGAAGGCAAGCTTGGGATAAGCAGAAAATAAATTTCCTTGTTGAGAAACATAAGGGAATGAACGAACTTGAGACACATTGGCGATTCAGTACTTACTGCAACGAAGCGTATGCCAGTAGTAGTGGATAGGTAGCTGAAAAACATAGTAGTGGTAGTAAGTAAATTGTGTGTCATAATAAAAAGAGAGATTTTATAAGAATTAGTATAAAACAATTTGCTAGGTATGTCGTAGTGCATCTTTCAAAATGGCATACAGCTTGTCGTATGCCAAAATGATAGATCTAACATGATAACTATTCTGTTTCTAATGCACCCAGTGGTTTTAACACACCCTGACTTCAGCTACTTTAAAGCAACCTTACACTCGCATATTCGATATTAAGCAAATTTATTCAATATAGAGTTTTTAAATGAAGAGTTTGTTCTGTTTGAAACCCAATAATACCTTTGGATTTTGTTTCTTTTATGTGCAGTACACGGCAAATAGAACGCCCCTTAACAAATCTAGCTTATAAAATTCAATTATTTTATAATAATATAAAAGCTGTTTTTTTGTAATATCAGATAATTCATAATTCATCTTTCAATCGACTTTGCAATAAATACAAGGTGGTCCAAGTCGGAATAGTTATATACCACATGTGTGTCTACAACTACAGAAATTTTGACTTGTGCAGCACAAAATTTTTTATTAGTCTCTAAATGAACCTTAGTAAAAGAAACTGCAGGTATTTAAATATTTATTATATGAGTATTTTTACGTGACTAGACACTTTTGGTCTTGAGAATTTTTCGTTTGAACTGAATTAGTAAATTTGCAAAACTAAAAAAGCTGTTGTAGTCCGTTATAAAATATTTTCACCATATAAGTTACATAGTTGGAGTGTAACTGTGAAGCTCCATAATCATTTTCGATGATATTAGGTTATCATTTGGATTTTAGTGAAGTGAAGCAAATGAAGTTACCAAAAAAGGGCCCTTCAAGATTTGACAAAAAGTAAGTTGTTGTGAAAAGATCATTTTTTTAATGATTTTTTTTCTAGTTAAAACAAAATATCGTTGAATTAGTCACTCTTTCGTAATTTACATTTCAGTATACGAGGAAATATTTTGGTCATATTACAATTAGATTAATTAACGGGACCACTGTGCCACGCCAAAACTAATTAATTTTTTTCTGAGGATCCTATTACGGAACTAATAACAAATCAGGGAATATATTTTTCAAGTTAACTAATTATCCACCTAAATCGATAAAAGATAAAAAAAAAACTCCCTCATTGGCTATTCAAAAACTTAGTTCTCGCTCTTAAATTAATTTTGATAACTTTGGCAACGTCTAAAGGATACATACAGGGTTGTAATAAAGAAAGGTGTCGTCAGCCTTTCATCCCCGTAAATTTTATTTCCTTGAAGTGCATTTTTTTTAGAAATTATACAGAATGGATCAGAAAAGTGCTACGTGTATCAACTCGCATTTGTTCAATAAATTGTAGACATTTTTTATAAAGTATGCCATATTCCTATCTTCAACTGTTCTCGAAATATTTACACTTTTGGATTTGAAAATCATTTGCTTGTCTAGGGTGTTTAATTTTATTTAATTATCAACCAAAAAGTTGATGCCGGTAGCCGTTACTATGTGGTAGTTAATCATCTTCGGGAAAGGTTTAAAAAGGAACTACTGTTTTATACCACTAAATTTATTAAGAAAACAGTGACTGCAGTTTCAACTCACAGAGCCATTTCCAAACTGAATTACAAAGGTAGACTAAGTATTCAATACAGAAACATGAGAAAATTTAACAATAAATAAAAACTACCTGAGAAATTACATTATTTCAAAGGGGAGGTACTAAATTTTAGGAACTAATTATTATTTGGCGACAATAAATAACGGGGAAAACCTAAGTTCTGTCTGGTTATTAAGCAAATTTATCGTAGAATTTAAAAATGTATTATATATCCGAGCATTTTTTCATCAGTTAGGTGGTCGCGGTGTTCCAAATAAAAGGCTAACTTGACACACAACCCATGCATTTACAAGAAATGATGGGTTTATTAAAAACTTTGTTCCAAAGGTAACTTTCAAATTCATTAAATTTAAGTTTTTTTTGTTTAAGTATATCTGGAGTTTCTTTTTAGGTAAAAGCGTTTTTAAAAAGTCACAAACTTCCTGAAAAAGCAATGCTTTGTTAAATAATGCTGCTTCTAATCCAACAGAATTAAAAACGGAAGACTTCTCTTATATCTAAAGATAGTTTACTAAGGCAACTCGGGTTCTCATGTATAACCGCGGCTTCTTGAAATTTTCATTTTCTCCAGTGTTGTTCTCTGTGTAGAATTTTAGCTTCGGACTATTTTATGTGGTGTCCATGAGTCCAGGCATGGTTAGCGGAACCAGATTTTTCTGTTTCTCCTCGAGATGTGTATTTTTGATGTTTTCTAATCCTTACATCAAGGGGTCTCTTTGTTTCGCCAATGTAGGAGTTGCCACATTCACATGGGATCTGATACACAATTCTTCTTGTCTCTTTGAGTTATAGGTTTGACCCTAGAAAGCCGACTTCTATTTTTCTAACTTTTTCGGAAATGCCTTTAACATAGGGGATGTTCAATATTGGTTTTCGTTCATCGTTCGTTGTCGATATTGTCCTATTTCTGCGTTGTTCCAGAAGTTTGTCCACTAGATATTCTGGGTATCGTTAGCTGTCAGGTCATTTTTAATGTGATCTATCTCTTTCCTCAAGTTCTTGTTGGAGTTGCAGAGATTTAGGGCTCTATCTACGAGATTTCTTATAATGCCTTGTTTGGTGTCATTGGAGTGATTGAATGAGTAGTTTAAGTATTGTCCTGTGTGTGTGGCTTTTCTGTAAACCGAGATTCGGATTTGTTTGCCATCTCTTTCAATTAAAACATTTAAAAAGGAAAATTTATTTTCTACCTCTTTCTCCATGATGAATTTAATGGTTGGGCTATATTGTTCAGATGAGAAAGAAAATTTGAAGTTCTTCGACATTTCCATTCCAGATAATAAAGGTATCGTCTACGTATCTAAGCCACAACTTTGCTTTCTTAATTGCGGATTCAACTGCAAAAGTCTCGAATCATTCCATGAAATTATTCGCAACCACCGATGAGAGTGAGAATTCCCATCGGTAGTCCATCATCCTGGATGTAGAATTTTTCCTTTTCCTGAAAACAGGAATTAGTTAAACAACTTTCCAACAAATCCATAACGGCGTGCGGTGGTAAAGATGTTCTTTCTGCTAAGGTCTGGTCTTCTTCAAGCTTCTTTCTAATGATTTTTAGTGACTCCTTAGCTGGAACGTTGGTGTATAGACTTTCTATATCAAAGCTAATAAATTGATTTTCTGGTTGTACTTCTATTTCACGTATAATTTCTACGAAATGTTGCGAGTTCTTGACCCAGGACGATATATTTCCTTGTAATGATCTCAGGATTGGAAAAAAGAACTTGGCAAACTCAGAAGCAGCACAAATGGGACTTTGGCATAGCACGCAAGATTGCACCTATCTCAGTCACACCCCGCTGCATTATACTTTTAGTATAAATAGTACTCTAGCTTAAGAAGTTAGTTTCACGGCTAGAGATAAGTACTAGGTGACACATCGTGATATTCAACAAACAATAAAGACAATGGAAGTCCAACAGATATCTACTACTTCGGAAGGGACATCAAAGATTTATAGTATTGAGCCATCGGTTTTCACAGACATAGAGGATAGAGAATCAGAAAATGAAATCGAGGAACCCAAAAAAGTGTCGATTTTAGAAGCTCTTGCAGCTCTAAAAATAGTTTTTCAATTGTCAGTGCAAAATAATGTTGCAGTTAGTAACTAAGAGAGCCTTAAAAATATTCAAGACATGACAATATCAATTTTTTCGACAACTAAAAAAGTTCAATCAAAAATAATAAGTTATTTTAATAAAGAATTTGTAAATAAAGATGAGTAATTTATGCTATTAAAATATTTCTTGTGTTTTTAAATACACGTTCTGTAGTATGAATAATCTCGATAATATGAACATTTTTGTATTTTTTATGTTCACACTAGCACGAGTCTACTGTATTTTGAAAACAGTTATCTAGAATTTATTGCAAAATCTAAAAATATGGTGATATGCAATGTGTCCGGGCGTGTTTTCATCAACTAATCGGCAGCGGCATTCCATACAAAATGCTAACCCATTTCTTTATTATAACTCTATATGTAAGCTGTTGATGCGACCAAAAATATTCATTGCTTTCATACCATGCTAAACCACATGATCGTTAAAATCCATTTTGAAATACTAGACCTTTTTTAAAATATTATATCACATAATTGAGAACATCATTTTCGAAGTGATAGTTAACGACATTATATTTGTTACTGTAGCAAGGTTAAAACCAGTATTAAAATGTCAAAATTTTAAGTTTTATCTATATAATGGTTAATTTGTAAAGCATTAACATTTGAATATACACAATAAAAATGTCAAAATTAACTATGGTTAAATAAGTAATAAATATTAAGAAGGATCATACAGTACTAACTTATTCTTTCAGGTATGCACAATAAAACTCTATCTAGAAAAAACAATGTATAATAAATAGCAATCATTAAAATCTCTTTAACCATAGCACAGTTCGTGTAAATATAAATAATGCTGGTCGTAGGATTCATATAGGATTATCTTAATGAATAGTTCTGTTAAGAAACCGCCTTCAAGCATCTTTGCAGACACATACATTAATCATTTTAATATCAATTATTATTGCTATTCCAAAATTGCTATTAAGCATGCAATAGGCTAGTAGGAAGAATAAGGAGAAAACAGATTTGTTGTTGTAAATAATTAGTAAATTATATTGCTGCGAAGATGGATAAATAGATTGATGTTTTAGAGAGCAAGGAAGTTTTCTAAAATTGGGTTAATGCTCCACTTAAAGGGGCATACCTAATTGTCCAATTACAGTTCTCACCATTTTCAAATACGTACGTCTACAGAAATATATGCTAACAAAGTGAATGTAGTTTATTTATTCTTTTATGGACTTTAAAGAGTGTATGTTTATGGCTTCTTAGTTTTAGGCTTATTTTAATATTTTCTTCTTCATAATTCAAATTTCAATGATTATTTTTATCTTTTCCAAGAAAACAAGTAATATATAATGAAGAAACTTTGTAAAAAAAAAAATGAGAATATTAATTTATTCTTAATATTTTTGGTTCTGTGTCTCTAAAAATGAAATTGCTAATTCAGTGCTTATAAGATTGTTTTATATATAACGCCTTTGATGAAAAATAGACAAGTGAATCTTGAAATTTTATAACACAGGTTAAACTAGTGGCAGATCGGGGGGGGGGGGGGGGCGATCGCTTCTCCCTAAAGCTTCGAATTCAAGAAAATGGACCCGACTCAGCCTCCTACACTAGGAATATCAATGCTGTTGGCATCTCCCCCCCCCTTCGTCAACTTGCGAGCGCTTCCTCCAAGAGCTATTACCCTGGCGTTCGCCCTCTCCGCTAAGAACCTCAAATTCAGAACTGTGGCACCTCTCCCTTCGTCGACAACTTGTTTTCATTTGTCATACTGTATTTTTGTGATATCACTGCTCCTTCAAAAAAAGAGGCTGGATCCGCCGCTGTGTATAACTCAGGTATAACTAAGACTTCCATGCATTTAGGTGATTGTTTCCATATGAGTAAAAAAGGATCGATTAAATATCTTATTGCCTTCAAAATATATCCATTTCCGGTCTAAATAAAGAAAACAATTTTTTTTAGCAATTTAACTTTATTCATCAACATACTCTCTCATTCAAGAGAGATTGGTACATTCATTCCAATACTGCTCTAACTTGTCGATGCCATTTGTGTAGAACGATTTGTCTCTCAAAATAGGCCTTAATTTCGGCTGATCACTTCCGCATTTGAGCCAAATTTCTTTCCCTAGAACATCTTATTGAGGTCTGCAAGAAACAAGTAGTCGCTGGGAGCCAGATCTGGAGAGTACAGTGGGCAAGAAAGCTATTTGAAGCATAATTCATTCAATTTAACCACCGTTTTCATCGACTTGTGACACGGTGAATTGCCTTGGTTAAACAACACCTTTTGCATGTGATGCCGTTATTTCTTCTTTCTACACTCAATCGATCAAATAATGCCATGTAATATTCGGTATTGATAATTTTACCTTTCTAAAGATAGTCAATAAACAAAATACCATGCAAGTACAAAAGTACATGTGCCATAATCTTGCTAGCTGGCTTTTGAGTTTTTGGTCATTTTGGACCACTGTCACCAGCTGCTGTCCACTCAGCTGACGATCCTTTTGATTCAGATGTAAAGTAGTGGATCCATGTTTCAGGCATTGTCTGAATCGTCGACGCGTTGTTTTTAGTCCGGTCTGAGCAAACGCGGCATCCACTGTAAAACAACCTAAGCATGCATAACTTTTCGTGTAAAATTTTAAATACACTATCTTATGATATCTTTAAAGTATCATTTATTTCACGCAACGTCAGTTTACGATCAGCAAAAACTATTTTATGGACTTTTTTTATGTTTTCTGCAACAACTTCCGATTTTGTGCAACCAAGGCGTTCAGCTTCATCGGCGTTTGTATGGCAGCATTTAAATTCAGCATGCCAGTCAATAGTAGTTGATTTCCCCGATACAAAGTCTCCATAACGCTTATCAAGCCACTGTTTGGCTTCAACAGTACTTTTTCCCATCAAAAAATAATGTTCCATCAACAAACGAAGGCTTTTTTAACATTGCTTTGAATATAACAAATTTGTTTCACTAAAATCACTGTGACGGGTCGGAATATCATGATATCCTGATATGTATCGTTTCAAGGTTAATAGTATCCAGAAATCATATCAATATATCAACAAAGGTGCTATCTATGGGTCAGACCGGGAACTCATTGAGTAAGGTATGTACGACTGTTTCTTAGAATTGGCGACTTTAGTCATTGTTATTGTATTGAATAGAGTCTAATCTTCTAAATATGCGTATGTAATTCCAAAAGCTATTAGTTTAGAGTTCAGTGTTATGTGATGTTCATGTGATAGTTACAACAGTTGATAAGTGCATAAAATGGCAATAATGAAATAAATTTTCGGCGGTTCATGTAACGGAGTATGTTATACTCTTATACGAAGATACCAAAAGAGGTCAGGACGTTCCTAAATCTACAACAAAGAGGGAAGATAAGTTCGTTTTAATGTTATCGAAACGAAATCTATGTTTAACTGCGCTTTAAATTGCAGCTACTTTAAATAAAATACGAGAAAAGCCAATTTCAATAACAGCTATAAAAAGACATTTACTGTCTGCTGAGCTGAGAGGATGCGTAGCAGCTAAAAATCCGAGATTAACTACTATTCATAAAAAAACAGACTGGAGTGGACTAAAACACATAAAAACTGGACAGAAGAAGACTGGGAAAAAGTCCTGGCATGGTGGTGGTAGCGTGATGGTTTGGGGATGTTTTAGTAATAATAGGCGCAGCCATATGATCAAAATTCACGGAAAACTGAATAGAGAAGGCTATCTAAAAATACTTCAAGAAAATGCGATTCCCTCTGGAATGAATCTAATTGGACGAAGTTTTGTTTTTCATCAAGATGATGACCATAAACATTCATTTAAATTATGTCAGAGGTACCTAGAGCGAAAACGAAAGGAAAAAGTTCTGCAAATTATGAAATGGCCATCATAATCGCCAGATCTTTTTCCTATTGAGTTAGAATGGGATGAACTTGAACGAAAAATGAAAAATCGTCCATTGAGCTCAGCATATTTGTGGGAATATTTACAAAGTGAATGAAAGTCGCAGGACTCCGAATACTTCGGTAAATTAATCAAAAGAATCAGTAAAATTTTTGAACATATAATTAAGAATAAGAAAGGCCATTTTGACAAAGTCAAAATTCAACGAAAAACGTATTATTTTTTTTTATTTGTACTAAATATATTTAACTAAATGTTAGTATAAGATTTTTTAATTGTAATAAAGCATAAACTACATATTTTATTGTGGTTTTTATTAAAATTATCTTAGTGTTCCCAAACTTTTGAATGGTATGTATATATATATATATATATATATATATATATATATATATATATATATATATATATATATATATATCGATAAGTCTGTGGACCTTATTGGATTTCCTTCAATTATTCTTAAAGTATGTAGATTATTTACATCGTTAACCATCCTTTTTACAATTTTTTACCGACTTCTTCAAAATCTGTCTGGGGTAGTTTTTGGAGTTGCACATAACAACAATAAAATTCAATATGGCGGATCCAATATGAGGGACAAAAAATCAAGTTTGTCTGATTTTCTCCAAAATTGGTACTGGGGAGTTTTCGGGTTCGTACGTCACGAATCTAAAATTATTTTTAAAAAATCCAATACGGCGGACGAAAAAATCAGTTTTGTTCGATTTTCCCCAAAATTGGTATAGAGGAGTTTTCGGGGTCGCAAATAACGAATCTAAAATTATTTTTAAAAAATTCAATATGGCGTGTCCAATATAGCGGATAAAACATTAATTTTGTCCGATTTATTTTAAAATTGATATGAAGGAGTTTTTGAGATCGCACATTATGAATCCGATATTATTTTTTAAAAAAATATGGCGACTCCAAGGTGGTGGATTAAAAATTCTACATTCTGTCTAAAATCAGTATTAGGGGATTTTTGTTAATGTTAATTACGAATTTAAAATATTTTTTGAAAAACTCAATCTGGAGGATTCAGTATGGCGTCTTAAAGATTTTACATTTTCAATTTTCTCCAAAACTGATATAGGGGGTTCTTGAGGGTGTACATTATGAATTTAATTGTATTTTTTCGGGATTTAATATGGCGAACAAAAAATTTTATATTTTTCGATTTTTTTGAAAGCTGGGAATGGATCGTTTTTGAGAATGTAAATAGTCAATATAAAATTAATTTAAGACAATCTAATATCGGTCTAGAAATTTTAAATTTCTGGATTTCATCCAAAATTGCTACTAGGGGGCTTTGAAAGGTTTAAATTTAGATTAGATTAAGACATTAAAATTATATTTTTAAAATGCAATACGGTGGATCCAATATGGCGAGTTGAAAATTTTACCTTATTCGAATTTTTTCAGATTTGGTATGAGGATGTTTTAGGTTGATAAGATACAATATGAAGGACTGAAAATTTTACATTTACAATTTTGTCTAAAATTGATATTGCGGGGTTCTTGGGGCGTATACAAACGCAATATGCAGTATAAAATATATCGGGCTAAGAAATTTACGTCTCAAGTTCTTTAAATATCGATATTGCAAGGTTTTGGGGCCTATATTATCAATATAAAATTAATTTAAAATTTAAGATAGTGGATTTACTATGACAGGCTAAATATTTGTTTGATACTATTTCACTGGTATTTGGAAAACTCTAAGAATCAAGGAATTTTTAGTGGTTCATTTTAGGGTGATTTACAACTTTGGATAAAATGGATACTTTTTGTCACCTTGGAGTCATTGGGAGGTACACTAATCTCGATTAGTACTTAGTTCAAATAATTTATGGATATCATAATGAATTCAAAACTAAAAATCGAAAAATAAAATTTTTATAAAAAAAATTGAACCGACTTCTGAAAGGGTGCTAAAAAGTGAAAAATAACTATAAATTTTTATATGAAATTGAAATTTTTTAAGTCGGCGCCAAATTATATCTAAATAAAATAAATAACTACTGATATATACAAATTATGGTAAGAAAGCAATTACAAATAAAGTATTTTTAATCTGTTTATGCGAATAACATTTTGTCAGGTATTAGTTTTGGCGCCGACTTCAAAAATTTCAATTTCGTATAAAAATTTATAGTTACTTTTTACTTTTTAGCACCCTTTTAGAAGTCAGTTCAATTTTTTTTTTATAAAAATTTTATCTATATTTGTATGCATTTGTTAATTATTACGCATAAGTAAATTGTTTTTCTCTATATTTTTATTTAACTTGTATCTACCTTGTAATAAGACGCAACATTTGTCGGGGCATGCTCTGAATGAATAAATTAATAAATAAAGCAAATAAATAAATATTTCTTAGACATCCACTATTAAAAGAGATGTGGAATTTGCTATAACAATCTATTTTCAAATTTTGTACATGAAACGCCTTCGAAAATATCTTCAAAATTATTTTGTTCTTTTAATTTATTAATCGTAAATAATTTTTCTACCCACAACGTTATTACATACGACGTGTTTTATAATTTAATAACCATTATTTAAATATATTATGTTAATTCTTATCCAAAAATGTTTATTTTAATCATTATAACAACTTGCCGAACACTAATTCGGCAACCATTATTTTCAGGATCCTCAAATTAACGAAAAAAAAAGGGTCAGTGGAAAAGCTACTTTGCTAAATAATTGCAGACAAAAAAAACGTATGCCCATTATACATTTGGGGTATTATTTTATTAACTAAAGAAAGAAATTGGCAATCTTCCATTTAGCATTCTCTAAACAGTAAGCGGCAATGTATGCAAATTGGTGTCGTTTTGTTTCTTTTTAGGGTGTGTTTCGCCTTGGAATTGGCAACCGTAGAGATATAAACCAGGTATTTATATTCTCCGGCAAAGAAATTCCGCAGACCGACAATCCACGTACACCTCTACAATTACGCAATTATTCTTTTTCCGGATTAAAGTGAAAATGAAACCGCCACAAAAGGAGGATGCTACCGCTATAAAAAAGACTATTATGCGAAATTAAAGTCATTCAAATACAATAATTCGGGCGGAAGCCCCTTTTTCCTTCCCCTTTTTGTACTTGTTACATAAAGGGAACGACGGTGAGGCCTCTGAAAAGTTCTTATTTTTTCTTTTGACAAGGCTGTGGGTTATCAAAAATAAGATGCTGAAGCGTCATTTTTGAATTTCTTTTACCTTTGCCGAGGTACGGAGTTAGCGGCTATATTACTACCCCAAATTTATTGACAGATTTGTGTAAGATAAAAATAATTATTTTACATATTACACATTAATTAAAAAGAAAATAAAAAAGCTCAAAATATAGCTACTAGCAAACTTATAAGACTTATAAGCAAAATATTTTTAAATAAACCGTAATGATATATTTAAAGTTCAACAGGTAGGGGAATGTATCTTCTCAGATGGCATGGTGACGTTTTTAGCATATGCAGTAGCGCTCAAATGTGTTTCGACATGACAAAATTTTTCATTAGGTAGGTTTCAAATAACTATTCAAAAAAATAAATATATATCTTAACATCGAGGTGCCGACACTACAGGGTGCGCCATCTTTTATGTCGGTATGTAAACATTGAATAACTTTGACATTTACAAGCCGATTGATTTGGTTATACGTGTTTTTAAAACGTCAATTCTATATAATTTTAACCATAAATCGCTTTACTCCGAAACAACGCGCCGAAATAATGACAATGTACATTGAAAATAGTCGTTCAGTTGTGTTAACTCAAAGTGCATATCGTCGAAAATATCGTGGCCAACAGGCATCGTTTGACAACACTATCCGTCGTCAACATATATTTTGAAGGATGATTTGCATTTCTTTCCGTATAAAGTGCAATTAACCACAAAGAATATTGCCGACAGACCGTCTACGTCGCTTGAAATATGGCTAAACAGTCGCTCGAATGGTTGACACTGAACCTGATTTTTGGAAGCAAATTTTGATGACCGACGAGGTCCATTTCACACTTTCTGGTGGCGTTAATAAGCAAAATTGCCGCATTTGGGGGACGGAGAATCCACAAGAGATCTACGAAACGCCATTGCATGACCGAAAAGTGACTGTTTGGGCCGGCGTTTGCACCAAAACCATCATTGGGCCATTTTTTTCAAAGAAAACGAAACAGTCGATGGAAATCGATATCGGTGGATGTTGGCTCATTATGTCTGCCCACAAATGCGTGAAAAAGGTTTTGATGGTTACTGGTTTCAACAAGACGGTGCGCCATGCCACACTCCAAGTCAAACAATCCAGTGTCTGCAACGGAAATTCCGTGGACGTCTGATGTAAAAAAGGGGCTACATTGACTGGCCACCCAGATCTCCAGATTTGACAGCCGCGAACTTCTTTTTGTGGGGTTATTTAAAAAGCAAAGTGTACGCCAGCAAGCCTCAAACAATTGAAGAGCTCAAGGGAAAAATTCGTGCCGAACTCACCGCTATACCATCCGAGATGCTCCAAAAGGTAATAGAAAAAGCAAAAAGGTCACATTTTGCTTTGGCCAATAAAGGTCGCCACTTGATCGATGTAGTATTCAAAAACTAGTCCCAATAAATTGTAAAGGATCAAATTTAATAAAAATACCTCATATATAGAGATCAGTTATTTTTTCTCTCGTTAACTTACTTTACAGTACGGTTCATAAGTATTTTGACAATCATTCAGTTACGATTTGTTGAAGACACGGTTGTGTCACAGCGTGATATTGATTTAACATGCCTAGGCATAAGGAATATTAAAGTGACTTTAAAGAAGCTGTTAATTACCTTAAAGGAAGGAAAGCAACAAAAGTGTCTCGGCAGTTTGTTAGTGCATGGAATAAAGTTTACAATAAATCTAGATATGGCTGTCGGAAGAAAACTTCGAACATACCCCTGTAGAATTAGCATAACGTCAGAACTAGGGCCCAATTATTTGAACGCTGAATAACGTAATAATATTTTTATTTATACTTGAAAAAGTATTGATAAACATAGATATTTCATTTTTCGGTACACATGTACAGATTTTATGCTATCCATGTTTAGTTGCATTATTTAAATTAGTATTATATGATAATCGGTACGTCAATTCTAGAATACACAAAGGTATGCATTTATGGCTGCCTAAATTATTATTATTGTTATTTTCAATATGTACACAATATATAGCAATATTAACCAATAAAAATAAGTTTTTAAATCCTCTTTTTGAAAATATTAATTGCAAACTTCGCATTTATAGCAATTTTTAATACTCAAAAACAATGAAAAGAGGCACGACAAGCAATTAAACTGAAAAGATAAGCAGACATGTTTACTCGTATGGCTGTGAAACATCAAAAGAGCCTCTCCCTCACCGACCATAAACAGCCTTCAAACAAATTTATTTTTGTTTAAATCTATAGGGTATAATCGAATGAAAAAAACATGTTTTAAAGGAGATCGCCTAATAAAAAAAAATATCTACTATACCTAAAGTCCATAATTTTTGTCAATGACTCATTTAATACTAGTCAGCGAAGCAACGAAGCGGCAGAATAAACATCTCATGAAACATGGCGGTTTTATACAACATTTCTTGATTTGTG